>JABSTQ010000943.1:0-745310 GCA_013358835.2 Ixodes persulcatus
TACAATTGCAGTGTCGCTGACACCCCGGCAACTTGGGCCTATCGGCGTGAACCCGTCACATTCCCCAGACGAAACGGGCACTTGGTATTTTTGCTGCCTTCAACTTCGTGCGCATTCCCGGTGATTGGGGATTCGTTCTCATTAGCGAGAGCAGCCGTCTTAATATGCAGGCTACTGGATAATTGGGCCCCCGGAGTTCCGTACTATTCAGGAACGGACCATTCCGAAGCGTGGTACGACCGGCTGGTTAGGGTGGCCCGATGGGCATCGGAGTTGACGAGGTCAGGTGTTATATAATCATGACAGTTTAATGGTGAATTCCGATCGCAGATTTTGTAGCTCCGTCACTTCAGATCTCCCCGGAGTCGACAGCAGCGCGTCATTGCGCATGCGCGTCGCGTGCCGAGCATGTCCGGTATGGTCCGGTCGGTCGGTTGTTTACGCGGTCACATTATGACTAGGGATGTCGCGAAGAAGCCCAGCTTCGAGTTCGATCAAGTTCGACTTGGTCGAACTTGGTCGAACTGGAACCTAGGCTTCTTCGAACTTTCAACATGATGTTCGACAAAGGTTCGGCTGAAGTTTAACTTTGTTGTGCTCATGCACGAAAATTAAAAAGAACACCAGTTGACTCCTCCTGCGGAGGGAAAGTCCAATATTTGTTGGGTGTAGTGTCATAACTGGTTCACATTATTGACTAACGAAAGCATTAAAAGCGCTCATTTTCGCTTTTATTTGGTGTAAACATTGGTAACCTTGTTCTGAAATGTGGAATACTACTTTTTAAGTTATTTGTTTCCCAAAATTCGAAATATTCGCGTAGAAGCCGGGCAACACCGTCCATAAATCGAACTTCTTCGAACCTTAGTGAAAGTTCGCAGGTTTGGCGAACTAGTCGAACCTTGAGGTTCGACGTCAAAAATGGAGGTTTGACGGAAGTTCGTGACAAACCTAATTGTGACGGGCAGTGCGTGCGGTGTGTGCATTGCGTCTCGTACACGGCTAACTCATCGCACGGTTCAGGGGGTGCAGAGGCGGGTGGAGCGTAGTAAATCATAAGGGCTCACATCTGCTATCCCAACAGGAAGAAAGAGAAAGAGCACCACAGAAAATCCCCAAGAAGTAAGCGGATGCTAAGTTATGCGTGTTTATTTTGCCGCAACTGATTGTTTACCTTTGTACAACACTGCATGCCGCCGGTGTCTTCTTGTGCAACAAAACAAGAACCGGCTAGGCAACGAACGTGCAAGTGATGGTCGGCTTCCTCTGTGTTTATTAATGTATTACCAGCGATCAGAGCTCCGCCGCTGGCACGCACTGGGTGCCCCGCCGTTCCAAGGCGGCGAACGCGGTTCTATTCCTCTCTGTTTGTGACATGGACCCCGGTGTTCGGCACTCGACCTGCGTCGTAATCCCGAATTGGAAAATATTGACCGGAGTGGCCCTCATGGAACGTAAACCGTAGCTTAATTATTATGTTGACTATTATGTTAATTATTCTTGCTCAACTTGGTAATGACTATTCCGGCACATTTGAGTGTTAATTGGGCAGCGCTGTTTGGAGGCAGCAGAAGATGGCACACCACGATGACACGCTGCTAAAGTATTCTTAGACACGCTCTTTATTTAAACTCTACCTCTGACGGATACACGAAAACGGAAAGAAAATTATTGTGTTCCAATTTTATTTTAAAGATATTACCGATTTTTAATCTTTTTTTTAAGAATAATAAAAAAAATCCAAAGTGCCCAAACCTCGACTGCCTAGCGGTCCCACGGCCTCCGTGGTCGATCAGCAAGTTGGGCCGGAAATATGTTTTCGCCAGAATCAGATTTCGCCGGCGTTGGAGGAAGGAAACGCAAGATTCTAGCGGAGATTCAATTCGGCCGCATCAACAGTTTTTGCGGCTTCCCGGAAATCGGTTTATTGGGATGTTCCCCAACCACGCGATATCTTATATTGCATTTGGACGGTCTGTTCGACAAATAACAGACAAAACAAACAAAGACACAAACAAACAAATTGTCTCCGTCCATCTGGTATAGACGATCTCTCTGGTGCTCTCCAAAACTGTTCGAATTTTTGCAGCGTTGCACATCTGAAAAAAAAAAAAAAGAAATTGAAGTAAGATGCGACACACGCTTTTTTTCAGTTTTTACAAGTTTTTTTTTTAAATATGTATTTCTTTCTTGAGCTTTTTCTTCGGTTTGAGATTTTTTTTTCAAACGCCGATGTTTAGTGAGTGCTTGGGTAACTTAGCTTGTTAATTTCGGTCGCGATTCCCGGCGGCACTTACTGTGCCAGATGTATTTGTTTGGTTCGAGTCATTTTGATAGGATTAGAGAAAGACCCGACTCAAATAAGAAAGCACTACAGCGCTGACAGACTCAGAAATGCGGGGAGTTGTCTTATCCCATACAAAAATGGTCTATGGTTGGCTATAGAAAATCCTTTGTATAGCCGGCTATAGCAAATTGGCCCAATTAGCTATAGCCGCTTCTATGGCTGTCTAAAGCTTTTCCTATGGCCTCCCCTATGGTTGTCTATAGCTTTTTCAATAGAAATTTTGCCATCGAATTTTGTATGGTTCAATCTATGGGTCTCTTTAGAAAGGATGCTATAGCCGCCTATGGCTTTTCATTTGGTTTCTTTGGCCGTCTATAGCTTCTTGTAAGGTCTGCTATAGAGATCTCTATGGCTTACTTTATGGATCTTTTTAGACACCGTGCTATAGCTGCCTATGGCTTTTCCTATGATTTCTTTAGCCGCCTATTGCTCTTTGTATGGTCCGCTATAGCTCATTCTATAGTTTGTCCTATGGTTCTCTATACCCATCGTGCTACAGCTGCCTATGGTATTTCCTATGGTTCCTTTAGCCGCCTATAGCTTCTTGTATGGTCTGCTATAGAGATCTCTATGGCTCACTCTATGGATCTTTTTAGACACCGTGCTATAGCTGCCTATGGCTTTTCCTATGGTCTCTTTAGCCGCCTATTGCTCTTTGTATAGTCCGCTATAGCTCATTGTATAGCTCGTCCTATGGTTCTCTATACCCATCGGGCTATAGCTGCCTACGGCATTTCCTATGGTTCCTTTAGCCGCCTATAGCTTCTTGTATGGTCTGCTATAGAGATCTCTATGGCTCACTCTATGGATCTTTTTAGACACCGTGCTATAGCTGCCTATGGCTTTTCCTATGGTTTCTTTAGCCGCCTATTGCTCTTTGTATGGTCCGCTATAGCTCATTCTATAGTTCGTCCTATGGTTCTCTATACCAATCGTGCTACAGCTGCCTATGGAATTTCTTATGGTTCCTTTAGCCGCCTATAGCTCCTTGTATGGTCTGCTATAGAGATCTCTATGGCTTACTCTATGGATCTTTTTAGACACCGTGCTATAGCAGCCTATGGCTTTTCCTATGGTTTCTTTAGCCGCCTATTGCTCTTTGTATGGTCCGCTATAGCTCATTCTATAGTTCGTCCTATGGTTCTCTATACCAATCGTGCTACAGCTGCCTATGGAATTTCTTATGGTTCCTTTAGCCGCCTATAGCTCCTTGTATGGTCTGCTACAGATATCTCTATGGCTCACTCTATGGATCTTTTTAGACACCGTGCTATAGCAGCCTATGGCTTTTTCTATGGTTTCTTTAGCGCCTATTGCTCTCTGTATGGTTTGCTATAGCTTCTTCTAGAGCTAGTCTTATGGGTCTCTTTACCATCGTGCTATAGCTGCCTGTTTTTCTTTTTACCGCAATCGCATGAAATGTGAAACAAATTATTTGTTGTCACTGTACATCTTTAAACAAAAAACCTTGTAAGACATGTCGAACTTCATAACCCCATTTAAAACAGAAAGCTAACATTTCAACAAAAAAACAACAAAAAGCAAATGCACTCACACAGGTGTTTGCAAAAGCACAGGTAAACAGACACAAGGAATTGTTTTCAAATCTCCTAGAAGTTTATTACACACAGCCCATCCTGTAGACAAGCACAAACAAAGCAATCTTTAATATGTAAAGAGGTATTACTAAGCTGTTATACAACTGAGAATATTGCAAAGCAAACAAGAACCGAAGGCAATTCCTGGGTAGTGTCTAGTCTCCCGCAGCCGGCCGAATTCCCCCCCCCCCCCCCCCCCCCCCGAAATTCTACTGCCAGTCGCCACTCATTCTCGCTGCCATCAGTTCATCGAACGACGTTTCATCGACAGATCGTTTCATCAACACGTGATGTTTATAAACAACTCAAAATGTCTTTTTTTTTTTGGTAATGAGTTGCTGCAGACACGCCAAGAAGTGGCGTGAACGGGTGGGCTGAATCGGTGAGCACGCGCCTCAGGAAAACAGGCGCGACAAAATGTCCCTGCAGCGTGCAATTCGCGTAACGAGTGTCGACTAAACGTGTGTGCAGGAAACGTGTATCCACGAACAGGTGTCCATGAAACGTGGTTTCACAAAACGCAGGGAGAATAAGAAAGTCAGTATTCTAACTGTAATTTTCACATGATTTCAGACAGCTAAAGGCAGGCGACTGCGGTAGAATTTCGGGGAAATTATATTCTCCCAGCTGTCAGAAGATAGGCACTGCCAGGAGATAGACACTACAGAACGGTCAATTGTCGGCGAGTAGGTTGCAGCGCACTTACGTTGAAAATACCGAACTTGAAAGATGTAATCCGAGATTGTTGACACGGGCACAGCAGAAAAACCACTCAAACACAAAACCGAGAAGGAAGGGGTCCGTGAAGATTCACCACTATGTAGCACAAGCTGTCACTTGCCGAACCGAACACGGAATGCATCACAAGAATGTCTTGGGCTTCTTTGAAGAAATCGCTTGTTGCCGACATACGGGTACGACTTTTCGACCGAGATACCCTTTACCATAGAAGCGAAATTCACCGCAGCCCCGCGGGCCGCACGACACGCGAAACTAGGTCCGCAAGCAGGCATTCCGGGATTGGCAACGGCTAATGCGTCATCCGTCAAACCACGTGATCACGCTCCTTCCGTTACACGCGCACAGAGAGCGGAGTTAAGCGATGAAATGTCGATCGTTTATTGGTCCGCCGAGTGCTCACCTTCTAAAATGCTTTCAGCTTAGGGAGAGAGAGAAAACAGAGGAGTTGAAAAGCAGAGCTCCTTCAAGGCCAGAACGGGGGTGCGACCACAAAGACTAATCTTCAGGGGCATACCAACAATGAACACAACGAGAGAATGTGTCACTTATATCCTGTTGACAGTTCGACCCAAGGTTGATAGTGCAGTGGATGCTATGTGTGGCCTTGGGCTTAAGGCAGGTGCCGTGTTCAGCGTTATCACCAGCTTCGAGACTGTTGTCACGTGACCCTATACTGGAGACTCCATTGGCCTCAACCACGCATAGCGTCTACTCTGCTGTCACTACCGAGTGAACAGGACAGCTCCATGAAGGCCAGCTTTTGGACTTCCAAAGCTGCAGTTCCCAGAAGTGACCCAAAACGGGGCAGGTTTCAAGAAACCATATTTTACGCCGTGTAACCATTAAAATGAAGAATTAATGGCGAATGCTTTTTTTTTGCGCAGGATGTCCACAAATAAATAAATAAATATACATTTTTTTTTTTTCACTGTCCTGTTTGCATTTTTGAACTTCAATTTTGGGAATCTTTGCATCGTGATGGCATTTCTGATTGCATGGTTTAAAATAAAAATTTTGCCGTAATACGTTCTTCATCCGTGAGTTCAGTCTATAGCACTGTCATCAATTACAATCTCTGCGCACCACGATGACACATGGTGGGGCTGTGTGCTCCAAGAAGCTCCAACGACTTTAATGTCTCATAATTTAAAGAAAAAGAAGAAAAATTAGCCACAGCGCTTGCTGATTTGTGGAATTCGCAAAACAGAGAGATAATAGGACGCACCTAAGGTAGCGCGTGCCTAACGATATTAATTTTTTTTTTCGGCTGTTAACTTGTGTCTTTGTGTATATTTCGCCGTTCTCGACACGGGCGTCGACGGACATTGCACCGCTGCTTACGCCCCTGCTGGGGTGAGCTTTTCTGTTTTCACGACACTCTATCACGCTATAGACGCGTCTATTTAACGCTCATGAAGTCTCGAGAGAACTGTGTCAATTGTTTAGTCAGAGCAACGACGCAGCAATCGCGAAGCGAGAGACGACTGCGCCTCGATCTGGCTGTCCGCGTTCGCTCTGATAAAATGTGAGCGTCGGACTCTCGAGCAGCGTTAGCTTGCTGATGATGCAGGACGCTGCTATGTCGTTGAGAATCTTTGCCCTGCGAACGCCGGCGAAAACGTTCCAGTGCTCGGCGTACCCTGGGCAGCAGCGCCTGTCAGCGACCACCCGCGCAGCATCGCAATCTTTCTGGAGCCTATTGGCAATCTGCGAGCGCCGACGATTTATCGTCGCGACTTGAATGGGAGCATTTTATGCACCCCCGCGAACATGAACTCCCGCGAACATGATCCCCGCGACGACGAACCGCCGGCGCTCGCAGACGGAAGGTTCCGATGCTGTGCGAACGGTTGTTGGGATGACGCTGCGTAGGCTACGCCGGGAGCTGGAACGGCTTCGCAGCCATTCGAAGGGCAAAGGATTCGCGACGACAAAGTAGCGTCTTGCATCTTCAGTAAGCTAACGCTGCTCGAGAGTCCCAAGCTTACATTTCCACTGAGCGAGCGCGGCCGGCCAGATCGAGGCGCAGTCGGCTGTCGCGTCGCGATTGTACCGTCGTTGCTCTACCTACACTGATGACATGTGCACCGGCATTCGAAACAGCCCTCTCGAGACTTTATTCGAGTCCAATAGACGACTTTATAGAGCGATAGACCGTCGTGACAAGAGTAGAGCTCACCTCTGTAGTGGCGTAAGCGGCGGCTTTATGTTCGTTGACGCCGCGTCGAGAACGACGAAATATACACGAAAAACATTAAATATATTTAATACAGCAGGCAGAAAGAAATACAAACATGGCAGGGACACGGACAAAGTAGAAGGCGCGCTACGAAATACATATACTTACAAAATACACTGGAAAAGACAAATAATTAGAGCTAAAAAACGGAAGATTGACATGACGTCGACGCCGAAATAAGGCAATGCGCAGGGAAAGCAGCCGGCAAAACTGCAATAGTCCTATAGGCAGCTAAGGACGCTATTGTGATCGCGGGCGTATAGCCGCGGCGATGTACGGCCCGTTAACCTGGCTTAAGAAAATTCTCGCCCCGATCGAGTGCATGAATGACTGTCTTCCACTTTCCTACATCTGCAGTAAAAGAGAAAAGGTCGCGGGCCTATAGCCTAAGCAATATAAAACACCATTGAGCCGGCTAAAAAAAATTGGATGGTCACGAGTCTATAGCTCGAGAGACATACATCCCTCTATAGCCGGCTAAAGCACATTGAAAGGTTGGAGGCTATGGCTTTGGTGAGATAGACCACTATTGAGTCGGCTAAAGAAAATTCAATGGTCGCGATTCTATAGGTTTAGGGACATACACCGCTCTATAGGCGGCTAAAGCACATTGAAAGGTCGGAGGCCTATAGCTTTGGTGACATAAAACACTATAGAGACGGCTAAAGAAAATTCAATGGTCGCGAGTCTATAGATTTAGGGACATACACCGCTCTATAGCCGGCTAAAGCACATCGAAAGGTCGGAGGCCTATAGCTTTGGTGACATAAAACACTATAGAATCGGCTAAAGAAAATTCAATGGTCGCGAGTCTATAGATATAAGACATACACTTCTCTATAGCCGGCTAAAGCGCATTCAATAGTCGCGAATCTATAGCATTAAGGACATACATATTTCTATAGCTCGCTAAAGGAAATTGAATAGTCGCGAGTCTATAGCTGCATAGTCATAAATTATTCTTTAGCCAGCTATAGAAATCAGAATGGTCAAGATTCTATAGCTTTGAAGACATAGATTTTTCTATAGTTGTCTATAGCGTGTTTTATGGTTTCTTATGGCTGACCATAGAGGGCTATAGAAGGTGATAGCTCACCATAGGATTTTCCATAAACGTCCATAGACCATTTTCGTATGGGATTACGTACGTGTTCTTATTAAATCAACGTATTTGAGATATTACGGCGGATTATATTATTTCGTTATTACAAGAGGCGCATCGCGTGGCATAATAATTTTTAGATATTCCGAGTTGTGCGTCGTAATCGCGAGTGGAGAGAGGTGGGCATGCCTAAAGGCTGTTTCACATGCTGCGGTTCTCGTCCGAAATCGGTGCGATTTCCAGTAAATGTGCCATTAAAATCGCAGTCGCACTGTCGCAGAGGCTCTGCGACTGCTTTCCACCAATTTGGTATTTTGTCGCAGAGTCGGTGCGATCACTTCATCGCCTTCATCATCAACCAGCCGTTCATTCGCGAGCTTTCATTCGCGATAGTTGCGTATTCGAAAACAAATTTAGAAAACTTAAAACTTTTTGTTTAATGCTTAAGTATTACAAATTTCTAGTTACAGATTGTATTCGTAAAGCATTTGTGTTTATTAAGACGTGTTTGTTGTATTTTAGGCAAAGTCAAACGCGTCGCGTCCGTGTCTAAACAGCCGGCTGCGCCGACAGAAATCGCGCGTTTGTTGGAGCGTGTGAAACCAAACATTGCGATCGCACTCGCTGCGTCGGCTGTCGCACCGATTTTTGTCGCAACAGTCGCTGCATGTGGAACAGGCTTTGACGCCTTCTAGAAACTCAACACATCTTTTGCGCTTCGTTTTATGACGTGAGCTACGTCACAGCACCTGGCTAATGAAAAACAGCCGGAGTCTTCGCCACCTAGCAGCTGCGACGATGCTGAATATGCTCCTCCCTGTTTGCCCGAGCACATAACGTTTCTTCAGTCGCTTTTTTTTTCGTTTTGTTTTGTTTTATGAGTCGTCATCTCTGCTGTGATCGATCGAAGCGGCGAAGATGATTGTAACGACAATATTTCATTTTATCTAAAGTTCAAATGCAGCCGACGCTACAAGCGGATGGAGCCATTAGAGTGAAAAGCGCATCATCATGCTGGTCGTCATGTTTATGTATCGCTGGGCCAATCATGTACACGGAAGGCTTAGTGACTTGCGTATTTTGGCGGTGCTTGGCTGGTCCCATTAGCCCGTAGCGTCGTCTGCGTCTGAGGTTAAGCTAGAACAAAATATGAATCTCATCGAAAAACGAAAAAAAAAAATTACGTTACGTGACGACGAAACCTGATAAGAAACAATACGGTTTGCAATCAAAGATAAGCGAAGCAGTCGGTGTGCGACGTGAAGGGCGCTGGACATGAGGAAACGAGACACGGGCCTTGGATTTCACTTCGTCCCTCGTCGACAATAGTGTTTACAGCAAATTCGAGGATTAATATTGCTTATGTGTTGTGCGTTGGGGAAATTGTGACGGGGAACCGAAGGCTCACACTGACCTCAAAAATGACGAGCAACAAATAGATGCAGGCGACAACCTCAGAAAGACTTTCAAGTGACGAGCTCTTCGAAGGTATGCCAAGCGGCTTCGCAGCTTATTAATACGAAATCATTAACTGTCCCATGGAGCGAACCGACGTCATCAGTTTTTGAAGCCGCGCCAAACGGCACTTTCCCCTCTCTCAATGAAGCGAAGCCTGTAGTCTGTAGCAGAAATCTAATGGATAGGTTCCCATTGGCTGACGCGCGTCATAGTTTCAAGAACGAGGCTCCCATTGGCTCTCGCGTGGCGTAGTTCCAAGGAACGCCACCAGAGAAGCTCTCTCCATGGCGGCGCAGCGCACGCAGCGTCCCTAAGCGGCCCGGCCACCGGTAAAATGGAGCAGAGCCCGCACGGGCAAACTCCAGAGAGGTTGCACGGCTCTCGAAGTGCGCGGAATACGGTACGCGGTACCGTGTTCCGCGCACACGATACGCCGTAACGCTTTTTCCCTATTGGTAAAAGTCCATATTAGGGACTTTTAGCAACTTTTTACCGCGTTCCGCGTACCGCACTACCAGAATCTCTCAAGCATGTTTTTGAAGCGCGCGTCCCACGGCCCCGGTATACATGGGTTGCACTGACGTCACATCGCATTCTTTTGACCACCATGTAAGAGGAGGAGAGAGAAGCTGCTTTTGTAAGAATTTGAGTGACGGGTTAATCTTCTACAATCTTCTGGGAGGAGAATAGCGACGTCTGTGCAGATCTGGGAGGCACAAAAGAGGATCCTGATAAGAGGGGAGCTCCTTCTTCCCCTCTTCTCTGGTGGTCATCGGAGCGCTCTTTGAATGACGTCACATGCAATCCATGTATCACCAAAGCACGCGCTTAAAAGCATTCTTCAGAGGTTCCGCCGGTAGTGCGGTACGCGGTAACGGTTTGCTTAAAGGGGCACTGACATCCCAAAGGTCGTATTTTTTTTTATTGTCTAAAACGATGCAAGTTGTAGTCACAGACACGCAAAAAAAACCGCATCACGAAAAAAATTTCCCCGCGCGCGCGTGCGCCTTTTTATTTTTGGCGTTTAAATTTCCCGGGCTCACCTCCTCGCTTCTTTTGATCGGTGACGTCAAAAATCAGGAATTTTAGAAGCTTTGTAGGTGACATTTCTATAACATTTAATAACGGCAATCGTAAAACATGCTTTTTAACGCAATTGCGAGCGCCCTACGGCCCCTCTTTCTGAAATACCAGAAATCAGAGTTCGGTGTGATGTTGCTTCCTAGATTTGTACCCTCCCTCGGAAAACTTGGCGGCGGCGTCGGCGAGCAACACGGCGAGTGGGGAAAGAAACCGGTTCTTTCCCGCGCCGGCGTGATATCACCTCCATCTCGCTTGGGGTTGCCGTGGCAACGGCGGAGGTCTAAAAAAAAGTCGAGTCTCAGGAGACCGCAAAATTTGACTCGCTGTACTGGCGCGGATCGCGCGGGAACTTCAAATTCGGCATTTGGAAATTGTTTTTTTTAATTCACAAATACTGAATTTTCAAGTTTCGAATTTTGAGGGTAATGTCCCGGCATCGTTTTCAATCGTTTCGGATAATAAAAAAAAATATGATTTTGACGTGTCAGTGCCCCTTTAAAGACCGACGACCAGTTCGCGCTTCCCATTTTCCCCCCGCTCCCTCCTCTCCCCCTTCTACCCTGTCCGCCGTTGCTTGTTTTCTCCTCCCCAAGGGTGAGGAGGATCTTCTGCCTTGCAGAATCTCGTGCCTGGTCCTCGGTTTCTAAAGTCCCTAATGTTAGAGTTCGGCTATTCTCATCTTTGATTGAACGCGAGCATTACCCGCATGTTTGGCGATGCTGATTGTCATGGAATCGAGCAATCGATTCGCGCTCATGACAGTTGCAGTACGTTGCGGCGTCCCGTGACTCGCAGTGCGAAAGCGCCCCCTGATGTCATGATACATCAGGGCGTGAACAACGCTAATATCTAGTGACGTTCTCAATTTAAACCGACTTGACGCAGTGACTTACGTGACTACGTCGCGGGGCCACGTGGCGTGACTTCACTTGGCAGCATGTTTTGACACCATTACGTAACGTGAGCACTTAATACATGATTAGTCATAGTGTCAATACAAAAGACCCACGAAAATCCACAATTTCTCATATAATATTGAAATTCTGTATGACGAGTTGATCTATACACAGCTGCCAATTTTTTATCCTTGAATATTCACTTCGTGATACTACCAAAAAAGAAAAAAAGAGAACACCGTGAACCGTTTTGAACCGGCTACCGTTATATTTATTCTGGTTCAGTTCCAAGACGGCGTCGAAGATTTCGGTTTGGTTTAGCTCCGGTTCGGCTAAAAAGAACGGTTCGGCTCCGGTTTTCGGTATGGCTCGACACTCGGATGCAAACACCACTAAATTGAAACTTAGCGCGCTCCTTTCCTGCGCTTATCATCCAGGCGAAACTTGCTGAGACATCATCGTCTGTGAACCCATACACGGCGTCTAATCCTTCGCCGAAGAGAGCCACTCTGTATGCTCACTTCGCGTTCCACAGTCCATGGGCTCTACACCCGTCAAACCATAGCCTCCTGTATACTGACAAAGCCTGGCACATCGCCACGAGAAGCGGCCGCCGGAATAGAAAAGGTGGAGCGGCAGACAACGGATGAGAGGAGAGCCACGTGACGAGCGCCCCGCTGCGGTGAGACGCCGAAACACACATTTCCCGAGCTAACAAGTGTGTTTCGGGTCCTCGCCGTTGCAAAAGCTGTGCACTGACGTCCAGGTTCTCCGAGAAATGACTCTTTGAAGAGAACGTCTTGGGAAGAAACAGCGGCAAAGAAACTTGGACAAGAGAAAAGAAATAAACACGACAGGACGGCGTTGAACTAACAACTGTTGTGAGTTCAGCGCCGTCCTGTCGTGTTTGTTCCTTTACTTTTGTTCAGGTTTCTTTGCCGCTGTTTCTTCCCAAGATGTTCACCTCAAACGAACTAGCCCAACACGTCACATTGTTACTTTTTGGTGCTCTGTGCTACCAGATCCTCGCGTTCCAAATCTGCGACCGGGCACTATGGTTCCGTCGTCGAACTGCCAGGCTTTATGAGTATGGAGGATGCTATGTTTAGCGACAAAGGCGCGGTGCCATTGTCGGGAGAGTCCAATCGGAGTGGTCCGTAAACTTCAGTCAGAACTTTGTTTTGACGAATCTATATGCCTTTTCTACGCGGGCAACGCCATCTTGAATCGCACCGCTTACGTTATGCGGGAGAAACATTGCTTTGCCCTCGCAACACCTCTGGGAGAAGCTCGGGTTTTAATCTCGACTGTTCATCACCCTTGTTTTAACTTTTCTATATTTTTTTACCTGTTCCAAATAGTAATGGCTCGTTTTTTTTCCATATTGGATTTGTCAATTACGTGACTGGAGATGAGGGTAAACGAAAAAGGTCTATACGACCTGCAAGTTTGTCTTCTCTTTGCGCACCTCGTGCTTTTCTTTACCCCCCCCCCCCCCGCCCCCTCCCCCCCCCAAATGCTCCACGTGCTTTTCGTTTTTCCCCAACCTCAACCAACGAGCAACAAAGAAATCGTATTTTTCGTGCAAATTATGACAAGAAATGACAGCGACAGCTGTAGCACGGTCGCGCAATGCGGATAGAACGCTGCCGTCTCGTACCCGAGGACGGAGGTGCGACGTGGTTAATTCTCATAGCCATCGTGGTCGGCGTCGCGGATGCCACTGACGACCGCCACGAGTGCTCGGTGATCCGTGAAGTAAGTGGGTAAGCGCGGTGGAAGTTTCTAAAACCATCCAACATTACGCGTAGCAACTGTATACTGTCAAAGTGGGATTTCGCATAACGGGAGGAATGTTTGGAAACAACTGCTTCAAGCAGACGACACGAAGATTCTCCCTTCGTCGCGCCATTCATTCTTGGCGGGACGCCAGTGCTGCCCTCTTCGCTCTCTTCGCGCGGAACGGCCGACGGGATGTCCCGATTTCCGTCTCTTCGCGCCAAGAGGAGAGAGAAGGTTTTCTGTTTTTCTTTTTTCCATAAGGCGACGACAGCCCACGAGCTCAAAATCTCTGCAAAATGTAGCTTGTAAAGCTGTCGCTTTAAAGCGAAGAACTTGCGCTTTTGATTGGTGCCATTACCTCGTATCGTCGGCTACGCCTGGACTTAATCTGAAATCCTACTGAAAAAACGTTATATGAATCTATATAAGAACATGATATGCAATAACCAAAAACTGATATGCGACATATGAAACTGATATGAATTATCCAAAAACATATACTGTATGTGACCTATGAAACTGATATGATATACCCAAAAACTGATATGCGACATATGAGAACTGATATGCAACATAAGTCAACTGATATGCAGAATACAAGTTCACGTGATTTAAATGACAGCTTATATGACTTTTATATCAGAATTTGCAATGTGTCCAATAAACATATCAGAAATACATTCATATAATTTTTTTTCAGTATACGATGTGCCGCGCGGGCAACTAAACACGTGGCTTGGAACCGCAGTGGAGCGGCTTGATTTATTGGTTTTCAAATAATTACGGCATGAGCGTTTACTTTTTACTAAGAGATTCATCCCCTGAGCCGTTCAAAATACTCTCAGAGGTATGACACTACTGGAAATAAATCAACATGTTGGGAATATTATTTATTGCTTAGATGGCCACCGAGAAAATCCGTACCTTCAAAATGACCAGTATAAAAGGCAGAAACGCAGAGCTCAGTAGTAGTTATCGGGTGTGCTGCTGTATTCATGTTTGTTGTGCCGTGTATGTGTATTGCCCTATGTATATGTTCAGCTGATGCTAGTGGTATGCGTAATGTATCTAAATGGTGGCGTCAGAACCGTATATATAGAGAGCAGACATGTACATAACGCGTTACAAGTAACGAGTTACTTCTACCTAGCTACTATTTTCGGTAACGAGTAACGTATTTAGTTACTTTTCTAGAAAATGAACAAGTAACGATATTCCGTTACTTTTAAACACTCTTGTTTTTATTCTAACCTGCGTATGCGTCTATTGCGAGAACGGTAGGTGGGCAACCCGAAAAACAACTAAAAAACAGAATGACAGTACAGCCACGTATATCGCTGAACACGCCAGTCGAACAGTTCGACTGACGTGTCCAGCGATAAACGTTGTTGTACTGAACTTTACAGCTGGGAATGTCCGTCACCCAGCGAACACAATAAGGTTCGTTGGTTGAACCATCTAAAACCGGGTACGGACCGAATGTAAACCCGGAGGTTGCGAACACGGGAAGGCACAGAACCGATTACCCGCTCTCCTCAATGAAGGCGCAGTTCTCGTGGATTCACCAGCACTTCCTGGAGCACAACACTGCCGTTCCTTCGAGCGCGTCGGTAGAACGACTCTTCAGCGTCACCGGAGACGTATTTTCAAATAAGCGGGAAAACATAACCGATGAAAACTTCGAGAGGCAGCTACTGCTTAAGTGCAACGACTACTAAAGAGAAAACAATAAACCATGAAGCAAAAACAGTTGTGTATTCGGTCGTCAAAGTAACGTGAAAAGTAACTCGTTACTTTTGACGTAACTCACGCGTTCCTTTTGAGAATCGGTAACGAGTAACGTATTTAGTTACTTTTTGAGCGAGTAACGAGTAACGGTATTTAGTTACTTTTTTGGGTAACCTGTACATGTCTGGTAGAGAGTTTGGCCATTCGTTGGGAAGTATAGGAGACAAATGAGGATTCGTCATTGGCCGAAAGCGGGCCGGGCGTGTTCCAGGCAGTCTTCAGAAATTCGAATGTGACTAACCAGAAGCCGGAAATAATACCTGTGGTCGCGAGAAACAAACTTAATAAGTGCATCGGAGTAACTCTCGGTGACTGAAAATATTGCACACGTGATGTTTCAATCACGCTCATCCAAAATGATGGTGGAAGAGCATAGAGAAATATAGTACTACGTAAAGAGCGGACACTTCCATAGGCCCCAGCGGCCCAATTCAGCGTCAGCGAGCGCACCCAGCGGCCAGTATAGTCCCTAGTTGAGTGTTTAATGGATGGATACACGCAGTAACCGCTGGCCAGATGAATGAATGGATTCAAGGCGAATTCTGGTGGTATTTTTGTATCGGGCAGTAGCATGCGCCCTCTAGTTTAACGAGTCAGTGTTATTGTAACTAGCATGGTTTTTGTTTAAAATAGAATTGTTTTATAAGCATACCTTAATTCTACTGCAGAAGGAAAGTCATCTAGCGCTACACATAATTCAAACTGACCACAGACCGCAAAGGATATTTTCACATTTGTGCTAACTCTCTTGAAGGGACGACATGGGACGACACCAGGGATTGACACACAAAAGTATTTATTTTTGTAACTATGACAAGCAAAACAAACATCAACTCTAAAGACGAGGAGTGATGTATGTTATTCATACATTACAAAAAATAACAATACACATGCAAAATGTATGAATAACGCGTCAACAGTTGTACACTGGGAAAAAGTACTGTATTACCGTGGGACTTACAGCGACAGATGCGATACGATGGAGGGCATTTAAAAAAGTTACAGTCCAAGTTCCATGAAAGGCGGTTGCATATATGACCATGTGCTGAAAGGCGCTTGCACATATGACTGGCCCAGTCGCTTCTAAATTCAGTGACCGAATGCAAATGTCCGTCAACAAAGAAACTACAGTCACAATACTTCTTACAACCGTATACCTTGACCGCAACGGAAGAATGTCTAGAAACCCGCACGACACAACAAGCCGCAGAACCAACTCAACCCACACAACGAGGCAAGAGACACAGAGCAAGCAGCCGAAGTATCCGCCCTCCGTCGAGTCCACGACTCCGAAGCCAACCGTCGTTCCGCAGCCATAGCCACAGCCGTTGAAGTCGTTTTTGAAAGTTTTCAAAGTTCGTAATAATTTTAAAAGTTTACTCTATACAATGAAGTTATTTATTAATATTATATATCTGACAAATGTTCAAAATAAGTGGCACTGTTGCGCCTACCAACGGCCAGTAGAGTTCCTAACTCCTGGGCCGCGAAACGGCTCGAGTGGCCACTCTTTCCGTAGTACTATATTTCTCTATGGGAAGAGTGCGATTAGCAAAACGATCGACATAATCCTTACGCCAAGCGCCGAGGGCCGGGAATCTGCCGTCCGAGCGGTCACTATCTGTCTGAGCAAAACAGAGTTGAGCGGCGCATTCGTTTCTTACATCTTTCTGCATGATCATGATCGTAACATAACGTGCACCATATTTTCAACCACGAAGAGTTACTACACTTCACTCTTACGCGCTTATTAAAACCATATACGAACATACACCTTTGACCAGAACTGTTTCTCGCTACCACCGTTAGGAGATTCTTTTCGGCTTCTGGTTGGTCAAGAGAGCATGCCAAGCCCTCTTTCCGAGTCTGGTGCACGCCCTGGCTCTGCCCGCGCCTCCCATTGACCAAACTCTCTAAATGCACGGCTCTGGGTGGCGTGAGCAAACAAAATGTTTTTGTAGCACGGCAATTGGGCGTTACCTAGCGCCACCTAGCCTAGCTGAAACTCATATGCGACATATGAAGCTGATATGAAATTTAAAGTTCTGATATGAAAAATGTGTCCAGTAAACATACCAGAGATAAATTCATATAATTCTTTTCAGTAGGAAAAGAAGTATAGGGCCCAGTAGACAAATTTGATAGCGTGCCAAATGCGGCTGTTGAAAAGGTCTATAGACCAACTGTTTACAGACAAGTGCGTGTTTGCCCACGCCAGGTGAAGGCACTGCGCGTACGCCGAAACCAAATTTGAGCGAAGTAAGGAGTCTGTCTGCGCATGCGCTGTGTCGACAGCAGCGCCATCGTAACCGCGTGACGGCAGTGCCGCGCGTTGGTGTGCAAGCCTGGTTCACACATTTGCGACTGCTTACGGTCGAGTGCCTTCAAACCTCTGGGGATCTTTTACGTCGACAGAACACATTGGCGCCATCTATTGGGTAACGGTGGAACACTTGACATTTTCGTATATTCTCCATTTTGTTTTGCTCATCAATCTTTCTTTTTTTGACTTGAAAAAAAAAAGTTTGACGTTGTTATAAACAACCACGTTTTATAAATAGTAGGGGAATTGGATCTCACAAATACCTCAGCATATTTTGCTGCCTAGCGAAATCCTGGAGGTAGGAAGCTTATAGGGGCACCACCAGAGGTGAAGCCAGGGGAGACTTCCGGTTTAGAGGGACACGCCCTCAAGAATGACAGAAAACAAACACAACCAAAAATCACTATTGGACGAAAGGGACAGCTGATTTGGCGACAACAGCTGTTTCGGCTAGTCTTGGGGGCGTTAATCCCCCCGATCGGGACCTCTACTTCCGGCTTCACTTTGGATTTTCTCCTTTGGCTGCCTTTTGCCGGTATGTCGTCTCCTCTTACTTCCTACCTACATGAGTGAATTGAAGTTCCACGGCCACCGCCCCGACGGCGTGAGCGTGCCAGTGTGTTGTCTCGTCGCAAGAGACCACAAGAGCTCGGTCGTAAGCATAGCAAACGCAGTCTTTCGCCCTCTACGCGGCAGCTGCAAGTTCTGCGCATGGCGTCGTCATGGCGGACGTTTTTTTTCCTCGGGGGAGCGTCTTCGATTGCTCGGTCCAAGAATGCGACACTCATCTCGGAGAGAGCTGCTGCCCTGCAAGAGTGCCCAAGCATCGACCGTCCGGCAAAGCCACCACGCGCGTCGGTCCTTCTCGTTCGTCGCGTTGTCGGCGAAGGGCCCTGAGCAATTGCTCGATGCTCTCTGTCGGGCCGAGAAAGAAAGAGAGAGAAAGGAGGAGAGAGAAAGGAGGAGAGAGGGGGAAGATCACTTACAGGATTGAGTTATTGGCAATCAATGACTGCTGCCCTATATGCACGCCCGCGGCGGCATTTCCGTGTGAATGCCATCGATGAATGAAAGACTCGACGAAGTTGGCCCTGAAGTTTTAGCGAAGTTTTGCAATCGGGAACCAGACAGGTGCGTGCGTGTGTGTGTGTGTGTGTGTGTGTGTGTGTGTGTGTAAACGGTTGTACTGGGTTAACACGAATAGAAAACAAAACTATGCGCCGAGGGAGAGGTGGAGACGAGAACGCGCGGGGGCGTCAGAACTCCGAGCTCTGGTTGAAATGATTATGAAAGGGCCTAAAGCTCGCAGCCTTTGTCTCCACTGCACTTGTCGAACGCGTTAAAACGTGGAACGCCGCCGTCCGGCGTTTGGCTTTCGCATTCAAACGCGTTCGGAGAGTGCAGTGGAGACAAAGGCTGCTATGCCGAGCGCAAGTTAGTGTGATTCTCGTACAAGGGTTCCGATGATGTCTAAACGCCAAGCACTTTTTGGCTGAATAAAAAAAAGTGTGTAGACATCAAAAGCATCTAGTATTAAGGTCTACCCACTATCCTTTCAATCAAAATCAATTAAAGCTCGGCGTCGTCTGACGTAACAACATCGTCAGCGAGCACGAAACATAAATTACGAACGCTTGCGCCATACGTTAATGGGATTTGAGTTTGCTACATTATTTAGTTCAGATGTAAACGCTGAATTCAGTAAGTTTGCAAATGTGATTATGGATGCGATTAAAGATTCCTCAGAGGAGTTGAAACAGCGACGTTACCTAGATCCGATCTGCCCGTGGATGACCCAGTGCATTCCTAGTGCACTTAAAGGAAAAAAAGAAACCGCAGCAAAAGCTCAGAACAGCACAAACAGAGCACCTTTTATCTCAGACAACATAGACATTATCGGAACTTGTGCGTGTCACTGATAAGAAAATGTAAAAAGGAATACTACGGTAACCTTATCGCTAATACCGTAACTGCCTCGACTCAAAGAAAATCCGTCATAAAACTGGGATCGAAAACACAAACCACTCCACACAAAATTGACAAAAACACCGTCGTAGATATTAATCGCTTCCTTACCAATATTGAACCGGAGCTTGTGAATGCCGTTATTTCGAACAACACGCCGGCGTTTCTACAGCCCGTCTTTATCCAGAATACTCGTGTATTCAAGGAAATAACTTAAAGCAATTGCATCCATCATTATCAATATGTCCATGAATAAATCACCTGGATGCGGTGGAATTACAAGTAAAGTGATAAATTTAATATTGATATTGTGGGTATTACACTGCAATATATGTTTATCCATTCTTTGTTAACCGGATTATATTCGAACTTGTTGAAAATGGCTAAAGTGTGCCCAATATTGAAGGGTGGAAATGATGATGCTAACGAACCTAATAATTGCAGGCCACTATCAGTTCTAAATGTCATAAACACAGTATTTTTAAACCTTGTTGTAAAACACATAAATGCCTTCATACAAAAATTTAAAATGAAAACCCCGCTCCAACACGGTTTCCGACCTAATAAATCTACGTCAAGTGCTGTTCTATCACTTAGTCAAACAATAAATGACTCGCTTCACGACAACAAAATTACTCTCTGCGTTTTCCTCGATACTAAAAAAAAAAAAAAAAAAAAAAAAAAACATTTTTGACACGGTTGATCATTTCATTCTACTTAACAAATTGGAGAGATTCGGGTTTAGGGGCTCATCATTAAGCTTTCTCAAAAGCTATTTAACTTCTCGCTTCCAATATGTCTCCATGTCGAATTGTCAATCAAATATTAGGCCAATTACAACAGGGATTCCGCAGGGATCAGTGCCGGGTCCTGTCCTATTTTCATTATATATCAATGATCTCTCATATTTACTTATTAATTCCCAAATGATAATATACGCAGATGATACCACCATTTATAAAACTCATAATTTGTTGGATAACATTAATAGTGTAATCAATGAAGAACCGATTATTGTCCAGGATTGGTGCAAATATAGCAAATTGACGCAGAATATTTAAAATAACGAAGTACGTTATATTCCATTCAAACGAAAAACGAATAAACTATACCTCTTGCAAAATTTGTATTGTCAACTCCAATATACAACAAGTATACACATTTAAATATCTGGGAGTAATACTCGACTCACACTTAGATTGGGAACATCCCATCGCCTATATTTCTCAAAAACAGCCATATGCTTTTTACATTCTGCTGAAGGCTCGACAGTGCTTCGAGTCTTCCACCTTAAGAATGATTAACTTCCCGATATTCCATACCAATTTAACATACTGTACGAAACCACGGGGTGCAACCTATGACACGTATCTCACGCCCATTATTGGTTTAGAAAAAAGAGCCACTCGACTTATAACCTACTCGCACTTTTCACAGGCATCGAGCATTTTATTTGATCCCCTCAGCATTCTTACACTTCATGGACTAGTAAAGTATGAAATTGACACCCTGTTTCACAAAATAGTGACCACGAAGAACCCATTTCTTATAACTACACTTCTTAAAGGTTTCCGTCAAACTACAGGGTGATTCAAGGAGAGGCTCTTTAAATCGACCGCAAAATTCGGTTTCTTAACCTATCGCGCTACGATTTTGTGCAGCGTTGCCCACAGATGGTGCATTTTTTTTTTGTAAAATTTGCAAAGAGCGAACTTACCTGAGGAAAAAGTAAAGAAAAAAAAAGGCTTAGCTCCTATGGAAACGCAGCGAAGCCACCGGTCTTCAAACAATACGGCGCCGTTTCGCATGGGAGACAAGAGATGGCGCAAGCGGTCGCGACGCCAATAACCGCCAACGAACGAGCATACGGCGCCGAGAGCCGGCGTCTTTAGCAGACGATCTTTTCGACTCAAAAGCGGCACGCGTTCCGCAGGCGGCGACAGTCGCAGAAACAAAAACAACTGATATGTAAAAAGCTGCCGCCGCTTTTGATTCGAAACGATCGTCTGCTAAAGACGCCGGCTCTCGGCGCCGTATGCTCGTTCGTAGGCGGCGTTCGTTGCGCCATCTCTTGGCTCCCGTGCGAAACGGCGCCGTGTTGTTTAAAGACCGGCGGCGTCGCTGCGTTTCCATTGGAGCTAAGCCTTTTTCTTACTTTACTTTTTCCTCAGGTAAGTTCGCTCTTTGCAAATTTTACAAAAAAAAAAGCACCATCTGTGGGCAACGCTGCACAAAGTCGTAGCGCGATCGGTTAAGAAATCGAATTTTGCGGTGGATTTAAAGAGCCTGGCCTCTCCTTGAATCACCCTGTGGAGCAAATTTGTCTGGACACTTCAGCCTTTCACAATGCCACAACGTATACGGGGAAAGGCTAATTCAATTCTGTGGGAGAAAAATTTGGAACGCCCCATCGAATGACCTTTGAAATTCGCATTCCATTAACACAAAACTAAAGCACTATCTCCTCTTGTCTACCTAGATCAACTGTTATATACAGGGTGTCGAACCGGTCATTATTTCGGTTCGGTTCGGGTTCGGGTTCAGTAGCACTGTGTTTAGTTCCGGTTCGGTTCCGGTTTAGGGTAGCGCACATAATATCACTCCGGTTACCGGTCTTGATAAGCGCGAACCGGTTCGAACCGGTTCCTAACTCGACCTCTAATATAGACCGAGCACTCTCTGCAGCCTTTCTGAGCACGAGATACTTGCAGTAGACCCCATCCCAATACTACTCCCTCTTCAGGTAGATATGAAAACTCTGCACAGTGACGTGCGCAAGACACCATTTATGTGGCCAGGCTATTACTTGTATATTACTGTTCTTAAGTGAACTATATACAAGTGATCGGCTTTCCATTTTTATGATGTCTTTTGCACAAGCTGCTGTGCAGTACTTGAAACTCTGCCAGAAGAGGGCGTATTTTCGGAATGGGTCTATAGACCTTTCCAAAACAGAGCTTGTGGCCGGTGCCAGTTTTAGTTTTCGTGCGTATAGCGCGTGCTTCGCTCGCTTTCCGACGCGACAAACACGAACGTGCTGGGCTGTGAAGATCACACGCTGGGCTGTGATTTTGTAAACAGTAAAAGGTCTTTAGCTAGATTGCCTGTCCTCCATATGTTTTGGTTTGTATTGCTTGTTTTGCACTCACGTGTTTTTTTATACATGATACATGTTTTTGGCACCCAGTAAGATGTCACAGCTATGCCCCAGATTGGCTGACAGGGGCACGAGAGAAAACAAATCTGCCATAAAACACAGAAACAGGTACGTCGATTGCGCAGTTGGGGTAGTTTAGCTAATCCCGTTTAGCTGTGGTCGTGTATACGTCGGCCAGACTGGCCGATCTGTCAATGACCGGGCACGTGAACACGCACGTATATATAATAAAATGTTACTACATCTTCACAGCGCTTCGGGTTCCGGCGGAAAAAACGCTCTTCTAAAGATCTCGTGGTGATGCTTTGTCTAGTCACTTTGACGTTTTATTGCAAACAACGCTCTATGCAAATGACCCGGTCTGAGGGACTCAGACCGGCTCATTTGTACCTGTCAGCCACCGAACAACGTTCCGGTAATACAACCACAGCGAACGACGTTTCTCGAATACTCAGTTGAAGACGATGAAAGAAGACTTCAAACAAAAATGAGAAAATGGTTGAACAGGTGACATGCTGGCCTTGCTAGTCTGACAAACCTACAAAAAAATAAACAGACACAATTTCTTCTTGAAGAAATTGTGTCTGTTACGTTGAAGAAAATATTGTTTTTCATTGAAATGGACCACAGGCGACCCTATAAACTATACTGCCGAAGCAGCGCGGTACTTGTCCCCCCTCCTTCAGGGTGTCGCTGCACTCAAGCGGAAGCTCACGTGGTGCGCTGTCGGTGCTCGATTGGCTAAATGGCTCATCGACTGGTCCATCTTGAGGTCAAACATTCGCGGACTCGTTGGCCTCCGTGCCTACAGTGGTGCAATCTGCTCCGACACTTGGACATTTCGTAGCCAAGCGGCCAAGCGGTGCTTGGAAATAGCCGCCGCCGCTACCGTGCCGCAAGGGTCAATCCAAGAAACAAAGCAAAGTTGAAGCTCTCCAGACGATGATGTATTTTTGATTACGTATGCAATAAAAACGAAATGTAAAATATTTCACATTATGTAGGATTAGTTTTGGCAACATAAGAAAAATACACTCCTGCAACTTTTCCAATTTAGACCAATTATTGACACAATTGGCCCTGAACCGTTTTCGTGGAACCGGTAACCGCCACATCAAATTACGGTTTCGTTCCGGTTCGGGTTCAACATGAAGCGTTCGATTTCGGTTTTGTTCCGGTTCGGTCAAAAATAACGGTTTTGATCCGGTTTTTGGTTCGGGTTCGGGTTCGGTTCGACACCCTGGTTATATATCATCCGCCCAGCGGGAATGTGGCACGAGTTTTGACATTTCTAGATAAACTGCTGTGTCACGCAAACAAAAGCAAATATGTTCTTTTTATTTGTGGTGATTTAAATATCAATTTGTTAGAAGATAGCCCCAACGCGGCCGACTTGTTATTATTGTTAACGGTGAACAATTTTGTTAACGTAATTACTCATCCCACACGCACTACACTTTCTACATCAACATTAATTGATCTTTTTATTACAAACTATGAGAAGGAAAAGGTCAAAGCTGGCGTAATAAGCTCAGATATCAGCGACCATCTGCCCATATTTATGCTAGCTGACACAACACGAGAGGTACATAAGCGTGACACAAATTCTATGACTTTCCAAAACATTACACCACTTACACTAGATGCATTCAGGCAGAAATTATTGGCCACTGATTGGACCGATGCACTGAACTCAAAAGACGTGGATAGTGCATATAACGCGTTTTTGGAAAAATTTAGACAGGTTTACTTTTCTTGTTTTCCGAATAAAACTATTAAACTTGCTCGAAAAGGACGGAAGCCTTGGATGACCACTGCACTCCTTAAGAAGACGCGTATAAAATATAAACTTCATAAAACATTTCTTGTGACACGTGAGGCAGTGGCATTAGTCAATTTCAAAGAATACAGAAACCAACTAACAGCGGAAATTGGAAAGTCTCAAAGAATTTATTATTCTAGTCTATTTGATGCTGAGTGTCTAAAAAAGGCCGATATATTATGGAAACGTATAAATAGTGTTTTCAATACGTCTTACAAGCCAGAAAGTTTTGAAATTTTTAAACATAATGGAGAGGTCTTAAGTGCCTCAAACCTGGCAAACGTATTTAACAACCATTTTGTGGATATCAGGAGCAACTCTTATCGGGAAGCGTCAGAAAATATTAAGCCTATCTCGGAATCGCTCTTTATGTACCCCACATATGAGACTGAAGTGTGTTCCTCTATTACTTTTCTGAGTAACAGTGGCAGTCGTGATGCGGATGATTTACAAATTAAACCCGTAAAATATGTAGTAGATATTATTGCCCCATATATAACATACATATACAACCTCGCAATATCTTCCGGTATCTTTGCTAACAAAAATGAGTTAGGAAATTACCGTCCTATATCCATTCTTCCACTATTCTCAAAAGGGTTAGAAAAGATTAATCACTCCCGCATTATTAATTTCTGTGATAAGCACTCGCTCATTACTGACTGTCAATTTGGATTCCGAAAACATAGATCAACAGAAACAGCCTTATTAGTTCAAAAAGAACATATACTTAGAAATTTCGAAGACAAAATTTTGACGCTTGGGTTGTTTTTAGATTTCAGCAAAGCATTTGATTGCATAAATCATTTAATCCTGCTAGATAAATTATTTTCTTATGGCATTCGCGACCTTCCACTCACACTAATTAAGTCATATTTACAGCATCGCTCCCAATTTGTGCAAATTAAAAATCAGAGATCAACACCTTTAAATATATTATCAGGAGTTCCCCAGGGAAGTATCCTCGGGCCACTTCTTTTTTTGTTATATATAAATGACATAGTGAAACTCGATTCAAGTTGCAAATATATTATCTATGCAGACGACACCAGTGTATTTTTTTCAGATTCATCCGAAGAGGGTCTTGTAAATAAAGCAAATGCGTTTCTTATAAAATTAAAAGCATGGGCTGAAGTAAATTGTTTAACTATTAATGTCTCGAAAACAAAAGCAATAATATTTCGCCCACGTGGTTCGAGCGATAGATTATACAATCCTCTAAACTTTGGGTCCTTGCACATTGAATTTGTAAATAGTGTTAAAACACTCGGAGTTATTTTTTGTGATAATATGCTCTGGACTAACCACGTAAGAAAGCGCTGCTCTAAACTGGGTAAATCTGTAGGAATTATGAACAAACACAGACATGTTCTACCGAAAAGCGTAAAAAGGCTTTTATATATAACTCATTATTTTATTCACATTTGTGTTATTGCAATCTCGTCTGGGGAAATACGTCTGATTAAAATTTAAATATGATACATTTATTACAAAAAAAGGTGATACGAATAATAGCAGATGTTTCTTACATTCATCATACCGAATCATTGTTTCAATTATATAAGAGCCTTAACATTCAGCAAATTTATAACTACCGTTTAACAATAGCTTACAGAAATGCGACATACGGCCGTTCCAGTACAATTCGTCAACTATCTGAATTAAAAGAAACAGAGAATTATTACCCGTCTAGACATCACCAACCTTGGAAAATTCCGAAATGCAGGACAAATTATGGAAAACAAACAATACGTTATGCTTTACCTTTTTTGTTGAATGAATATTGTGATCAAAATATAGATGTAGTGAAAATGTCAAACAGCAGTATACTCAATTTGTATTTTAATGCTTAAGAATGTATCTCTTATGTGCGCACTATATTTGCATTGTTCATTTCTGAACGCATTTTATTTGTTTTTGTGCTCCGTCATAGCTGCTGAGTGGGGGGTCCGGAGCTCGTCAAGCTGCATTTCTGCAGCTTTTTCTCCGGCCTCCCATTCACCACATGTATCTGTGGTGAGAATAAAGTTTGTATTGTATTGTATTGTATCATCTTTCATCTTCATCCTCGTTTCTTTGGTGTTAGTAAGCGAGACTAGCTTCTAATATTGTAGAAACAAGAAAAGGAGTATTTTTGTTGCTTTCTAAGGACGTATGTCGGTCGCTCTGTGTTCTTATGATATTTTGTTAATGAGCCCGAACTAGCCTAGCGGCTATGGGTTCGTATGCTTTTTCCAATACTTTGTATGCAAATCTTGGAAAATAAAATAAAATAAAATTAAATTGAATTGAATTGACGTCACCGTAACTCCTGCGCAAGAAGCCGACAACTTCCTCTCCGCATAGCTTTGGATATACCCTCTAATGCTTCCAGCCAGAGTTGAGAGTTCTGACATCACCGCGCACTCTCGTCTCTTTGGATTGGATTGGATTTTATTGGGTTGAAGTTTGCGGCTCTCCCCTTTGTATCGGGTGATCAACAGTAAGCGCGAAACACATGCGCGTCAAAACTGTCCGGTCCGGCGTGCGAACTGTCAGGAAGATGGCTGCTCCGAATCGCCGCACAGGACGGTTCGCGACACATGGGTTTCCGACGCGAGCACTGCGTACAAATCACGTGACTACGCACACCGCGCATTGCTGCGTCTCTCCCGAAGTTCACGTGACACTCACACGGCATTGGAATGGCTCGTAGCGTCCGCTGCTCTCCATCGTAAGGGGTGTCCAAACAGGACACTACAAAACGCACGACTCCGACAAATCGTGAAAATTGAAGCGGACGCATCACGCTTCAATCTTCACGATTTGTCGGAGTCGTGCGTTTTGTAGTGTCCTGTTTGGACACCCCTGTAAGGTGAAACGGAGTACATTCGGGTTTCGACGGCCTCGATCGGTCCCAGAAGGACGGCTTGCTATGGCGCGCGAGATCAGCAGCTTGTTTTGTGCGCGCGAGAAAACTCGATGGCGTCCATCTCCTTCACCGCGCACCGCCACATGTGTGTGTGTAGGCGTTGTAAAAGAGGGGGAGATCCGCTTCCCCGAACTGCCCGAACCACGAAGCGCGTCCTCGCCCGATCGGGCCGAAAGTCACGTGACAACATGACCTTCGCGCCATCCGTGCTGCCATTGGCTACGACCCTCCGAAATTCGGACAGCCGTGCGGCGATATCTATAGTCGGTTACAAGTTAAGAAGGTAGGAGAAGCTCCTCCCACAAGCGTGGTGCGCCGGTTTCAAATCCCTCCGCAATCGAAAGAAGAGTTCACTGGAAACGCTCCTTGTTCCGCTTCAATAGATAGATAATGGCCACAGAGTGGTGCCAACTTGTCTCCGACCCCCACTTTTTAAGAAAGCGACCTTTGTATTCATCGGAGAAGGAACCGAGCCCCTGAAAGCAGCCTTTGTATCAATCGGAGGGGGAAGCTAATCCCCGAAAGTCGTCTTTGTTTCCATCGGAAGGGGGAAGACTTAATCTCCCTCTCGTGGCTTCCACAATGCTAAGTCAAAGTCGAGAGATAAAGCAAATATGTACAGAAAGGCACGACCCTCCTCGCGCGTTGGCCGCAACGTAACGGAAACGATGGAACGCTATTGGATGCGGAGGTGGCGGAGGGATATATGATTCCCTTTGAGGGGCATTTGCCGCTACCTTCTTGACTTTTAACCTACTATAGCAAGTTGGACGCACGCCGGCGCCGGACGGAGGTCCCCTCCGACGCTCCGGTGCGACGAAAACCCTCACCCTCGAACGTCGTTCCGGCGGTTCGCACGCCGAATCGGACAGTTTGGACGCGCATGTGTCTCGCGCTTTATGCATACTGGATCTAGCCTAGTCAGTCGCGCCTCCCGCGACTTCTGCTTCCGCTTGGTGTTCCGCTAGTCGGTTGGTTTTTAAAGTTACGTCTATGTTGCCCGACTGCGCTGGGCTGTGGGTTTTCTCGTCATTAGTCTGTGGCGGCCGGCGTATAGGCGCAATTCCGGAGGCTGCTAGCGCCTAAATTGCTGTGTTTGATTGTTTCTTTTGTGTTTGATGGCGAATAGGATTTATCGAGGCTTTGAAGAAAGCATTGTACTATATTTGGGAACAAAAACAAACAGATGAAAGCTATTTTTGGTAAGTCCGTGCGCGACAGATTGAAAATAAAATGCAACTGTAATGTTTGTTTCGTTTTAAAAAAATGTTTTATGACGTCATACACTAAGCCGTGTCAATCCGCGAAGGCCGAGCAGGCTACGAGCCCCGGAATTCCTCGGTTCTCAAAGAGGAATATTTCCCGAAGTTTGGCACGTTCCATTTGTTGTCTCCCTTAAGCTTTTTGTAGAAAAAAAGTGAAGCATAACAAAAAAACTGTCACTCGTTTTATATTTTAAGAGGCGAGTACTTTGGCGCATTTTGATATATAGATAATGTAAGCTTGGCACCCATATGCGACGTGAATGATGTAAATTGCATCAAAGAAGTGTTTACGAAACATGCCGTGTGTTTACTTCAACACATTGTTTCTGAAAAAAAAAACAAAAAAAAAAAAGACACGTCATCAAACAAGTCGTTACCCACTGGTACGGTACTCTTTTGAGCTGAGATCAGTTGTAAGAAGTAAATTGCATTATCACTAGAAATAGAAGGTTTCGAACTCAGCGTTTTGGTTCCCCATTTTTTCCGAGTCACGTGCGCAAACAAAGTCGTTGTTGCAGCGCGATAAGAGAGTGCACCGTCAGTCAGTAGATCGTGATTTACATCGTGACCCAATGCGTTTCTGGGTTGCTAGACTCGTCAAACACAAAGTTGGGGCCGAAGTTGACGGAGCGCAACGATTGGCCTATTACGACGATGACTTCGCGCTTTTTTCGCCGACGTTCAATCGGCGCGCTCGCGAACTTTCGGCTCCAACTTCGTGCTCCACGAGTTTAGGGCCGCTGGAGGTGTGTCAAGGACCGTACAGTCACGACGACTTATCGACAATAAATACCACTGACTTTTCTGGAATTTTTAATTAGTGAACATGAAGATGTAGCGAACGCATTTACGAGCTATTTTGCTTCTGTGTATTCTTGCAGTGGGGATGGCATATCTGAGCCCAACGTTGTTGACAGTGGTAGTGATCGCCTCTCAATTTCATTCGTTGAAAACGCCGACATTGATCTTGCCATAAGAAACCTCGAATCTAAGTTATCTGTTGCATTTGACGGTATCCCGAGTTTCATTGTTAAATTGTGGTCTTCTATTTTCACACCAATTTTTAGCGCAGGTTCTTAACCTGTCGTTATCGACATGCACTTTTCCCTCGATCTGAAAAAAAAAAAAAAAACTGTATTACGGTTTTGGTACATAAGAAAGGAAGAACGGATGATCCAGAAAATTATAGACCCATCTCGTT
The DNA here is from genome assembly GCA_013358835.2 of Ixodes persulcatus. Taxonomy (NCBI): domain Eukaryota; kingdom Metazoa; phylum Arthropoda; class Arachnida; order Ixodida; family Ixodidae; genus Ixodes; species Ixodes persulcatus. The sequence continues at coordinate 29,679 of JABSTQ010000943.1, forward strand.
GCTATGTCCGTTCGCAAAAGGCTACAAAATTGTAGCCTACCGTTGAAACATATTTCAAGCTTCTTTTTTTAATTATAGGAGTCTCCCTTCACAGAATGGTTTTGCGTGAGGAAGACCAGTGAAGGCAAACTTAGTGATTTCTTTAATTTTTGTTTCGCCTACTGTGTGTCAGCGCGGATAGGTGGACAGTGTATATTTTGATCTATTTCTAAGGCATTTGACTTGGTTGATCATTTGCTACATTTACAAAAACTTAAATCGTACGGTATGAGTACTCCACTTTGCACATAGATTCATGATTAGTTCTTCATTAGACACAACTTTGTACGTGTCCTTGGACATCTCTCCCAGCCTTTTATTACCCTCTCCGGTGTTGTTCAAGTCTACATTACATTTGGATCTATTCTTTTTAACGTTTTTATAAATTACCTCTGTTCATTTGTTAGGCACTCAGAAATCCTGCAGTACGCCGATGACATCAAGCTTTGAAGTCAGAACTGTGCGAAACTTATGGATGATGTCAAATCAGTACGTGATTGGTGTAGTCTGAACATGTTGACACTTAATAATACTAAGACTGTTGTTGTTATGTCTTTCTCTAGGAAACTAAGACCTATTAATTTATGTTATCAACTAGGCAATGCCCCGTCGCAAAGAGTCGAGTGCACCCATGATCTTGGAGTTTATATAGACTCTTCTCTGTCATTTAGTGTACATGTTAATAGCATTGTCAGTGCCTCCTTCCCTACGTTGGGTATCATTTCTAGAATTACACGTGAGTTTTCCATATGAGCCTACATAACCTGGTTACACTTTTCATTAATTATGTCGAAGCTGGAAGTTTCCTTTGTCGTATGAAATTATATTGGGCGCACGGGCCAAGAGATAATTGAAAAATGTCCCGAAGCGTTTTTTTAGAATTTTTTTTATGATCGGTATGTCGGTGGCACGGTTTACTTTGCACACAGAAGACTCTTAGAACGATGTAGTTGTTATACCTTGAGTGCTAGACGACGTCACAGAGATCGTATATTTGTGTTTAAATGCCTTCACATAGAAACTGATTGCCCTGATTTAACTTCAGCAATTAATACTCATGTTCCGAGACGATTCCTGCAAATTTCTCTTGCATATCCTGTCAACCAAGTCTTCTAAACTTGGCCCATGACAAGCATTCGGAACTTGTGTAATACCATCAACGCTCCATGTATTGACGTTTTTAACCCATCTTTTATCGCTTTCAAGTTTTTCCTTAATCATCTCTAGAAATATTGTTCTTCTTTTTCATAACTGTATTGTGCATCATTACAAAGCCGAAAGCTCTTCATGAGTAAAAAACAAATGAACGAATCAATGAATGAATAAAAGTAAAACACTAAAAAAAAACTAAAAAAAAAACACAAGAACGGTTTTCACTTTTGTCCTAGGGAAGAATTCGCTCAGCATATATAATTTTTCAAACGTTTTTGAGACATAGCTTGTTTTTCCTGCACGATTTGAAATGAAATCGTCCAATTATATAGTTAGACGATTTCATTACAGCCTTTTAGTTTCAGTCATCGGCATGAAGCTAGTACTTGTTATTTTTAGGCCGATGTCTAAAATGCTTTATATTTGACACGATAAGTCATTATACCTTCGGAAACCTTCATTCGAGTGTTTCAATTATACATAAAGTAAAAAATAAAACTCGTACGCTGTCAAAGTAAAGCATTTTAAGACACTAAATCACTAACCTAAATACAATATATCGAAATAAAATCGCTCCTATATATAATTGCAGAAGGGGGAAAATATTTTTTTTTAGAATTGTTAAATTTTTAAAGCTGTATGTGATCGATCCTCGGACATTGTGATTGATCTCTTTGGTAATTCAAAGTTTGATCAACTCTTGATACGTATACTCACACACCCGACACCGCTATAATTGTGTCGTGATCCTTCGTGTTAATATTTACTTATATTTTCTTTAGCAAAAACACCTTTTGAAGTGTCCACCACGGTACAACCAATTACACTTCTAAATGTAAAAAGAATAACAAATCGCTTACAGTGTCATCATGCGATCATAGCGAATTAAGCTTAATGGTTTCACACATTGATTGCGTTCGAGGACGAAAGAGTTGGAACTCTGCACCTTACATGCTTCATTCACTGCCCAACATTATACTTATAGAGCTCGGAGCGCGTGGAGTGAAAGCTCGTGCTACAGATAACAAGCCCCTGGATTCAATCCTTACCCATGCCTGTTTCGATCTGGATAAACATCGTACCGGCGTACGGTCGTGTACTCATTACTGCGCGATGCACGTCCCTGGCTAGCGGGGGATACCGCCCTGGCTAAATTTCTCATCTACAGCTGAAACACCAGACGCCAATTAGGGCTAACTAACTTCCGGCCGTCTAAACATACACACCATACAATTATCAACATGCTAACAGCTTTATAAAAAAAATAGCCTCGCAACCCTTTATAATAAAAAGATGTCGACTGTAGAGCTTTTTGTTGCGTGTCAACTGCAACATGCCATATTTGCACTCACATATACGAGGACTAATTGAAAAACAATAAAATTGCTTCTGTATTTGTTCTTTTTTAGGTAGACAGGCAGTGCAGTGCTGTTGTTTGATAATTAAGGTAATCCGCATGTCTCATTTTGCAGTTGGACCGTCATACTCTAGCGTTCTGTCCCAGCGAGCGAAGACACATCATACGGGTCGCTATGGCGGATGACGAGCAAGTGCTTGTGAGGGCACGGCTGAGCTACGTGACTGAATTTCGCGTTAACTTTTAAAAGTGTTTAGTGCACGCGACCGTCTTCACGTAGCCCCGACTTATTGCCGCGTGAATTTCAGCCCATTTCAACACTGAAAGAAAGGAGAGAGAAACGGCACGGAAGGAGCCTTTTTTTAACACTATGAAGTGAACAAAATAGCTGCTGAAACACTGAGAGTGATGCCGCAAAAAACATTATTTTACATTTTGAACTGTTTTTGAAACATTCTAACCAATATATTAAACATAAAAAAACGTTACTTTGAAAAAAAAAATATATATATATACCTATAATCAGAGCTTGTGTAGTCACATAATCAAGAATAAATCAAAATCGGTGTCATTACTTTTCGATTGGCCCTTGTGGCATTCTTTTCTCGCACATTTATTTCTGTATTACAATTTCAATCGCTATATCTGCACGCGGTTTCGCTTTCTCCAGTGAGGTCCCGAAACAACTTCACTTATGCTAACATTAAAAAAAAATGCAAAAGAAACAAACAAAAACATGAAGTCATCGAACAGAACGTTATACGCTAAGCGAAAAACACAAAATATACCATAAGCCCCCACAGACGAATTCCCAAAGAGAAAATGGGGCAGCGAGTTAGCGAGGCAAAACTCCGGACGACTGTGACGTATAGGGAAAAGATGGTTCCCCTTTGTTCGCTCTACGCAGTCAATCGCGCAGCCACTCGCCGGGCAATCCGGTACCGATTCCGCCCCGCGGACGCTTTGCATTACAAAGAGCGCGCGCGCTTAGCGAACGCTGTCTTCTGAGTTCCCGCGCGCACATATCGTTCCTTTCCCCTCGTCTCCTTCACGAATCCTCCCTATTCTTCCCTTTTTACGGGCGCTCTTTCTTTGAAACGACGGCCTATCTCTCCCCTCCCAAACCTCCCCAACAAATGTAGAAGAAAAAAAAAAAAACATTTGGGAAGGAGGATGACGCGGCAGTCACAATAGCACGATTCCGCACCGCTGGAACCTCGAAATTATTGGTCCAAACACATCGCCGTTTTGGGTAATGGAGGACGCATCGGTGCGAACTTTGCGATGTTGGCTTATATCGTTGAATATTTGCTTCGGATTCTGTCGCGGCGCTTAAAAGAAACGCTGGAGTGGGTCTTCAAATTTTCATCATACATATATTTTTTTTTTCGATCGAAATATATCATGTGTTTTTCCTTCGGTTTTACCTTCATCTGGCGCTCAATTTAGAGATCCGCTGAAGCGGGATTCCAAGTTAAAGCATCGACGTACACGCATGATGCGTTAGCATTGATGTATCGTTTTTTTTTTTTCTTTCGATTTTAATTTTATGTTTGCTTAAATTTGAAGAGCTCCTTCAGACATTGCATGTGTCTAATGGATACGTCTGCCGGAGTGGATTGCCTCTTAGAAAATACAGCTTCAAAAAGTTGCGTCCTATATATATATATGTATATATTAATTTTGTAAAGCCTTTGATACCGTGATACATCATTTATTATTAGAAAAACTTATATCCCTAGGTATCGAGTCTATAGACCACCAAATCGTCGACTGGGTTAGTGACTATTTGTCCGGTCGTGAAGAAAGTGACGTACTGAAAGGCCAGAAATTTTCACCAGTTCTGGTAACCTCTGGGGTACAACAGGAAAGTTGCTGGGGCCCTTTTAATAAGAATATTTATCAATGACAATTATTTGCGTACGATTTTGTAGTATACAGAATAGTCGAACATGACGCGGATACTTGTGTACTTCAGGACAATTTAAAAGTGTTGCAAGGTTGATTTGACCACTGGGAAATAAGCTTAAATATAAAAAAGTGTAAATATATGTTGTTTTCATGTGGTATAGCTTTCCCAACTGCGCATGAACTGAAAAATGTCCTACTTGAACAATTTAAAATCAACTTATCACATTGATTATACTCTTGCCAAGGCTAGTAAAATGTTGTACTTCGTCCATAGGAATTTTTAAAATACATCACTTAGCGAGAAACAGATGTTTTATTTTTACTTTATCAGGTCTACTATAGAATATGCGCGTGTCATCTGAGACCCGTCGCAAAGTTACATAGTACAAAAGTTAGAAGAGTTTCATAATCAGGCTTTAAGGTTTGTGACAGGAGATTACAGCTTCTACACAAGTTGTACAGAAATGCAAAATAGGTTAGGTTGGGTCACTCTTAAACATCAGACAGAAAAGTGTGTAAGGTTGAATTTCTTTTCACACAGTGTGTCATGAACGCACAGGTATTGAACGAAGTTTGTATATATTGGAGCCGCATAATGTATCTGCAAGATTGGATCACTCGAAAAGAGTGTCAAAGATTCTTTATCAAACTGACTGTTTATCTTCATTATTTTTATTTGTTCGAACTATTAGCGAGTGGAATTCCCTTTCAGAAGAGCTAATCTCGGTTTATGATGACGTTTTTTTTTATATATATAAGGGATTATAAAGCTGTATATAAGTGTATTTTTCGTTGTTTTCCTTTTGGTAAGTGTGGACAGGCATTTTGAAAATGTTCATTGCGTGTACACAATCCACGTACCTCCCTGCATAATGCAAAAAGTTATATTGAAGTATAGAAATGTATTCTTCATTATTTTTCTTTCTTTGTGAATGCAGGAATTTTGAATATGTTCCTTGTATGTACGTGTTCCATGTACCCCCTGCGCAATGCCTAACGGCGCAGCAAATATTTGTATAAATGAAGGAACATTGAATTCGAAACGAGGCGCCACTCGAACAAAATGCGTTGGGGATGACGAGCAAAATCAAATAATTATCGTAAAGAAAAAAAAAAAAAAAGCAGCGCGGCAGTTGTTGCTTTGTATACACCGTCGAACGGCTCATAGTCACGATTATAGGCTCATTCACACACTTTCGACTTCTTACGATGGAGTGCATTAAGACATTTTGTTGTGATGTCTTACCACGGGAGTACGAAAAAAAATATTCAGAAAAAACTACAATCAATGCCGGCTTCAAAACAAAAAAAAAAAACGCTGAAATTTAAAAAAAAAGAAGTTTTTAAAGGGCATATATAGAACGCGTATTTTCTATGTAATTTTTTTTACGAAAAATAAATATTTGCGCGCAATATTTATGCCGTTCACGGAATTTACATTATGTAAACTGACATTTTTAAAGCATTTTAGGCGACCCGCAAAAAACGGTTTTTCAACGTATCGACGTCGTGTTGAAATTTACTGCAGAGCCGCAAGCAGGCAGTGGAAGTTTAGAGTGAAAAAATCAAGGAATAAACTTACCTCGTTAAAAAAAAAAAAAAAAGTTGTTCTGGCCAATTTACGCCGCCCCTTTGCAGACGATGCAAGAGTAGACAGAAGTGCTGCCGACAGATGGCGTGCGCCTCGTCGAGGGAGCAGAGCCGTTTATACTGAGAGAGTTTGGCCACTGGGAGGAGCTTGTTGCCCGCTAGAACCAGCGGATTTCGCGATAACACAAAATGGCGCTACTTCTTTGTCTTGTTTATTCCAGAGGAATCGCCTAGAGTCCCTATGAATCAGAGCCACAAAATGGCGGACGGAAGTAGTCCTCCCCCGGTTGTCAGGGTACGCTGCTGCGGTTGCCAGGCTGTCGAAATCTCCTTAAAGGAGCTGTGCAACGATATTCAATTGGAATGTTTTTCACTTTACACGAGCTTACTGGCACTAGTGGGACTCAAGGATACTCGCATGCAATGCCACTGGCCAAGAAACTCCTTTGTTGCGGTGTAATTTCAAGGACAAAAGCGATCATTTTCATTCAATCTCTCCCTTGCAAAATTCGATGACGTAACGCGGGGATCGCAGTACACCCGTATGACGATATTTGAATGCGGTTCATAGATTGGACCCGAGCATTGCGTGGGCACTCGATTTAGGCTCGTGATAATTGATAGCTCGAGAAGCATTCGAGTAGTGGCCCGTGTCCAATCGCTGCAACGACGACAATAGCCGAGCCATAACAATGTCTGGAACTCAGCGCGTGTCCTGTGCTTTGCCAACCCCAGCGCGTGGCTATGATCAACATTGGCGGCATATAATCGGCTCCAGATCACGTGGCCGCTTGTTCTGGCTGCGAGTTGAGGGCGTGAACGCTGCTCGTTGTTTTTTAATTTTTTTCTGGGACTTCTAATGCGTCGGGTGAAAAACGAAGGCGTGTTTCATAGGTCATTAACGTCAGGGATCCGTTCTAAGCGGTATTTGCGCAAAGTAAAAAAATTGTTGCATAGCCCCTTTAAAGGGGCACTGACAAGTCAAAATCATATTTTTTTTTTATTATCCGAAACGATTGAAAACGGTGCCGGGACATTACCCTCAAAATTCGAAACTTGGGAATTCAGTATTTGTGAATTAAAAAAACAATTTCCAAATGCCGAATTTGAAGTTCCCACGCGATCCCCGCCAGTGCAGTCAGTCAAATTTTGCGATCTCCTGCGACTCGAATTTCTCTCGGACCTCCGCTGACCCGATGCGAGGAGCAGGCGAGCTGGCGCGCGGGAAAAAACCGGTTTCTTCTCCAACTCACCGAACTCTGATTTTTGGTATTTCAAAAAGAGGGGCCGTAGTGCGTTCGCAATTGCGTTAAAAGACATGTTTTACGATTGCCGTTATTAAATGTTATAGAAACGTCGCCTACAAAGCTTCTAAATTTCCTGATTTTTGACGTCACCGATCAAAAGAAGCGAGGAGGTAGCGGCGGGAGATTTAAACGCCAAAAATAAAAAGGTGCGCGCGCGCGCGGGGAAATTTTTTTTCGCGATGCGGTTTTTTTTTTGTGTGTCTATGACTACAACTTGCGTCGTTTTAGACAATAAAAAAAGATACGACCTTTGGGGTGTCAGTGCCCCTTTAAGAAGGCCAAACTCTCTCAGTATAAACGGCTCTGCGAATGAGCGCCGGCAGGTTCGGGTTCTTTTGCGAGATCGTCTGCTATCAACCCGAACTCCATGACTTATACACGAAGTCAGCTCGGTTACGTCACGGCGCGGTGGTGGCGCGTCGAGTGCACATCCGCGGTCTGGGGCTGTGGGCGCAAGTCACCATGCGGGACGCGCATTCCTGTGTTGTTTTGGAAGAAACCAGACAAAAACCTGCCTTCTCGTCAAAACGCTGCAACTGAGGCTGAACCAAAACAGTCGGGAAAGGTTTGAAGGCCAATTTTCATGTGTTTTCTGCCTGCTTGGTTTGTCCGAGAACGTGGATAGAGGACGTGAAAAAGGAAAACCATCCGCCGCCGAGCCACGACTGCTCGTGCGGGAAGCACTTTGGGTTGAATTCAGGGATATTTGTGGTCGTCAGATTTATTTGTTTTGTTCCAACATGAACGCAGGAAAACCGCCAAGCTGTGCGGACCACCTGCCGAACGACGTTCAGTGCGTCTTCCAACGGCCGCCTGATCGTTCGAACTATTGTCTGCTCTTTCAAACGTTTCCGCTTGTTGTCGACTGCTCGTGCAAACGACAGCGGCCCGTAGACCGAACATTGACCCGGTAATTGCAATAAGAAGTAAGTGCAGGCCTCGAAAGCCTTTTAAGTTTGAAGGTTTGTTGGGGCAAGTGGGCTTGTTGTAAACAGTGGATACAAGGAGATGTTGATCATTGTTACCAGTGGCCATAACCGACTTGCTATGCCTGATTCACTTGGTCCGATTCTGCTCGCAATTTTCAGTGTCAACGTCGACCATCTCAGTAACGGTTCACGCTTTCGCAGCCTGAGACACGTCATGAAAAATAGTGAGCAGAATTTCATCATGCGAATCGGGCTACAGCGTTCATTCTGCGAATTTTTGCGGGATAGCGAGCCTCATTAAATTCGCTGGGGACGCTTAAGTAGTCCGACATTGCCAGGAAGATGTGGAGTTAACAAATTAAGCGCCAGAAAGAGCACGGGGATTCACACCGGCGCCGACAGCATCGCATTCCAATGGTTTCTTTATTGGCGACGGCGAGCTTCTTGCCCACGCACCATTGCGCATGCGCGGCGCCGGTAGCGTCCGCTAGGGGTGATCTGGTTTGTTTGTACTTAAAGCCCCTCTATCCTGGGAAAAGTGGCGCCATTCACTGTTGTGCACATGCTCGAGAAACGTGCCACGCGCCACTTCTGGGAAGAACATGTCGTCTGAAATCTAGCTCAGTGCTGCGCTGTGCCGCCATGATCTTCCCAAGGAAAAAAGAAGAAGAAGCCTCGGAGCAGCCTGTCGCAGTTTTGTTAGAGTGTACTATACACGGCGACAACTTTTCTTGGCAATGAAGGGAATGCTAGGGGAGGGGGGGGGGGGGGGGGGCGGAGCTCCTGCACATGTATCACTCCGCCAAGCATCCGGGCTTTCATTACGTCAGTTTTGGTTTCGTTGTCGGCATTCAAGGCGAGCACTCTATAGACCCGTTGCTCTCGGGCAGGGGGCGCGAGCGCGTCCGCAAGACGCGACCATGTTATGCTGGCAGCATATTCAGGCGGCGCTGTAACGTTCGATTTTGCACGTGCCCCGTTCGAATGCAAGCATCTGTCAGCATCTGCAGAGGCGTGATAACAAAACGTCTACGAAAAAAACTAAAATAAAAAAAGAATTCTGCAGCTCGTGGCCTCAGCGTCCCATTCAGCTTTGTTATTTTATTGCGTTCTTTCATAGCTTCCGTGAGCCAGTATAGACCTTTCCAATGTTTACAAAATCACAGTCCAGCGTGCAATCTTCACAGCCCAGCGCGTGCGTGTTCGTCGCTTCGGAAAGCGAGCAAAGCACGCGCCATACGCACGAACGCTCAAAATGCACCGGCCACAAGCTCGTTTTTGGAAAGGTCTATATTTCACTTTACATGATAGCGAAGCTGAAGCTACTTGCAAAAACATGTTCCCCCGAACGATGCTCGCACTGCACGAGCGCGCGTGCTTGGAAGGGACACTGCAAGCTCGGAGCTCGCTCTTGTAGCCTCTGCAACGTTGGCACTTCAAATGGAACGGAGTATAAAAAACTGTAGTGGGGAAGCGTGATGACGCACGTTTGAAACGCGAGCCAAATATTCTATTTTGCTCGCCTGGAGCGCTGCTCAAAACTTGAGAGCTACGGGCCTATAGACCTTTCCAAAAACGAGCTTGTGGCCGGTGCCATTTTGAACGTTCGTGCGTATGGCGCGTGCTTTGCTCGCTTTCCGAAGCGACGAACACGCACGTGCTGGGCTGTGAAGATCGCACGCTGGACTGTGATTTTGTAAACATTGGAAAGGTCTATACAGCTCGTTAGTGTCTATGAAACTGTTTCCAGTGGACATACCCGGGCTCAGAGCAGATGCCATCTGTTAAGGAAGAGATCCCGGGCACGTTCGTTTCGATGGTGTCGGTTTATCGTTCCCTCTCGTGCCGTTCATGATCTCGTGGTTCTGTGCTCCTCTACCTCCTTTTCCTCTTGTTACCTACTACCAGATCTTTAGTAACTAGAAAACTAATTTAATTTTTATATTTTTATTGTTCAAGATTCATAGTGATGTGACAATGGACCTCTTGGCGAATATGTGCTGCCACCTAGACACGCGAATCGGTTCGAGACTTGGTGACTGGAAAACAACGCGCGCCCAAGGCCTCTCCCACCCGTTCCACACCCAAAACGTCAGCTACATCCTGTTCACCCATTGAGGCGATGTGACCTAGATACGGCTCCCCCAAGCTCACCTTTGTCCCCATCGTGCGTAATCTTCCGCCCCGAGGTCGACACAACGAAACCGCTCAAAGGCGAGAAATGCAAGATGGCGGATTGTTTGGAACTATTAGCCCCGTGCGCGACCGAAAGCGTCGCTGTGGTCGGCCTTCCACGATTGGCCGAACGCTGACTATGACGTCGGAAAGGGGATTTATCATCGACGGAAATAAGAGGAATGAAAGAACTTTAATTTTGACGGTCTTGGCAGTGTTCCTTTGAGAGCGCAATGATTTCAAGCATCCACCATACTAATAACGAACACCATCGAACTTGTTGTTTGCTAGGTAATGACGTCACAAGGGGGAACCACAGGAGGGCGCCACCCAAACTTCTCGCCGCTAATAGTCGGTTACAAGTTAAGAAGGTAGGAGAAGCTCCTCCCACAAGCGTGGTGCGCCGGTTTCAAATCCCTCCGCAATCGAAAGAAGAGTTCACTGGAAACGCTCCTTGTTCCGCTTCAATGGATAGATGATGGCCACAGAGTGGTGGCAACTTGTCTCCGACCCCCACGTTTTAAGAAAGCGACCTTTGTATTCATCGGAGAGGGAACCGAGCCCCTGAAAGCAGCCTTTGTATCAATCGGAGGGGGACGCTAATCCCCGAAAGTCGTCTTTGTTTGCATCGGAAGGGGAAGACTCTAATCTCCCTCTCGTGGCTTCCACAATGCTAAGTCAAAGTTGAAAGCTAAAGCAAATATGTACAGAAAGGCAGGACCCTCCTCGCGCGTTGGCCGCGACGTCACGGAAACGATGGGACGCTATTGGATGTGGAGGTGGCGGAGGGATATATGATTCCCTTTGAGGGGCATTTGCCGCTACCTTCTTGACTTGTAACCTACTATAGATACTCTCGAACCCAGGCGCACGAAATACTTCGGGCATGCGCACCGCGTATTTCTACAAAAGGTCCATTATTATTCTAATGACGAATATTAAGATTATAATTTACGTTACAGCCAAAACACAATTTAGACCCGGGTACTGTGTTCAGCTGCGTAAGAAGACAGCGCGCTTCGGCTCTGTAGCTTTGGCAGCATTGCCAAGAAAAGTTGTCGCCGGTAGTCGAGTTATCCGGAAAAAACCGCGCAGCCCACTTTTCTTTTTTTTTTTTTTAGTTTTAGCGGTGCACGTGTCGGTACCACGATTTTATAGACGCTTTACAGCAGCTGTGCATGGGCGCCGCCATAACTGACCTTCAGTTTTTGTTCCCTCTTATTCCGTTCGCTTGACTTCATCATTTCCACAGCAGGACAGGTTATTGCCATTTTAAGTGTTACTGTGTCCTTCCCCCCAGCATAGGCCGTTGTGGAGACTCGTCAACGCCCGCTTCAGTGGCTCGGCATCTCGGTAAGACAAGAGAAGGGCGGCTATGGCGGCTCAATCTGGCGCGTGTGTAAAGCGTCTATACACTCCGTTTCACCTAATGTTGTACCGCAGCGAAGGCTAGAAGCGCGAGCTCATAGCGTTGGCAGCTGCCCTTGGTGCACGAGAGCTTGTGCCGCCGAGATGTGCCGAGCTCGCGCTTGTAGCCTTTCCTGCGGTACGACACAAGGTGAAGCAGAGTATAGTTCCGTGTGTTTTTCACTTCGAGCGGTGCGCGTGTCAGGACTACGATTTCATAGTTCCGTGTGTTCGATCGTAATATGCTTTGAATCTTGTGCTCTGATTTTGCGGATGGTGAACGCGTAAGGGTAGTGCCGAAATGCCGTCGGCGAAACAGCGACAGAACTCTTGCTCTGCGCCTGGTTGCAAAACGGGCCTCATCCGAGTGAAAGGAGTGAAAACGGTGTCCTTTTTCGGCGTTCCAAAAGGACAGAGCCAAGAGATATCTTTGGGAGAAGAATCTGCAGCGATCGGACAAGCGTCTTGAAGAAACAAGGGCTGTCCGTGAGCTGCACTTCGAGCCCCGCTTCATCCTTCGAGACTACGTCCACATCATCGGCGGAAAGGAAGTGAGGATCCCTCGTGGAGCGCGGTACCGACTCTGCTGCCAAGTGTACCCCAGGACCTGAGTGATGACCTTCCCGCAGGACGAAAGGAAAGGAAGCGGAAGGCAAGTTCACCAGAGCCCATCGTTGCAAAGCGTTCGGGGCTCGCTCGGGAAACTGACCCGTTGTCACCAGTGGTGAACAGCGAAGCTCCTGCCGTGATCCCACAAGGCATCGATCGCGACGCACTAGGCTCTCTGAATGTGCCAACTCCTTACTGGGTTGTTCACAAGTTTAGCAGCTTCGACGGTGTAGCTTATATGGAGACTGCTCTCGAGCCAAAGTCTAACAAGATCGGCATCGAAAGGGCGGTGTTCTTTTGTTTGGACAGCTTACCCGATGTGGTATGCCAAGTATACCTTCAGCGCCACTTTGTAGATGACACTGCCGTGAGAACAACTCACGAAGCTGAAGAGGCACTTCGACGGGCTGCATTTCTCCCTCTTTGCAGTGGGGCACTTTCAAGTACAGAAATATCAACAGCGGACCTCACCGAGGGACTTCAAAGGAAGCTTTGCAACCAGGAGGACGTCATCTACAGCAGAAAAGAAGACAGAGAAGTTAATCTGGGGTATTAAAAACATACTAAACAATCTCGGACTTTAGTATGTGCCGTTTCGTTCCATCATAAAATGAGATAGGAAAAAAAAAAAACTGCTTCCGAGTTTTAGATATCCCTTTCAAATATCTAATGTTCGGCCTTTGCGACCAAGGAAATGGGTATTTCATTTAAAATGCTCACCATCCGACAAACCGAAAGTCGCAGCTAATTCTACGCTGAAACAACTTGCAATCCGCTTCTTTAAAGTCGCAATTGTTTTTATGTAAAGGAAGGGTAATGTAGTTTGTACCGTCCAATACATTGAAGCATCATGTTGCTAACGATCATGCCGCAGCGTAATTGATGCCGCGGTACGACGGCTGGCAGGTCGTAGCTGTATCAGAAATCCTATGTGCACTCCACCAAAGCGGCACCAAAGATTAATATTTTCGCGCGTGCAGCCGCGCATGCGCACACCGTGTGGATAACGCGCCGGTGTCGACACCTGTCGCGATCAATACCTCGCGCTTCAGGAGAGCCCCTCCGGCCCCAACACTACCCAAGTATTCTAGTACACTGTAGTTTTGTGGCTGTCAGCTTATTTTTCACAAATTGGCCAATCTTAAATAATTCACAATTGTTATTCCTGTCGCAAGCACTGTATATTTAACTTGGCATCTGCACCGGCGAGTCTGAACACCAAGAAACGGGCGTCGACGACCGGCAAATTGCCATTGCCGTCGCAACCCGATGCCATTCCATCGATGAAGCCACCCGCCACCATGGAAAAAGAACCACCTTCCCAGGAACAAGGTAAATCACCTTCGCCAAATGAAAATCCACCCTCCCAAGAGCTGGCATCGACGCACCCAACTACCCACTCACATGTACAGGCGGAAGCTGTCATTCCCATCAAACGGCAGCGCGTTGAAGGCGCACGCAGACTCGACCCGCAGAGGTCAGATCCTCCATCGGAAGCGGCGACATCGACCTACTCGTTACAGGAAAGTATGGATGATAGCGACGATGACGCGAGTTTTACCATCGTCTCTTACAAGAAAAACCGACCAGCAGGGCCGGTTTGCTCATCTTGCGGACGCGGCCGCGGCCGCGGCCAAGCGGGATTTTTCTGTCACGTGACCAGCTCCATGGGGACAAGGAAGTACCTAGCGTCCCTGCCTAATGGCGGAGAAATCCGTATCGCTTCAAGCACAAAAGCCTAATTTCGCTCGCAGAAACTGACTGCAGGAACTTTCAACTGGAGTCCAATTGACCGCCCCTTATATGCTGTAGGAGCGGCAGGTAAAGTTCCGGCCAGGGAGGGTCAATATGAGTCAAAATAAATAAAAAACCACGCAAGATAAAAGCGGTTGCCGTATGTTTATATACCTCCGCCAGAGCCGGCGCCCCCCGCCTTCTGTTGTGGTCGAGAGGTTAGAGCGTCGGTACTTCTCGTCGCGGCGTGAAAGTCCTGGGTTCAAATCACGCCAGAAACTCTTTTTTTTTTTTGTATTTGACTGCACTCCCACTAAGAATGTAGACAAGGCCCTATGAGCTCTATAAATCATTGGCGGGTAGTTCTGACTCACCAGTTCGTTGTTCATGACCTCGGAAGCGCGCATACATGTCTCTGGCTTTCTTTACCTATTTCCGCCACGCCTCCTGCATCTGCCGTACACTCCGCGGAAAGGAAGCTCCGGACTCGGAGCGAAAATAAAAGTTTTTTCTCTCTCTCTTTCTCCGCGGAAAGTTGACAATATCTTCGCATGCCCGTCTCTTCGTTCGCCAAGTAACTGTGCTGCCGAATTTCTCTAGAATTTGTTGTTTCCGTTTTCCAACTGCTCTGATTAATTCCATTTGTTGATCCAAAGTAATTTTGGGTGTTTGCGTTAGAGAAATGGTTTGCGATGTCGACCCCTGATTCATTTGGGAATTCGGTTGCGATCGTCTGCTATTCTAACGAAAATTCAACAAGTAATGTGTTAATATTACAAAACAATTGACACAGCAAAATGTAAAGAGTAAAAATATACCTTTTATCACATTCCATGCAAGTAAAATTATGATCTCTTTTATTTCGGTTTTACTACTTTCTCAGACGTTTGACTTGCCGCCTTGTCTGCAGGATTTCGCTCAATCAATGCATCCAGAGCTGCTATAGTCTTTTTTTTTCTTTTTGCTTATTTTGTAGAAGTTTTTTTTGTTTGTTTTTTAATTGTCACAACTGCAGTTTTTATCTGTACTAAATAGGCGTTTACTGTTATTGAAAGGAGTTGTAGCAAGATCGTTGTATATTTAAAAACACATAAAATTGTAGTTGCTGGGGAAAGAATGCTTGTTTCGGCTCCGTTGGTGTGAAAGCCATACCGATGTTGTTACCTTGGTTTCCTTTTAATGAACATTATAAAACGATTGGATTAGCGCGTTAACTTGCCTTGAACTTTTTTTTTCTTCCCGGTCTTTCAATTGAACAGGCTGGACTAACTGTAAAAACAGTGTAAGGCGCAGTAGTGCAAGTGGATGATTCGTAAAAAGGATCACAATTAAAAAGTGAGACACGCGCAAAATTACGCAAAAAAAAGGAAAAGTTCCTAGCGCGATTTGAACCCGGAACTTTCACGCCGAGACGAAAAGTACCGACGCTCTAACCTTTCGACCACAACAGAAGGCGCCAGCCGCCGGCGCTCGGCGGAGGTATATAAATGTACTGCAACCGCTTTTATCTTGCGTGGTTTTCTCTTTATTTTGACTTATATTTACCCTCCCTGGCCGTAACTTTACCTGCCGCTCCTACAGTATGAAGGGGCGGTCAATTGGACTCCAGTTGAAAGTTCCTGCAGTCAGTTTCTGCGAGCGAAATTAAGCTTTTGTGCTTGAAGCGATACGGATTTCTCCGCCATTAGGCAGGGTCGCTAGGTACTTCATTGTCCCCAAGGAGCTGGTCACGTGACAGAAAAATCCCTCTTGGCCGCAGCCGCAGCCGCGGCCGCAAGATGAGCAAACCGGCCCAGGTATCCCAATACTCTTTCATCCAACGTCCCAGGAGACTTCGTTCTGGAAGGTGAACCCGAATGTACTGGCACGAGAGGTATTGGGAATAGCACAGGAGAAAATACTCTCACACAAAATCGCCAAGGATGGCAGCCTATCGGTCAGTATAGCATCCCTCCCTGCGGCAAATAAACTGCTTGCGCAAACATCCCTCGCGGGAATCGAGGTCAGGGCAACCACTCCAAGGTCCTACTCCGAAAACATGGGCAAAATCAAAGGAGTTCCTCTCCAATACTCCGATAGTGATCTATTTGAGTACTTAAAAGACAATGGTGTACTAACTGTCCAAAGACAGGTTGCATACCAAAGGCAAGAAGATGGCACTTCAGTGGCCCACCCCAAAGATAGCGTCATACTTCGCTTCACGCAGGACCGCCCGATGCCCCCCAGGGTATACTTGGGGTTCACCAGCCACCCAGTGGAAGAGTACTTCGGTTCTCCCCTTCAATGCTACCAATGTCAACGATTTGGACATATTGCCAAGAACTGCCGCGGTGCCCGCCGTTGCAAAATATGTGCAGGTCCACATCACCATCATGATTGAAGCTCACGAGCTGAACCTAAATGCGCCAACTGCGGTCAAGGCCACGCGGCAACGTTTTCCGGCTGCTCCAGTAAAAAAGCGGCAGCAGTTGTAAGAAAAACAAAAATCATAAATAGCAGAACGCCTACCCGACGATCTCCACCATCAAATCCAGAGATGGTGCGAATACCTGAATTTCCAAACGACACAAAATCGTCGACATCCAAGCCTACGTATTCAGACGTGCTACGTCGACAACCAAGTAAGGGAAACACCGTTTTAAAAAAAGAAAATGGTTCCATGACGTCAGCGTCGCTTACTCAATCCGAAAAGCGCGAGTCAGGACCTCCAATGCCAACCGCGTCTGGTTCCCGAAGGGCTCCACGACCCTCTGCATCACAAACGACACCCTCAATGGAGACGCCGTCTGCTACAAACCGTGCAGATTCCCAGGTCAACGCAAACAACCAAGCAACTGATCAAGAATTTCTCATGCGGCTACTGTTTTTGGCAGTGAAAGCGATCATTAGATCGCTACCAGACGCCGTCAACATCTCAGAGGTAAAGGCGATCCTTAATATGGAATCCCTTATTCTGGGGACAAGGGTCCCTGAAATGTAATGAGTAGTGTGTACAGTGAAACGACTATATTCCAATGGAATGCGAATTCCCTCCGAACTAAAATAGGAGACTTCAGGAAGCTCGTTGCGCAATACCAGTTTCCTGTTCTGGCAATATCTGAAGCTCATACAGATGCAAAAACTAAGATAGCTGGCTACCTCACGTATTGCTCGTCCCGTCGGGATGGTCCCAGTCGAGCAATGCTCTGTGTGAGGAAAGACGTACCATCAGTTATTGTGTGCTCATCATTATCTGAAGCGCCAGAATACGATGCGTGCAAGGTCACGATTGGTACGACCGCAATTATTATAGCCTGCGTATATATATAGCCAGTAACATCAGTGACAGAGGAAGATCTCACATCAATATTCTCAAAGTTTAGTGATCCCTACATTTTATGTGGGGATTTTAACTCGCACCATACATTGTGGGGAAGCGCACAAAATGATAGGAGAGGGAAGCTGATTGCCAATGTAATAGAGAAATATAACCTATGCGTGCTAAATGATGGCTCTCAGACATTTCTTCGTGGATGTACTTATTCAAGTGTTCTGTATTTGACAATGTGTTCTCAAGACATTTTTCCGGATTTATCATGGCATGTTGATACAGAAACCTATGGAAGCGACCATTTGCCCATACTCGTCCAGCACAGAAAGGTAGCGAGACCGCGCAATGGACAACGTAAAGTTAAAATTACAAATTGGCGTGTGTTTCGATCTTCGAATACGCTAAACTGTAAAAACGTTGATACGTTGGACGATTTTACTTCGATTGTGACAAAAAATTTTGACCAAGCAACAAGATGGGTATCCATTTCATCCGATTATAGAGGTGTTGATGCTTCGTATGAAAAACTTAGAGCAATACGACGCAGAGCCGAACGAAGATACCGTCGCTCAGGATGGATAGAGGACTATAAGGAGGCTCAGCGTGTTCACGACCTTATACAACGTAAACTTAGGCAACTCGCCAAACATTGATGGCGACAGCTTTGTGCTAAGCTATCGGCTGTAAGTGACCTCACGAGGATGTGGAATATTATTAGAGCTCTCCAAGCGCCGACTATTCAAAGGTTCCCACTGCGAGCAATGGCCCTATCCAGAGGCGTATCAGAACTAACAATAGCAGACGAGTTTTGCAAATTATTGGTTCGACCAAGCACGGCATCTCTCACACTTAAATACTTTGCCTCGTGTGTCAATGCCAAACAAACAATTGATAACGAGTTTAAATCCTGTCATTCGGAGCTAGATTGTGTTTTCACAATGATGGAACTTCAAAACGCACTGAGAGTGACACGTCGGGGTAGGTCACCTGGCCCAGACCTGATCACATGGATGAATTGACCAACATCGGTCCACGTGCACTGAACTTCATTTTGAGCGCGTTCAACTCTCTCTGGGTCGAGGAAGAAATACCAGACCAATGGAAAGTCGCTAAGGTCATACCACTTTTGAAGGCGGGAAAAACACCCATGGACCTAGCCTCCTTCCGACCGGTCAGCCTTACAAGCTGCTTAGGTAAGCTTTTCGAGAAGCTAATTAATCAACGACTACAATGGTGGCTAGAAACAAGTGAAGTGTTACCGGAAGAACTAGCAGGGTTTCGTCCCAAACGCTGCACGATGGATTGCGTTTTAGATTTGGTAACGTACATAGAACATGAACGTACGCTCGGAAAAATCACAATAGCTGTATTCTTAGATATCAAGCGCGCATGCGATACAGTAAGTCAAATCCACATTCTATATAGTCTTATACAACTTGGAATTCGAGGACGAGTCGTACGGTGGATAACAAACTTCCTTTCAAAACGGACAATGTAAAGACTGCAGATGGAGATAGCACGACTCAAAATCTCCGACACGGCGTACCTCAAGGGAGTGTACTAAGCCCTACTCTATTTATTACGGTCATGGCTTTGCCTCCAAGTCGCCTCCCTTCACCACTCTATGTGACGATATATGCAGATGACATTTGTATCTGGGCCTCAGGCACATGTCCAAAAGCTTTACAGGATCAGCTTCAAGCGGGACTGAACCTCTTAAACGAGTTCTTAAGTGAACGGGGTATGGATATTGCGCCTTCAAAATCAGTAATGCTTCCGTTCACGAGGAAGCACCTTCGTGGATTCGAGCTAAAAAAGAAAGTGAAGCAAGAGGAAAAAAGCGAAAGCCGTTTACAACTCCCTGTAACGCCGAATTGGAGCGCAGCTCTTGAGGAGGAGGAGCGAAGGGTACTCAGGGGAGGGTATACCCCTCCTCCTCCTCCTCCCCTCATTCTTCAATCTCCTTCGGGGGGGGGGGGTCACGTGACCTCGGGGGGAGGGGGGTCCCGTTATCTGGGGGGTCAAGTGACCCCCCTCTCCCTCCTCCCCTCAGGTCACGTGACCCCCCCCCTCCTCCCCCGAGGTCACGTGACCTTCCCCTCCCCCTCCTCCCCGAGGTCACGTGACCCCGGGGAGGGGGCTCGCGCGGTGCATTATGGGATATTTCCCATAATGCACCGCGCGGTTACGCCGACGGCGACGGCGACGCCGCTCAAGCCGGAAACGGGCGCCTAAGAGCTGCGCTCTAAAATACAGGGTCAAACTTTAGAACGCGTCTCGCATCATAGCTTTCTTGGAGTGATTCTAGATCAAAGCCTCACTTGGGTAAAACACATCGATATGCTGGAGGCAAAAGTGAACAAAACAATCAACATTTTACGTTATTTTACTAGAGTTCGTTGGGGAGCCTCAACAAAATCCATGATAATGCTGCATTCTGCACTGGTTCGGCAAATTATTACATATTCACTCCCAGCACTTCATGGATTATCTGCAACACAAGAAAACAGACTGCATTACATGATCGCCCGTAGTCCCGGATCTGTTTGGGCGTCCCGCGTCCAACTCGCGGAACACTGGTTTTAGCAGAAACAAGACAGCTACCTATTCCAACTTTACGCGAACAAACATGAGACATTACGTCATTTCCTACGCTTGTCCATACAGAATTGTCACCCACTTGCGGAGAATTTGATAACTAGGACGGGCTCACATATTTCCTCGACACTGATATCGTCGAGCGTCGTCGTGCCGGATTACACACCGTGGGTTCCGACTATAGATCGACCACCCTGGATGTTTCGCGTCGCAGATATTAACACGGAACTACCCAACCTTAAGAAAAGCCTGAGCACATCTCATTTTGTGATTACTCAGTCGGCGCTGTCATACTTGCATGATTACTACAGAGACCACATTCATGTATACACAGATGGCTCTACGACAAATGATGGCTCAACCTCAGCTTTCGTAATTCCATCAATGCAAGTGAAGAAATGTATTCGTTTGTCCCACAGAACGTCCTCTACTGCTGCAGAACTTTATGCAATTTTTGCGTCAGTGGACTATATAAAGGACGTATATCCTCGAAACCAGTGAGTTATCTGCACGGACTCCAAAGCAGCCCTCGGTGCTCTTTCGTCGATAAACTCTAGAAGTCCGGCATATGCATTGGTCTACCAGCTAGCTGATATGATCGATCGGGCTATAAGTAATGATCATTCATTAAAGCTGCGGTGGATTCCCGGACATAGCGGAATCGCAGGAAACATGGAGGCAGACAAACTAGCAACACGTGCACATACTTTAGAAAGAACTCGAGGAATTCCTTTGTCCAAAACCGACATAAAGTATATAATTGCACACCACTCCAAAGAAATGGCAGTCGACATATGGTTTAATGAGGCAGGACGGCAGTCTACTCTCTTTGTGGTGGATCCAGAATTACGGTTTTATACCCCAAGCGATATACCGAGAAAATTTGAAACCATGCTTCACCGCCTGCGACTGAATGTGGCTTTCACGAGAGAATTTCGGTACAAAATTAATGAAATTGAGGACCCAAAATGTTCTAGCGGTCAGGATGTCGAAACTATTGAACACATTTTTTTTTTAACTGTCCTCGCTTCGATTGCAATCGGTCCCAACTAAAAGTACGGCTTGATATCCTGGATAAAAGGCCTTTCAGCGTAAGTAAATTACTAGGGCCATGGCCCAATCAAATCATGCAGAAACAGGCTCTCCAGGCCATAAAAAGGTTTCTGGAAGACAGTGATATCATCGACAAATACTAGCTTTTGAGTGGATAATATTGAACCTTGTAAAATAAGTGAATATAGCAATGTGTGTGTATGTGTGGACAATTGGTAAGACTCGAAGTGACACTTCATACCAAGAACATAAGTGCTGTTCATTAAGTATTTTCATCGTATGTGTCTATGTATGTGTGCACGTGTTGGTGTGTAGAACCAGTGCGTATTATTATTCAAGGATCATTGTCAGTGTGAAGTTGGAGTCGCACCCCGTACCTATCGTACGGGGCGCGGCACGCGGGTGACGCTTGGGACATTCTGACTCTCTGCACGACGTTCCAGTCGCGTCGCCCACGCGGAGTTATGCTTCCGGAGGCTATGTCTTGTATAAGTAGAGGGCGGAGCCGTCGTGTGCGGGGCGAAAGATGTTTGGGCGGTGTCTGCGGGCTGAGTGTTGTGGGGTCTGTGGGCGGTGTGACTTCAGCTTTAGACGGTTTTTCATTATGTTCCGTTATAGATAGGGGAAAGGTGGGGAAGGGGGAGGGGGGAGACATTGAGGTTATAGCTGCATCTATATGTTTGAAGTGTTTAATTTCTATGTCGGAAATATTTTCTTCAATGGTAATAGAGTAGCCGGTCACGCATTAGAATGACTAACATCTCAATTTAATATTTTTTAACACATATACGCCTCGCAAGTGGGCTCATTTTCGTCTTCTGCGCACGAGAAAGGAAGTAGGGGTGACGTCAGAACGCCGAGCCTCGATTGGCTGATCGCGACCCCCTATCTGAGCGTCGTCTGCTCCTTTGCAACGTCGTCTGCTCGCAACGTCGTCTGCGTCTGTCTTACCTTTCCTGCGACTTTCGGAAGTGCATTACGAGCGAGCTCGACTTCGCCTTTCAGAGAGGGCAGACGAAATAACTCGAGCGGTACGTTGTTTTTGTCTAACAACTAGCAGACGCGCATCAAGGGGAGAAGTCAAAGGACTCACTGGCGAGGTGTCCCAAGGCGCCGAGGTTTGTTTGCTAAGAACCGAGAGTGAACGTGTTATTGTCCGCAAGTTCCCTCCCAAATACTTTTCCCCTCCTTTCGTGTGCGGCGAGACTCGTCTGATTTACGTCTGCTTGTCAAAGCGATGTCTGCTTTACCTTTCCTGCGTCTGTCGGAGATTCACCGCTTTTTCACCGGCGAGGGTCACCGCTGCCTCGGAAAACAAGGAGATGACAAGAGGAAGAGATTGACCTCTTAATCTAAAAGTGAGGTCAGCGGTCAAAGTATAATACGGGGAGGGTTCACAAGGGTCGCGCGGGCATATTCCATTCAGCACGCCAGCCGGTCGTGGGCAGACGGTCTTGGCCAAGGACCGTCGGAGCACCGCTGCTCCGAGTCTAAGTGCCTGCTAGGCCTATCTGCCGAGCTCGCTTAGTCGGGGTCAGGGGAATCGTGGCCGTTGGAGCATTTCCTGGGTGTTTGTGGATCCAGCGTTCTTGTTCGTCGTGGTTTATATCAAGTACTTTTTACTTTTTTCTTGCTGCTTGCAGTCGGGACGCGCGAGAAGAGCACATACAAAAATAAACGTCCGTTAGTCGTCGCGACCAAGTAACTGAGCGACGCTGTCGGCCATGCTAATTTGATCGTAAAGGCTCTGTTATACTCCGACGTAACGCGCGCGCGCGTGCGAGCGCGTCACAGCGACGTCACGTCGGACCTTTCCAATGTTTACAAAATCACAGTCCAGCATGCGATCTTCACAGCCCAGCACGTGCGCGTTCGTCGCTTCGGAAATCGAGCAAAGCACGCGCCATACGCACGAACACTCAAAATGGCACCGGCCACACGTTCTTTTTTTGGAAAGCTCTATAGACCTTTCCAAAAAAAGAGCGTGTGGCCGGTGCCATCTTGACTGTTCGTGCGTATGGCGCGTGCTTTCCTCGCTTTCCGAAGCGACGAACACGCACGTGCGGAGCTGTGAAGACCGCACGCGGGACTGTGATTTTGTAAACATTAAAAAAGTCTATACTCCGGCGTCGTGGCGTAACCAACGCGACCGGCGGCGTTCGACGCAACCTGACCGCCTCGACGCCAAAATGGAGCATGCCGTATTCCGCGCCGGCCGCGCCAGCGACGCCGGACCAGGATGCATCACGCGCTGGCTCCCGACAGCCCTCGCGCGGGAAGCGCGGCGAATACGAGCAATAGCAGACGACGGGAGCACCACTCCGTGTGGCGTCATGTCTGAAGAATCTGACTCGGTCGTCGAGAAGCTGATCGAGGGAATTCGTCTTCACCCGTGTGTCTACGACACGAGGAAGCTTGAGTACCGTGACACGGACAGGAAAGGCAATGCTTGGGAGGCCATCCGGGAGCTGTGCGGTCTCCCCACAGGTAAGCTATTTCGTTGCTCCGCACATCGCGTCTGTGCTTATTGCAGTGCAGTGTTCCGTCCGTTGCTGCAGCAGACGCGATCATGTTTTGTAATTTGCTTTAAAGGGGAAGCTTTATATGAAAACGATCCACTCACCTTTCGTGATTAACGTGGCGATCGTGGCCGGATAAAAAGAGAGAGCGGACACGCAACGGAGTTTCTTGGCTAGGGATAATCCGTCGTGGTAGTTGAGGGGTGGGGGAGCGCAGGCAGCGGCTTTGCGCGATCCACTTGTACTTATATAGATTGTAAAAAATAATGCAATGTGCCCCAAAGAAAAGGTGTAGAGATGAAGAAAAGCGTGCGCGTAAGCGGCGGCTGGTGAACGGCGAGCGGGCCCGGATTGGACGTGCACCAACCGTGCTTTCGCACCTTGGTGGAGCTTTTGACAGATTGCCCAAAGCCAGACAATTTGTTTTTATTTTCAGTCGGAGACTGCCAAAAACTGTGGAAGAGGCTGCGTGACCGCTTCACGCGCGAAACCAGGGCCCTGGAACTCACGAAGCGAAGCGGCAGCGGGTTCGTCGCCAGGCACATGTGGCAATTCATGCAGGCCATGAAATTTTATAAAAACTTTGGCCGTCCTAAAAAGTGAGTTTTTGAAACATTGTCCAGCGTGATATGAGGAATTTAAGCGTTGAAACAGACGTGTGTCGTAGATTGAGTTACACATTTTGGTCACAATACTGTTCTCGCGAATTATAGATACAGGCCTGACGAGAGTTGCGGAACCGTCAGTGAAATCGCAAAAACGTACTAGAATGCCGCTTTATTTCTTTCGATCGAACACAGGGGGCATAGTAGCAGTAGCGAACGTCCGACACCAATGACCTCTTGGATGGAATAGTGGATGGAATTCTTTAATCACGTTGGACGCAGCCGCGTCTGTGCGCAACGTGGCTGAGACAGGCAGGCTTTGCATTGAGCAGGCCCCCGCACTGCTGAGAGTTTTGTTCGAGTGTGTAAAGAAGATAAATAAAAGAAACGGTCCGCGTTCAATGCCTTCTGCATATGTTCACCGGTTTCGCCACACATAACCAAAATAGCGAACAAAACAAGGGTGAAAATACTTCCCATGGCTTCAAGCAAGCTTGGCACGCTGTGCAGAATAATGCGTAGCATTGTGCGTTAATTGATGAACACGTTTAATGCTGGTTAGTATTTATCTCCGATTAATTGGTCAGAAGTCAACCTTTCTGGTGGTTTACACATGTGAAACCGCGTATCTCCCGATTGAGGGATATGGTCAGATGTTCTGCAGAAATACTTCAGTTGTACTTTAAAAAGCGGACAAACCACCGTCATGAAAAAGTTTATATGCGTTCGTTTCTTCCCTTCCCTCACACACAAAAAAAAAATAAAAATAAAATGGCGTCGATAGGTGCAATATTTTTGTTTATGATGGTGTATACTCTGCTTTATTTAGGGCGGTACAGCGTAGCTCTAATTTCGCAGTGATTCAGAAATAAAACTTATATACCAGTGTCAGACGGCGTTCTAAAGATCCTTTTCACTAAGCTCCTGTATAAAATCGGCGAACCAGCGCACGCCGTAGGGCACGTGCGCACTCAATATCGCGAGCAGATTGGCCAATTGTGTAAAGGAGCTTAGTGAAAAAGATCTTGAGAACGCCGTCCGACACGGGGATTACTAACCTGATAAAATTATTAAGACATTTTATATACATTTCGAAATATCGAATATATTGAAGCATTTTGTTCATGTGATAATGGTTTTGCTTGCTAAGTGGATTATGTTTCTGTTCCTGTAGAACGGCGTGCAACCTGGACACGAGACCACTAGCAATGGACGGCGACGGGGATGTCGCGGCAGAGGACCTCTTTCATTTGATCCAGAGTGGCGCACCGTCGCCTTCTGTAGACGACTGCATCGATTTGGAGCAGATAGAAGGGGGCCAATCACAGCTAAATAATGATGGGGATGAGCCCGCTCTGCGTACGACGACGGGGGTGTCGTCAGGTGAACCGAAAAAGCGTAAAAGAAGTGACGAATTTGAGCAACAGCTGCTCTGCCAGCTGGACAAGAAAATGACGGAAAATGAGGCTTTTGGCATGTCCATTGGTATGAGCCTGGACAGATTGTTTAGGCCTGAAGCAGCAAAGTGGAAGGCACGAATAATGGAGGTCATTGCAGAATATGACAACTAATTAGTTGACAAATGCAGCAATTACTTCCGTTACTGTGTGTTTTTATAACAAAGCAAGAGGCTGCTGCTGTTTTGTTTTTTATTATTTATGCTTCTACTTGCAGTGACATGTGACTCAAGCTGTGATAAAATAATTTTATGAACAAAGTATTTAAAAAAAAAAGATGTGTGCGTAATGCTTTTAGCGCCCCAACACCTTGTTCCACACAAGTGGAAACACTATTATAAAAACACGAGTCATCGACTTTTAATCCTACTGGACTCAAGAAAATGTCTGCCTAAGCACAAAAACTTAAGTGGGAAGGCAACTTTTTGCCATAAATGCCTCAAAACAGCGAATAAAACAACACACAATCTGATGCGAAATAATTCTTTAAAAAAGCATCACAGATAGCACAGAGTGAATGGCAAGTTAATTTTTTTTATATATATATATATATATATATATAATACGCTCTTACAAGCTCGTGTAAGTCTATCAAATGTAATACAAAAGTTCAATTGTTGCAATGACTGACCCACGAACGTCACCAAAAGCCGGCAACATCTCAGAGACTTGTCCTTCAAATGGCTGGCATCGCAGCAATGACTAGCTCAAATAAATGATTTTGGGTTGCTGAACTCACAAGAAAACATTTTGAGTGCCCGGATAGGACCAGCATGTCTTAAAATAAATGCTCGTCAAAACGATAAATAAAAAAAAAATATTCGCGCCCACTATTTACGTTGCGATGGGTAATTCTTGTTTTGAGGGCGATGGTAAAACTATACTTTATTACAATGATGATGAGTAAGATTGTGCTCTATTTCCGACTCGGCTCCTTCGTTTCACGTCTTCTCGGAACGCGGGGAAAAAAGAGACTCTTCGGAGCAATGGCGGATATAGAGTACACTCCTAATCATCATTTTAATGGAATAGTTTCGGTAGAGATACAGAAAGAAATGCCTCTTGCGGCATAAATATGTGGCGAAGAATATTTTTTCAGCGACTATTTATTTTGAGACATGCCTGTAGTATCCAGGCAGTAAAAATTGAGTTTTTATAAATTTATTGTTTTTCAAGGAAAGGAAGAACGTTACATAGAAGTCATGCAGCGCCTTCATTTTAAGCTAGAAGAGAAATGGCTGACAAGGAATGTCTTTTACCATTTAACCACTGCAGCAGGAAAAATACATGCGAAAACAATAAACAAATCAGGTTCAAGAATGAACACTTCCAGCACACAAAATAAGGCTGACACAGGTAGCCAAGCAAAAAAATTTGAACGCGCACAAGTGGCTCTCAAATAACAAGACTGGCAGATGCAGTGTAATATGCCCAGAAAAAGCAGTCTAGAGCAGGCAAGTGAAAATTGTGTTATATTCTGTTTGCGACGAAAAGTGGTAACACAGGTTCACGTATTAGCTGCGCCTGACAACTTCCAGCTGCCATGGCAGAGCGCCTTCTGCAGACATGAAATAATCGGAGATCTCATCCCTCATGTCTAGGACTGCTTGAGCAGGGCGCTTGCCGGCCGCTGCATTGCAAGTGCCAATTTGCGATACTGTCTGCCTCCACTGACCTTCCTGCAATGCCCGCCCCTCTGGACTGTCACCATAATCATTGGGACAGTATGCGTTGTCATCCATGAGAAAGTTATGCAAACAGACTGCTGCCTTTATCATGTCAGTGACAAGTTCGACGTCACCTTCGACAGTGCCAAGGAACGAACGCCACCTGGATACTAAAATGCCAAAAGCGTTCTCAACACATCGGCGCGCCCTGGAAAGACGATAATTGAAGACTTTTTTTTTTGTCATCCAGACTTCTTCCAGGGTACGGGCGCATTAAGTACGTGCGCAATGGAAAAGCAGCGTCGCCGAGTAAACAGACGGGCCACCTAGACACACCCGAGGGCAGCCCGAGAGTGTTGGCTTCAAAGTGACGTCTGATGGCACTTTCCCTGAAGAAAGAGCCATCTGACATGCGTCCCTGTGCCCCTACATCGACTAGAGTAAACCTGTAATTGGCGTCTGCG
This sequence comes from Ixodes persulcatus, assembly GCA_013358835.2. Taxonomy (NCBI): domain Eukaryota; kingdom Metazoa; phylum Arthropoda; class Arachnida; order Ixodida; family Ixodidae; genus Ixodes; species Ixodes persulcatus. Next base: position 57,562 of record JABSTQ010000943.1, read on the forward strand.
ACTGCGAGCAGGAGCAAGGAATAAAACCCTTTATAATTATAACAATCTGACCCACTGTTGTTTGGGCACTTAATAGAAAAGTGCTTCCCGTGAATGCTCCCGATGGCATTCGGGAAATTCCACTTCGCACAAAACTCCTGCCGTATTTTTTCCCACTCCGACGTGGTAGGCTTTTTCAGTACCACAGGAGACAGACAGTCCCAGATGGCTGGAGAGGTTTCTTTCAGTATCCCTGAGACTGTCGAGGCGTGCATTCTGTAGCTCATGGCCAAATCCTGCATTGATCCTCCGGTAGCCAGGAATCTAGAAAAAAGTATATTCACATATTAACCACAACCTGACGTGCTTTTCCGATGCAGGATTTTGTGATAGAAGTGGGGCATATTCTATAAAACTGTTTTGAAAACAGATTTGGAATTGTTATGAAGCCAGTGAAGCTGTAAAATATTTTTCTACCATGCTGTTAAATGTGAAGTTGATACATTAACAGACGGAGCACAGCTTCTGGGAAGACTTTTGGTATCCCCTCAGGTTCATTCGCAAGGGAATGAACAGTGATTAGTGTACAGTATTAAACAAATATATATAAAGTATTGCAAAAATGATAATTTTGTTAGAAAGACGAACAGATCGCATTTACCTCAACGTAACTGCGAGCCTTTCTCCAGGGGAGATTGGCCTCCTGTGCGTTGGTGCGTGGAGGATTCGGTGATACACAAGGCTCAACAGCCGATCAAATGATGCCTTGGTCATCCTGCATGAACACAATGACACAGTGGCCCCACATGAACAGATATTCCTCAGCACAGGCTTTCAAAATCTACACTTTGAAATACAGCTCTAGGCAGCATACCAGCCTAAGCACGTCATATCGAAGTTTCCTCCTATTGTTATGTTTTATATGGAAGCGACGAGAAGTTCCCAGGGATCGCTGTTTGATTGAGCGTGGCAGCTTACACTGCTAATATAAACAACCCTAATATTTTTTTACAAGAAACAAGCCTGCCCATTCTGCTAGATTTCAATGTAGCAAGCTCGTGACACTGGTGAAAGCACTATTGTAAGCCACTCCACTGCAACGAAACGGCCCTCGGACACTTTCCCTTGAACACAATTGTTGGCTGTTGTCATTTAAGGGGGAGCAACGGATATCAGACCGGATTTGCCGATGGAACGTCTAGCTTATGAAGCTTGGCTTCATCAGCTATGCGTTCCGTCTCAGCTTGCCTTCATGAGCATTGAACGGAACGTCTAGCTTCATCAGCTTGACGTCCCGTTCCTGCTTGTCTTCATCAGCTTTACAGAAATAATACTGCAAACAACGCGCGGTATTATTGGCGCCAGGAAGCTCGCGCTCCCAAACAGTACGCCGCAAACTCGATCATTTTTTAACGCTTTTATGACACCGAAATCGCCGTAAGTTCAATATGCCTTTAGAGCGTGCATTCAGTTACCTGAAATACTTGAAGTGGTATTCGGGGTCCCTCTCTCGCAGCTCCTGGACGAGGCGGTGGTATTCCCCGTAGACCGTGCGCTTGTTAAAGATGTACCGTATGTACGTACATTGACCGCCTACGCTTGCGGCGCAGGCGGTGCACCAATAGTGCAAGCGCGAGTTTTCGTCGTGCAAGGTACGTCCACGCCATCGCTCGAACTTGGTGCTCAAGAAGCGCGAGAATTCTCGTCTGCTATTCGAAACGAGAAGGAACCGGAAATGGCGCACTCTCGCAGGGAACGCGCTCTCGTAGTCAGATTCTGCGCATGCGCCGCGCTGCCGGCCCACCGACGCGCGCCGCGGGAGTCGTTAGGGTCGCCGGAGTATAGATAGGGCGAATTTTTGACGCGCGCGGCGTGACTGACGTGACGTAGCCGACTTCGGCCAGCGTTCGCTGGCGCGCGCGTTACGTCGGAGTATAACAGAGCTTTAAGAAGTGCGTACGACAGCTTTGGAGCTGTCGTGGGATTCCGTCGTAACCTGCGCAAAACTTACGATAATTTCGTTTTGTGAATACGACTTTGTTCTTACGTTTTGTCTTACGCACATTTTTGGCGTAAGATCGTTTCGTGAATCTGGCCTCTGCACTTTCGAAAGTCGCAGGAAAGGTAAGACAGACGCCGACGGCGTTACGAGCAGACGACGTTGCAAAGGAGCAGACGACGCTCAGATAGGAGTCGCGATCAACCAATTAGGGCTCGGCGTTCTGACGTCACCGCTACCCCCTGCGCAAGAAGCAGACGAACTTGCCCTCCCTCCGCATTGAAGAAGAAGAAGATCTTCCCAAGGACTGCACGTTGCAGGTGCCTCGTGCATCGACGAACATTGCGTTGCTTTTGAAACATGAAGGGGCTTTATTTGTACTTACCTCTCTGACGCCACACCACTGCGATGGTGCTGCTGACGGCACTGCGCATGCGCGGATCCGTCGCTCACGCGAATCTGGTTTCTGCGGACGCCTAGCGCCCACGCCCGGTGTGAAGAACGCGGGCTTGTTTTGTAAACAGTGTGTTGGTAGATGGACTGCTCATTGAAGCGTAGAATAATTTCTTGGGGAAACAAGGTGTTCGCAACTTCACAGGACACAACGCCAACCGGTGACAAGAGCGTGACACTTAAAGGGGCGATGCAACATTTTTTGTACTTTGCGCAAATACCGCTTAGAACGGATCCCTGACTTTAATGACCTCTGAAACACGCGTTCGTTTTTCACCCCACGCAATAGAAGTCCCAGTAAAAAATTAAAGAAAAACGAGCAGCGTTCACCCCCTCAACTCGCAGCCAGAACAAGTGGCCACGTGATCTGGAGCCGATTATATGGCGCCAATGTTTATCATATATTTATTTATCTTTACTGCCAGCCGTAAGGCCAGGGCAGGAGTGGTACAAATAGCGAACATAAACAAAAGGTCATAATTACATACACAAAAAAAAACATGAATAAAAAGGTATTAATTATATGCATACACAAACTCTAGTTCCTTTGCGAATGACATGAGATCTTCGGAATTGACAACACGTGCGGGTAGCTTGTTCCATTCAACTATACACCGAACAAAAAAGGAGTACTTAAAACGATCTGTTGAGCAACAATACGGTTGAATATAACGATTATGTTTTGTTCTATGCTGTATAGGTTCGGGAGTTGTAACGTATTTCGAAACATTTATTCGGCAACATCCATTCAAAATCTGAAAAAAAAAAAAAAAGTTTCATTCTGCTTATAGCCAACCTGGTTTGAACACTGCATAGGTTTGCTCGGGACCTGAATGCGGAGACAGAGTCGGTTGATTTGTAACTATTGAATATAAATCGCACTGCTTTGTTTTGTAGTCTTTCTAGAATATGAACATTTCTAGTGGTAAATGGCTCCCATACAGGGCTCGCATAGTCAATGGTTGGTAAAATCAGACATTTAAAAGCCATTAATTTTACTTTTGGACTCGCATGATCTAGCTTTCTTCTGATCATCCACAGCTTTTGAAATCCTTTTTGAAATACATGATCGATATGGGAGTTCCAGTTTAGATCGGAGCTAAAATTACTCCCAGATATTTATACTCAGTAACTTTATTCAAAAAGAGGCCGTTTATGTTATAGCTAAATTCCAGAATTTGTTTTTTACGCGTTACATTCATATAGACAGTTTTCTTAATATTCAGTTCCATCTGCCACTCAGTACACCATTTATCTATTTTGCTCAGATGCCTATTTAGGTTCTCTTGATCATGAACGGAGGAAATACTACAATATACTATAGTGTCATCGGCAAAGTGCTTTAAACTTATCGCAGGACCGAATCCGTCACTCATGTCACTGATATACAATATAAAAAGGAGCGGTCCAAGCACAGAACCCTGTGGAACACCAGCAATGAGTTGGTCCTTTCGCCCTGAAGATAAACAAACTGTTCTCTGTCCGATAAGTATGCCTCCAACCAATCTACAATTTGACTGTTCTTTAGAATGAGACTAAGTTTATGTAATAGCTTCGGATGCGATACGCGATCGAAGGCTTTCGCGAAGTCTAAAAACACGACATCAGTTTGTCCCCCGTCCCCCCTTATCTACATTTCTGCTAAGGTCATGAAAAACTTCAATCAGCTGCGTAGTTGTAGAACAACCCTGCCTAAAGCCGTACTGATTGGTGCCCAGGATGCTGTTGCTTTCTATAAAATCTATCAAATGTTTTGCTATTATATGTTCTAAAGTTTTGCAGCACGTACTAGTGAGTGATATTGGTCGATAGTTGCTCAGGGTGGTTCTTGCGCCTTGTTTGTATATAGGAATTACTTTCCCGCGCTTCCAGTCCCGTGGAATCACTCCTCTGCTAAGTGTAAGTTTAAAAATTATCACTAAATAATGGGAACACCATTCGGCGTATCTTTGCAGAAACGAATTTGGAATCTCGTCTGGTCCCGGAGACTTTTTTGTATTAATTTTTAACAGCAAATTAAAATGACCTTCCTGATTCACGTATATGTTTGGAATGGGAGGTATGCTGTCAGAAACGTGAAAAGCGGGAAGGGAACCATTGTCTCTCGTGAAAAGTGACTGAAAGTATTCGTTGAATAATGAAGCCATCTGATCATTATCCGTTATAACAGAACCGTTTTCAACTATGCTGGTTACCGCATCTCTCGAAGGAGATAAATGTCTCCAAATGTTTTCAGGGGAAGTCTTCATAAAGTTTAGAAGGGAATTATTCATATAAAAAGATCTAGCATTGCGAACTTCGCATTTAAAATGTCTGAAAAGGTTCCGCACCTCCTTTCGCCTTTCGGAAGTTTCAGTGCTTTTTAAGCTGCCGCCGTTTGCTTCTTAACCTATGCTTCAGGCAAGCAATATTTCTTGTTACCCAAGGATTGTTCTCTTACTCGAAGTGGAACAAACTTTTCTATAGCATTATGTACTATTGTTTTGAAATTTTCCCAAACATTGTCTATCGATGACGTGCCTAAGAAGAAAAACTGTTTAAAATTATCAAAGTTGACATCTAAAAAATCTAGTATACTTTCGTCGTCTGCTTTCAGAAAATCCGGAAATGAGAGGTTCTGGCGCGTCGGAATATCTCGCCTCTCTAGAGGACATTTTACAAGAACAATATCATGATCAGAGATCCCGTCAATAATCTGGCACGAGTATTTTGTTTCGGCCATAGTAGGACTTAGAAATACCAGGTCAAGCATGAATTCAGTTGAGCCTTGCGTTCTAGTACTCCCTTGAACTATTTGTGTCAAAGTTTGTGAATAAGCCAGATCTAATAGTGCTTGAGACATAGAGGCTTCGCCATTCCCTATGCACAAATTAGTCCAATCGATGTTAGGCAGGTTGAAATCCCCGGCCAGGACAAGCCTAGTGTTTTTGCTATGAATATGTTCGCATAAATAGTCATTTAAACACGTAAAATAATCATCATTTGACCTGGGGGAACGATACACAGCTCCAACTATAATAGGAAGTTTATCAACCATGATCTTACAAAACAAAGATTCTATGTCCAGAACAGGCATCTCAACACTCCTAAGTTATTTTTTAATGACAATGGCACCCCCCCCCCCCCCCCCCGCCACGAGTCTCCCGGTCTTTACGAAAACACACATAATTGGGGGGTATAAAGTCAGAATTTTCAACAGAGGCACTTAACCAAGTTTCCGTTATTATAACAACATCAGGTTCATGCTCTAAAAATACAGCTTCGAGTTCAGCCCGTTTGATCAACACACTCCTTGCTTTCAAATTGATGACCGTGAGCGCATCAGGAAAAAACCTTGGTTTTCAGGAGACGATGACTGCCTCAGTTCTTCCTCCAATTCCCGACTGTCCCGGCACGGCAGTCGAGAGTTGGATTCAGGATCCTAGTAGAACATACGACCTTCAATAGCCACTTTGTCGTACACCAACCGAACCTTTGAACCTCGATTATTTTCCTCGCGTGAAGCTTCCCACAGTCGTTTTCTAATATCTTGAACATGTTTAGAAAAGTCTTCACTAACGGAAATGTTCGTGCCTCTTAGCCTGTTACAGTTTCGCAAGATTTCCATTTTCTCTTTGTAGTCGTAGAAACGTACCATAACAGGCCGAGGGCTGCGACGTTTTTTGCCAAGATGGTGCATGCGTTCTATGCTTTTGGGATTCACGTTAACTTTGTTAAATACATTGGACTGAACCGACTCGGAGAGAACCACTGGAGTTTCATTTTCTTCCTCATTTAATCCGAAGATCAAGAGATTATTGCGCCTCGAGCGGTTTTCTAGGTCGTCGATTTTTTGCGTTAATACATGAACAGTTTGCGAGAGTTCCCGGACCAAGGCCTGCAATTCTACAGCACTCTTAATCGACGATTCGAGATTCACCAACCGAGCATCCAGATTTTTAAAATTTTCTGTGTTTTCATTTACGGATTTTTGGATAGAGCGCTGATCTCGTTAAATATCGTTTAGCACTCTCATGTGTTCTTTTTGCCCATCAAGGAGCATTGACACCTTTTCCTCGAGTGAGTGGTGTGGTCCAGGGTTCATCTCGACGTCACCACTTAGAAGCAGAAGCTGTTTTACAATATCTAAGCACTCTAACGTCATAGAAAGTAGTTTGTGGGGGCACGGTACAACAACAAGGCACAGACAACTACTGCGTACACCACAACTCTTGTAGCTTACCTGCAAGCAGGCGAAGACAAGTAGGTTAGGCATCTTGTCGCAAAGCGTACCGTGGTGGGCACGCGCTGGGGTTGGCAAAGCACAGGACACGCGCTGAGTTCCAGACATTGTTATGGGTCGGCTATTATCGTCGTTGCAGCGATTGGACACGGGCTACTTCCCGAATGCTTCTCGAATCTCGAGCTAGTAATTATCACGAGCCCAAATCGAGTGCCGACGCAATGCTCGGGTCCAATCTATGAACAGCATTCAAATATCGTCAGTATGGGTGTACTGCAATCTCACTTTACGTCATCAAATTTTGCAAAGGAGAGATTGAATGAAAAGGATCGCTTTTGTCCCTGAAATTACACCGCAACAAAGAAGTTTCTTGGCCAGTGGCGTTGCGTGCGAGTAACCTTGAGTCCCACTAGTGCCAGTAAGCACGTGTAAAGTGAAAAACAGTCCAATTTAATATCGTTGCACCGCCCCTCGCGCCATCTCGAAATGTGCTAACGAAAACTTCCGAAGCCCTGGTGTCGATGAGCGGAAAGTAATTAACGGATATTTAATGCGGGCCTTCGCGAAGTCGCGAGCGGACGCAAAGAGCAGACACATGACTCGACATTTACGCAAAACCACGTAGGAGCACAACGGAAAAGATTAAATGTGTCAGAAAGCTATAGTCGTTGACAGTTTAAAGGCCTGTTCACACATACAGCGGAGCGCTAAGTTAGCGCTACGTGAGCGCTCCAAGGAGCGCTCATGTGGCGCTTCCTGGCGCGTGACTTACTTCTAATATAGCGCGCGATTAGCGCTTTTGTAGCGCTTTGTTAGCGCTTCAGTAGCGCCTTGTTAGCGCGTCTTGTACCGCGGTGCTGCGGATTATCGTGTGCACTGCGGTTCCGGTTCCTGTGGTTTGGTGTGCATCAGCAGCACCATGGCGGACATGTGGGACGCTGAAATAGAAATACGACAAATGCTTTTGCATACACAATTAGTGCATATGTGTGTGGACGGCTCAACGCCAAGAAGAGCCTTCTGGGTTAGCGAAATTTTTCGCCACCGAGATACCGACGGCTACCCGGCGAACCTTGTTCCTAGGCTGAGGGAACGAGACACAGAGCTCTTTCGAAGGTGAATATTAATTCTGGCATAAATAGAAGAATCATGAACGTCCTTCTCATTGACAGCCGGAAACCCAAATTAATAGACGTGCAATTACATTTCCAGCTTTCTACGTACGTATGACGCCCGCTAGCTTCACCAGTGTACTCGAGATGGCCCGCCCCCTGATAACTCGACAAGACACACGATGGCGGCAGAGCATCCCGGCTGACCAATGGCTCATGCTGATACTGAGGTACGCGAGCTTCATTTCTAAAAGCACCACTCGCTCACAAATACTTCGAACATTTCTACCGTGGCAACAGAGCAAACACCGTGAAACATATAACTTTCTAAATTCAAAAACAATTTCATTATGTAGTATTTCACACAAGGTGCTTCGATAATAAGAATCATAATATTTGAAGGCACGAGTAATAAGGTCATGTGTCTTTTAATGGGTGCTATAAAATGCGCTGAGTGCTTACAAATACTATTCAATGGCGGAATTGCGTTCGTTGTAGGGCGCCTCGACGTCTGTCTGACAGGGTGAAGACATCCTTTGTCGTACCGAATGCCGCCGACACGTGCCAACATGCATCGCAGGCGCTGTGGAGGCTGCTTGTGCTGCCCTCCTCCAGTGTTGCGCGTCACCGATTCTAACCTTCATAGCAGTCGCCGCAATGTCTCGTTGGCCATGTTGGTATGCCCATAAACATAACCGACTGGTGGTCGCATTTGCGGGGCAGTAAGCTCGATCCAGCAAGTGATTACAGAAATCAGCGATCAAGACTGCCATTCTTGGCAGACGAGAAAATGTTATTCTTTCTGAGCCTGTGCTGTAAGCGGAGCGCGCAAATACGGCTATCAGTGACGTCATTTAAATGCCACATATTAACCTAAGCAATGCACATGCTTTTCTTTGAAATGCAGTATCTTTATTTGGCTGATATTTAGTTTTCAAAGTGATGATAATTATGTAATGTGTGCTCATAGGTTCCTTGGAAGTGGAGACACCCAAAAAAGTATATCATTTGGATTTCTCGCCGGGCACTCAACAACGAGCGTAATAGTTTCAAGCACGTGCCAGGCTCTATGACAGTGTCTCGTTCCGAACTACGTGAGGAAACAGGGCTCGCCATCAGAGTGGGCGTCTGTTGCTGACGACTTTCACAGGTTGTGAAATTTTCCAAACTGTGTTGGCACCATGGACGGAAAGCACATCACCATCGAGTGCCCGCTGCTGAGTGGATCAACACATTTCAACTACAAGCACACATTCAGCAAAGTAAATTGGGCCATGTCATTTTCACGTGATAACTTGGATTTTTTTTTCTAAATATTGCATCCAGAAAAGTGATGAAATTTTAAGACATACATCGCAAATTAAGAATACAGACGGGAAAGGCACGCAACAGCCTCTTCGTAGTTATGTTGCACGTCTTTCTTATAAGTAAATAACGAACTCGCTCACGCTTCTGTCTTTATAACTTTGGACATTTAGTCACCGGTTTACTCGCTACATTATAAAACTCTGCTCTGAATTATTTGGTTGAGCAGCACACTCCCTAATATACAATTGTATTATATTTTTCAGGTCCTAATGGCTGTCGTTGACGCCCGGTACCGTTTTTTGCTGGTGGACATTGGCCGTCCCGGCAGTGAAAGCGATGGCGGCATTTTATCAAGGAGTGAGATCGGACTGAGCCTGGCTGGCTGGCTAATACGTTTATTGGATATCTGCCTTCTGGCTGGAGGGCCTCAAGGTAGGCAGGGGGATAAGGGAGGGGGGCGGGGGGAGGGGGGGGAAGTGATGGGTGATGATGATTAGATGAACCTAGCGAACCCGGAGGATTTTAGGAAGTCTATGAGTGATGCATAAATGAGTTTCTGTTCCGCGTTCACGGTAGTGTTCGGATGAGTCCACTCCAAAAAAGAGCGGGGGCGTAAGGTTCCTGGGAGGTCGTGGATCGCGGCCTCCCGCGCTTGCGCGTATCCAGCACACTCCCACACAAGATGGGAGCAGGTGGCCGGAACGCCGCACTGTTGGCAGTTTGGATCGGGGCCGATGTCTTGCGGATCTGCTGGGCGGTGTAACCTTGCCAGCAATACTGGTGTCATCATAGTTCTTGTTTCTAGCCGGTGTAGTGCCACCCACTCCCACCGTGGAAAGCCGGGCGGGATCGGATGAAGGTTGGGCGGTAGAAGCGCGGTGAGGCGCGCCTTGCGTGCGGTTTTCTCTGCGCGCTTCACCTCCGAGAGATCGAAGTCGTCCTGGGGCACCTCCCGTTGAACAGACGAGGGAACCGGGCCTTGTGAGAGCGATCTTGCTTGTAGCGCTGCCCTCGCGGCCCCATTCGCCCGCTCGTTCCCCGGGATGCCTTCGTGGCCTGGGAGCCACGTAACGCTGATGGCTTGATGCGCCTTCGCCTGGAGCACCATAGCTCGAATCTCCGCAATAGTAGGGTTGCATGTGTCAGTCCGGGGACTGAGCATGGAAAAGGACACTTTGGGCTTCTCTCCATCGAAGTCCCTGCCCGGGACAAGCAAAGACATGTCATTCGTCATAGTCGGAGATGAGGCATTTCCTCTGAAAACGTATTTAAAGGGCAACTCCGGGCCATACTTCCGATTTTGGGATTATGACAGTTTTTAGTACAGTTAGCGTCCCTGAATTACAAGGTGTAATTTTTTTCTTGGTATTGTGCGTAGTTTTAAAGATATCGACGCCTCAAAGTTTTGTTTGGGGCGCGGCCAACAAAACCGAAACTAGCCGCTCGAGGCCCCGGCAACACTGGAAATCAGCCGCTATGTGAACGTGACGTCAGGATCGTTCTCGTTCAACGAGTACGCAGGCCGAACGGCACCTACCTCTCTTGCGCTAGCCGTCTAAAGATAGGAGATAAGCTGATTTTATTTTAATTCTGTATACGTGGTAGTTATCCAGCATATGTAGCAAGAGTTAGTGCGTATACCCAAAAGCTAGCGACTGGAAAACCCGTGAACTCGTTCGGTGCCGTACTCGGCGGCCGCCGCCGTGCGTGCGCTATGCCGTGCTCGTCGCTTGTATACCCAAAAGCTAGCGACTGGAAAACGAGTGAACCCGTTCGGTGCCGTACTCGGCGGCTGTTGCCGTGCGTGCGGTGTTCCGTACTCGTCGCTAGGCCTAAATTGTCATCGGGGCTCCGTGGATGGAGCGGCGTTGCTCTACGCCGCGCTGCCAGTGATGTACAGTATACTGGGGGCCCTCTCGCTTTAGCGCTGAGGATCAGTCCCAGACACGAAGTTTTGTGGCTCTCTGGCGTGGGCCGCGGCGCCCGAACACACGTGTGCTGGGCTGTACACGTCTGTTTTTTTGTTCTTTTTTCCTCGGGCGTGTAAAAGCGGAAGTCCAAAGTCCACTCTTTGAACAGCGTTCACCCACACCTTCTCCAATTTCCGGTCCGTTGGAAACTTGTGAAAAAGCACCTCCGGGTTGCGCAGCGGGTTGTTTGAGCAGGCCACGGCGCTACAAGTTGTACTCGGCATCTTTCGAGGAACAGCTGGGGAGTCTTAGGCGCACCGAGTTGTTCGCTAAAACAAGTCTTGGAGTCCTCACAAGCAAATAAACAAAAGGCTATACCGAAGCTACACGGGCTACAGGTAAAAGCAACGGCTAAACACGCCAATCACAAGCCGAAGTAGCGGTGGTAGCGGCTCAAAGAAGCGCACTCCGTGCAACGCCCGGACCGGAGGAAAAAAAGAGAACGATATTGACGTAATGGCCCAATGTTGCTTTAGCAATCGGCAACCCGCTGGCCGCCCGCTAAAGAGCAGCGGCTCGCGGCGGGTCGCATTTTTATTATCGGCATTAGTTGAGAATGCGCAGTCCCCCGGACGTAATATTTTGGCTGGGGTCGTATTTTGTGTCACTGCAGCAATGCCAGTAATTTATTTCCTTTTAAGTTTTGGCCGGAGTTGCCCTTTAATGAAACCATACCCCAAAGTGGATATCAACAAAGACCAGAACGACGAAGGCAGGGCAGAAGCGCTCAAGAAGCGTGTATTTAACTACAGACTGTCCCGAGCACGGAGGGTCTCAGAAAACGCTTTTGGAATCCTCTCAAGCCGGTGGAGAATGTTTAGAAGAACTTTCAAAGCGTCTGAAAAGAACACTGTTGCCTACATAGGCGCCTGTGTTGCCCTTCACAATTTTCTGCTTTCTGAGGTCCACAGCCGAATCATCTACTGCCATCCAGCACTTCTTGAGAGGGAAAATGACAAGCATTTGGCTGAAGGGCCAAGCGGAGCAGAAAACACTGAAGGGCGCACACTGCTTCAACACCTCCCTCGCTTGCCCAGCTCAGCCAAACATGACCAGCCAGCGGCTCAAGTTCGGAATGATTTTGCAGACTATTTCTCTGGTCAAGGTTCTGTCAAGTGGCAAAACAGGATTGTCACAAGAGCGAGTTAGATATATTGGTGCATGAGGTCTTCCTCTTTGTAGTCCAACAGCTGTTGTTGCACAACGAACATTGCCCTTAAGGCTTGCAGCCTAGGCATCTTTCTCAGGCGCTCCCCAACCATCATTCCAAAGTGATGAAAGTCGTCATTTTGGCGAGTCATCTGCTGCGCCAGCCTTACTTCATTCAATCCTCGGAGATTTTCTTTGATACAGTATACGATTTATTGGCTTCGTCTTTGTCTGTAATATATATTTTGAACAATAGGAATAAGTTTATTTTCTTGACATATGTTGCATGGTTTTCATACGTTTTATATTTTCACATAATTATGTTTTTACGCTTGATTATAAGACGATGTTATTATAAAGTGCGACATTGTAAAATGGAAACCAAACAACTGCTTTTTATTTTACCTCACCCTAAATTTTATAAATTTCAATAATGGCGTCAAGAAAAAGGCACGAAGGATCGGCGCACTCCTCTCATACCCCATTTTGTTGTTGTTTTTTTTTTTCATGGCATAAAACGTTTTCTGACTCACTGATATACACGAATCAGCAAAGCTCACTAGCCTTGCGGTTTTCATCCCGGATGCGAAACGATTTGACTCGTTTAGCAGCAGTAACTATGATTTCTGAAAGGGAGAGGTGTGGACGCACGTAGATCATTAGTCGTAGCCATACATACGGCAGAACATTGGGACTCGTATCTTTTGGTCGCAGCCACGCACGAATACATTTAAAAGAGGAAGAGTATAGGATTGTACACCCATAAAAATCTGCATGCCTATACCTCGTTGTTCCCCTGCCCGTCGTCTGTGGAGCTCTGTAAAAGAACATGCCGGATTATGGCAGCCCGGAATGAAAGTGTTTAGTACAGATACTACTTCTTTAATAAAAGCGTAAATAATGAAGCGAAAACACCAAATTCAGTTTAAAAAATCTTGGCTTTCAAAACCAATATGGTTGTCCGTACGCTAGAAACAAACACTTCGTGGTATTAGCACTTTTTTTTCTTTCTACATATCTGCCGCCCTCAAGAAATTACCGGCAAAAAAAAAATAATACATTATGAAAATAAATATCAAAACTCAAAATAACTAAAGAAAGAACAGCAAAACTTACGTCTTACCACATCCTGGCTCTAAGGTATATATATATTTGTCCTGGAGGAAGAGATAATGTTATTTTAGTAGTCTTTCATCTTGTGCAATAAATAGAGTGAAAACCAAGCTCACGTGTCTTCTGTCATCTCCGTTGTTAAACTAGTCTCGGAGCTGCAAATTAAAATGTTTCTTTCAAGAAGAATACAAAAATTGCACTTATTTTCTACCAATAGACATGTATGTGGTACTTCACACATGCATTCTAAACCAAATGCACAGCACCCAGAGTCGCTATTATGGTGGCGCATAGTTCGACAGTGCTAGTCACTTACTTGGCAAGAGTATCCTCTACTGCGCTGTCCTTATCGGGAGTTGTCATATTGTTGCTGCAATGTACCCCGCGGCATGAGACCAAATGTGTCACGCCTAAATATTAAAATTGATGCTTACATTAGGGAAGACACGCTGTCATGAGCAGGGTGGTCTTCACTCAAGCTAACAGAAGGTCTCGCTGAAGGGCTGAGGTTTGACAACGTCCTAAGAAGAATGAAGATCTTTCTTAACACGTTTAAATTGAACTCGATGTATACGAACCGTACTTACCACTCTGTTGGTACTTTCCGGCTTCTCAACAGGCTATCCATTGATCGATAGTGCTTCCAAGCTGGATGCGGAGTGTAGGAAGAACCGCTCCTCGTATTTTCCTCGTATCTTCGTTTCAACTTCCCAAGTTTTGTTTTCATAGTTCGAAATTTTTGAGACGCTTCAATTGCTGAAATAAGATTACCACAACAACTACATTTCTTACCCTATCTTTTATTTTCGAGCACACACCATGCATATACAAGTATATCGCTTCAATCAAAACCTTACCTGATACCCCTAGTTCCCCGCCGATCAGCTCCCACCGATTGTTTTTTAACTGCGTGTCTTTAAAACCAGGGTCACGCATGTCGAATAGGAAGCGATGATGTCGTATGGAATCAATTAGTCACTCAAAGTCCATGACTCTGGATCACCTGGGGGGCTATGTTGCGCTTTTTGGACCCCCAGGAGGCTTGGAAGAGGGAAGTGACGTCAACGACTAGAGAAACGCAGATTGGATGTTGACAGAAGAAAACAAAATCAACATACAATCTGCATTTGCTGCGTTGTTGACGTCACTTCCCTCTCCCTAGTCTCCTGGGAGTCCAAAAAGCGCAACATTGCCCCCCTGCCCGACCCTTTGCTTGGAGAGCGGCTCTTTCACTTCCTCTTCTTTCAATGCCAAAGGAAAAACAACAACAAAGGAATCGCCGTGCACGCGCTATTCCGCAGCAGCAAGCACGGCACAAGGAGCGTGAGAGCGCTAACAGAGCGCTTCTGTAGCGATAACAGAGCGCTAACAGAGCGCTGCTGAAGCGCTAACCGAGCGCTACATCACGCGCTAGAAAGCGCCACGTGAGCGCTCCAAGGAGCGCTCACGCGTTGCGCTAGCTTAGTGCTCCGCTGCATGTGTGAACCGGCCTTAACTCTGCAGCCATTCAGATTGCATTAGTCGACAGAAAATCCGAAGAACCAATCACGAACAGGAATTGGGAACCTCATTAAGCAATACCCTGCTATAGCTGCAAGGGACTATGATAAGGCGTTGCATTTGCGCAAGCAAACTATGATGTCTCGATTGCACGGTAACACTTTTGATTTTTATAGTCTTCTCTATCCCCTGAACATAACAATGAAGTTCGCAGTAACCGCTTGGAACGTTACTTCTCGCCTTTCTAAATAAAACACACACACACACACACACACACACACACACACACACACACACACACACACACACACACACACACACACACACACACACACACACACACACACACACACACACACACACACACGCGCACACACACACACACACACACTATATGTATATATATATATATAACTGGGAAGAAAAAAACCCTCGGTGAAAACAGCAACAACGGACGATTTAATCTTCGACGTTTCGGCCTTCGTCCGGCCTTCGAGGGTTTTTTTCTTCCCAGTTATATACCCACGCCTTCGGCCTCCCGCCACCATGCCCGTTGTATATATATATATATATATATATATATATATATATATATATATATATATATATATATATATATATATTTGATTAAGTAAGATCACTACCTCCCACTACCCAATACCGAGGTAATTTTTGAGAGCCCAGTCATTACAACAGAGTCGAATCGTTGAACCGGGAGGCATGTAGAAATTAGTTTCCTGCCAGGTTTCTGCAACCGCTGGCGCCGGGCGACTCATAACGATGCAGCTACTAATGCGCAACGTTAACGTGAGCGGAGATCCGAAACGCTTCGCTAATGACCTACTCGATGGAGAAATGTACCTTTTGTTTTCTGGCGTTTTAGCAGTTCTGTCAGGCGCTTGCGTCGTGATGCTTTCCTGCAGTCGATCCCATCGAACTACTGCCGCGGCACGCAGTTTCTGAAGAAATGTAAAAAACGCAGGCGAGCTGGTGCATGATGAAGTTGGTGGTGAAGTTTCTACTATTACATTCTACAGCGTGAAGCAAGGGGATCGATGACTGTTTGAAGGGACCTCATAAATCAGTTTCTGAACCTATCCAGCTAGAATTTTGTACAGGAGTGGCCAAAGAACGTGCATCAAGGCTATAAAAATTTCACTGAGCTAAGTAAAATGAGTGAAAAAAAATTAAAAATCAAAAACTTAAAATTTCTACCTACGGCGTCCGTCTGCTAAGAAAAGGCGTCTGTTTGGCGCAACAGACGACAGATGGAGTCAGTGTCGACAGGTGGTGGTCGGAAGCGGAGGTACCGAGTACCGCACTTTTCAGCGTCAACTTGTGTGATAATAATAATAATATTAACTTTATGGCAGACAAATGACACCACTGATTTCGGTGACTTGTTTTGTCGGTTTCCCTCCTCGTTGAGGCTCCCCATCCAGCGTAGAGTTACAGGAGAGACCGGAGGTCGCCGCCGAAACCCTACCCAAAAACGTTGGCGGACAGCTTTCGTCCTATGGCACTCCCGGTATCAGAGAGCAACATTCACTCGCTCGCTGGGAGCTAACCGCACCATGAAGATGACTAATGCCCTAGTTACACTATAGCGAATGATCGTTGACATCTCCCGACTGTCACTGAGCCCAACTATGTTGTCCGGTATTACTCGGTAGATAGGCCTAACAAACCCAGTTGAGATGCGTGTGACGTGACCCAGTTGAAACTGAAACGAAACCAAAACTGATGTCACATTACCTTTTTTTAAAGAGTGATGCAAATTAATTATATGCACACTTTTCATTCAATATAAACGTTTAAAAAATTAACTTCTTTTTCGTTTTTAGAGTAAAGAAACAAGAATCTGACCGTTTTGCACAAAATCAAGTAAGAGAGGCATAACGAAAGTCTTATCGGCACCGACATCACAAATGGCCGTCCTAGCCGCGGTAGCCGCGTTTTGGTTTCCTCAAAGTGCCGTGATATCGTTCTAGCGGCAGCTCTGCCCCCGAATCATTCTTCTTCCGGCAATATTTGCTGCTACGATACTTTCTAGATACCTCCCCCAAACTTCGACAATAGTAAGTCTTTCGCCGGCGCTGGCCATGAGCGGTGATGCGACGGACGCCGCCATCTTTAGCTCTATTGGGGCGAACCCCCATCAGTTAACTGAGGTAGGCCAGTTCAGCTGAACTGAATGATCGTTAGCTGCTACAATGACTGTTGGCGCCGTCGTGTATCTCTGGCCGATCGCGATTGAGTCAACTGTCGTTGGCTTAAAGGGACACTGACAGGGTATTTATGCTCGCCGAGGTTTTTAGTTGTACGTGACATATGATAGCCCATCTACCCAGAACAGAACTTGCGGCTCGAAATTCGGTTTCTTTCCGCTCGAAAACCTCCGATCGAGAACTGGCCGGTTTGAGTCGCGCTCACTCTCTTCTCCGTGGTCACGGGCCGTTTTCTAAGGTTTAGACACAACCACCAAATTTGATCAAAGTCGAGGGTCATTGAAGGCACACACTCAGTATTAAATATATATATAAAAAAAAGATGAAACCCATTTTTTGTGGCTTCGAAAAAGCTGCAAATACGCTGATTGAAAAAAAAAAAAAGTTGTACAGAGAACCGGAAGCATTCTGTGCGTTCACTGCGTAATTCTTAACATTGCGTCGTATTGCGTATCGGGGGTCTCGCGGGCTGGACGACGATGGCAGCGGACGACGGACGTGGGACCTCTACTTCAGAACTGTCGTTCGCGGTACCGGCGAATTTTTCTTCCTTCGAAAGAGAAATTTTGGACCTATCAAAAGAATTGGTATTCATCCCGTACGACACGCCCGACCACCAAGCCGATTTGCGCGAAGACGTCGCCGAGCCGTCGCCCCTTCTCGTGGCTGAAGACATCGCTCGTGCAAACGTCAAGCACGAAGTGCGTACTTCGAGTTGAAAATGCACGCGTACAATTTTTTTACTAGGTGCGAATGTGACCAATGCGTGGTGCTGCCCGGCCTCGAGTCGGGAGTGCCGTTGCTGGAGGGAAATCGGCAGCAAACTTTCCGACCTACAGTCGACCGGCCGCATTACGAGGAGTTGCTCAGTGGAAAGATGTCCGCTTCACACACAGCGAACGCAGGTGCAATCCTTAATTTGGGCGTACCGTTTCTTTTTTTTTTGGTCAAACATTTTGCAATATTTACATTTTTTTTTTTCACTATTATCAAAAACAAAATGGTTGTGGACGATACGTCGCCGAAGTAAATGGTATGGCATTCCCTTTTTGACATCTGCGAACCCCATGTAGTCACTTCCCACAAAATGCAAGGAGCATATGAATCGGGTATCGTCTGCTTTCCGAGGTGCCCGTAACTGTTCTACAGGAATTGCAGCCAGCCGTTGGTCCCGATTCCGTTGATCTTTCGGAAACTTGTGCAGACTCTGCCGCACAGTGCCACTTTCGGATTTCAGGACATGTGAGGCAGCTCTTCACGCAACATCTTCGGGGTATCCTTTTCGGAGCCAATCGCGGGAATTCACCACGGGCACTCGCTACTCATTTCCAACTCTTCAATGTTCAAAACAACTCATCTTGAAGTACAGAACAGCGAGCGGAACAAACATAACGGCAAAGAAATCGCACAGCAAACGGTTCCCGCAAAACATGTCTGCTGCGCGCAAGAAAAAAAAAAAAGAAGAAGACCGGGGGGGGGGGGGGGGGGGGGGCAAGAAAAAGCGCACGGTCGGATATAGCCATGTGACTTCCGGCACTCTCTCATCCTCTATATTTCTCCGACCTCCGTGCGCAAGTTTCGGTTTTGGTTTCGAGCAGTTGCGTTTTTTGGCTTTATTGAAAATATTTGTGACTCTGTAGCAAAATATTAATTGGGTAGTCTTCCGACAGTATGATTAATCGCCTGGCAAAAAAAAAAAAATGAAAGAAGAATATTTTTTGGGGGGTGTCAGTGTCCCTTTAATAGGGAGGTTTCGTGGATCGTTTTCGCCGTCCCGCAACGCTCTCCGCAACATGCTACAATACCTGGATCTCTACAGTCAAGGCCATTGGTGCGCTCGCGCAGTAACGGCTTCTTCGTTGCGGAGCTAGTGTAACTTGGGTATTACACATTCAGTATTATAATGTACGCTAGAGGTTCAAATGTGATGTGGCAAATTAAAGGAGGCAGCAACCAGTCGAAAATTGACTTCCGGTTATGCATTTCTATGGGAAAAAGTGAGTGTATTTTCATCTTGCGCTCGAATATAAGAGATGATATCCCGAATAATTCATACGTACTGGGTATCTTGGAACATTTCTCAGTCAGGCAGACGGAATAATTGGTCAGTTACGGCATCTTCTTTTTCAAATTCATTTCACTAAGGACGGTGCTAAAACGGTTTCGTAGATGTATTTATGTGCAATGTTGAACACAGCGCGCACAAGGCGTCGGCGCTTTTCAGCATGGGGATATACGTACTAAACGAACGAATGAAATTTGGAAAAGTGAGAGAGACGGGAAAAGCTACGCAGTAACACTGGATCAGTAACTCCTTCTGCATGTACGATAAAAATTAATTGAAGGCCACGTAATATAGTTCGATTTTTAAAAGCTAAGTACCTGCTATTATTTCTGCCCTGCGAAGATGCTTGTTCTGCGTTGGAAACATCACCCACACGCTCGAAATCTTTGAGAGTGAACGCCCCTTAAAAGCTGCCCGGATTAAAAAATAATAATGAGATACATCATTCATAGCCGACGTATTTTATTCTTTTCTGAATGTTTTTTAACCGCTCGTAAAGATGCAAGACGGGGTTATTTTCGTATAAGTAATGACAGGACTGGTACATTAGCAATATATAAGTGTCACCGGAAAGCTGGCGAGCCTTGAACACTCTATTTTCCTTTCGATTGCTACTTTGCTTAGAATCGTCGCTTGTTTTTACACACCTGCCGTGGAACAGAGGTTTGAGCCTGAAATATAGCGAAGTTCTACATCGTTCACTGATAAAGAAAAATGCGCAAACTAAAGCAATTACACTTTTACAATGCTAATAAAGGTACAGTCAGAGGCAATTTGACCTGCGACAAAGGAGCGAGCGGCCACGGGGAACAATTGCCGTATGCAGCGCTGCGTTCGCTTTTTCGCGCTAGGGAAGAGGCTACGGGAGCAGGCCACGTTTCGCGGCCGGGGGAGGTCGAGTCAAAACAAATGCCCCTCGCGTAGAAGGGCCTTCTATCATATCAGATAAGCTCTTTTTTGCACAATATTTTTTCTGCGTTTTATCTTTCGCTTCCTCTTTGTAAATTTTGACTGTAGTTCCTCAATGGGTCAAACGCTCCGCTGTTTCAATTTGATCATAGAAAGTAAGTTAAGAATGACTAATAGTTTCATTTATAGGCGTGCACTCAATATATGGTAGCATGGAAGTTTTATACGTCTACTTTTTGTTATATATTTGTTAGACTGAACCGCGAACCGTAAACTGAGATCAAGTTGGAATCATAACGTGCAAAAGGACTGATAGTAATGCCCGACGGCTTTACAAACTCATGCTAAGGTATGAGCGCCAGAACGGAAGCAAACCGAGATAGCCTTGCCAAGGGAACAATAAAAATACTTAAAAAATATAAGTCGGCGTATTTTGCTAACCGCTTAGAAATGCCGCGCCGCATAGCCGGCCCTTCGTCATGTCTCCCTTCCGTCTTAATCACCCCCCCCCCCCCCCCCCCCCGCTTCTACAGAGTGGACCAGTCCGCCGAGTCTCGTTCCCAGAACGCCGCGGCGACCGCTGCGCCCCATACGGCATTTTGCCTTCTCCGCCAGCGTTCACGTTGTCGCAGGTCAAATTGCCTCTGACTGTACATACTATTCGATACGACCCAAATAACAAAAATGTTCCATGTTATTTTCCGGCGAAAAGACAAAATGCACGAGCGTTTTCCCATAGCAATGCACAGGAGCACTGCAGGGATAGACTGGTTGCTGTCTGATTCGATTTCCTCCCGGAAGTCGCATAGACACCAGCGCCAGTCACACGTCTAGCATACATTGTAATAACTCCATGGTATTAGTACACCCCAAGACAGTACGGATGAAAGTTTCGCACAAGAAAAGAGACGCGATGACAACCAGGGAGTGCAAAGCAGACGACGACACATATCAGAAAATAATTTTCGAGAAGAACGAGACAACACATCTGTTTTGTTTTTCTCGTTATATCTTAAATTTTTTTTAATGTTTTATTGGTAAAATAAAATAATCATGCGGTGACAATTCGCGCACAAAAAAAGCGCATCACTTAGGGAAGCGCCCGTCGTGACTGCCTGCGATCTGACATGCCACCATCTGTCGGATGCTGCGCCAATTAGATTCCATTTCTTTTAGCAGATGGACGCCGTAAGTAAGAATTTCAGATTTGTTTTTTTACTTTATATTCAGATAAGTTAATTCAGCTAAAAATTCGTATAGCCTTAATACACGTAGCTCTGTCACCTTTGTACAAAATCTTAGCTGACATGTTCAGAAATCGACTTATGCAGTCCATTCAAACAGTCATCGATCCCTTTGATTAACGCTGTATTTCTCTCTGACTGGACACTGAAGTTACGCGTCTTTTTGTACTATAATTCCGGTGTTTTGCTTTGGTGAAGTGACTTCCCTTTGGAAAGCTCGCTGTTGGAGGCAGGCGATAGGAGAGGATTAGCCAAAAGCCGCGGTCACACTACCAATAAGACGTCATACAAAAGACTGTCTGAAAACACTGTCTAAGGCTGTCAGTTACCTTGATACTTCAAACCGTTTATTATCCGGTTATACAACAGTAGCAGCAAAGAGCGACGTCGTTGATTTTCTTTCTTTTTCTCGCGAATATTTATAGCAAAAAAGAAAAAAAAAATATATATATATATATATATATATATATATATATATATATATATATATATATATATATATATATATATATATATATATATATATATATATACTGTACTTTTAATGACATTGACACAGCCTGAACGCACACATTTCCAAAATGTTGCCAACCAAAGTTCGGTCGAGAAGTTCTCGCTCGTCTATTTAGGGGCAGATGGCAATACGCAGACCACAAAGAACGTTTCCGCGAGCGGCCCTTTATTTGATCGTGGTCGTCACGACGTCGAGATTGCCGGAGTCCGCGCGGAGGAGGGGCGCAAGCGGGCGAATTCTCATTAAGTGCGCGATGGCGGCAGCGGTCAGCGAGGCGACGTTTGTTGTCCCAAGAATATACAACGGCAGAAGGGTCGTTCTTCCGCCGTCATCGCGCTTCCGCGCCTCCCGCCGACGGTCAACATTGACCAAAGTCGATTGGAAACCGCGACAAATTGTGTGTCAGGAGAACCCAAAATGCCGCGTAGGTAAAAATAAATTCGCTTCGCTTTTGTGTGAGTTGCCAACATGGCTCGCCGAATCAAGGCAGCGTGTGCTAACGTCAAATCTCAGAGAAAATCTCAATGGAGAGAAGCTCACCTGCGAGAAGCTCACCTGCGAGAAGCTCACATAAGAGAAGCTCACCGGAGCGAAGCTCACCGGAGAGAAGCTCACTGGAGATGAGCTAACCGGAGAGGGGCAAGCCCACTTTTGTGCGGGTCCGGGCAAAACCTCACCAGTCTTTTGACATACCCGGAGGAAAACTTGGCTCGAATTCAATTTTTCATTCAGGGTGATCGTTATCGACGCAATGTCTCTTCGATTCAGTGAACACAATGTTCCCATGTTCTGGGGCTGGGTTGAACAATTAAAAGCCGCGGCCATACCACTTGCACACCATGCAAACGACAGTCTGCAGTCTGCAGGTTCTCATCCATGGGTCATCATCCGTGGATGATGTGATGATCTATGGATGAAGACTGCAGACTTACACACCATACAAAAGACAGTCTGGTAGTGCTTTATTATTAAATGACGGTTTTCGTCACATTGATCGTACAAAAGCTGTTTTCATATATGTTCCAAGCATACATAGGCGTGAAGCAAACATGCCTAAAACATGCGTGAGGCACGTCTGCAGGCAATTCTGACATCCTATCTGCAGCCAACACGCCGTGGCTTTTGCATGATATATCAGCAGTGTAACGGCAGCTTCGGAAAGCCTCCAACTTAGGGCCGCGAGACCATCGACCAACGACTACAATGAAAAAAACATAAAAGTGCACATCGAAATGTTTTTGCGTACTAGACTGGTATGGGAAATTTATACGCAGGACGACCTTTGTTTAGTTTATTCCGTTTTCTTTATTTTTTGTTTTTGTTCGAAATATTTTTTTCCGTTTATGATTACACGCGTCCTAGTCGGGGAAAGCGAGTCCATACTATTGACAGTTCGTGGCCGGAAGTGGCGGAACCTCACCCGGAACGCGAGGCAGCCTCGTGTAAATCTGGGCGAAAGGGCGTCCATACCCGCGACTCCCGCAGCACCCAGCTCAAAGCAAACTTTCGCCTTTTCATGTTCGATTTCGTTTCGTCTTTTTCGTTTCTTTTTTTTTTTTTGTCTTTGACGTTGTGACATGCGGGCACCACACTCGTTGTTTTGCCTCATAACACACAGGTCGACGTCGTCTGGAGTGTGAGTTTGAAAGCGCGTCTGAGACTCTGTCCGGCCAGAAGCAGTAGAAGAAGTAAAATCTAGAATAACACCTATATATATAATACGTATATACTATATATAGTCACAGACGTACTAAGGAACGCGAGGCGTTTCTCCTAAAGTTCTCACTTCTGTTTTTGTGGTTCTTCCTTCGTCGCTTTTTTTCTAACGGATGATCTCGCAATATCGGATTATACATACATACATGATACATGATGAGACATAATACATGATGATCTGCGGGATCATCATCCTCAATGGATGATGATCCATGGAGGATAAATCTCCGGGATCATCCGTACCAGGCTGCGGATAGATATATAGGTCATATGTCATACAAAAAAAAAAAAATCACGGTGTTGCTGCACACATGATGACAACATTGTCTGCGGACGCGCCTCAAGCACGCTCAAATCACGTGCTTTTTTGTTTTTTTTTAATGCGAAAACATTAACCGTTTCATGGAGCGAAGCCGGCGGCGTCTGTAAACGCGGAAAACGGCACCTAAGCTCCCATTTCCATTGGCTGCGACGCGTCATAGTTCCAGGGAACGCCACCAAACGGAGAATCCCCCTTCCTGGCGCTGCGGCCCGCGCGCCGGTAAAAGGAGAGGATGGCGCCGCCCGGCCGGCATTCTTGCGGAGGACAGTGGGGCGCGCTGCTTGTACGAATACGCTGCGTGTACGAATGTTTTCGCATTCCTACACGTAAGCAGTCTTAAGTGTCCTCCTGTATTGTTTCGTACGTATATATACTTTCAATATGTGTGCAGGCAGTCCTTGTGTGACGAACGTGAACAGACCGTCATATACAAGCGAGAAACACGCATCAAACAGTGTCTCCAGGCTGTCGTTTGTACGACGTAGTAGTAGTATGACTGCGGTTTCAACCGTTAGGTGATCTTTCACACGCTCCTAATCCCAGAAGAGAAAAAAAGTGCCTGGTGTGAGAAAAGTCATTGGTATTATATGTCACTGCCCCAAAGGCTGACGCACACTTCCTACCTCAAGTGTTACAAACAAAACGTTTCCGTCAAGTCGTTTTATTGTTAGAGGGCAGGCCTACTTATATATGCGAATTCTTATTTTTAAATTTTAGGTACATAGCGGAAGGAAAAGAAAACCCCTCAATGACTTAGTTCGAACATTTGTTGATCTATATCTAGGTATGTAAAACAAAAAATTATAATAAATCTGAAAGCTGTTTACTTTTATTCTATGTATATGTTGCATTAAATTGCCGCATATATCTGGCAAACATCGGTGAGATATTTTTTTCCCCGTAAGCTTGGTCAGCCTTTTTTTTTTTTTCCGGTGAGCTGACTATCGTCAGCAGTTTTCGATTACCCTTATTTATACCGTGTAGAGCTTTTATCTTGTTCGCTTGCACCCCGCTACAGTTATTTTCTTTTCGTACATTAATGTTGCGTTTTCTTTTCAAACAAGATTATAACTGACTTTTTTTTTTAATAACATGAAGGCTCTATATATATTGTAGCCAATAAACACTCGAAGACAGACACCGCACAAACTACTATATATTTTTTATCTCCTTCCTCCCACTAACCATTCGTTTAAACCTCTGTCAGAAATCGACGAATCTGGCTCCTGAAAGCAGGCCGACGCAGCCCAGACAAATGAGTGCGATCAGTCGAACGTTTTGATACTTCCTCAATAGGTTACCTCAAAATATTACTTTAGTGTGTTCGATTTTATTGGTTTGGGTCATGTTAAAATGAAGCGGGAAAGAAAGTACACGTAGAACAAATAGAGAAATAATTAAAACTGGAGAATTTTACAGCTCTACATCAGGATACATAAATTTGGATAGGCAATGTGCAAAACATCAGGGATGAAAATAGAAGTCTCTCCACTGTATGAAAATTTTGTGGGGTTTAGTGTCATTATAGAAAAGGGAAAAAATACCGTCGAGAATTAATTCCATTTACTAGAATAAATTGTCATCTTATGCGAAATGAGCTGAATTACACTTTCATGGCGATTCCAGATAAATTAATGAATAGCTCAAGTTATGTTATATTTTGTGTTGAAGTGTGTCACCTGTGAGATCTCTCAAGCATCTTGAGCCCATAAGAAGCAAAAAACCAGCTCCAACGGGTAATTTGGAAATACACGGTTTTGGACCGAATAAAGTTATATCAATGTAATGTTAACCCTTCTTATTAGACGTTTGAACAGAGTTGGCCCAAAATCGCGCACATTTTGAGTATGATTGTGAATGAAACTAATCGTAAACATAGAAACTCTACTTTGGCTATTTTTTTATTTTTTATTTAATTTCAAATGACCTTCAAGGCCCCCTCAAGGAGGGTAATACAGAAGGTTTTAACATTCGCGTTTGTAAAATTAGTAAAGAAACCAAGAACAATAGGAGTAAAATGACACAAGAAAGTATACAAGGTTAACGTAAAATCATTCAAAAACAAAAAATTGTAAAGACACTTCCGTTTTCTTTCCCTTTTCTTTTTCAACTATGAGGCAGCGGTGAGAATGACTTTGCTCAATTTCTCTTTGAAATGAAGAGGAGAAGACATCGAAAACGATGCTGTGGGGAAGGTCATTCGATTTCTTAGCTACTCGTGGAAAAAATGAAGCAGACGAGGTCACTGTTCTAGTTTTGGTGCGCATCACGTTGAGTGAATGTACTATAAGGTGTTCGTGCGGATGGCATGATGTACGGTGAATTTGGCTGGAAATTGTAATAGAATTTGTCAAAGAGTGTTAGTGTAAAACATTTTTGGCGAAGTGATAGGTTATCTATAGTTGAGCGCGTTCCTTTTGGCCGGTGACACTTATTTCATATGAATAGCTAGAAAAAATGAACCTGAATGCACGATTCTGAATTGCTTCGAATTGATGACTGAGGTAATTTTGGAATGGGTCATGTATAGCGGCAGCGTACTCTAGCTTTGGGCGAATTAGTGTTTTATAGGCGGCAAATTTTATGTTTTATAGGCGGTGCGAATTCGAGGTGATGTGTTAGTTGTCCGAGTGATCTGTTAGACTCAGAGATGACATGGTTAATATGTAGTGCCCAAGATTGGTTACTAGAGAAGTGCACACCTAGGTATTTATAACTTAGTGCTGATGGAATTGTGGTCTCATTGATAGAATAGTTGTAGGTTAGTGGGTTAGAGCGCCGATGAAAAGAAACTAAGTAATGACATTTGCCACAAATCGCACCAGGTTTGAACTCTATTAAGACCATTTTGAAGAGATACCTGGTCATTTAGATTAGTAATATTACGATACACAACACAATCCTCAGCGAATAGGCGGATGTTCCAGGAAACAGAAGAGGGAAGGTCATTAATGTAAATAAGGAAAAGGAGGGGACCCAAAACAGTGCCCTGGGGCCCTAATCTGGACACTTGGCGACAAAGACGCCGAGAAATCTGACGGTTATGATTGGCCGGCGCCAAGGTCAAGTGCGGCGTCGGCCAATCACAGCCTCCAGATTTCTCGCCGACTTTTTTGCCAAGTGTCCAGATTAGGGCCCCTGGGGGACGCCGGAGGTTACGGGTGCGTAGTTAGATGAATGGTTATTGACGTTTACGAATTGTTTGCGATCCTGCAGGAAATTACCAATCTATGGTAGTATCTGCGGGTCTAAGTTTGGAAAGTTTGAGCATTAGGCGTTGATGAGGAACCTTGTGAAATTCTTTTGAAAAATGTAAGAGAATGACGTCGGTTTGGAAGTTCTTATCGAGGTTCATATGCAGGTCATGGGCAAGTGTGGCTAGTTGAGTTTCGCATGAGAATCCTTTTCTGAATCTATGTTGCGATGAATGAATAAAATCATTAGTTTCAAGGAAACGCGCAACATGAGAGTAAATAATGTGTACCATAATTTTGGATGATACGCAAGTTAGTGAAATGGGACGTTAGTTAAGTGGTGAGCACCGGTCCCCTTTCTTAAAGATAGGAATGACCCTCCCCATTTTCCAATCCTGTGGAACAAGGCCCACAGTGAGGGACTTAACAAATATCATTGAGAGCAAAGCACTACAGATATTTTTAGTGTTTTTTAGAACCTTGGAATTAATGACGTCAGTACCCGTCGAGGAGGAAAGCTTTATGGAGTCGATTATGTTAACATTACAAGGGAGAGTAAAGGTGATCGGATCCATTATTGGGTACTGAGTGCTGATGGTGGAGGGTAGTGTGTCAAGGTTTTTATTAGTAATATGAAACAGAATACTTCGCTAAGAATGGTGGCGCACTGGGTGTTATCGACACAAGCACCTGACTCATTCATTATGGCTACCGCTGCATCAGGCTTCTGGGGATTTAGCGCTTGCCAAAATTTTCTGGGGTTTTCTTTGAGCATTGACAGGGGGTTGTATACAAAAAAGGTTTGCTTGGTTTCCCTGATAACATGTTTATAGTCATTCTCTATTTCATAATATGTCTCCCATAATCGCGCTAATCCAGAGAACCAAGCCTTTCTAAACGCACGTTTCTTTTTATTATTTAGGCGCTTTAGCTTGGCATTGTACCAAGGTTAAGATGAATTAATTTTTATATTTATCGATGGTATGTATTGTTCAATGAGTAGGCGCATTTTATTTGCGAATAATTTCCAGTTCTCGTCAACAGAACGCCCATCAAAGTCATGTTCAAACGATGTAAGGAAATTACTTAATTCTGTATTAATTGCGTCGTAGTTACCTTTGTCGTAGAGTTAAATTATTTTTTGGCTATCAGTTCGAGTTTGAAGGGGGAAGGCGAAAGTGGCGTGGATTACGTTGTGATCGCTGATTTTACGAAGGAATGCGATAGATTTTAAGCTGTCAGGTTCGGATGTCAGGATCAAGTCGAGAATGTTAGATGTTTGTGTTGTGGTCCTTGTGGGCTCATTCACGACCTGTGCGAGATTAAAAGTATGGCAAACGTTAATGAAAACGGAACATTCGGTTGGGTTTGAGGCTGATTAAGTGAGATACAACCTTGTAATATGTGAATTGGAGTTTATCGAGAACACTTCGACCCTACAACTTCTAATTCAACTCAGTAGGCGTTTTCCCCCAGTGAAACCTATCAAAACAATAGGACTAAACCAAAACGCGAGTGGAAGCACGACAGCAAGAGACGCGGATTCTTTCCCATTGTTAGCGGCATCAGTCGAACAGAACTGCGCGGTCCCTTTGAACTGAGCACAAAAGCAACTATAGCCTTCGCTTCCTTACCGCCACAACGTCAAAAAAAAAAAAGCGGGCACATATGTGAAATAAAAACGGATGACACAAAGAGTAGGGACTGGTCCCACTGCTATCTTCTTTGCGTTTTGTCTTTCACCTCGGAGAATCTTGCCTCCTTCTAGGAAAATGTTGGCGGCGCGGTTCCCATTTTTTCTTCCATAATTTTGCCAATGGGACGTCATCATTTTTTTCGCAGCGGAGAAAAAACACGCCAACAATATTGGCCCCTTTTTTTATTTGTTTTTCTTTCCGGACCGACAGAAAATGGGGTGCTGAAATGTGTTCCTTCCGACTAGCGTGTACGGTATGTCTATTTGTATGTGTGTGCCTACGTGTCTTCCTTTTTATGATTTATTTAGTTTTGTTCTTATATAGAGCTTCATCAAACTCCGCTTTGAAAAGAAAAAAAGAAAAAAAATTCATGACGCGTAAGAGTAGTTATTCCGCTTGAAGCAAAACGGGAAGTCGTTTCGCTTTTTAAGTCGCCTCACTCTCACCATCCACGGGCCATTTTCTCCAGATATAACTTTCACGTCTTTCCCTGAGACGCGCCTACAAATGAAATGGTTCGAGGAAATGAATTTCTAAAAAAAGTAAAAAAAAAAAAAGGAAAAAGAAAAGGAGGAAACATCAACATAAACGGGTTACACGAAGAGAGAGAAAAAAAAAAGTGCGTTGAACCATTACCGAGCGACATATTCCCCGCGCAAAACTTAGAACCAGAAACAATAGATAAAAAGGCCAACACAAAAAAAAAAAAACAAGAAGACCTGTAGCCTAGCTCTTTTTGTTGTTTGTTAAACGTAACTTTAAATTCGCTACCAGCTCTTCCGGTCTGCCTACGTATATATATATATATATATATATATATATATATAATGTTTTCTTGGCGCGCGTTTGTACTTTAAAACAAAATCTAACTTGGGGTAGCACGCGCGCACAAGAAGTTGGACGAGATTCTGTCAACGTTATCACACCCTCCCACCACCCCTCCTTCCAATACTCCGTCAGTTTCCTCCTTTTCCCTGTAACATGCACCCTTTTCGGATGTCCTGCAATTTTATCCCCCCAGTTTGGGCGCCAAATCGGCAAGACACCATTTTTCGCAGCTGCACGCGGCGCGTCTTCTTTGTATATTCGCTGCGTTTTATAACGCCTCTACCTCTATATTTCTTCTTATAATTGTTTTAACGTTTTCAAGTTATGAGCGCATCCGTTTCTCGCATGCGTAGAACAACTTCCCCTTTCCCCTCAAAACTATGTTTTTTGTTTCTAAATTTCTTTTGAATTTGCGTTTCGTGTCTGAACAATATTATGCCGCGTTTCGCTGTAACATTTTTTTTTTTTTCAAATAATAATATTCTACATTTCTTTTCAGTGTTCAGGAGTACAGATATGGATTCGTTCTTTTGAACAACCTAAAGTGAAAAAGGACGACACCGATTCAGAACAGGACACGGGGAGGTGGTTCATCTCTCTTCCCGATGGCGCCTTCTTTTTTCCGTCGAAAAGCAAAGGAGTGAAAATATAATAACTCTACGCAAGGCACAAAACAGATGGCGTAATCACTCTTCTTGTTTGTTGTTTTTTTTTATATACTAATATTCTACTTGTCTTCTCGAGGAAGAGCTCCTTCCTAGGAGATCGATGTCGCTACCGATGTTATGTAGAGTAGCCTTTATGCGTGAGGTGCGGACATGAATAGAACAAACCACTGTTACTTTTTTTTCTTTTTTTTACGTTGCGTTGTTATAGCGACAAAAGGTGATGCCCTCCTTACGCACCTTTAAGGTCGACTGATGTTCAACGCGATGAATTACTGGATCTTTGCTTTCATATTAGAGAGTTTTAGAATAAGGGGTCCCAACGCTCCGGTTTCCCTAAGAAATTGGGAGGACACAAACGCAACAAGGTTGGCGTCGATGGCTTATAGAAAAGGGGCTTCGCTAAGCAGCGCAGCGCGCTTGCGTTTCCCGCTTGCAACGCCAATGCGGCTAATGAGCGTAATAATCAAAAAAGAAAAATATTAAAAAACATAAAACACGTGCGCTCAGCAAGTACTTTTGGTTTACAAATAATAGTTAAGGTAAATCCCAATCTCGCCGGCTAAAACAAGAGACAATCTGAAATCAGTATACATGTTGTTGGCTGTATTCAGCCGAAACAATCCAATCCGTAGCGCTCTAATTTGGCGCTCGTTCTCTCGATATTTTTTGGGCGTTCGCGTGCGCTTTGACCGACTGTCGTCGAAGATTTAGGCCTTGAACTATGCCGAAACTGAGACGAACGCGAGCGAGCATACTCTGCGAGCAGCTGCTCTATTTATATCTGGGCTGGAGCGACTTCGAAGCCTCGAAATACTTGTTTTCACGCTGCAGGTATCGTGCCATGAACGAAATCCACTCGGAGCCACAGAGTATAGCAATACGTTGTTATGTCAACGGTTACCGCGTCTTTTTAGGGCTTAATAATGGCCAGAATCAAGGAACGATCTTCAAAATGGGGCGAGCCCACCCCTCACTGCTTGTGACTTGAGCGAGATAAAGCAAAGCGAAAGCCGGTTGCACCGTTCATTGGCAATGAAATCGGCTAATACTGCAGCGACCACGACGAATTTGCTCCGAAGCGAGCGGAAAGGGTGCCGCCATGTTTGCCGGCGCAATCCGACCCCGAGCAAATAGGGGCCCCACGCTATTTCTTGAATTTTGCGTTGGGGGGCGAGCGTCAACCCAAAACCCCAAACGGAGTTTGAGTTCTGCTCATGCGCAGTGGTGAGCCCTTATTTCTTTGGGGCCCCCAAGTTTTGGCGCCCCCTATTCTAAAACTCTCTATTAACTTTCTTTTAAAGTGTTAGCATTAGAACCTGCATGGCAATGAAAAGCTGACGCCGTCCGTCTGCGGACAAAACAGTGGAAAGGGAAGCGCGCCGCGAGGAGAGGAGGAGAGTAGGGAAGGACAAAGGCGAGTGGGAGGTGACGTCACGGGGCGGAAGCCAATGAGCGCGCGGGAAGCTGGCGAACAGCGAAAGCAGCGTGAGGCAGCGGAAGCCGCTGCCAAGCGTGCAGATGGCCGAAATGCGGCACAAAAAGCGGCAAGCCGACGCGAGCCTGCGTGCGACAAAGGCTGTGGTGAAGCGAGCTCACCGAGCCTGCATCGCCGAAAAAAAAATTAAGATACATTGGTGGATCCTTGGGGAATGCGTCAGCATGACTCTTGGGAAACGCCAACCACCCCCCCCCCCCCCCTTTTTCTGGGAAACGCTAACACTGACCCCGTAACGAAGCCAAAAAGAGGCCGCAAAAAATAGAGGAAGCAATAGAGAAATAAGCCACAACGTAAAAATGAGGGGCCAGCTTTAGCGTTTGTCAAAGGGGGACGTGTCTGGCGTTTTCCAAGGGTCATGCTAACACATTCCCTAAGGGTCCACCAATGAATCTTAGTTTAATTTATTGTGTGGCGTTCCTTGCACACACGGAAAAAGGGATATCGCTTGCAGTCTTGTAATTGTTTACTCTGCTCATTTGAGAGGTTTGACTGTCATTTTTTTATTTTTTATATATATTCATTGAGACGGGCTAAGCAGGTGCTCAGGGACTGCTTAAATAAAATGTCAACCCCCCCCCCCACCCACCCCCTCGCCCCCCCCTCCCCGCCCCCCCCCCCAAAAAAAAAAAAATACGTCGCAGTTGTTTAACACGTGTTCAAAAACTAAGAAGAAGCGTGCTAGCGAACGGATAAGACCACATAAACAAAACTCCGCAAAAAACAAAACAAAAAACATTAAGTTTTTATTTCTTTCCGTGGCCTGGAAGTTTTTCGGTTTCCGTTTTCAAAACACTTAGATGAAGGCGACATTTTAGTCGCTACAGGCAACCTGTAATGCTGTTTGGTTTAGCGCCATCTAGCGACTGAAGCAAAAAACGTATCAGGTTTTTCGCTGCTTCATGCTCCAATATGTGTGCGCTGCGCTCGTATGCGTATAGTGCAATCGAAGCCGTCGGCACGCAATGTGGGGCTTATCCCTTTGCCAAGTTACAGCGAGACATGGTATAACCGTGGGCTCTCACTCTGCTGGCGCCGCGTGGCCGTTGCTGGCTGCCTATAATCGGTGACAGGTTAACAGAGAAGTGGAAGCTCCTCCCACCTCCTCCCACCGGAGCAGAGCGAACGCTGGACTGTAGCAAAGTCGAAAATGGCTAAGAAAATACAATGCGGACCACAGGACTTCTGGGCCTCCAAACTCGTCAAACACAAAGTTGAGGCCGATAAGCTGACGGAGCAGACCGATTGAACTAGTATCACGACGCTGACTTGGCGCTTTTGTTGCCGACGCCCAATCGGCGCGCTCCGTGAACTTTCGCCTCCAACTTTGTGTTTGACGACTTTTGGGCCCCCTGGTGTCGCGTTTTTTGCTCCTTGTTTCGCATGTTATTGATGGCGACTCCACACGGGCGGAGAACGCCTAGCCCTTTTTCTCAAAAAGTAAGATTAAGTTGCGCAATTTAGGAAATAATAATATACACATTAAGACGCCTGCTCAAGACGAAAGTTTCAGCTGCGCTAATAATGTCAGCGATGTCAATATGAAACGGCGAACAATATCACCAGATGTCACCATCTCGAGAAAAGCTTTTGCTAATGAAAGCTCTTTAAAAAATAATAATAAAACATTGCAGCTGTTCACGTTTTTATCGAAAACGAAAACAGCGCAATATATTATAGTGTCAATTCTTCACATTTTTCTTCTGACATGTGACAGTTATTCTTTTTGTGTGTCTGTGTGTTTTCTCTGTCACATTAAAATTTTGGTGGCTCTGGAATTTTCAAGAAAGTTATTTCTCTGCTGCTCTAGTGTACTTTTCTTTAGTGACACTTCGAGGAAATTTATTGGCACAAGACGTTCAAAGAATGTCCAGAACTCGAAGCCGCCAAACCGCTAATAAATAAACACGAAAAACTAAAAAAAGAAAAAAAAAAGAAAGCAATTTTATCAGACTTTTTTTGAAGTTCACTCACAAAGTGGACGTTATCGGTACCGTATTTCTACATAGAAAAAAAAAATAGCGACATTACCAGAACTTTAACCGCTCACAACTAAAGAACGATATAAAAAGAAAGAAAAAAAAACTAAAAACTTAACCGGGGGGGAGAAGTATCTGGAGCTCTTTATTGCCTCCTCGGTGCGAAAGTTGATCCTGAATTAATAGCTGCAAATGCCGACGTCATTTGTCTCAGTTAAGTGTGTTCCCTTGCATTGTTATCTAACTTCTTTCAGTGTGTGTGTGTGTGTGTGTGTCTGTGCGGGCGTGTGTTTCTGCGTGTCTGCCTGTCAGTGAATGTGTGTGTTTGTATCCGTGTGTGTGTGTGTGTGTGTGTGTGTGTGTCTCTGTGTCTTTCTCTCTGTCCCTTCGTCTGTCTGTGCGAGTAAGTGAATACGTAGATAGGCACCCCACGTTCTCCGCTCACGCTTTCTCTTCATTGTTTCGCGATTGGAAGCAAAAAGCGAGCGCTCGCGCGCTTATCTGGCGTCAGTTGTCGCTTTTGCGACAAAATAGATGTGCTGCAATGTTCTTCCCGTTTCTGGGGAAATTTGGGTCCGCGACTTCTAGGCGGCCGCTGCTTCATGCAAGCTCCCCAAATTGCAAACTGTGTGTTTGTGCCTGCTTTTCTTTTGTATTCTTTGTTCCGTAACCTTTTTGGAAATATATATACATTTCTATGTTATACCTGTCTGTACTTGTCTGTCGAGCTTCGCGTCCGCTTTCGTATTCGGCACCCGAATTTCTCTGGCGACGAACCGCTTCTATATCTTTTTCGTCTCGTCGGTCGAGGGCCGAGACGGAGGCTGTAATGACTACCATTTTTTTTGTAGGTATGCTCCTTGCCGTTTTCGCATTGTTCTTTTGTTTCCATTTTTGTACCTCCTCGTTTTCCGTTCTGCTACTGGTTTTTGTATCTTTTTGGTAGAGGCGACGGTGACTCCCCGCCGCGAGCGCGGGTACGACGTCGGATCCGAGAGTGGCGCGTCTTTGGCTTTTGACTTTTAGCGCGACTCAATGAAGACGGCGATCGCTCGACTGGAAAGCCGGCGGAAACGAGGAGAGTGAAATATGAGGCGATTTGTGGAGTGTCTTCTAGTTTATCTTTCTTTTAAACCTTTCGTATATTTCGGTTGATTGCTGCGCTCCTCTAACCCCCGTATCGTTTTAAGGAGACCGTATTCTTGCTGCTTCATCGTAGGAGATCATTATTACGGAATAGTCGAAGATAAAAAAGTTTGACAACTAAATACAACTAGGTATGGAACGTTTACAAGAAATCAATTGGCGTTTGACATCGAGACCTGTAATGAGACTGCTGGGTATATGATAGATTTCGGCGAAATATTGATGCTTCAAAAAGATTGACGTCGCGCTGTGTGGGCCCAACTTGGCGTTCCGATGACTCGATTTACCCGAACTTTTTCTCCCCTTTATTTTCTTCTTCTTCTTCATTTTAAGTCCTCTGAGCTGCTTTTCGCGACTTCAGCGACCTATAGGGGGCGTCATCACCAAACGAACATGGCGATTGGGAACAGGTGGAGTCGGCTCGGCCGGGCCTCCTGAACGGATGGCGCATTCAATTTAACAGATTTTCTTGTTTAATGACATATTGTAAAGGTATTTGAACTGCGACGGTTAAGTGTAGCCGGTGCACATAAAGTTGCAGAGCATAGTCTTGTTTTCCCGGTGCTTTTTGTTCTTTTCAAGGTGAAACTTTTGTTTCGGAGATTTCGTTCAAAACCGAAACTATGGACTCCGGAGAGACGGTAATAGACTCTAACCAGTTTTGATTAGCTAAGCAAAGTGGCGATGACTACAGAATTGTTCCACCGAGAATAATTTTCAGCTAACTCGCATGCCTGGACCATGCGAATTGTTGTGTCCGCGAAATCGAGATTTGTGCGGATCCGCGTTTAAGAAACTGCTCCAGTCGTCTGCTCGGTCAACAATACAGGCTGCAGGAAAATTACGAAAATTAGGCAAGCGCTTCTTGAGCCAAGGAGCATGTTAACCCGCTGGTGCCCCACTAAGCAGGTGATACTCGTATTTCAATTCAGGATTTAGTAACAATCGAGATGTCATTTTGACGAATATGCGGGGTATGTATTATATTACGTACTATGTCCCACTAAAACGATATTAGTGTATACTTCGGGTTGAAATATGAGCTTAGTTGACTAGCTATTAGGTGAACTGCTGAATAAAAGTACATTTGACAGACAGAGAGATACTACATAAACTCAGCCAAATGGTTCTAGCCGGTAGCACGGAGACGAATGCTGACAAACTGAAGAGTCTTCATCGGAGATCACGCAGAACCCCTCTGCATTGAACATGACTTCGAATCCTGAACAGACAAATCGAGTATTTTTTGTGGCCGGAAAACCTGAGAAATCATAGACGTACATTGCTGCTGGTTTTGGCGGGGGTATAATATCAATATTGGAGGCGCGATAGATCATAATGTCGTGACAGCTTCTAACTTTGCGAGATGCGTCTCCCATCTTTTGAAGTCAGACAATTTCCCTCATTAATCGTATGCAGCGAACAGGTTTTCCGAAATCAAGTAATTGCGAAATCAGCCCAACTCCTTCGGTGTGGTCCAGAGGCTTTTCGGCGGAAAGCAGCCAAGATGAATAGCCAACGCACCTACCGGCGTGGGTGGCTCAATCTTGAAGCTAATCGAACACAACCAAACTCTAGAAAAGCAGCTATCGAACCTTTCCATTAACTTGACTGCTACATTGGTGTTCCCTCCAGTAAAACACCTTGTCTGTCATGCTCAGTCCACCGTTCTACATTCCTATAAGGAAACCACTTATCAGTTACC
The DNA here is from genome assembly GCA_013358835.2 of Ixodes persulcatus. Classification (NCBI taxonomy): domain Eukaryota; kingdom Metazoa; phylum Arthropoda; class Arachnida; order Ixodida; family Ixodidae; genus Ixodes; species Ixodes persulcatus. The sequence continues at coordinate 94,077 of JABSTQ010000943.1, forward strand.
AAGTAGTCGTCACTTTGAATCTGATTCGAAATAGACAAGAAATCAAAACGTTTTTTCCGTGATCCTCCCCATCCAAGAAATCGAAAGCACGCGACCACGTGTGCTGTGGAGTCAACTGGCTTTCAAAAACGTGATGGAAGGAAACAATCTACTGAGGCTTCACCACACTAATGAACAGTCAGGAAAACTTAAGAAATATTCGGACCTTCGTCAAATTACATTGTTCGCCACCGCGCCGACAACACGTGTCCGCGAAAGCCGCCAGAGACGCGGAGAGGCGCAAAGCGACCTGTTCCGGCTGGTTCCCGATTTTCCCGCTTGGTGCCGTCCGTTTGGCTGGAGTCGCGAATATACACCAACTCAACTCTCTCTAACGTGGCACCACTGCAGTGGCGCTGCTGTCGGTACTGCGCATGCGCAGTGCTCACACATGGTGTGGGCACGCTCGGGCTTGTTTGTAAACGGTGTGTTGGTCTATTGTCGCCGAAAACTTAAGAAACGGGGGGGTGGCTGGTCCCGACCACCTTATCGTCGCACTCAGTCAGCGGGCTTGCAGCCAGTGGATTGCACCTCGGTCAGTGGGGATTGCGCATCAAACAGAAAGAAACGTGAACATAACGAGTGACTATATTATCGTCTATAGTGACTAAATTGGTTACTAAATCTTTAGCGACTACATGATCGCCTATAATAGTCACAGACACCCCAAGAAACGTGGAGCGTGGCTTGCTATGTCTGCGCTTCTTGCTCTTTTTTTTTTTTTTTATTCGTTTGAATTTTATCAAGGCGTCTATCTGGGTTGGCGGTTCGTTCTGGCTGGTTGCACCTTTGTGGCCATCGACACGGAAAGAGATGATTGAGAAAGAATTGTACAGTGAAGAGCACATTCTTGTTTGCCGTTGACTTGCGAAAGTGACGGGGCCCGATAAAATACTGCAGGCTATAGGTTCATTGCCGCCATTCGTACGGCAAAAGTTCAACCGCCATTTCAGCCACCAAATGGCACTGAATTTCGGGAAGGGTCTATACATGGGTTGCATGGGATGTCATTCAAAGAGCGCTTCGATGACCACCAGAGAAGAAGAGATGGAGGAGCTCCCCTCTTACCAGGATCCTCCTTTGTGCCTCCCGGATTTGCACAGACGTCACTATTCTCCCAGAAGATTATAGACGATTAACCCATCACTCAAAATTCTTGTAAAAGAAGCTTCCCTCTCCTCTTACATGGTGGTCAAAAGTATGCGATGTGACGTCAGTGCAACCCATGTATTGGTGCTTTGCTACTGACAAAATGCAACCCCCCCCCCCCCCCCCCCGGTATCTAATAAAGATAAAAAAAGACGACAGCGTTCGAGTCACACTTCCCAATGTGTATACTTGTACCCATCGCCATGAGAAGACATCCTGCATCTACAACTCAGTTTTGGCTACGTTTTGATACTGATCAAATGGATTCCCTGTGGCTTCGTACTCAGCAACGGTGCTGGGTGTACAGCACCACAAGTGGGTGTCTGACGCGCTCTCCATAGACCCCTTTCGAATGACTGCCCCCAGTTGGCAGCTGTGGAATCCCTGCACAATGGCGGACTAAGAACGCAACGTCACGGCACAATTTATGCGTTTGGTTGGAATAGAAGAAAAAACGCACCCACAGAAAAAGGAGACGAGCGCAGTGACGTTGCACATTCGACGCAGTTTGATTGGCTCTTCGGCTCCTAGCGTTGGACGCGCTCCGACCTTCGCTATCTTATGGAATGACTTGCACGTTCCACGATGTCCGTTGTTCCGTCATTGTGCAGGGGTCTAGTTATTGACAAGACGAGAACGGAAGGGCCCTTTTTTTCATGCCCGGCGTCCAGCCCTTGCCCGTTGCCTCCCGACGCACTTTGGGCACGAACACTCGAAGCCCAATAAGATACGCCGAAAGGTCACCGAAGGAGGAAAGCTCGCGCTCAATGCGGGTCAGCTAAAAGACCTTGTTGCCTTTCTCATCGTGTCGGTGACTATAGGGTATATAATAGATGAGAGCGTTCCAGCCACAACGCCACCCTCCACATTCCAAGTTGGGATGTATTGTGGCGGTTCCTGGCGGCTGCTTTTGTCAGTCGGCGTCCGTCATCCTAGAAGCCGGGGAGAGGGGGCGCTCACTTGCAGTGTCCAATCACGTAGGAGTGAGTCGCGAGCCCAAACAAGGGTGCGCCTGTTTGTTTGCTTTCCCGCGGGAGGCGCTGCCGTCGAGCAACGTGCTCAGGCGTAGCAATTGTTGCCCCGCATACAAAACGCTTCGGATCGGGTCACGGCGTCCATTAATTAATTTGTGGACCGCAGCAAGCAAGATATCCCTCGACCGCCTCTTTAGTGGCCGGCTCTGGAATACCTTGCATAGACCTTGTTGTATATGGTAAGCAGTACGCGATAAGTAAGATGTAAATAATAACGAAACGGTCCTATCTGTAACCTGGGCACCTGTGGCTTCCGGACTTGCCAAGCTGTCTCGACCTCGCTTTTCCCTTGGTCTCCTTTAGTAATACGTAATGGTGCAACTAAAAGTAAACATGATTATGTGGTTTCGAATCGGTACATGGAAGATAGCACCAGCCAGTTTGTTAAGAAATGAAAGGACCGAATTTTTTTATTGTAAAACCTCGACTTTATCTTATGCTCCGTTTGCTTTTTGTTTTCTCCCCTGTGTAATTCCTCCGAGGCAGATAGAGTAAAGTAAATAAATAAATAAAGTTTAGGTGATGGAAAGTCATATACACCTTCGAAAGCCCTAACATAGTTTTTCTTTGTGAAAGGTAACAGTGCGAATTTATACAACACAATACACAATAAAGGCCCGTTCACACTCTTGCGACCTCTTAAACCTGGGCTCCTTAAAACTTCTTAAACCAGAGGACACACTGGCGCCATCTATTGGGTAGCAGTGTAAACTCGGCGGTCCGGCATATTTGTTTATTTCTCTCGCGCATTATCCTTTCTTTCTTGGCTCGAAATACTTTTGTCAATGTTATAAACGAGCTTTTCTATGGGTATTACGCACATTTGACCTCGGAAATCCCACAAAACCTTCGCTCTTGTGAAATGCAGTTCCAGGGTCACCGCATAGATGGCGCCACAATGCCAGTGTGTCCTCTGGTTTAAGAAGTTTTAAGGAACCCAGGTTTAAGAGGTCACAAGAGTGTGAACGGGCCTTTAGACACCGTAAAATTAAGTATAATGCAATACAATATTGTGGAGCACTACGAACAGCTCGGCGCACGTGAGTGCGGTAAGTAGGCGTAAAATATATTTTAAATAAAATTACAGCAAATCGGCTCTTTCTTTTTTTTAAGGGAAAACTACTATTTACCGAGAGTCATCTTAGGATATAGCAGCCTAACTGCCTTCGCGGAAAGATCATCGAGGCTTTTTACATTTCATTTTTGAAGCGAGCTGTGTGAGCTGACGTTCCTGGCATCTTGAATGAAGTTTCCGGATAGTATTGGCGTAACGCCCTTCCCGATAACCATCAGCCGGAATGACGAGTGTGTTTGTGTGCTAGGATACTACCTAATGAAGATATGATTGTGTATATATTTTTCTTTTTTCGTTTCAAGTAATACACTTAGTTGCGACTCGTTCCCGTTTCTTGAAGCTGATTTTCATGAACCACGATTAACTAAACATCGGCATTGTTTTTTTTTATGTGGTTTAAAGAGAATTAAGGTAATCTGTGGGTAGCTTTCCGGTGCCACATGCTAAAGTTTCTAAACGTTGAGATCGTGTTGTTTCGATTACCGAGAAGTGTAGAGAAACGAAACCCACGAAACAAGAATCGAAGACGAGACGTAATCAATGCTTAATTGGGCGAGTTAGAAATGAAAATCTTCAAGCCTTTGTGCAGGTAACAATAGTGTTTGACACCTCAAAAAACGCACGTTCACGTTCACGCTTCGTCCTTCACGATTCGTTCTGGGGCGTTCTTATCGGCATAACGCCGCGATGCCATTGTCTGAAGAACGATAATGAGAATATAGGCACTTGCCACACACCGTACTTCTTAAGCTGTCGAAAGTTATAGACCAGATTTTTTTTTTTTTAGCCTCGCTAGCGGACGCATGTGGCGCTAAACTCTCGACATCGGACGGCGCTTGCGGCGCAGGAGACTGCGGAAATAGCAGTGGTACGCCGCAGTAAGCACAGCCCACACGAATTCTTTCGGGCGTGCCGTTTGTATTTTCGTCGTGTGCGATTTTAACACCAGGTATGGTTTTAACTGCCAGCGAAAACGGTAAAAATGTCTGCAAAACCGCGGTCCCCGCGAAATGCCTGCAGGGCGGCACCCCCAGTCGGCGAAATATGGACGCGCGCGCTAAAACGTCGAGAATTCTGGTCTTTACACTATTGAAAAGAAAAAAAAAAAAACGCCTTCCGCTGCGCTGTCATCTTTGTCTTATGGGCAGTGGAACGCGTTTCGAGCATGAGCGGTGTATAGGTCTTTTCTGTGGAACACCATAAAGTCCCTCGATTTTTCTTTAGAATATCAGACGCCACGGATGGGTCCAAAGACCAGTGACTCCGCATTTTTTTTCCCTGGAGTTAGGAGTTTGAAAGGTGTATAGACCTTTGCAAAACTCGCCTTCTGCGCGCTTTCATCTTTGTCTGCAGGGTTGTGGAACGCCTCTTGACCATGCTCTATTGCTCTGCTGCGCGGTATATCGCATGCTGCGCATGCGTTCACAGCTCAGTGACTCAGCATTTTTCGCCCGGGTGATAAGCGATGCAAAGGTCTATACGCCGCGCAAGTTCGTCTGCTCTTCGCGCTCCTCGTGCGTTTGTTTACCTCCCAAATGAGTGCACGTGCTTCTTTTTCCGCCCGACCTCAACCATATACCCTCCTTTATACTGACAAAGCTTGGCAAATCGCCACGAGAAGTGGCCTCCGAAATGGAAAAGGTGGGGCGGCCGACAACGGATGAGAGGAGAGCCACGTGGCTGGCGCCCCGCTGCGGCGAGACGCCGAAAGGCAGTGTCTGGCCGCTGCCGCGAAACGCTGCGGCGAGACGCGAGAACCCGAAAGTGTGTTTCGGGTCCTCGCCGCTGCAAAAGCTGTGCGCTGACACCCAGGTTCCCCGAGAAATGGCTCTTTGATGCTCTGTGTTAGCAGATCCTCGCGCTTCAAATCTGCGACCGGGCACTCTATGGCTCCGTCGTCGAACTACCAGGCTTTGTTAGTATAGAGGAGGGGACGCCTCAACGAATGACGGCGCGCGCTTGTCTGCCTCGTCATCTAAATTTTTAGATATTCAATCTAGAGCGAAAGTTTTCAATTAAAACATTTGTCGAGCGTCCTCAAAAACATCCAGTGCAGTTTTTTTTTTTTTTTTTAATCAAAATATTTCTAACACGATTCGATTTTCCGGGACTCAAAAAAAGCGTGCGAATTACGAAAAAAACACACACACACACACACACACATAAACGCGATGTTGACAACAGTGCCCTGTCAACAGTGCTGTATTCAGCATGCGAACCTAGTTTATTCTAGCCACGGCTGAGAGCGCTGCAATACATAGCGCACAAGCGCGAAATCACGTGTCTTTTTATTTTTATACTTTGCCGTTTTTTTATGCCCAAAAAAAAAGAAAAACGTGTTGAGGTTTCTTGATAAAAAGCACTGAATTGGATGTTTCTGAGGACGCTCTAGAACTTTGTCATTGGAACTTGTGGTATTCTCGCTCTATAATAATCGCCGCCCGATCCGTATGTGCTTCGCCCGTGTCCCAAGGAGTCACACAACACAACGAGAAGACAGCGAATGGGTTTACTGCATACTTCTCGGTTGCCCGTCCTCGAGAGCCGGCAGTCCGGGCCCCCCGACCCTAGATGTCGCCCGTCGTTCAGAGCTCGCAGTCGGAGTCCGTGTCCAGGCCTGCGGATCGTCCTTCCCACGTCAGCGCTGCGTAGGCTGGCTGTCTCGGTCTATCACATCCTAGGCCGGTAGCGCCAGGGCTCGCCGTTCCCTCCGGTTCTGGTCGGAGCCTCGCTGGTGGACCGCTCCGGGGATCACCATGGGCCAGACCAGCCAGGCCGGCTCCGTCGTTCCTGCCCGGCCCCAGCCTCGTGCAGCACGCTCTGTCTCACGCCAGTTCGTGTCTCTTCGGCCGACCGCCTGTCACGTGCCTCGTCTCCCGCAAGTTTAACTGCTTGCAATTACAATTACTACCACGTGAAAAGTAATTCCTTACAATTGCAAACTACTTTTAAAAAGTAATGCGATTACTTTACAATTACTCTTTTCTGGGAGCGACCCCTTGGGCAATATAAGTTTCAACGAGTTGTTAAGAATGCAAAGCATTTATTCATTCCCTGCCATTATGTTTGAGGAGGATTAAACATCGCTGTATAAATGTCACGTATTGTACTTTCCTTTTGTGAATTTTGTTAAATTAATGATAGAACTTGGCAGTTTGGGGTAATGAAGTCCTACGTTCTTATATTTTCAATAAATATTAATAAATTAGTTCATATACTCGAAGACGCCAGATCACTAATGTAGAATTGGGTTGACGCACTCCTCTTAGCCAGGCAAATAAAAATGCGACAATTCGTCATATATAAATATTTTAACAGTGTTAATATGGAACTACAAGTCCACACGCGCTAATACGACCACATTCACGTACAAATGTCTCATGTTATTATAAAATATTTATATCGAGTTGTAATTATAATGGCTCAGAAATATACGAGGGGCGGTGGCGTAGGCAGAAAAATTTTTCAGGGGGTGTTTTTCTTTATTCAGACTGTTCAAAATGCAAAATAAAAAAATTAAAGCTGTTCATAACTCCCTGTAACACCGAATTGGAGCGCAGCTCTTGAGGAAAAGGAGGGAAGGGTACTGGGGGGAAGGTATTCCACTCCTTCCTCAACTTCACCTCGTGATCCTGTCTGCCACTCTTCCTCCCTTCCTTCTCCTTCAACTCCTCCTCCTCTTTTCATCCTTCAACCTCCTCCCCTCGTCTCCTCCTCTTCCTCCCTCCTCCCCCTTCTCCTTAAGGGGGTGGGGGGGGGGGGGGTTCACGTGACATCGGGGGGTCATGTGTCCTCGGGGGGGGGGGGGGGGGGGGTCAGTGACCTGGGGTGTCTCGTGACCTGGGGGGGGGGGGGGGTCACGTGACCTCACGGTTACGCCGACGCCGACGCCGCTCAAGCCGGAAACGGGTGTCTGAGAGCTGCGCTCTAAAAAGAAAAGAGACGAATGGAAATTGCACGAAAACAATTTTAGTTACTATTTTTCTGTTTTGTAAAAGACAGAAATTCAACCTGTTTTGCCGGATCTCGTTAGTTAAATCATTAAAGAGGGAAAGTTTAATTGTGAACAACGAAAACACGCAATCATAAAATATGATAATGGACCTTGAACAAAAAAGTCCAGACAGGCCCACAAAATATTCCGGTGCGTACACTTCTCTGCAGAACACTCCGGTATCCAATGACTAAAAACTACGGAAGAGTGCCATAGAAGAGTGAAGTTTAGAATACGATTAAACATAAAAACTGCAATGCGCACTGGGGCAATGAGCAAGTGAAGCGTCACGCTCATTGTTCCTGTGCGGATCACATTTTTCAGAAATGATCGTGTTATGGTCATGCTTTGGGTTCTTTCCTTTCTTCGATGTCGTTTTACGAGAAAGGGGTAGAAAAAAGTACCAGTTTCTTTCTTTTTGTGGGGTCTAAACCTTTAGTGGAACCCACCGTCGGTCGATAGAAAGAAGCAAGAGGACACCTTTGGGGCTGACTTGGATGTTCCATTGAATGTCCAGAAGCGCAACCCTAGTAAGCGCTCCTGGGACGTTGAAGGACTCAGGTATTACTTGGGTCTTCGGAGTCTCGAGAACGAACGTTCCGTTTCAGCGGTGCTAACGGGCATGGTGGCCAGGATTTGCTGAAGGCGGTTTACATTAGGATGCAAGGCCTCCGAGCAAAGACAAGTTGCCTGTACCGCTGAGACGCGCTAAGCGGTGCGGTCTTTCCACATCTGTGCCCAAACCAGAAATTTCCCAGGCAGTTTATTTAAGTCGAGGCTTGCGACATAGAAAACGACGTCGTTGGCCACAACATCGCTCTCACCAAGGGGGGGACGATGCTGCCAGACGTGAATGTGCCGACTCTTTTCGAGACCTTGATGATAGGCTTGAATTTGTAGGTCGATAATCATTCTTGAAAAAAAAACGTCAAGCGGCAGCTTGGCTATTGAGCTCATTACTTTCACGACTCATGTGCTGAACGAAGAATTATAAACATTACCCACTGCAGCGATTAAAGAAGTCAACAAGGGACGCTTTGAAACCAAGTGACAATGAGCATTCCGTCGTTGCTTCCACGGTACATATGCTGCCACTTTTCTTACTGGCTTCTTTCTTATATTTTATTAGGGGGATGTTTTTTTTTTTTCTTTTACATTTTGGTTGGTCTATTACTGAACATAAAGGAGTGCAGGCTAGTAAACTCTAAAAAAAGAAAAGACTGGATGAAAACAAAAAGAAAAACAAAACAAAAACGCTAAGCTGTTCGTCATTTCGTCGTCCTGTTTTCATTGTAGGGTTTGCTGACCTGAAATTGTCGTTGAGTCCTTGGGACTCAAAAGGTAGGTGGACTTTAGCCAAGCCGCCTGCATTCTCCGTGGCGAGGCTAGCGTCCTTCGAGGTCAGGATTTCGAGGCTTTTGTGACGTCGGGAGTTGAACCATTCGCACCTGCGATCCTGAAAAAAGGCTTCGGTTACACGGCCGAGTTTGGCAATAGCTCTTCGGAGAGCCGGAGCCGGACTTGCGTTTTTCACGCATATACGGACAGTGTCGACACCTTCGTTTGGCTTTGGATTGGGGCCCGGCCCCTCACCGTAGTGGGTTGCCGAACAGAAAGAGAAAGAGATAGGATTTTTATTACCGTGACAAAACAACGACACACACACACACACACACACACTCAAGCACACACACTCACACTCACTCACACACACACTCACTCACACACTCACTCACACACTCACAGACACAGACACACAGACACAGACACACAGACACAGACACACACAGACACAGAGACACACAGACACACACACACACAGAAAAAGACGCACATACACACAAACACACACAGACACAGACACACATACAAACACACACACACAGACACACATACAAACACACACACAAACACACATACAAACACACACATACAAACACACACACACAAACACATACACATACACACACACACACACACACACACACACACACACACCGGGAAGGGGAAAGAAAGAAACGTTGAAATTTCGGTGGGTGTTTCGACCCTTGAACACCCTCCCTGGCTACGCCACTGACGAGGGGTGTTCATAAAGTTCGTATTATTGTCCCGAAGGAATAGAGATTCAGCAATCAAACTCGAGTAGGAGTTAAGGCTTTCTCTACATGTTCGCCACCAAAAAGGCATGCCCACTTTTTCCAGCGATGGACCACATGCCGGAGCCCATTGTTATAGAACTCCTCGTTTTGAGTGTTCAGAAATCGCTCCACTTCAGCAATCACTTGGTCGTCGTCATTGAAATGCTTTCCTCTTATTTGGCCACACTGGAAACGTCTGCGCCATTTAACCAAAGTGTCATAAACTGGGGCGTTATCCCCGAACAACGCTCACAAATTTTAATGAATATAATTGGCATTGCTTCCCTTCAAATGTAAAAAAGAAAAACGACCACTGCATGTGCTTGGCACCGACGTGCGGTGCCATTTTTGTTTCGACACCGTAGCGGCGTTAAGCGGTACTATAGCTATGCGATGCTTAACTGTGCGAAAACTAGAGGGACGCGCGCTCATGTTGATGCCTGTTTTGTTTCGTTTTTTTTTTTTTTTCAATTTTTTTGTGCCGAGAATACGAACTTTATGAACGCCCCTCGTTTAAGAACCGAATCGGGACTCCCGATTCAATAGCAACAGTATTCACAGGTACAAGGCCAGTCTCCAAAATGCTTATGCAAATAATATCCGAAGTTAAACCAACAGGAAATAAACTTTAATATAATAAAAAGAAACGAAAACGCGACAGCACTAAACAAAAGACGTAAAAACTGGCAAAAACAAAATACTTCATCGAAAATTAAAATCCCCAACCTCGCCTGAAAGCTGAAGCTCAATTTTGTTTCTTCCAATATTTTGGCACGCTTAAGCTATTGTTTTCTACTCGCACCGCAGACGGCGCCACAAGGCCCCGATGAGGCCGGCTCCAAAAGAGGATTGCCTCTCAGCCCGCAATGAAATCAACAAAACAACAAAACAAAGCGACGCTATTTTTGTTGTGCATGTGCGAGTGCGTGTCTATGTGTGCGAGCATGTCAAAGAGCGTTAGGCCGCTCCCGCGAGCGCTGAGGTTTTCAGAGAGGTTTCGTCGGCCGACGCCGCGAAGTCTCGGAAAAGTAATTGTGATTGTACCCGACATTTCCCAATTACTGACGCTAGAAAGTAATTTAATTCCAATTCTAATTCCTTTTAGCCGAAGAAAATGTATTACATTTACAAATTACGAAGAAAGTAATTAATTTACAGTAATTCAATTACTGTAATTGAATTACCACCCAAGTATGTCTAGAAGTAAGAGTTCGCGAATAGGCGGTGTCTTCTTCTTGGTTCGTACCGAATATTTTTTTATGTCTTTCAGGAAAGGTTAATTATAGTCTATATATATTTTCCTCTAGCACTATCATTCGAGTGATCAGTCTAGGTTGCCCTGAAGGGATCTTTTGCACTTGCTGGCAATGTCGCAACCACAGGAAGAGTTGGTATAACCTCTCTCGCCCCCCCCCCCCCCCCCTTTCCCGTGCTCTAGAGTGCCCCAACCTTTCGCAACGTGAAATGACATCCCATACATCACTTTTTGTTACCACTTGCAAAACCGGGCACTATATACTAACTATACGAGCCCGTTTCTTTTGTTTATGATTATACTCTTTGCTCTTTGCACCGCAAAATGTCCCTTACGGTTAGCTTGAAATAGAGTAATAATGAAGTTTCCCTACCTTTTCTTTTTCTTCTCGTTGTTGTTTTACCGCCTTTTTTCCCCTCATCTGTTCAACTACCGAGGAAAACTTGTAAGAAATAAACAAAAAGGTACTCTTCTCTCTCTCTCCCATGTCATTTCTGCTGAGCTCGAGGTGGGTAATTCGATATAATCGATGCCCTCGTTCGGCTGGCAGTTTACAAGCTACCCATTAAATTACTTTTTTGTTTTTTCGTTCTTTTTGTTTTTTATTTGTCGCTTCATTTTATGCTCCCAAATATATATAAATATACATTTTGTTTAATTCGTTTTTGTTTTTTCGGCAAATACAAAGACCGTTACCCGATCTCATGAGATCACGTTTCTGAAACCTAGAGATGCCACAGTCACAAAAAGAAAATAAGCAAAACAGAATCTAACTGGAACAAAAGAAAACGGGGAAGAGAGGTTAAGCAAAGGCTGAGGGAAGTTGCGTGTGTCTACAGCAAAGGAAATATAGATACAAAAGAGGAAGAAATATATACGGACGGGGGAGCGAAATTCGGAGTCGCGGCGCAAGAACGAACTGGGATTTCCTTTCATACTTTCCTCATTCTCTTTTTCTTTCTCTCTCTCTCTCTCTCTTTAACTGATAAAAACAAAAGGTTTAAAGAAGTAACCAATGAGCAGGTATCGTATATCTTGAAGAGTCTAGCTCTTTCCTTTAAGTTTTATTTTTTGTTCCCCAAAGGGATGGATGGGTTCGCAATGACGACGTCGAGCTGACCGATATATTTCAGCTCCAGGCGGTGGCAACCAGAGTCCTGGATTGGAGGGGAAAAGGAGGGTACAAAAAAAAGGAAGCTTGCGGTGACCGGTTCCAAGATTTCGATTGGCCGCTGGCCCTCGAAGAAGAATAGGTGCGTTGAACCGCATCCCGTTGCGGTGACTTTGTGGTGATGCTTTTTGGTTCGTGGTGAGACGTGAATTAAGAGAGGCGATACGAATGGTATCCGTTGCTGTAGGACTCTATAGAATAGAGGGATACACAAAATGGCGCTCTCAAAACGCGTTTATATTACTACGTTCTAAAAAAAATAATACAAACAATTGCAGCGACTATCATTTTTGAGGTCATACAATGCATGAAATGACGGTCGTTTTGGGGAGTGAAGGCGAGCCTATATCTTTATCAATTTTTCCGCTATATTTAGCGGGAAAACTGAATTGATCTAAAGGTCACGTGACGTGAGGTTTTTCCGCTACATTTAGCGTGGATACCTAATTTTCATATAGGTGATGTGACGTGACGTAAACTTTTCCGCTAAATTTAGCGGAAAATCCACGGACGGACGGACACAATTTTGAGAATTGTGGAGGGGGGGGGGGGGGGTGAGGAGCGAGGGCCAGGGGGTTCGTTAAAATCATTTTAGGCTTTAAAAAGTGTGTGGTTTTACTTTCCTGTGGAACACGAGTGGAGACCATGAATCACCGCAAGCAACAGAAGATCCCAATGAATGTTGTAGCTCAGAATCCGATTAGATAAAAAAGAAAAAAAAAAAAATGCGGTGTGTGAAGAGACAATAAGAAAGTGGAACTTTCGCGCTGATTGCCCCTATGCAGGGATGGGCAAAATACATGCAAATATGTATCAAAATACAAATACAAAATACTTCGTCAAAAATGTATTTAATTACAAATATAATTACATTTCCAAAAAAGCATTTAAGTACAAGATAAAAATACAACCAAATGTATTTGGTCTCCTCCAAATACTTTTCCAAATACATTCCTCAAAATCTGTGTCAGCGACTTCAGGACACCTGCAACGGGTTTCTGGGTATCTCATTTTAATTTTGCATCGCACACTCCGGAGTTAGTGTGCGAGGGTCTAGTAACGTAATAGAAATATAACCACAAAAAATGTAATCAGTTTGGACGTAATAGGTGAAAAAAAGTACAGAGCTTCAAGCAGCTTTCTTTGTCGATTACATTTTGGTATAGACCAACAAAGAACCGAGACGACCAAGACGCGCAGCACTAGCTAGAGACTTTTTTATTGTTTCAACTCGTACCAGTGACGAAAATCTGGACGACCCGCGCATTTAGAATGTTCCAGGCAAATGTATGGATGAAAATCAGGCTGGAAAGCATCCCAAGTTTGTCACAGGCATTTATGTAGCCAGTCTGCCTGTGAACGTTGATTTCGTCACTATTCTTGCCCTGGACTAGCACTGGTGTATGAAGAGATGAAGAGTTTCTTGGTGTGTTGTTGCCGTTGGCATTGAGAGGAAGAAAGAGCAGCTTTGGACACGTCTTAGGATGAGCAAAATGAGTCGTGACAGTAAATGTGAGGGGTGTATTTTCGCCCACAAAATTGTATTTAATTACAATATTATTTGAAATACCCTCGTTTTAGTATTTAAATACGCACGTGAAATACATTACCCAATTTGTAATTAAATACAAATGCGAAATACACAAAGTATTTGAAATACGTATTTCAAATACTTGTATTTGAAATACTGCCCATCCCTGCCCCATTGCATATGACACGTTTTTGTTCCAATTGCATTCCGATCTCTGTCGTTGACGATTGACTCTCTCTCTCTCTGTATCGTGCAGGAAAGTGAACTCAGACCTTTCGTAGAGCGTATACATACTCAGTGAAAGCTTAAAAAAACATAGGGAGGGGCGAGTCCCTATAGCTCGTTCTCATCGGTGTGCAGTCAATGCGTCTGCGGTGCACGGAAACACCGCGAAGCAGGAAGAGTAAAGCCGGGGTCAAAAGACAGTCTGCAAACACAAGTCCCCGCAATATCCACAGTTCGAATGCCGCGTGCCAAGTTTTCTCCTCGAACTCATTTGGCATGCGGCATTCGAAGCAGGGATCTCGCGGTGACTCGCGTTCGAATCTGTATGCAGACTGTCCTTTCTATGATGTATAAGCAGTGTGACCCCCGGCTTAAGGGTAACCTATGGACGCTTTACACACGCGCCAGATTACAGCCGCCATTGCCGACCTTCTCTTGTCTTGCCGAGGTACCGAGCCACTGAAACGGGCGTTGACGAGCCTCCACGAGGGCCGATGCTGAGGTAGACATAATGAAATCTAAAATGACAATAACCTGGCCTGCAATGGTAATGATGAAGTGAAGTGAACGCAATAAGAGGAAATAAGAACTAAAGTTTGGTAATGGCGGCGCCCATGCATCCACTGTTTCGCCAGCGAGCGACGCTAGTTCGCCACGTGCTGTCGGGTGCGGGCATGCGCTCGTGAGAGGACTTTATATAGTCTATCGCGTCTCATTGTTCTTCGCGCCAGTGTCCCCACCTAAAGAGTATAGGGTGTATTCACTGGCGGCCATATCTGTGTGCGCTAATGCTGAGCACGTGCTGATGGCGAGCTTTCACAGCTATTTCGCAACGTGCACCCCGCACCATCAAGATAGCTGGTCTTGGCAGCCTATTAATGCGAGCTCGTTCTGAGCATGCGCTCTAAACAGTGACCTCAAATATGGCGGCCAGTGAATACCTCCTATATATATTGTGAACAAAGTATAGCTTGTATGTAGGGTTCACTTGAAATTCGAAGTCTTTCGGATAAATCCGAATTGAAAGATAATTTAGCAGCGAGTGTTTTTCGATTTTTTTTTTCGTATTTGCCCGAAAACACGCTACTTTAATGTTTTCGGACAAGCAGTCGCCAGTTAAACACCTTTCAATTCGGATTTATCCAAAAGTCTTAGAATTTCAAGGTCACTATAGCTAAATAAAAAGGAAAAAAGACAGTATTTTACAAACACATTTTATAAGAGTGCAGGGTAAATGGCCCTGAAGAGAGATCCCTTCAGTTACCTTCGAAATCTCGGACTAAACACGAATGAGGGTTCAACTCTTAGTTCGTGAAGGTTTGTTGACCGTAATGGTACCAGTGGATCATGACAAAAGCGAATTGTTAAGGTTTCCAGTTTGGACTATACTATTTGTGCTTCTGAGGGGCAGGATGGATAGTGTTTTTATAACAGTTAAACCTACGAACACGTAGATTTCAATGGAGAGAGAGAGCAGCTTAAGCTTCCATGCTTCCCAGCGACTACGTCCAGGAGTTTAGTTATTTCAGAGTATCGACTGTTATTGAGGCGAACCCCTTTTGCAACATTAATGTCGCGGAATAGTTAGTAGTGCCAAAAGTGCGCCAATGCCAAATGCAGCTGCAAAAATATCATTTGGTACACCGTACAGGTGAGTTCTGGCGAATTTAGGAAGTATTCGTGTCCGAACTTTATTTTTAAATCTTGAAAAATCTAAAACACAGTCAAAATATGCATTAAATTTCAAAAAGTCAGGAATCTAACAGAAGTAAACTACGATAAACCCCAAATTTTCAACGAAACGTAAACCCCGAAAAACCGCCTCCGAATTTCGCGAGAAATAAACTCCGAAAACTCGGCGTCCTACTTATATGATGTGCTTATTGAATTTTAGTTGTTTCCGAGAGTAATTGTGTTCTCAATATAAGAGCATAATTTGTTTTCGTTGATATCCGTTCTATCTAAACTTCTAATGTATCTAAAGTTTCAGCAAGAACCGATATCTTAGTCAATAGTTAAATGTAGAGTTCCGTGTTTTCGGAGTTTATTTTTCACCAAATTCGAAGGGTGCTTTTCCGAGTTTGTTATTTTACCGAAAATTGTTCAGTTTTTTTTTTTTTCATGTTAAATTATCAAAAATTCAAAACTTAATTTTGCAATGTTTTTTTTAATTAAAATAAATAATATCCCGGTGTAAACGTGGGCTAGATTCAAAGCTTCTATCAATTAATATTTCTTCAGCTGGATTTGGCGTTTGCGGCAGTGCCATTAGATATACTAACTTGTCCCATGACATAAGTTGCAAACAAGTGTTGCTTCGATAAACGTCGGAACTTTAAAATCAATGAACTCCTAGAAAGTAGTCGCTAGGAAGCTAAGCTCGTATTTATCCTATCCATCAACCTTGCCCGCGCCTGCGCGGGGTGGAGTGGTGAAGGGTGTAATATAGAAGCATCAACTGCCCGCTCCCTAGCTCTTTCCCCTTCTATGAAACGTCTATGATGCACAGCTTTCACTGTTACACAAACACAACCCTCTAAGAAGCACAAATAGCCTGCGCACCAGAAAGAGCTTTGTGCGCGCGCACCTAATCTCTCCCGTGTCGCCGCATCCCTCCGCGGCACAGCGCTCGCCGTCCCGGCGGTCGACGCTCGCTTGATAATATTAAAAGCTTGGGCCACTGTACCCTGACGAGGTAAGCGGTAGGATTCCTTTTGTGGAAACCCTGAGATTTTAAGAAAACACAGATTTACATTTTCTCTAGATCAATGACCCTGCGCGCTCTCCGAACTTAATGGTAAAATACCATATTCTTTTGTTGCTGTTGTTATTTTGCCAACCCCCCCCCCCCCCCCCCCCCCCCGAAAAAAAAAAAAAAATATTGAATTTTGGAGTTTATTGGATAAATCTGCATTGAGAACAATTTTACCGGCGTGAGTTATCCGAAAGCACAAATTCCTAGTCATACGTGATTTTCTGAAAATTTCAATGGGAAAATGGGGCACATTTTCGCCCGTTTTCGGTTTCTGGCGTCATAGAGCTCCATGTATTCAAGAGCTCCGTCGGCCGGCATTCCAATGTAAAATTTTGAGAAAATCACTTATAATTTTTAAGCGGGGAATGAACGTTCAGCGATCCATAGTTTATGTGTGCAATGAAAAAACAAAACTGTAAATATATTTTTTCGGAGTCACCCTGTACATTTTAAGTGGAACTCCTTTTAAACTTGATAGAAAATGGACCTTGTTTTTTCTTTTCGGACGTTATCAACATATAACATGAGGTGTAACGGACGTAGTAGCAAATTTTCTTCATCGTGTGGTATTGATAATAATAATTCTACGTTTCTTAAATGTACTGAAGTATGCAGTGCGATGTTTATTTCCGTGATTTTTTGACAATCCCTTCAGCGGAAATCTCTTCGATGACTGCGAAATTCGTAAAGTTGTTCCACTACATAAATGAGGCGATAAACACTGTCCTAGTAATTACAGATCCCTCTACCGAATTAGCACTCCTTGCAAAATCTTAGAGCACATTATCTGCGCACACCTCCTTACATTTCTCGATTCTAACTCATTCTTCTCTTCCTCACAATATGGCTTTCGCAAATCTCTTTCCTGTTAAATCAATCTCTAGTTTTTACTAACGATTTATTCTTCATTGTTCTCCATGGATAGCAGGTTGACTGTATACTTTTCTGGATTTCTGCAAAGCATTTGACAAGGTTCCCCAGAACCTACTACTCTTAAAACTAAGTAAGCTCCATCTCGACCCTAACGTGCTAACATTGATTTAGTGTTCTTTAACAAACCGCTCCCAACTTATGTCTGTAAATAATTACAATTCCCCTCTATGTTCTGTTACATCCGTTGTGCCTCAGGGTTCCGTCCTAGGACCCTTACCATTTCTCATTTACATCAACGACTTACCCTTGTGTGTTTCATCATCTCTTAGCCTATTCGTCGACGACTCTGTAATTTATCGTGAAATTAATAATGCCTCTGACGCATTTCCTCTTCAAGATGAAATAAATTGTTTCAGAATGGTATAATCAGTGGCCCATGACCCTTAACATAGATAAATGTAGATCAATTAGAGTTTCTCGTCGTAACACACTGCTTTCCGCCTACTTCCTTAATGACGGTTCTTTGCAATCTGTTACTTCCTCTAAATACCTTGGTCTACACATCACTTATAACTTATCCTGGCAAATCCACACCGATCACATAGTCACTAAAGCCTCTTCCATGCTAGGATACCTAAAACGTAACTTTCCTTCAGTTCCCGTATCACTTAAGTTTCCCGTATCACTTTCACTGTACTACTATATAAATCCCTGGTCCGCTCTGAACTAGATTATGCAGCTGCTATTTGGGATCCTGGTCAATCAACACTCATTCCTAACCTTGAGTCAGTTCAAAATCGCGGCGTTCGCTTCATTTTCAGCAATTATCACCGTACTACCAGTACAACATCCATGAAATTCAGCCTCTCTTTACCTCCTCTTTTCTTGCGCCGTAAATGTTCTAGACTCGCGCCGTAAATGTTCAAAATCTATCACTCTAATGCTAACATAAGAGGAAGACTACTGTTGAACTCAGCTTACATTTCTTCACGAATTGGTCATCAGTTTAAAGATGGAGTCCCTCAGTGCCGTACCTCTGCCTATCTCAATCCCTTCATTCCCCCAACACCAACAGAGCGGAACCACTTGATTTTTTTAAAGCGACTATTACTAATTATGTTTTTGATCATGTCTTGTGACTTTATAAATACTGTTTTAGTTTTGTTTGTGTTTTTTTGCTTCTTATATGTTTTCTTTGTGTGTGATTATGTGCCCACCCTTCTGTAATGCCCGTCAGGGCCTTGAGGGTATTGCAATAAGTAAATAAATAAATAAATAAATAAATACACAAGTTACCCTGTGGAGGTGTAACATCTTCATTCGGCAGCTATATTTATAAAGAATATTTTTTGAGGAAACAAAACGCGCGTGAGCAAACACCAGATTCTCGTGAGGTGCCTGTGCATGGGTCGTGCCAACAGCAGCACCACCGCAGCAGCATGACGTCAACACGGCGCGTTAACTTGTACAAAAAAAAAAAGAAAATCCCACAAACATTCTTTTATGTCGCTTTTAACGTTAAGCTGAAAAAAGGTGATAACGCAACGCGAAAAGAAAGAGCATTTCCATTTATAGGTCAGGCTACACAGCCCACGTTGCAGAGTTATTCGAGCAACCTTCCTGAGCCGCAAAAGTCGAACGTCCGATACACCAACAAGAAATGCCAATCGCAAACCCAAGTTTGCTTATTTTAGTTTTTTTTCTTCCGCCCTGTTTTTTTATTTTTTTTTTCTTGGGGGGGGGGGGGGGAGGAAGAGGGGAGAGGGCGTTGCGGTTTCACCTTATATTTTGACTTTAGCTTTTTATATACATTTATTTTCATACTGTATATTCTTGATTATACTTTTCTCTCGGCCGAATGGCAATATGGTTGGGTTGAGTCACGATCCTTGAATCCATTTTGGAATAAGATTGATTTGGGTGCTTTTGGTGCGCGGCCAATTCGTTCTATTTTTTACAGTTTCTGTTTCATAATTTGCTTAGTATATATATATATATATATATATATATATATATATATATATTATTTATTTTTTCTTGTTTGAACTGGGTGCGTTGCGGCTGCGGTAAGAAATGTCTAAGGGCACCGCTGATACTTTTTTTTAGACATTGAATGGGGACCATATTGACGTGCCGTGTGATTCTAGGATTCCTCCGTTGACAGCGCAGCATGGTTATTCTACTTTAATATAGCCCATGGATCTTATTATCTCAATTCAGGCACGGACACCTCAGTAGACCACGTTAAAACAAAAGATGACCGCATCTCCACGTGGTGAATGATGTTGATTAGGGCGAAGCTCTTGTGGGGCTGATGATACTGATTTTATTGTTCATAGGCAGTACTGATGGTGCTGATTTTTTTTATTGCTCATAGGTAGTGCTGAGTTCCGGGTTGCGTTTTGACTTCATTATTAGTACTTTATGGTCGGTGAAATGCAGAGCCAGTGGTTCTTCTAGCGGATCAGCTTAAATCCACTAGAAGCCGTAGGAACGCATCTCCACCGCCTAAGTCAACGGTTCATGTCAGAAAGAGAATGTGTGGTATGGAACGTGCTTATATACGCATTTGAGCATTTGACCGCAGCGCCCTCTCGTCTATAAACGTTGAGCCAATGCATGCAAAGTTTAACGCGATTATATACGCATTTGACAGCAGCGCCCTCTCCTGTATAGAAGTTGAGCGGCTACAGGCAACGTTTCATCCATGACAGGGACCCCAGCACCTGAGTTGCTACCACATCTCAGAGCCCCTACTCGTCCCGCAGTCGTGCCCGAGTGGTTAAGGCGATGGGCTAGAAATCCATTGGGGTCTCCCCGCACAGGTTCGAATCCTGTCGACTGCGCAAACATTTTTTTCTTTTTATGTGAGCACAAACGCCGGCCGGACGGACGGATGGACGGACGGACGGACGGACGGACATGGCTAGACCCTAATATCGCCCGTAAACTGAAAATCAGACTTTACTTAATACGCCAAGTGTATAGGCAGACCTTGTAAAACTTAAGATATACCAAACTGATAAATCGAAAGTTATCTCGATACTTCTAGACAGTAGTGAAACTTTTTCTTCCCTCGCAATTCTTCTGGCTAGACATATAGTTTGAAATTACGAAGCCGTCTCTTGTAATGTTTGTGCGTTGGCATTAGTCTACTAACTTAGATTCAACAAGGCAGAAAGTTAAATGAGTTGGTTGATCCTCTTACAAAGTAAAACAGCGCAAAAAAAGAAACTAGACACGAGAAACAAGGAACCACCGCACACCCATTGTCCCAAGTGCCACAGGTGTTCTGCACAAGATTCCTCTCAATTGTGATAGAGCATTCGCGACTCCAGCGAGCTATAGGAGACGCCACAATCGGGCAAATATGACGGTCTAAAACAGGTCGTGCCGTGCCACGTGCCAGCTCAATGCACAACGCTGAGGCATCAGCGAGCAAGCATATTGGACTCAAAATGGTTTCCCCCAACTTTTATCCTCCGCGATTCGAAATTGCGGCGATGGGTTTGCGTAAGCGAGCTTCCAGAACTTTGACCTTTTCCGATGAAGCGATGAAAGGACTGTTGTCTTTCCATGGTGCTGATGAACGTTGATAAACGCGGAAAGTCTGGTTCACGCGGTTGCGTAAGTTAGGTTCAGAACAACCTGGGTAACAAGCTGATACTACTGTCGAGATCGGTTATAGCGAAGTCAACGGGAATCGGAAATTACTTCGCTATGTCCGCTATTTTGTTATAACCGACTTCGTTATAGCCGGTCTAGACAGTACATGTTACGACAGGGTCACCGGGACAACTGTTCGATCGTGCAAACCACCGACAGCATGCAATCACGGAAGCCACAAAGGCGAGCAGAAATCGCGAAAGGCCCGTTCAGTGTTTTCCCGCTAGGTGCCGTTCATTCTGCTGGAGTAGCGAATACATTGGACGTAGTAAGGGCGTGGGAGCATCCCCTTTTGTTGCACTCCTTACTCGCAGGTTATTTTGCGGTGCACTGAAGCAAGTGCGGCTCTGCGCCCCTTCATTAGCTTATATAAAGATCTTGACGCTGAGCGAAAACAAGACTGCGAGAAGAATTGATTAAGCTTTTTTTTTCGTTTTTTTATCGTGATTTATTCGTTAGCACAGCCTCAGTATCGCTGTGGGACTGACGAAGCAGGCTGTATTCAGAAATGTAGCAGATTTGTATGGACGTGATATGGCACGGTAGAAATATTTATATCGGTTATTTTATTTCTTCTTATCTCTTTTCGTCCTTGGTACTTTTTCCATAGTTCTCTAGAATCAACCGTCAGTTAAAAGCAGACATGTACACGTTACCAAAAAAAAAGTGACTAAATACCGTTAGTCGTTACTAACTCAAAAGGAATGCGTTACCTCAAAAGTAACGAGTTACTTTTCTCGTTACTTTGACGGCCAAATACACAACTGCTTTTGTTTCACGGCTTATTGTTTTCTTTTCAGTAGTCGTTGCACGTCAACAGTAGCGGCCTCTCAAAGTTTTCATCGGTTACGTTTCCCGCTTCTTTGAGAATACATCTCCGGTGACGGTGAAAAGTCGTTCCACAGATGCGCTCATGAGCGCGAGTGTGCAACGACATTTTTAGAAAATAATCCTTTGCAAAGGATCATTTTCTAAAAAAATAACTAAATACGTTACTCGTTACCGAAAAAAGTAACTAGGTAGAAGGAACTCGTTAGTAGTATCGCGCGTTTCGTTTCGTACATGTCTGGTTGAAGGTCAGCGCTGTGTCTGTGCCATCTTTGTTTCTTGTGTCTCGCTTTTTCGAACTGTTTTACCGTATAATAGTAACACGTCTTTTCCGCTTTCTAGAGAACTAAGAGCGGTACTAAACATAGCGCTTGACAAATTCGCTCGTTTCACCTATACTTTCTTGAACAAAGAAGTTATTTTCGAAGGAAAGGTTTAACCGAGAACAACAAGCTACCTTGCTAATGAACCCACTCTTAGAAAAAAGGGTCAGTATGGTCCTCCTTAAAGGGAGGAACGCTCTTGACACATATGTTCCTTCAGAAAGGGAGAAACTTTCGTTCCTGAAAGAAGGGTAGAAAAGTTTCTCCGTCGCCTGCATCTCATTATGGCGGCCACGAATCGAGCAAAGCGAGCTAAGGCTTAACGAGAACACTAACCCCCGAATTCATAGATGTGACTTGCTCTGAAGTCGAGCTTCAACTTGCTCAAGTCCGTCTTGCGACGAGCAAGCGCGCTTCATAAACGCGCCTTAACTTGAACCGATCTTGAACGGAGCTTGAAGCGAACTTGAAGTGCCCGAATTTCAAGACTGGGTTGGACCTACCTTGAACGCGACTTCGTAGTCATTTCAACATGGCGGCTTGCTGATGTGATGTCGCATATGGGATCGCCGCGTTCAATATGTGTGTCCTGTAATTGCGGTGTTGCCCTCGGTGACGGGTATTTTTCGCCGAGAGAAGCGGCCATTCCTCTGTGACCGAATGCATCCCACCGGGATGTGCGACAACGAACGGCAACGGCGCGGGAGCTGCTCGGCCGCGACTTGACCGCCTGATCCGAACGGCGACAACAGGCGGCTGCCGCTGATACCCAAGCTACTTGCTCGTCACGCTGCGACTTTTGCTGTCAGGATGTTTCTAGCTGTCAACATTTCACAACGGACGGCGTGCGGTGCAATCGGGAGAGTGACGCGTCTCACCGTAAGGCATCTGTCGCTCGGACGGCTCGGACTCGTCCACTTCCCCGGCGCTCCCGAAATCATCCGCCTCCTTCGAGTAACCGGGTTCACGCACGCGTGTATCAAGAGCCCGGGCCCCGCTGGCGATTATGCAAACATTTATGAGAACTTCAAAGCAGTTGCCTGCATAAACTATCAGGTGGGTTCCCCCGTTTACCGAAAATAAACAAGCCTCCAAAGCTTCTGGCGCGAAGAACCTGAGCAAGCATGTGTGGTGTGCACGCACCTTTACTGATGCAAGCTCTTGACCCCTAATATGTAACGTTCCCTGTATGCATACTAGCAGTTCTTAAAAACAAAAAGCGCCGAAAAAATACAGGGACACAGACAAAGGGAAACAGGACAAGGCGCCTTGTCCTGTTTCCCTTCGTCTGTGCCCCTATATTTATTCAGCGCTTTTCGTTTGCAATGAACCAACTGGCCCGAATCTCCACTTTATTGTAGCAGTTATTCCCACTTTTGTGTTGTTTGTGCTGGATTACTTGTTTAAAAAATGACGTGTAGTATGTACTTGCCCCTTGCGTCAGTAAAATAAATATGGAAAATCAGGAATGCTATCTAGTTTGGTGCTGCCATGCATTTCAACTTCTCAAGTGATCTCTGAATGGTCAAATGGCTGAATAGAACAAAATTGGTCATATAGCTGCTGAAAACTCACTGATCCATGTACAGATTCGACATTTTACAGATGCCACACATTTCAATTTTTTTTTTTCAACAAGTTTTGACGTGTTGTTTTATTACTGTATTTGTTCACTAGCTGTTCACCACAAAACATTATACTTCTCGAATTACATATCTTAAAGTTTGTCGAAAGGCTTTCCTGAAAGAAAGCATGTCTTCTTTTTTTAAGATTTCTGCAGCATTTCACAAATGGATGTGCCGAAAGCATTGTTTACCACTGTGCTGAGGAGAGTGTTTACCAACTTTCCCCGAAACAATATCTAATGAAACAATAGCCACCGGTTTAATATTTTGTTTTTGCTCTAAAAGATTTATTACTATGTACAGGTCTGCACCAAGCTCGATTCGAGGGCACAACACTTCTGTGTCCACTCCACAATCAAAACATTATTGCCTCGTGAAGAAAAAAATACATCACAATTCTTCCACTGCAATAAAGGCGAGACAAAATGCGTTGACCTTTTTCACGATTGCTCACTCGCACTAAACTTCACACCCATGCACGTATTATCTGCATGCAACCTCTATAATGAAGATGTTGGGATGATAATTTGTCAAATTCTTGAAAACAGCATATATTGTCTCTCTGACTCGTAACCTTTATTAACTCATTCAGGTACAACACCGCCCAGATAAAGACTCGCCACACTGCTGAAAGAAAAAGGAGATCCCCATGCCTCGTTGGGTAGTTGAAATCATCACTACGTGCGCAGCATCACGTAACCTAGGGAAAACGAGCCATCCTTGCTGCTCTGCCAGTCATGCCAGCCAGGGGACAATGTTGAGAAGATCAGTGCAACTGCCAGCTGAAAGGGGTAGAAAAACAAGCAGACTGAAGTCAGAGTGGTACTGTATAGGTATGGTGCCTGGAATGCATCTCCGACTGGTGTGTCTATGTCTACCACGTCCAAAGAAGTGGTCCCTCAATTTCTGCCCGGTGCGTCATACAAGTGTCATGCTGTCGCCGGTCGCAATCCTGGCGGTGTCCCAGCAGCAGTGGTTGATGTGGCAGACACCTGTTCTGCTGCAGGTCGCTCTCCAGTTCGACAGTCCACTGAAACTCCAGCAGCCGGTGGTTGGGACGCCGTGACGACAGCGACACTCGCGTTCGCCTCGTGTTACTCGCAGCTGCTCTTTAACGTTTCAATGGCCAATCGCCAGGATCGCGACATGCAACAGCGTGACTTTGGCTTCTGTGACATCATTTGTTGCCTCTTCGGGACCAGTATTGATGTACGGGCAGCAAAGGACGCTATACACACCAGTCGAAGACGCACTCCAGGCACCATACTCGCCGGGTAGTTGAAATGATCCCTCCGTGCACAGCATCACGTAACCTAGGGAGAACGAGCTATCCTTGCTGCTCTGCCAGTCATGCCAGCCAGGGGGCAATGTTGAGAAGATCAGTGCAACTGCCACCTGAAAGGGGTAGAAAAACAAGTGGACTGAAGCCAGAGTGGTACTGTATAGGACCCCCCTTCCTCGTGGCACCAATGAAATGGGGATAATACGTATGTTGCACGGTGTGCACATTTTCAAACTTTTGAGCACATAGTGAGCCACAGTTCATTAATCACAATCATTCATATAATCCCTAATTGAAATGCTTTGTCTAACTGATGTTTATGGCTAAATTGAAAATAAATATGATGTGATTTATGCTTTGCTTGGGCTTGGGCATAATGACCTAAACCTAAAACAGTGGAAATGAGATAAAGATGAAGGAAGGTATGCAAAGCAACCATCCATTTCATATGCGTACCTTCCTCCATCCTTGTCTTGTTTGCATTTTCGTGATCTCCTAATTCATTATGGGATCATACCTTTTTTCATTATTTTACAAGTTATTTTCTCTTTGATTCTGGCATTTCTAAGTGGGTTGTCTTGTGAATGCTGTGTCCTGCATGTTTCTTTCCCCAGTGAAAATACCTGTTTTCGTTTCTTGATTGTGTTTAGAACTAACGTGAACCCTGTGCTAAAAATATGGTGGAACGTATTGCTTCCTCGGTTTCCGTTTCAGTACTCACTGCACCCTCAGAAATGCATGAGCTTCAATATTGCTGTCCTAGTTCCGAAATAAAAGAATTTTAATGGCTGCAACCTGTGCATTAGCCTCCTTGTTTGTCTTGTCATCATGAAACACTGCCGACATAAAACCTGCAAAAAGAGAATGGCTCAAGCTGTTGACTAACAAACATACAGACCAGAGCTGCTTATTTAGATACATATCCCAACATGCGGCTCTGACGGGCAAACACAAAATACTTTTCTGGAGGTGGCACTGCACATCTAGAGGCCCTGAAAGACTCCTTCTTTACAGATAGTTGAGATGCTAAATTATAAAAAATCATTCTGACCAACCTTGTATAGCCTACAGCAAATGCTGCACATACATTTGGCAGTTGAGGAAAATGGAAGGAGTGCAAGCTTGTGCTTATGTCTAGGAAACAACTGTGCTGGTGAACAAATTATCTCCCGGTGGTCCACATTGAGTGCATTTCAGTCATCAGTTTAAAATTGTGCACAAATAGAAAGGAACAGAGGAGAGAAAGAGACAAGCAGAAACTCACAATTCAATGTATTGAAGGAAGAAAAAAGAACAGCCTGCAGTAACAGCTCAAGCCGAGGCCACACCGGCCTCGGCTCGAGCTGTTACTGCAGGCTGTTTTTTTTTATTCCCGCCTCGGCTCGAGCTGTTACTGCAGGCTGTTCTTTTTTCTTCCTTCAATACATCGAATTGTGAGTTTGTGCTTGTCTCTTCTCTCTCCTCTCTTCCTTTCTATTTGTGCACAAATTTAACCATGTTCAATCATTACCAACTCGCCCAACTAACCACCTTAATTCAGTCATCAGGTTTTCAAGTTTATGCAAATTTTCATAGTCACTAAACAGCCTTCCCAAGGTGCTTATATATTTCCAAGCTTAGACGTCATGCAAGTCGTAAGCTTGTGAATGCAAACTAGTGTGTCACAAGCTTCATGGATGTGTGACGCAGAAGAAAAACAATGTGACGAGGACATGAGAGGAGGGCCATGGTCGTAACAAAAACGGCTCGGGTCATAAATGACTTCCTATTAAACAATTACAGTGGTGCGAGCATTTACTGCCATAGCCAAAGATGTTCAAGCAGCCAAATAAACACGGCACTGAAGAGTACAGCGATGAACTGATGGTTGTCGCTGAACTCGACAAACGATCAGGGTGTCACAGTTGTCTTGAAACAGTCTGGCACATGTTTTTATGAACAGGTAGAATGTCTGGCCGTATTGAAACATGTCATACCAATCTCTGGAACAGTGTGTCGCATGCAGAATTGAGCTGCCACAACTTTTCAATCAGTGAAGCAACTGCAGCTCTGAGACATGGTCGCAGAGGCGGAAGAGCGATGAGCGGCCTTCCACATCCAGACGCCGGTAGGCCATAAAAGCAAATTTCTGCAGTCACGTCGGCAGGAAGAGATGCTTTCTGCTGTTAGTCCACTCGTTTGCAGCATTGCTGACATTGATGCGGTGCTCCCAGGCATCATAGTCACTCATTTATGAGAAGACAATGGGTACCGACTTGTAATGCTCGAGAGACATTTAACAGGAAGTCGCCTAATCCCTAAAGTGCCCTTTTATGACACCACAGCATGCAGCAACATTCAACAGCTTGAGCACTTTACTTATGTCCTCGTTACTTCGTCTTCCTCCTGCTCAACAGAGGGTTCCCCTTCCTACCAGTGCACCATTGGCTGCAGCAGCATACTGACTCGCAGTGGACAGGGGGCACATATGATTCTCTGCCACAACATGACCATGCTCATTTACTTGCCTGGAAATTATGTCCAGCCCAGACCGCATTCACTGGCTGAAAAAGCAGTTCCCTTCCTAAAAAAAAAAAGAAAAAAGAAGAAAAGTTTATGTAAGGCACTTATATGAAATATACAAGATGTAACCACAAAGCTAATATTTCCTAAGGTGCTACTCCTGCTCCTGGACTTCATCTTTAGGGAGGAGACTTCTGCAAATCATATAAAGTGGTTTGACTTCAATCCATGACTGCCGCAAATGAGAGAGTGGCAGCGTCGAGACTATTAACAGCCGAAATGATCAAACAGAAATTAGAAAAATTAAAATTTTAAAGAGAGCTTTCTTGATTACAGAAGGTTAACAACTCTGCCTCTGCGCACCAAACACCCGTGACAGTTCAACTGCCTCATGCACGACATGTTCTGGGCCTGCGTTTTTGCCCGCGAAAGCCCGACGAGGTAAACATAGCTGCGAAAACTATGATGCCCGGTAGCTACTTCCTGGTTTCGATCACCGAAAGCACAGGCACCGCGCCCAACGCTTTATGTAGTGGCGCACATTAAAACAAGCCTTTGTAGAAACATGTAAGCAACACAAAATAACGTTTAAAACAGCCGAAAGAGCGCTTAGGCCAGGCCGCATAGTTTACAGTTTACATATCCGAGTACTACGCCGCATAGTTTGCAGTAAGGAAACGGTGTAGAACACTTACCTGCTTTGAGCACCGCTTCAATTGGTAGTCCTTTTCCTTCCGCATCGGGAGTTCCAAGCGCTTTTTCGTTATTAGAGTCCCGTAGGAAGATCCTATGAGGATTTTAAACTTTCTCGTTGAGGTGTGTGGACGCGGCACCGGAGTCGGGCACTCACTCGAATACCTTTTTATGCATGTTGAACCCAGATAAGCATTTATTTCTCGTCTTCAGTGAATCCTAGTTCAAGCTTCTCCCGAGTTTTCATAATGAAGGAGACGTCGAGACTCACATGACGCCAAATATGTCCACAAGCGAGGGACGCCAACGAGCGAAACGAAAAGAAACAGGCCAGGAGCCATCGCTCAAATGAGCCAACGTTGCTAGACGGAAAAGCGCATTTGTCTAGAAAACGCGTACAACGTTAGTTTTGAAACCTGCGAAACAGCATCTTTCACGATTTGCGTTTCGTAAAGACATGCTATGAAGAAAATTTTAAGAAGCAACTTCTTTTTGAAGTGTGAAACCCTTTTTAAGAGAAAAATTGCAACCTAATCTCGCTCCCAGGCGGGAAGCAGCGCGAGCGCTCGCGACTTGAACGAGACTTGACGAAGGAAGTTCGCGGGAGCGTCTATGAAACGTAAAAGCCAGCTTGCGCGTTTTCAAGTCGAACTTGGTGTTGAGGCGGACTTGAGCAAGTCGAAGTTCGGCTTCAGTTGAAGTCACATCTATGAATTCGGGGGTAAGTCTATTGTACGGGGCGAGAGGAGCAGCAAATAAAAACGTAACAGAAGCTTTCCGGGAACTGTATTTATTTCCGAAGCCGGCTTCCCCCTGCAGGTAAAGAAACTTACGTTTCGAAAGCATGCAGTCACTCAGTCTTCTCGTCGTCAGCACTGGGATGTTAAACGGAGACAACCGGCACCCAGTTACTTCGCGCACTTTATGTCTTACCTTTGCAATTCCTCGAGCCAGGCACGTAGCCAGGATTTTGTTTCGAGGGGGGGGGGGGGGGGGGGGAGGGGGGGGGGACCTGCCCATGACAAAACGCTGTATGAGGGCAAAGGGGGAGAGGAGGTCCCACCAAAATGGAAGATTTCGGGGGGGGGGGGGGGGCCGGGCCCCATGCCCCCCCTGGCTACGTGCCTGCCTCGAGTCACGATTCCTTCGTCAACCGCACATCACGGAGGAGTGGTAAATTATTCGCCCGCAAAACCAAAAGCCGCTCTCAAAAACAGCAAATCTGAAGCAGCCTCTTGGCTCGTTTCATCACGATGAAAAGAAATTATGGCGTAGCCGCGTAGCGTAAAAGGAGGATAAATCGCTTGCCCACAGATGGCAGGGTCAAGCAGAGTAATCGCAAGTAGCTAGGCTAGGTGGCGCTAGGTACCGCCCAATTCATGTTCTACAAAAATATTTTTATTTCCTCACGCTACCATTGCGCTTCGGGAACCTCTATTATAGACCTTTTTCGTGTACTCTCGTCCCCAGCCACCTAATAGGCGTACCCAGTATGGGTGACGAAAAAAATTAGAAAACGTTTTAACCTGTAAATAGTAAATAAATAGAGGGGAGGCAAGATGAGGATGTGTGACGGTTACACTCATATCCTAAATGCTTCTCTATTGGCGTGGCGACGGCAAAACAATGTTTTCGCCCATACTGGAAGTCACGACAATTCAAGATGGCGGCACCCTTGAAAATGGTCTATACAGAAAAATAAAATGTTACTCAATACTACAAGCATCAGCTGAACATACATTGAGCGCATACAAATACATGGCACATACGAACATCAACACAACGGCACACTAACCCGATCACTACACCCGAGCTCTGCGTTTCCGTCTTTTATACTGGTCGTTTTGAACGCACGGAATTTCTCGGTGACTGCCTAAACAATAAACAATATTCCCAGCATGTTGATTTTTTTTCCAGCAATGTCATACCTCTGAGAGTATTTTTAATGGCTCAGGGATGAATCTCTTAATAAAAAAAAAACGCTCGATCATGTCGTAATTATTTGAAAGCCAATAAATCGAGCCGCTCCAATGCGGTTCAAGCCTTGAGTTTGTTTCCCCGCACGGCCCTTCGTAGCCTGTATTTCTATTGTTGTGTTTGTTTTTCTATTTGTGCTGTTCGCGCACGGCTGCAATTGCAATCTTGAATTAATCTCTGTAGAGCGGATATTTACTCAGCTGGAAGTGATGCTTCACGGGCAGAGAAATCGTTTTTCGATCAACTTGAATGCAGTCAAAGGCGCGACTTGCGGCAGGTGTTAAGTGTACGGAGATACGCCGTGGCGAGCTCTAAAACTACTAGCGCTCATCCCAGCGCGCCACTTGGAGGGCAGTTTCTCCAGGAACCGTAGTATATTTAAAACGCAAAATAAATTCGCTTTAATGCTAAAATTCTACACAGTAAATATACGTACTTTCCGTCATAATTTCGTACTGTTCAGTCCTTTCCCCAGAGCGCAATCGCTCTCGGCCACTGTACGATAGGAGCTTACCGTTCAGACCAGCGTTCCAAAATGACTATCCGCACGTCGATCGATTGCACCTAATCCCTCAAGTGGTCTTAAACTCTTTAATGTAATGTAAAGTGTAATGTCAACCTGCGACAACCCGCCCCCTCCGATCACGGCCCGACCAGTGGCATCAATGAAAGGCAGCTTACGTCATCTCATCTTGTCACACCACTGATACGCGAACACACGGTCACATCGCGATAATTCCAGTCTTCCGTACACAACGCACAACACTGCCATCACGATGCTGCTGCTATGTTGCTGACACGCAGAAATACAGATCCACGTTGATTGCCGGTTGGCACTTGGCATCGGAAAACAGAACCGAACTCAGCACGGAAGGCACCCAGGCAGCCGGCACCGAAACCTGCCTGTCTGGGACGCAGTTCCTGCGATTTCCATAACGTCGAAAACGTCGACACAGTTCTGCGTGGTTCCACTTCTGTAGTTCCGCTCCGCGTGAGTCCCGCAAACCGGAGACGGCCATTTTACCCAGTGCATGTAGCGCTGCTCGCCCTGCTCCGGAACTTCGCTGTTTCTAGCGGCTTCGTTTGTTCGTTTCATAACATTAGTGGTAAAAACGTCAATGCAACCGAAATGTTCTGCGCGTTTGGACTAGAAGACGAAATTACAGGCGGCCTTCGCTGCCGCTTAAGCTCAATAAACTCAACAACATTTATTAACCCTCTGCCTACCGCAAACATTTTGAACAAAAAAAAAGCGATTCGAAAATACCGATTTTTTTTTTATGTGTCCTATAAATTTAATATGCAGTACAAAGGCCAAAACCAAACGCCAAAATATATATTATATGAGAAATCTTTGAACACACTGCAAAAGAAAAAGGGACTAAAGTTCCGCTTCACTGCATTACCGCAGACAGTTCACATCGCCTTGCACGCAAAGTGAACGCAAAACGTGCAGAGGCTGGAGGTGGATTTTCTTCATTGATTCTAATACAATGCCGACACGCCAACACGATGTGCTCATCGAAATCGAAGTTGTCTGAGCTAAAATCCAATAACTCAGTTGCATCGCCCTCACTGTTCGATTAAAGATTCATTTCCTCTTCTTCTGAATCTGAAGAGACGTCACAATAGGTCTGTTCGATTCGCCTGAACTGGCTGAACTAGTTCCGCAGTACAGGAACTGGTGCATTCGATTCAAACGGAAGTTGCACGGCTGCTGCTCTGGCGCGTTCGATTCATCCCAGTTCTGAACGAGTTCAGACCCAGTTCCTCAAAATCTTGCACCGGCTCCGGAGTCAGTTCAGCGTCCGTGCAGGAGCAGACGACAAGAGCAGACGGCGATAGCAGACAACACTCCTCGCCCGTCCCTGCTCGCGGCGCCATTTTTCTCAGCTCTTGCTCAAATGTCTGCGATGTTTAACAATAACGCCGATACGGAGGTTGCGTTTCATCTCATTTATGATAATAACGTACCCGCGGTGGACGCGGAATTGAGATGAGATCGTAACCGAGGGTAGGAATTTGCTTGATTATGATACTCTGAAAGCGTTTTAGGCACCTGCTCGCGTAGGTTTGGCTCCCTGTGGTAAGTGTTGAAATATTGGCTCACGTAAATTGTTTCTTTTTGATGCTATGTGGGGATCCACAGTGTTAATATTCTTCCTTACAGACACGGGAAGGTATTGCACTCTTGATAGTCCCCGCCTTCAGTTGCTCTTGGATGCATACTGACGACTCCGATACATTGCAGAGGTCTCTGATTTAGTACATCGGCCCTCGCATGCCCCGTAGCTGAGCATAATACTGCATGCTTTGTCCGCTGGTATCTGGGGACGCCCACTAACGGGCCTGGGAAAAACGCCGAGAATCGGCATTGGCTTGGTAGTTCCACGCAGGTCTTTCTTGAGAATCAGAATAAACGCTTCAGCTTGACGCCAAAGCTGCCGTCGATAACTGTCTTGGCCAAAACGCTATCGTCAGGCCTACTTCTTCGAGGTGACCGCTACCGACTGCGCGCTGCCGCCGGTGACTCCCGACGCAAAATCAACCTGATGCCGCGAACCTATCGTCGAAATGCGAAACTCGAGAGATTTGGCGTGAATCTACTTTTGCTAAATGAATGTGAAGGACACGAACGCTTATGGAAACGACAGGAACCAAACGGCCGTTAAAAATGCAGACAGAACCACATTTCGTGCAGAAAACGTTTTTAGTACACTCGAATAAAAAATATTCACAGAAAAGATTCCGTTATTATACTCTAAAACTAAGGAAACACGAATGGTCTCATCAAACCGCGACTAATTAAATGTAGCACACAACTTGGCGTTGAGAAACAGGAGCCAACAGATGCAGACGACACCCAGCGCTTCCGCTCGGAAAGCCAATCACAGCGCCACTCCTAGCGTGGCGGCTGCACTGGTTCTGCGCCGCCGCTGCACGACTCCTGCACTCGTCTGAACTCGGACAGAATTATACCTGTTTTCACCTCAAGAACCGAAGTAAAACAAGTCCGGCTCCTCGCGGAGCATTACTGATTTCCCACTTCATGTGGATAATTAAGACATATGTAGGTGAATTTTAGATTAGATATATGTTATCTTACCAAGACGCACACGTTCCAAACGCCAAAAGCGTCGCTTTTTCCTCCGAAAACAAAATCTCTTAAGAACTACTTCGCACCGCGTATGAACAATGCGCAAAACTTGCTTTTTTCTTGAGGTGAAAACGGGTATAGTTCAGAACTTTCTGGCCGAATCGAACAGACCTAATATCTTCGTTTTCGCCCCAATTTTGAGGCAAGATTGTCACTACGAACGCAACGACGTGAAGTTGACGTCGCCATTTTTAAATTGCCAGGTTTTTATTTTCCGTGAGTGCCATCTATCCACGGCAAAGCTCACTAGAAACACGTGGACTAGCCCATTTCGTCCATGGTAGCGTAGAGGGTATATTGGAGCCCGAATGAACGTGGACGAGCCCAGCTCGTCTTCGGGGGTAGCAGTACAAACAGTGTGGACGAGCCCAGGTCGTCCATGGTAGGGAAAGGGTTAAACAACGTGCGCGACGTGCTCGAAAAACGAAACCGAAAGAAGAGTCGGGAGGGCGAAAGCTTTCTCCCGTCTGCCTGGAGAAGGAGAAAAACGTCTCGTTCCTCCCTTCTTCTCGCGTCCGCTTGGGGACGCGTCAGTAGAAGGGAGGAAGACGCGCCGTTGCTACCTTTTCCTCCATTTTTTTCTTAGAGTGCACTCACGTTATTTACGGGAGTAATTTCTTGTAGGCTCACAAAATAATTTGACTTGTATCCCTCTGATGCCTCCTGTTTTCGTGCAAGCTCTGTTATGCGACAATAACGCGTAAAGAATTGCCACAGTAACCGACAACTTGAGAAACGCGTGGCGTGACGAGTCAGCATCTTATTACTGTGCAAGAAGCAGACGACTTCATGTCGATATATATATATATATATATATATATATGTTTCATTCTATGCAAAATGCATCGTCTACTTGCCATCCCCATGTAGCTAATTACATTTCTGAGGTTGCAGTCCATAAATATAGCTAGATAAAATTAACTTAATAATCTTAGATATGGACAAGTGGAAGTTTGGGAACAACCTTTACGAGTTCAGGTGGGGTTTCATTTAGGCATGGTGCAGTAGCGAAAAGCTTGAAGAAACTCTTCTATATTCGATTTGAAAATATTCGGCCAAAACCACTATTGCTTCGACCTCAAATTCCACTATTCGCACTTGCCTTTGTAAACTGCACCAAAAACGCCGGTTCTTTCCTCATATTATTAGATATGCCATATTATTATTTACTATATATGCATTGTCATCAACAGAATTACAATTCGTAGTTCCCTGCTTCATGTCTACGTTGCGTAACTATAAAAAAACAAATTCTTTGCGTTGTCGTGTATATCGTGCATAGTGATCTGATGAGATCCACCATTTTCATTGTTGTTCTGCCCTGTCGGCATATGCCAAACCTCCTATGCGCTTTAGTTCATGCCTGGTAAGTTCTCGGGGTCACAATCTTTTTTTTTTTTTAATATCTCGAAGAGTGAAGTATCTTCTTTCTTTAATTTTTGCTTCAGCTTAATTTTGTTGTTTCTAAGTACTTATTTAGGCTAATAGATTTAGTATTTACTCGTTTATATTGTATTACCTACTTTTCGGCCCTCGGAGTGCCATAGGTCCCCTATATCCGACCCCCTAGCCAAATGTTTGCAGACCTTGCTTTAGAGTTTAGACCAAACCGAATAGGGAGGGTAACGCTCATAGGAAAGTATTCTGAGCGCATTTTAATAAATCCCGCTAACACGTGCAACCCAAGGAAGGCCTGGCTCTCATGCAGAAAAATATTTGCTTTACATTCTATGTGTGATTTATAGACGAATGTGAGCTTTCCGTTATTCATCCGGGAGGGTGAAAAATTTGTAGGCCATGAGGGAAGTTTGTTGACAAGAAAAATATACCATGAAGAAGAAAGAGAGAGAGAGAAAAAGGAAACGTAGAAGAGGCGAACATTCAGAATGGCAGTAAATCTCGGACGCGTGAATATATGACAGCCGCCCTTCGGATGGTTTCCGCCGCATGTGAGAACTTCTAACTCTTTTTTTCTTTTATATTTTTTTTTCGGCACGTCGTAAGTTTTGAAATCCTGGCTGTAGTTTCGCATTGCGACGAGACGCGCCCGAGGCTGAGAGAAAGCGAAGTAAAGGATGGACAGACACTGAAGCAAATACTTCACGGAACATTAAATCATTTGGCATTTTAAGATTTAAAAAACTATGTAAATAATATAAATATATATGGACTGCTTTTGGGGTTATATGACTCCTAGCTTGCTTTTCTTCTCAACGCATTCGAGAAAATCACGAATCTCGCCTTGCCAGAAACCGACTTTTTGTTTGTTTGTTTATGCAGTATGTCTTTCGTTTAGTTTTTGTTTTCAAGAGCATGGAGTGATATGGCTTCTGGATTAGGATTTCTTTTTGCAGCCACAAAAATAAATAGGTTTTAAGCGTGTTATTAAATCCAATCGCAGAGCGAGAATTGAAGTAGTTAAGGGCGTGTCTGTACTCAGTATAAATAATAGAAAGAAAGGCAAATAAACACAACGCGAGAATTGAACTCAAATTCAACGAGTTAAATAAAGGGAGGCTGAACCGAAATTTGGAGCTCACAAAACAAGGTTGGAGCGATAGGCGGGACGCTCCAAAAAAAAAACATCACTGATGCAGCGATATCTCTAACGGAGATATCGCTGCAAAAGAAGTGAGCGATTGAACATGGCCGACAAGGCCGACGAGACAACTGACGTCACGATTCTCATTCCCTCTCCTCTTCGCTTCGTCCCCTCGAGCAGGTGAACCGAAGCGAAGAGGAGAGAAGTGAGGAGCTTCCCCTCATTCTCAGATGTTCAAAGAGAATCGTGACGTCAGACTCCTCGCTTGATCGCGCTCTCCTTTTTCAAACATACGGCCGTCCGTTTGAGATGCCGATGTTTGAGTGATGTTTTGGAGTTCGTAGCGTCCCGTTCAACGCTTGTGCGGCCTTATTTTGCGAAGTCCAAATTTCGGTTCAGCATACCTTTAAGCCACGTCATCGGTTTCAGTTACGCTTTCAATGGCGGATATTATGAAATTCCCAGAAACTAAAGCGACTAAATTGATCAACTACATTTATATTTAAATCATTAACGCGTAATAAAAAAGTGGCCGTGTTCTATGTTCATAGTAAGTATAGAAATCAGCTATAATTGACGAAATACCGAGAATGAACCATGCCCAATTTGAATTAGTCACATACCTCGGTGACCTTTTTTTTTTAATGTTTAATTTATGGCGCGTTTTTTCGCCAAGCTCAGCCGGTGTAAAAACTGCGAAGCATTTATTTTCATTTGTAACGTATTATACTGGCTCGTCGTGTACAATAGACCGACCTCACCAGCTATACTCTGTTTCATACTTAATATGCAGCGCTGTCAAAGCTGCTGGCGCGAACATGGG
This sequence comes from Ixodes persulcatus, assembly GCA_013358835.2. Taxonomy (NCBI): domain Eukaryota; kingdom Metazoa; phylum Arthropoda; class Arachnida; order Ixodida; family Ixodidae; genus Ixodes; species Ixodes persulcatus. The sequence continues at coordinate 130,734 of JABSTQ010000943.1, forward strand.
GTTTGATCTCACAGATCATTTTTACGCGTTCTCGACCAACGAAACCATAGATAAAGCCACGCGTTTGCGCCAGTAGCTTTGACATATAGACGACTGCAAGCGTGGCGACTGGCCGCCGCCATGTCTTGGCCCGACCGGGAAAGCTCGTGCAATTGCAAGCTTGTCAAAGCTATGTTCACGTGCACGTTGCACTAGCTCGCACAAATGGTGCAACCAGTCAGACACCATGCTTGCAATTGTCTATATTAGGTAGGAAACGGAGTATAGGGTCGTGAGGCCAGGCACCGACGCGCGCCATGCATTGCTGTGAAGCGGCGAGCGTGGAAAGGTCCCAGATGTACGCAGCGGCGCTTCAGGAGCATGGGCTGGAGTATCCGAGCGTTCTGAGGGCCTTCGATGAGCAGATTTGGCCTGGCGGTTTGGCAGCGCCAAATGGCTCCCGTTCAGATCTTTCCCCCCGTGCTTTCCGTCGCTTACGTCGATTGAAGTGCAATTGCGTATGGACAACGACGACGACGACGCCAGTAGCGCAGCAAATGCTACGCGATGCACGCGCTACTAGAGCCCATGCTTTAGTGGCGCCCTCTCGTGCCGTCGACACAATATGCGGCAGCCGTGAGCGCTCGCTGAGCTCACCACCCCTCCTCGAGTTCACCCTTAGACAGTAGACTACGCCACCTCTGTCGACATTCATAGTAGGAACTGTAGCAATACCACTTAGAAGAAAAGGCCTGCGCATGACGTTTCGTTAGTAGATCCCCGACCCGCCCCAAGCGGCAAACAACCCGAAGCTTGACGAGAGTAGGGGCCCCTCGGAGCGCGGGCGAAAAGTGATCCCAGCGTCCCTGGCGAGTTCGGAGCCTCCGCTAGCAGACGAATTCTCCGCTACGCATTGGTTTTGCCCATTTCCGTGCGAGGTGACCAAAGAAAAAAAATTGTCACGGGTATTCGTTGCTTTGAATGTTAAAAAATAGGTGCCTCCGCATAAGTGGAGGACATTTTCTTCGCGTGGGAAAGATGTTAGAGTTTTCAGGTTGCAATTTTGGGACTCTCCTAAAGAAAACACTCTGTAACAACTTATGTAAGCGAGACAAAACACGAATATACCTTCACACTGTCTTTTGAAAAAAGGGCAATGTACAAACATTTTAGAACGTAGCTACGTTTCAACTTTACTGTTCTTATCAATCAATTTGTTTTGTTGTTGCAGTTCCCATTTCTCATGAATGTCTTGCTTATTACTGTTTTGTCGAATAAACGAATAGGATGAAGAAGCAAAAGGCAATTTCAAACCACGTACGTTAATGCGATGTCAGTATGCTCTGGAAGAATTCGATTGTGCACTTGCAAATCCGACGCTATTACTGAAACTGAAACTAATAAAAGCGGAGGCAAGCAAAGCAGACTTTTTGCACGTCCAAAAAAAAAAAAAAAAAACAAGGAGAGCGCCCGCACCCTTTAGACCGTCAGAAACTCTTTCCATTTTTCCATGTCTACTTTCTTTTTATTTTTGAGGGGACGCTACGACGTCGCGTTCTTTCTTCCTCCTGCTTTAAGGTTTGTTTTTCTTTGTGTTTATTTTTCCTTTTTGTATACTTGACGTGCGAACCATCGCGTATTTTGTTTTGCCTTGTTTGAATTAGTTTTTGCTCTGTTTCCTTCAGTTCGGCGTTTACTACCGCCGGTCCGTCTGCTACGCTGTGCCCGGACATTTTGAGGCCCATCTGCAATTTTGTTGTTGTTTTCTTCCACTGTCGTCCGCGAAAACCCTCCTATTTTCGCCTTCGATTGGGTTTCTAATTCGAAATCTTCATATGTGTTTTTTGGTATTTATCAAATATATTAAAATGTGCAAGCTCCTTATACATTTATATTCGAATTGTATTTGTATACGCCGGAACGTCTGCTATGGGTCATCGTTTGTTGATCAACGGGCCGCCTTCGGGCATACACCAGAGCATACTTGGAGACGGCAGGCGTGTCATGTGCTGCCTACCACTGCAAAAACAAGTTTTTGCGATGTGTTAGAAAATCCTTCCGTTTCCCGAAGACCGAACAAACGTGAGTAATTAAGTTGCTGCAACATTAAAATTAAGCTAAAACAAACAACAAAAAGAAAAGAGAAGCTCCTTTCTTTTATGCTGCTGCTTTCCATTTTTTTTCCCCTGTGTGCCGCAATGATCGTCCTCGTTGAAGGAGTTTTTGGCTGGGTGATTTGTATCTTTCTATCGTCTACTAAAGTTTTGTTTTATTCGCCGTTGTTCGCTACCTGTTCCCCATTTCTCTTTATTTTCGTCTGAGAAGGGGAGCCCATCTTTCCTGCAAAGTTCGGAAAATGTTTGCACGGTCATTTTCTCGTTACTTTTTTGTTTTTGTTGTGCTGCAGCGGCTGGTTCGATTGCTCTGGTAATCTTAACATGTTGTTTTCGCACGTTTTAATTATCACCTATTTAGGTAAGAAACTGTGACAACGCAGTCTGCAACGGATCAACAGTCAAACGCAGTCTGCGTTTGACTGCTGACTGTGACAACGCAGTCTGCAACGGATCATCAACAATCAAACTCGTGTGATCCCCTGAGTAGCGTTTGAGAGCGCTAAATAGACTGCTCTATCTTTGTTTATGCGTGCGTCGTTATTTGATTGTCGTTGCAGTTGCGATCAGTGGATTCCGCTTCGCAAGCCAACTGACCGTAATGAATTGTTTCAGCTGTTGGGGTGACGAAACGGGGCTCGCAAAGCGTCTGCTTACGTAGACTCCGTGTCCTTTATCGGCGTTCGCCGCCGCTCCCGTGGGTTTTCGGAGGAAGTACGCCGCATTTACTAGCGGCAACAGCTGCGTGCGCGACTGCTTAGCGCGAGGTAAGAACGAGCTACCACAGTTCATTTGCAACGTGGATGCGACACCATCAAGATTGCCGATCTTAGCAATGTAAGCTCGTTCTGAGCACGACCACTGCAGCAGGCGATGCAGCAGGCGATGGAGCAGACGATGTAGCAGACGATGGTGCTCATCCGGGCTACCTAGGGGGCGCTGAGGGGATCTACTAGTGATGACGTTTAGAGGAGGAAACGCGCAGGCCTTGTGTTCTAGGTGGTATTGACTGTAGTCCTTCTGCACGCGCGACAACCCCACAAGGGGTCTGCGCGTGGAGAGCACGAGCCGGCGCGAGCTATCTCGTCCACAGGTGCTTCCGCTTGGAAACTACAGTAATGGCTGCGGCACGCATGCGTGAAACGCTTAGTGAGATTGGTCTATTAAGCTAAGTGGTCTATGTAAAACACAGAAATAAACTACACATTTGGGGGAAGGGGGGAGGGGTGAAGTGCTTTTGTGAGTAAAGGTTGGAGCTAGCCTCGCTTTCCGGCTGGTAATTATCCCGCCCGTAACTACGATGTACGTATAAATAGGATGTGAAAGCGGTGTTAGGTAAGCAAAAAGGCACAAAGCTCCTTTCGTGCGGGCTCATCTCGCTCTTAATGGGACACTAAAATTTAAAAAAAAGTGTTTTTTTTTTAAAGTCTAAATAGGACCCATATTTTATTTTTAATTGAAAACGAAAAAAAAAAAAAAACATTTGGAGCAATATTTTCACCGTTAGACGCAATTTAAGTGGGGTAGCCTTTCTCTAGGCCCCGCCCAGCGCTTACAAGACAAAGCACCTTTCCCCGGTTCTCACTGGTTGGAGAGATGTCTGACGTGTTGAATGCTGGTTGAAAAATTGTATCTTCGTGCCGTACTAGTATCTTAATCGACAATTGCTTTATTTCTTAGACACAAATAATCCAGACAGTCTTTTCCGCATTGGTGTGAAACGATAACGAACATAGTTGCCGGCGTCTGCGGAGTGCTCAACGAGCGAGGCTCCTCGAGCTCGCCTATTTTTATGAGTGCGTGTCGTTTTGCATTCACCGAGGTGTTTAGAGATATATTTCCTCGAGCGACGTAGTTTGCAACAAAACAACTGTCGCAAGCGGGCACCTTCGGAAGCGCTGTGCAGGTGCTTGTTTTCGTAGCGGGCGTGGTCTAAGTCTATAGCGTCCCACAGCAACCATGTCGCACGATCTGGCTTGACTTGTTCGTATGCGTGTGTTGATGCTGAATAAAGACGTTGGTTCCCGGGAAAGCGGCCCCGCTGCTTTGTGCATTGTACAACTGTCGTGATTTCAACCATGGTTTCAATACCGAGAAAATACCTACACAGGTAAGAATTTGCGAGTCGTTCGGCTGGAGGGAATCGGACGTTCGGCTCGCATCAAGTTAGTCCAGGTTTTTTCCCCTCATATCGCTTCGAATGGAAAGTAGCTCTCAATTTTCGCGTTGTACCTGGCCTGCCAAACCTAATATTTTTAGGTAGCGTTTTAATTGTGCGTCCTGACGCTCACCCATCTTGCTCACGCGGATGCCATGAGAAAAAATAACAAGAAGATAAAAGCTATGACTGCATGTTTATTTTTTTGCTGATTTTTCTAGTCCTTGATTTTTACCGTACATTTACAGGGGCTGACCAGTGTTGCCAACTCACAAAAAAAAAAAAAAAGATGCTCCAGGAATCTCGGAAAACTGCTGAAAACCGCTAAAATTTAGGCGCACAAAATTTATTGGTAAACGTTTTCGAAAAGCGGTACATAAATAAAAGAGCCCTTACCGCTCATTCACACTGGAAGCAGATCCGCGTTCGCAAAGCGGTTGCGAACGCGGTTGTATAAAGATCCAGTGCAATTGCACGCGCACTCGATGACATCAAGTGCGCGTGCAATTGTACTGGATCTTTAAGGCCTGTTCACACATGTAGCGGAGCGCTACGAGCATAGCGCTGACCTCGCGCTAAGCGCGTGCTGACGGGAGCGTTCACCAGCATTAGGGAGTTTTCGTAGACCGCGTTTCCCCCTCCGCTAAGCCCTCCGCAACGAAGCAGCCGCTACTGCGCCGGCGCGCCGATGGCCTTGACTGTAGAGTTCCGGCTAGCGTAGCTGGTTGCGGAGAGCGTTGCGGGACAGCGGAAACGATCTACGAAAAACTCCCTATTGTAGCGCACCGTCCAAACTGTTGCTCATGGCAGACGATGAGTAGCTGAACCGCGTTCGCAACCGCTTTGCGAACGCGGATCCGCTTCCAGTGTGAATGAACGGTTAGAAAGGAGATATGTTGTTCCACTCAGGTCGCTTCCCTGCCCGTAATGATGTACATTGAATGATCTCACATTTACCACGTGCTAACAGTTGTTACCTGGGTGATGTCCTCCATGGCATCCGAGTTTTAGTTCAATATATTGTGGCAGTTCAGAGCTTCAGCACTCTAAAAAAAAACGGGGTGTAGACGTTACACCCCTTGTCACATATACGAAACCCCAAAACTTCAGTTCGATGTACAACGCACTGACGTTGTACCGACGCTACCAAATTTCACGAGCGGCTTGATAGCCGAGTTGTTCAACTCATTAAAATAGTTAATGTAAGTGTGACTGACTGCAAAAAAAAGTTACCGGGGTTTTCTAGGCTCAACTGCAAAACCTTTGTGTTTTTTTCTTGTAGACTTTAAAACGTACTTTAGCTGTTTAATATGTTATATCGCACCGTCATCAACCCTCTTGCAAAAGTTGGGGCAGTCAGTTCAAGGTCAGTGCGCTGTACATCCAACTGAAGTTTTGGGGTGTCGTATATGTGACAAGGGGTGTAACGTCTACACCCTCTTTTTTTAGAGTGAGTGACGAAGGTAGCACATTTCGTAAAAGCTCGATTTTCAGGGGATCTGACTCGTACACGTGTCTTGGAGCTTCCATAAAGCGGTATCTAAGCTTAGAATTTGATTGCCCGCATGTTTTCTTAATTGTGTGCATGGTTAACTTGGCCCATTTCGTCTAGCATACTTGGAAAACCAATGCATACATTCACACGCAAATGCGTTGAAGGCGTGTTTCGAGGTTCATCACTGTAATATCTCAATCGCATAGCTGAGTGATTTCAGATGAGCTCGACTAAAAAGTTTCTGGTCAACATTTTTAAATCAACTGATGTTTTTATATGCCATTGTCTAGTGTCTGGTATAAACAAATCCGCACTTAGTTTTGAGCAGAAAAAAAATTTGGGGACAAGAAACGTCGTAAGTCTGGAAGAGGTGGACAGTTGAATTAACGCGCACTGATGGTGCGCTAACGCGCACGTTTGAAAGTGAATAACTAAAAAGATAAAATTAAGAAAATTCTAATACTTTTTACAAAGAAACTATGAGCACATCTTTCTTGTAATATATAGTAATAACATTTACTTACTGTATATTTCTTTTTATATTTCTTTACACAACAAAAAATGCCGATGCAAATAAAAAAAACATCACCTTCGATTTTTTTTTTTAAATTTGGTAGCCCTTTCATGTTTTGTTTCGGCATTCATTTATATTAAAACATGTTGCATTATATGATTGAGAAAGAAGACATAAGTCCCCAAGGTAAGGCCCTTTTTCAAAGCCTACACTTAGCAGTGCCCTATACGAGAAGTGACTCTGGGTTCCAGTCTCATGAAACTAACACACATCTTTTATATATTTTTATTCAGATCAGGCCCTTGATAACTATAGCAATCGTTCACACAGTAAAATTATGGAGATACTACTGCGTACAAAGGGGTATCATATTACGGACTAGTGATCTGAGAAACGATGATGCAGCCATCGACTACTGGGAACTTTCTTTACTTTATTTCCTGCGAAACAATATGTTCTCTCTCTCTCTCTCTTCCCCTTTATCTCCATCTCTTTCTCTCATATAAATCCCTGACTTATATCTAGAGTAAAAACATATTCAAGCATTCCTTTTCTGCGTGGCTGTGGCTGTTCTGTGTCTAGCAACAATCATTTCCTCGCGAAGATCACGATTATGGCGCGATAGTTGCGGAAGTAGCAGACGATACTCCTCGCTAGTTCTGGCAAAAAGGCCGAAACAATATTTTTTCGCATTTTTCCGCTCGCTGTCAAGGATAAGGGGGTTCGCTTCAACCATCAAAATACGGCCGCCGATGCCTGTTTACTGAGCAGTCATGCCTGTCGCCATCCCACTCGCTGGCGTCACGGGCAATGATAATATCAGGCACAAAGGGGCACACCGACAGACAACAGAATCCCCAAACGCTCGAGTCCCACGTAAATACAATAGAACGTAAACACTGTCGCGATGTTAACCTAGTAAGGTTTCCCTCCCCCCTCTCCCCCCCCCCCCTCCCCGTTTCCCCGACTGGGGGAGTGCAGTACGCGACGGCGTACTAACATAACTGCCTCGCGTATTCGCACCGGAGTAAAGGGTTGTCATGTGCTTAAGCTCCGAATTTTGCTCATGGTTCTACTCCACGGGCATTTCTCCTTACGCTACCCGGCGTTGTGAATGCCCGTCTGGAAGGATTTCAGGCGCGCAGTCAAGATAAGACGGTTCTCCGCGGTAAAAGAAAGCAATGTCACAAAAGCTTCAAGGCGGCGGCGGCACGCGTGCTGGTGAACGCTTGTAGCTTCGGTGTTGACAGGGTGTGGGGTGTGCGTGTTTTCGTTGTTGACACCAGCCGGCGATAAGGCACTACAGGCGGTAGCTCAAGACAGCCAAAGCTAATCAGAGGGGCCATCAACATAACCCCACCGCGAACCAGGCGACGGCAATTATTACCTTTGTATTGCCGCTCTAGAGAACGTTACAGGCTCATCATTTAACACTGGTGAAATTAACTCAGCATTTCTGTGCGACTAGCTAACAGGTCTGTGTCTTCAAGGAGACTGTGATCACTGCCCAAAACGCCAGTCTCTTACACTCGAGGAACTTGATATCCCAGAGGATGAAGAGATTGTGCTTACAACATGGGAGTCCGGTGACCTTGTGAAAAAAATACATTGGTTTCTGAGACTTCCCTAAAAGTCGTTCAAGTAACGGTTGGAAATTGGATATTTCACAACCATATCCGACAAAGGCAAGGTAAAGTAATCTACGATAAAATGCAGCGCATTCAACCAACACCACCTAGACAGAAGGCCTCCGCATGATCTCGTCTCCCTCTATGAAACGTCATCAGAGTCGGATCGCGCTAACTCGGCTATTGGGCCCGAGCCCGACCTTCGATGCGCTGATTCGACACGAGCCCCAGCCGAACACTGACACAGCACTCGCCCAATCTCACGCCTCGGTCGATCTGACTGTGATGACGCGTGCGGAGGCCTTTTGTCTAGGTAGGGTTGATTCAACGCGGAAGCATTGTCTTTCATTTTGACTTTGCTGAAAACTGGACCATCGTGCTTCCTGACGAAGTTCAAGCATACCACTGGAAAAACAAGTTTCGATATTTACATTGTAGTGACGACAAGAAAATTCATGTGCAGTGACGACAAGAAAATCTACAAGCAGCTTTGCAAACATCAGTGAGGTCTTGTGTCACGACACCGCTCACGCTTGCTGGACTCTAGAAAAAGTGAAAGAGTGGGTTGAAGACAACGTTGCGGTATACTCGCACGTGACGTACGCAAGTGACGTGGCCGTCCGTCATTTCAAGAATCGCTACCAGCTTCACCAGTTCGCACAGAACGATTGCCCAGAAGCCCAGTGGATATTTTTTTTTTTGCATCTGGACAAGGGAACAAATGCATGTGATGGAGTTGGCGGACTCGAGAAGCACCAGGCCACGCTGAACAACCTGAGATAACGTTCAATAAACGCAATTCAGGCGGCCAGGATAATGGTGAGCGTTCTATCCGAGAAACTGCAAGGTGTGCATTTTGTGTTCTAGACGAAAATAAGATTGTTCTGTATCGTAAAAAAAAAAAAAAGAATAGTGACTGACGGTGCGCGTTTTTCCTCGCATTCAGTCTTGGCACGCATGGCGGCTGTGCAAGTCATCAGCAGAAGGGACCTTTGACATATATGTAGCACGGACAGTCGGATCTGTTTCGAACAACTTTATTAAATGGGTACAGGGAGGAAAGCCGTAGCATAAAGGGCCGAACTTGATTCCCCGATGACTGCTCAATTTGAATGCAGGGATATTTTATTTATCACACTTTTCTTCGCGGGCTATTTAACCTACTGTTTTAGTTCGTGATTGCTTAAAATCTTTATGTGTTCACCATACGAGAATCACGAAACGTTATCCTCGCGCAAAATACAATATCTCGGCTTGCCACGATCAATTTGTACACTGAGAGTATCGAAGCTGCTTCAGTCAGGCGCAGTGGCACCCCTCACTGAAATTGTTTGTACCAGGAAATGCATAGCCAACCTAAAATATTTTAGTATTCTATCTTTATTTTTGTGTGTGAAACTAAAGTCTTTTCTTTTATTCTAAATATAAAATGTACGGGAAATTTAAATTTCACAATGCATCACCTTTACGAATAACTAGTCTCTAATATGATACCTTTTCTACTCTGTATGTAAAATGGTGTATATAGTTTCTCCTCACTTTTTCTGTGTGACCAATTGCTCTAGTTATCAATGACCTCATCTGAATAGAAGTATATAAAACTTGTATGTTAGTTTATGAAACTGGAACTCAGAGTCACTACTCGTATAGGGCAGTGCTAAGTTTAGGCTTTGAAAAGGACCCTCATTTGGGGAGTTATGTCTTCTTTCTCAATCATATAATGCAGCATGTTTTAATGAAAATGAATGCAGAAATGGAGTATGACAGGGTAGGGTACCCAAATTTAAAAAAAAACGGAGGCGGTGGGTTTTTTTTATCGGAAGTTTTCGTTGTTTGTTTTTTTTTCCGCATGATTCCCTAAATATTTCACGACTATCGTATCACTAAGATATCTAATATATATATATATATATATATATTAAATAATAGCCATATATAAGTAGAATACTGCCTGAAAAGTATATGATGGTGCATAATTTATTTCATGAGATGCAGGCCTCCAAATTTTGCCATTTGTCGTTCGAGCTAGCATGTTTGGAAATTTTTGAAAAAGTAATATAACGTGAATAATTATTATTACTATATACTACAAGCAAGCTAGACCGATAGTTTGTTCGTAAAAAGTTTCAGAATTCTCCTAATTTTATCGTTTTATTTATTCACTTTCAAACGTGCCCCCCTCATACACCTCTTCATGCCTTAGGACCTTTCCTGTCCCCAATTTTTTTTTTTCTGGTCCAAACTAAGTGTGGATTCGTTTATACCAGACACTAGACAATGGCATATAAAAAGATCAGTTGATTTAAAAATGTCAACCAGTCACCCTTCGGTCGATCTTATCTGAAATCACCCAAAAAGCGTAGCTCCCACTGACAAGTTTGCTGGCAGTAAGCCAAAATAACGTCCAAATTACTCTAACTTAACTCAAAGATTAAGTTACATATGATTTATAAATGTAAATTCGAGAACATTGGAGACATGGAAAAAACGTTAACATAACTTGAAAACCTCTACAAATCCCACCATCCGCAAAACTCACAAGTCTCCCGTTAGACGACTAAGAAAACATCTAAACATAGAGGGAAATCACTAAATTGGCAACACTGACGCTGACAGACGTTTGTATTAGACGGTGACTCGTGCATGATCGAACGCTAGAGCGCCGCTCTCATGGTCGCCTCTTGCGGGCGTCGGAAAAGTTTTTAGACGGGGACGGAATAGCAGACGGACGAAGGCGAAAACGGACGCCAACGCGCAGCTTTCGTGTCCGCGTCTCGCGGCATTGCAGACGACGATAGACGGTGGTGGAATAGCAGACGATACCGGAGGCTGCCGCGCCTCTCATCGTACGACAGGCAGGCGGTGTCAGACGCCAAACTAGACGCACCAGTTGTCGCGAAAGGGAAACACTAGGCTTCCAGACATGTTCGGGCCGAGCAGCCAAGCCAATCCACTAGTAATGGGCGGGGCTACTGATCTGTGGGCGGGGCTAGAACGGGCCGTGACCTCCACCTAAATTGCGTCAACGGCGTAAATATTGCACAAAAAAAATTATATTTCATGGGAAAGCGATAAAAAGAAAAATATGTGTCCCATCTATGTCCTCTAAAAAAAAGGCTTTGTTTTTATTTCTGTGTTTCTTTAAAGGCCGACGAGCAGCCAGAAAGGAGGAAACTCTCCCTCGATTCCTCCTTTCCGTTCGAGAAAGAGAAAAAACCTCCTCCTCTCTGCGGATTGTAGCTCAAAGACTCGCTCCTGTGGGGAGGGGAGAAGAGTGGAGAGGGAAGGGAGAGAAGGAAACCGGAAGCCGGTTTTCTTCCTGACAGAAGACGACGATTCTGTCCGTCGGACTTTAACGACGGCCATTTCGCTCATCTACGTTTGAGTGGGAAAGAGTGAGTTGCGTGAGTACCACCTAGAAGACAAAGCCTGTAAAACATATTTTGGTGCGCGCAGCCCTTATCGCAAGACTCGCAACGGGCGTCCGGGTGTATACACTTCATCTCTTGCGTTCACTGATATCTCGAAGGAGTTTTTGGGCCTTTTTAAAAATTAATTTAGGGTACGTGCGTCCACAATAACGAGAATAAATTCCTGTATTTTCAGATTCGTTCTCAAAAGAGCTTATTAACAGGACAGAGTTGCATGGCAAAAGATGGGTCGCCGCAAATTTCGTCCATATTGCTGCCGCAGCCCTCGTGTTCAAAGCAAGCTCCGAATGCGTGCACAAACAATGGCGGACTCTGATTATTTTAGAAAGCAGCCACTAGATGGCGCTCACTTTTGAAAAGGATGAATTGAAGCGAACTAACAATGCGTGCGAAAACAACGAGGAGCACGTAACTTGGAAAATTTTATCATAGGAAAGTAGAAGGGGACCGCAAGACAAAGCAGTTCGTGATAACAAGAAATAAGCTTGAGGAGTCCGTTTTTAGTGGAACCTCTTGGCGGGCTGCGGCCTGAGTGGGTAATAAATTTAAGCGTCTAGAGTTTCATTAAAACGACTTCTTTCTAAGCGCCGTTTGGAAGATTGATGGGAACATGGCGAATTTTTCCGCATACTCTGCCCCAATATTTGCGTTCTTAATTATACGCCGGAACTTTCAACAAATTGCACACATACAAACACACAAAATAAAAAGAAAAAATATTTATACATTTTTATACTATAGTCAGCACTCTTTCACGGTGTCTTTCATGTTCGTAAACTAGAAAAGTTACAAAATTCGACGTTCTAACGACGAAAAAGCTGAAAGTCCCAGCATGTGCGAGCCCAAACTTGTTTATTCTCGCATAAACAATGGATGAATGGATGCCTCGAACGAAGAAAATATTCGGCATTAACGTCATTTGATAAAAATCTAAATTATTGTGGGACTTCCTTACTTTTTTATGTTTTATTGATATAGTTTTGTTCACCAGTTTATTACCATCCGTGGTTGAGCGGTCACACAGTGCGTTTTTGATGTTGCTAATTTCCTAGTAATTTTATCTTTGACGTACACTTGGCACCACTTTGGAAGAACTTAATGCGAGCCTGCATGCTATTGTTCACGAAACGGCCCTTCAAATGTCCCCCCCCCCTCCCTTTCCCCCAAACAACAATTAATGCTGACGACAGCCTCAAACATTTATGCAAAGCGGGAAGATTAAAGGAAACGCGACCTGTCGGATAATTACCGCCTTTCTTAGTTTATTTCATTTTTTCACACATTTATTTCCCATCGGCTAACTCGTATTAGCATCGAATGTTAAATACCAGATTGGCCCGAATTTCTGATCCCTGATTGCACCTGCACCTTTTTTTTTATTTCTATTATTCTGATTATTATTTTTTTTTTTTTTTGGCTGGCGGCGGGCAAAGAATTGTAACGCTGTGCTAATGGCGCACGAAAATAAAATTCAGCCCAGTTTTTCCTAGCCCTGTCCCCGAAAGAATTCTGCTCGTTCGCAGGGGCTACACTCTAACTTTCCGGAAGATATCGTACGAATCCGTAAGATCCAAATAATAATAATAATAAAAAAATTCTGCACCTTGAATAGAGATTTGATTGCTTATGTAATTTCTTTTTTCTTCTTTTCTGTATTTTTTAACATTTTATTCAACTGGGTGCGTACGGGTGATTTTTTTTTTTTTTTTTTTGACGTTTCGACCGCAAAACTCATTATCCACGTTCGTGGTCGATTGCCTCCGAATATATTTCTCGGCGCAAATGGCGGCCGCTCACGGCGTGGCATTTTTTTCTCCCATTCCAAAACGGTATAGCAATCAAGGCGAAATAAAAACAGCAAAATAAAGATGTACATATAGATAACAATGACAGGGGAAATAAGGGGAAATAGCAAGAAGTATTGCCGCCGCCGAGGTTCCGGAGCGTGTGAAGGCGGGCTGTGAGCGAAAAGAAATTGCTATTTTGCGAACATTTTTTTTTTTTGCTTTTTTTTTTCTTTTTGCATTGGTGGGGTTGGGAAGCAAGCATAATGGAAATTACATCTCGCGGAAGTGTAGTGGCGACGTTCACGACGCTTTCTCCGCTACATTTTTCCTTGCGCATGATGCCATCAGAGATGATAGATGAACGCTGTGTGGCCAGACCTAGAGTTACTAAATGAGCTACGCTTTAGAGTAGCGCGACACTTTGCCGTTTTGGTGCAAAAAAATCCTGGTTTCCAGTTATCTGAAGCTTTATCTGAAATCGCAGGAAACGCTTTTGCGTCCTCCAGAAATGTTAAAACAGTTCGCGACAGAGCAAGACGATATTAACCGATCTAAGGCTGAGGAAGTTGTCTCTTTTAATTTGTAACGATCGACAGTCGCGTCTGCTCTGCATTAAGCACCAAGATGGCGGCGCCCATTAGCAAATCAGGAAACGGAGTGCCGATATATACTCTAAGCGTATCTCATTTAGTGGCTCTAGGCAGACCAAAATAGCGATCGAAGGGAGCATATGTATTATATACTCCGTTCCACGTTGAGACCGTCCGTAGCTGACGACACTAAGAAAAAAAAGGGAAGAAAAAGGAAGCAACGGCGCGTTTTCCTCCCTTCTCCTGACGCGCTTCCAAGTGGGCACGAGAAGAAGGGAGGAACGAGACGCTTTTCTCCAGGCAGACGAGTGAAAAGTTCCGTCCTCCCGCCTTATCTTCTTTCGGTTTCGTTTTTCGAGCATGTCGTGCGCGTTGTTTAATAAACGTTGTTGAGTTGACTGAGCTTCAGCGGCAGCGAAGGGTGCGCCTTTAATTCCGTCTCCCAGTCCAAACGTGCAAATCATATCGGTGGCATTGAGGATATTACTACTAATTTTGTCAAACGAGCAAACGAAGCCGTTAGAAACAGCGAAGCATCGGAGCAGTGCCAGCAGCACTACGTACATTGGGCTAAGAAGGCAAGTGTGCTATACTGGACGCCATATATAATTCGTTACTCTTCGGCTTGATTAAGATTTTTTTTTTTAATACTGAAGGAACTTGATTCAAGAGATCAAACATATCCACATACCCAGGTTAACACTATCCCTATCCAAATCTGAACTGAAGCTGTCTTGCGAAAGAAATTTGGCGAGATATTCACACGTCGCCCTTCAAGCACGTCGACCTCCCAAACGCAGACGCACCAAAAATGCCTGGGGAGACACTTGATGGATAGCTCGACGAAGTTACAACTCCAGTACGCGTTCCTCTCTTTTCGGGTTGGTTTAGTTGGGTGCTCGGAGAGAATCTGGCATTCCTTTGGCGGCCCGGGTAAGGTTAGGCTGGCTGGCCTCTGCGATCGCTCTGAGGAGGAAAAAAAGCAACAACAGGGATTACACGTGGTGGTGATAACCGAAAGGAAAAGCGGAGGAAGGCATCGAAAGAAGGAAATAGAAAGAGGGGCAGAAAGGAAGCGTGCACGAGAAGGGGGTGAAAGTGGGACAAACAGAAGGCAATTACACGCTGTTGTTTCGGCAGTGGGGCCTCTTTCCGCTTGCATCCGGAATTCGCTCAGTTTGTCTTTAACGTCATTTGTCTGCAAGAAACGTTCTTCTTTCTCCTTCCTTCTTTCTCTCTCTCTCTTTCTCTTTTCCGCTCTCTCGGCGAGCAGCGGGGGGGGGGGGGGGGGGGTGCATTTTCTCGCCTCGGTTTCGCGGCTCGCCTTGTCTCGGCCCGGCTCGTCTCGTCTCGTCTCGCGAATTCACGTTTCTTTTTCGTTTTAGTGTATATTTGTTGCTCGGCGTGTTGCGGAGGTTTCCTTATTGGCTGGTATAGTCAAGTGGGAGTGCCGGGTTGGCGGATGGGAGCGGTGGCGGCGGTCTTGTGCCGGGATAAATGCGCTCCAAAGAGTACACTATAAAGGCGAAACGGCTGCCGTTGTCGTCATTAAGACTCGTAGCAAAATAAAAGTATTTCATTTTTTTTTTCCAGTGAGACGGAAATGAACGAATGGCTGAGACGAAGAATATTAATGATGGTGCGATTTGGTTGTCTGGCACTACGACAAAAACTACAAAAATGTTAGTGTTACGCGTCTTTTGTTTATTATTAATAGTTACAACCGGAGTCCCGACATCCTCCCCCCGTAAGATAAGGAAGCTAATACTTCGTCGCTGATTACTGCTTGGCGCTTGAATGAATCATCCACAGATACAGCACTCCACCATTTGCAATCAACATCTGTGGGGTGGATAGCTAATGCTAGGTGGATAGCTAATGCAGCTCGGTAAACAAGAAACACGAATTCAGGGCATCAGCGAAATAACATGCTCTGGCTTGACTTCGTTGGTTTTAATTTCGCCGACAGCAGCCGCGTTTTAGCGCGGGTACCGTGTCTGTGTGCTATGAGATGGGCACCGCGGAAATTCGATTACACGTAAGCCATGTCTTTTGGAAATTAACGTTTTCCATCGCCCGTTGCATGTTCGTGTTCTTGCACGCACGATTTCTAATTATTATTTAAATATTAAGAGGAAACATAATTTATGACCAGCATTTTGTTTTTCGCAGAGGTTGGTAGGGTATTTTTCCTTGAGAATACTTTTTTTTTTTATAAATATGCTTAAATCTCACCGCGTTTTTTTTTATTATGCATTTTATATGGCTAAATTTGAAACCTTTTCTAAGGCAGCGTATTTCTTTTTATGAAATGCACTAAAATCAATATTTGTTTTTACTTCTTGCAATTCATAAAAAGAAATGCAAGACAAAGAGCTGCCATACTTGCAGCATGACAGGGTATTACGTCCTTCACACACTATGACAACAGTAAGCAAAACTATTTCAAAGAAAACAATCAAGTCAACAACCAAGCAACAGAAGTTAGAGCACACTCGACTGATTTCCAATGACATGCTACGTAGCACACGCTGGTTCCCTATTGATATCAGCGTGTTTACTTTTAAGTTTGTTAAGAAGTTACGGCAATGTATAACTTCAGGAAACCGCAATTCGTGCGAGGAGTGATAACATGCCAACTCTCGGCATGTCGTGCTGGGCACGTCGTATACACGTGTTCTCATGAAACCTGACAATTCCGACAGAAAACAAAAAGTGGTTATAACATGTTACTGCAATGTAATACACTCCTATCCAGCGATAGTTATGCAAGCAATTCATTGTCACTAAATAATTTTGGAAACGAAGGAAAGAAAAAGAAAGTAAATTGTGTACTTTCCCATCCATCACGTTTGAATAGAGAACGTGTTTGGGTATCGGAACGCGAGTTATGACTAACGTAGCTACTCTCTGCAGCATTCGCGGAACTTTTATTATTCATATACTTGTTAGAGATCACTTTGTGTGCTCTCGGAATTATTAATGGCGATCATAGTTAGCCAAGAACACGCGCGTAATTGTTGATAGTGCAAGGGTTAAAGTGAGGAGCGTTCAAAATGCCGTTCATTTGAATCCCTCTATAGAAAGCTTCCTAATAAAGCTTTTTATTTTTAATTTTTTCTGTCTGACCTGCACGGTTTTTGGGAGATAATTACCCGCATTGTGTTTACCGGGGGCTACGTGCCTCGAACTTGGGCCCGAAATAACGCTTTGCGGATTTTGAAATTGCACTCAGGGAGAACGCTGCTGAGGACAAAATAAATGAAACGACCATTTCCGTTTCAGCACGCAAAGCTCTCATTATTCCTGACCGAACGGCCCATATTTTTGGAATAAACGTTGGAGGATCAAGGAAAGGTGAAATGGTATCATCGTTCAATTTTCAAATTATCCACGATCGGACGTTCTAAACTCTTGCCTTTCATTCTTTCGACTAGCGTGTGATGGAGGCATTAGCACAGAGATTACGAGGAACTAATCTCGTTCTCGGTTCATTCGAAGCACGAATGCATCGTTTATTAAGTAAACGGAATCGCTTTCGATTAGGAGTTTGATGTAGTTTAGGTTTTTGCTGCTTGGGAAAGTGAACAAACTAAGTTCTGGCGCACGTGCCGATTCTCAATGCGAACGGAACAGCACCTAAACAAAGGGGTCAATTTGACTGCGAGTCTTTTTCTGTTAATATATTTCTTTTAATATAAAAAAGAAATAAACGAGAAGAATAAATAGGGTGTCGAAATAAAACCCGTAACATTCGGTTAGCTTCTCAGAGCTTCTTCAACATGTGTAAGTGTGCCTTTCGAAAACAGCAGCAATTAAAAGTTGGGGAGAACTAGTACCTGCGGGGACGCGGTGCAGGTATCTAGTGAGCAGAGCTGAGGAGGGCGAGTGCCTCTGCATGCCTGTAGTGCGATTTCCGATCACATTTTACGAAGCTTTACTACACAAACCGACACAGAAGTCGAACATTGCGAGGTATCCATTTCCCGAAATCTTATACGTATGGCATGTGCAGAGCCTCCTTGGTCTATTGAAGTATCTGATTACGACTGTTTCTTGATTTATTTTATTTGTTTACTTCCCTCCAACTAAGCTACTTCTCAGAAAGAGCTCAGGCTCCACCAGAATGACGCGCTAGCGGTATCACATAAGACTTGGCCCTTTCAGCTCGCAGTGTTCTTTAAATAAACAGGTAGAGGTAGCATTTTTTAACATTTTTAATGAGATGTTGGCGGGTGCAATCCATTATCACCTGATTCGAGGCTTTATATGGTGTCCGATCGTACTTCAAACTGTGCAAATACCGATGTCACTTTCTGATTCAGGCATCGTGCACGTTGGCTCCAGCTATCGTAGCCGAGACCAGTATACATTCAAGAGATGTCGAACCACTCAGCTTGATACGTAGCGTGCGTTGCAAAACAACTATTTGCTTTTCTCGCAACAAAGTCGGATATAACTTAAGTTAGATTATAAGTACCACAGGATCAGACCGTAATTAACCACGGTAACCCCAACGCTGCTTTCATCGTAACTTAAGAAATAGCTGCCGCCCATGCTACGGAGTTTTGAACCAGCATCCCCCTTTTACGAGAAACACACATCTTCACTTCATATCCTATAACGACAACCAAAAGCTCCACACAAGCACGCAAGCCCCCGCTACAATAACGACGGACGGGGTCTTATAAGGATAACATCCGAGACAAAGGGGACAAAAAACAACAACAACAACAACAAACCCTTGACAAGAGATGAAACACAGCATCCATTGATCACTGCGCCGCTCCCGGACCCGCAGCCATGCAAGCACGCCCCATAATGCCTACGGAACGTCGGCGAACAAGACAGCGGAAAACGGCTACGAAACGTCGGCGAACAAGACAGCGGCAAATGCCTACGAAACTTGGGCGAACTGAGACAGCGGCAAATGACGATGGCTCCCACTTGGCGGCGGGGATACTTTGTGAGTATAGCGGTAGCGGGTCGGTTCGCCTTTGCGCAGAAGGGGGCTCGTTGTCCGGCGTAATATCCGGGGGATCGGTCTTGACTTATAGGCCCAAAGTGCAGGCTTTCTCGGTGGTCGTCCTCTTTCTTATGCTGGGTATACGCTGCATCCGAAATGATGTAGGGTGGGCCATTCGTTACGGACGGCGAGGGAGCGAGCCCCTGGAGGGACGCGCTCTTCTAAGCGTCGTGCGGTGTCCTCATCGGTTATGGCCCGGACAGGGTAGTAACGTTCTCGGTAACGATGGTGCGCCTTGAAGGTTCTTGAAGACTGGATGGGGAGGATGTGGCGATGTCGCCGGGTTCGTATGGTTTGGGGTCGTCGTTGATGCGTGTATGTCTCGGCGTGATGACCGTTCGGGATTCTAGTGTTCGGTGACGACACCTAAAATGAGCAAAAGAAGTCAAGAACGGAGCAATCTTTTTTTTAACACCTTAAAGAAAAGAATTTATTTTTTATTTTATTATTTTGTTATGGGTCGTGTAAAATGACATTACTGGACATTTATGCACGAAGTGCAAGAGCAAAGTTTTTACTCGAAAACATACTGATAATTTCATCGAGGGAAAACGATGAAAAGGTGATTGGGCACCAAGTTACTGAAACGATTAAGCAAGAAATAAAAAAAAAGCAGGTGGAAATAAGCGCGGGGGGGGGGGGGGGAGGGCAAGTGCAGGTAATTTTTTATATGACAATCGACCGGCAGTTTACTTTTTCTAGTGTAATTTTAGTTCGCCATTCTACTTTTGCAATAACGTCGAGAATCCGTAAGAGTAGAAGTATAAAAGGCAGTGAAAGAATGCTTGTAGGTTGTAGAAATTTGGTGGGTATTCAGTACTTCATATAATGCAAAAAAAGATAACAAAAAAAAAAAAAACTCGGAACATAAAAGAAAAGAAGGTTGATATACAGAAAGGGAATAGTTGAGGGCGCTTGCATGGTTGCCTATACTGATATTTTTTTCTTCTAACAAGCCAAATATCCTGCCAAGAAAAAAAAGTCAAATTATTAAGACAAGCTATTACGTTAATCTTTTTTTATTTCTTTATTTTTTTTATTTTTTTGTGTGTGTGTGTTGGTTTACCAAAGTATTTCACTTCAACAATCTCCAGCGACTCCCTTTACCGAATGTTCTGGGGGTACACGAGAGGAGGTCGCATTCCGGCGGCTTGTAACGACGGCCGCCCTTGGCGAGATTAGCGCATAAGTGGGCCATAACGACGTTATAACTTTTCCCGGAGTTTCCGAGCGCTCGCAGCACCGCCGCGTGCCGCTCATTCGCATCTTGAGGGCCGGCCCCGGCGTTTATGAGCCAGGCAATTCCTTCGACCATCTGTTTGTGCTGTAGCTATATTTCGTGTGTGTGTGTGTGTGTGTGTGGTTGCCCGTTTTGCGAAGCGCGAATCCGAAACGAATGTTTTTTTATATACTATGTTGTTGTTGTTTTTTGTTCGTTAATGCGCGCACTTCGCGGTCAGACCAAAATACCGGCACGATGGGAGACCTGGGAATCGTGAATTAGACTCTAGGGTCTTCTTCCCGCAGATATCTGCACTCCGTTTCTCCTTTCGATGGGCCGAAGAGGAAACTGCGAGCCACCGAAGCCAATCTCGTGACTTCTGAATGTCACGTAACCTTCGAAAGGGACACAGCGACGCGCGGGGGGTGCGCCGTCACGTGATCCATTGACCCCTCCGCATTGGCTAGGATGGCCCGTGCTGTCCGCTGCGGTCCATCATTGGGTGAAACTAAGTGAAGATGAATTGCCCTTATTTCCACCACGCGTGCCGGCAGCTTTCGACTTTCTTCGCTTTAGCACTAGGACGTTTTGCTTTTAGTTATGTTGTGTTTGTAGTTTTGTAGCTCGCCAACAAAATTCGAAGTATAGAATTCAATGATCTTCGTCATTTCGCAGTTTTCGTGCGATTTATGCTCTTTGTTCATTGAGCCCTGTGTATCTGCTCAAATTAAGGCTAACTTTTTTCTTTTTTTTTTCTTACGTTGTCGTGAGCGACACGATACTGAATGTCTCCGGGTGCCCCACTTAAATATGTTTCACCTTTTGTTTTTAAACAAAAACTAAGGCACCTAGTCAAAAATCGTTTACTGATTTTTATTATACAACGCCTCCCCGCGACTAGGGGAGGAGTGGTGAGGGGCTTTCCGTGACCCCTTAGCAATATGAAGCGGCAGTTTTCTGTTAATTGGAGCTCTTGCCCCACAATGGATCTCTTGACTCGTGTCTGCCGAGTCAAGGGATCCCACGCGTCAAAAGATCCACTATTGGACCTTCTGACTCGGTGGACCTTTTGACTCATTGAACCTCTTGACTCGCCGTGGATCTTTTGACTCGTTGGATCTTTTGGCTCGTTGGACCTCTTGACCCACATTGGATCTTTTGACTCGTGTCCGGCGAGTCAAAAGATCCACGAGTCAAAAGATCCAGTATTGAATTTTTTGACTCGTTGGATCTCATGACCAGAAGCGGGCCGCGGCTGACCGTGGTCCTTCTAAGGAAGCGCGGCCCGCTGCCCGCTTCCAACAAACCTGCTACCGACGCAAAAAAAAAAAATGTAAATTAAAAAAAAAACAAAAAATACAGCGCTGCGACGTGTTTTAAATGCGCAAAAGAAGATACAGCGATGTCTCATTAATATGGACACCTCCGTCTCTTCCCAAATCTCGTCCATAATGTGGGTTATTATGGATGTTTTTCTAGACACCGTTTCCCCCTCTGCTAAGCCCTCCGCAATGAAGAAGTCGCTACTGCGCCTGCCCGCCGATGACCCTGACTGTGCAGTTTCGGGCATCGTAGCGGGTTGAGGAATGCGTTGCGGGACAACGGAAACGATCTACGAAAACTTTCTATAAACGGGGTTCATATGAACGAGGCATGAGTGCATCAGAAAGAACGAGTCATCACCAGTGTCACCATTCTTAGTCCCCCGGCTTCGTGTTTGTTTAACTATTTTAAAATCCTTTCCGTTTTCGCGTACATTGTGTCACATTATTTTTATCGTTCTCATGAGTCTTCTGTACTGCGCGAATGTGGCGAAGTATCCATGCGCTTTGATTTACGCTTGGGGAGTTTTCGTGTTCACAACTGTCGTGTAATAACATAATTAGCTAAATATTAAATTTTAGACGGAAATATATTCAGCTAACCTGGCTCTTTTTTAGTACTTATTCTTGCATTCATTTCTGTGTTTAAATTTTTACCTACATTTTTTAATTTAGTTTTCCTCGTTTATAATTACCCTTTTTCTTGCCGGCCCTCAACACTGCGACAGATGCCTAATCCGGCCTTTTAGCCAAAAAGTCTGGAGACCCCTGCGTTCGAAGAATATATTACTAATCTACTTTTTTTAAGCAAGGATGGTACCCCTAAAGTGCACGTATATTCCTCACTATAGTCTGCACCACATGTGCAATTTGCAGGGGTTAAAGTGAGCTAAAATGAAAGGTGTCTTTTTCTTAGATTGTCAGCAGCTGGTGCCCAGTCCGAAATGGGTGTTTACTTCGTCCATGCCTTCTCCTGTAAAAATGATGGGTCGTTAAGATTAAGGTTTTACCAGTTTACAAAAAAATTAATTGTCCCAATGTCACAATGTTTATTAACAACGTTTATTAAAGCGATTGTCCGGTAAACGTTTGTTCTTCAGAAAACGATTAAATTATAATGTCAGTTCTTTGAGGAATATCATCCGCACAATATCCAAATTTTTCTTCCTCCGCCACGCAAATAATTCAATTTTAAACAGAGCCAACTGATCAGATTGCAACTGCAAAACGCACAGCGTTTTCGTTGGCGACAGCGCAAGCTTTGACGTAACATCAGGCAAAGAGAGCCACTTCAGCTTTTTTACTGGGGTCTCAGTGAAATATCTTCGTTCTAAGAAATACAGGTTTTACGGCATTGAGAGAAGCTCAATTCTTCGAGGATGATCTTTGTACGCACCATCGACCATGTCGATCAAAACCGGGAACAAGTCCACGCCCTCGACCTTGACGTTACCATGCCTGATGTGACTTGCGAAATTTGGCGTGGAGTTTCGCATTGAGGCTCCATTGGATTTCAATGTCAGCTGCGGTCGGAGGAAAACGAAGTATCGATGGCAAATAAATTTTAAAATGTTTAGCCTCTCGACCTTCGGAGAAATCGAATTGGCGAGTCTGTGCACTTCGTAACAGCTTCAATATAAAAGTGTCCCGTCATTTTATCGTCCCGACCTTTATGTCTCGTTTCTTCGCTTTCTAGCTACCCTCATTTTCGTGGACAATCTCGGCTTGCCTTTGTTTCTTATTTGGGATCCTTTTTTTTTTTTTTTTTTTTGGTCACAACGCGATGCGAGCCGAAATATTTCCTGGGGGCTTTGCGGGCGGCTTTGCTCCGACGCTTATCGAAGGAGCGCCTCTTTCCGCTTCTTTCCGAATGTCACGTACGCGCGGGGAATGCCGACGATACTTCAGCTTGGAAGAAGGCAGGCTTCGACCCGCAACGTGAACAAAGTGTTTTCGTCTGTTATACGTGTGTGCACACTGTCTCCGTCTTGGGCCCGTCGGGCCCGAAAATGAGTCTGTACGAGCCTGGAAACAAAGCGTAAAATGCGATCGGAACGTGGAGGTCATCGAGTTGAGTATACATGTCGAGTTTGACAGCTAAACAAGACGACGCTTCAGTATGAGAGAGAGAGAAAAAGAGATTTATGGTTCACGTTCGCTCTGCGGTTCTCGGTTTCTATGAAACATTTAACGCCTGCTACATCCAGCGAACTTCTCTTTAAATAATTGTGTTGTGTGTTTGCTAAGACAGCGTGAGGTTAGTCAGCCTCACTGGCTGTCTGGTGAATACGCTGTAAATTAGAAATTTAGCCAGTGCAGTACAACCGCTAGCCTGGGGTCTTTAACGTGCATCAAGCAATAGGGATGTACGGCCGCACGCCGGCACGATGCTCATCCAGATCGAAACGGCGAAGGGGTAAGGATTGAGCCCAGATGCCCGGGTTTTGCATCGCTAGCTTACGCACGCGTGCTCCGAGCTGTAGTGTGTCACCATACTCGACAAGCAAGCTCCCTGTCCTTACTCAATTAGCTTATTTGAAAAAAAAAAAATACGAGAAGAAGATGGTAATATTTCGCGTTTACATGATCCTCAAGAGCCAACTGAATATTAAAGTAAGCCATGTTGCTTTCAATTCCTCAGTAATCACGAGAGTGCTAACGACGGCTCAGGCATTCCTTCTGAATGCCCCGGATGAGAGAACATATCGACGCTGCAAAGAAAAGCTTCAATGTTTGGACGAGATCACAAATGAAGTGGTTTGTGGACTAAGTGTAAGGTATGAGCTGTGAAGCTTCCTTGTTCTTCGGGTTTAATGAAACAATGTTCATGAAGGGTCGCGGCAGCCGTTTCCCGTTGTAGCAGGCATGCGCGCTACAAATGATCAACTTTTATGTTATCGAATTGCGCTCACTGGACTGAAAATAAAACTTTATGTAACCTGTCTTCCTTTTTATAAGTAAATAAAATTCGCATTAACTATTTTTTTTCTTCCATTACTGGCTAGATTTAAGAGCGCTGAACTTTGGCGTACAGGTATGTAAATTAGGGAAAAACATTCCGACCTTCATTGATTCCTTGCATAGTCTGAGAAAAAAAAAAGTATAAAAAATTGTAAAATTCTTTTAATCCTTTTAATGAATATCAATATAAAACGACCGTAAGAAACGTGTAGCCATTAGTAAGTCAAATGCAAGTTAATAATGTTCCAAGCCCGTATACGAGAATGAGTCTATATACCGATCGCGTAAAAAAAAAAAATGGCCCATCCCCGAGTTTCTGGTCATTAAATAGTCATTACTCAGTAGATTGTCTGTGAATATTGGAATAGCCATCGATCGCACTAATGACAAACTGATCCATGCCTTGTAAAAAAAAAACTAAAAAAAAAAACGTTGGGCTTTAATTACGGTGAGTGCACGCAGCTCCGACAAATTCGGAGCAGGGGATTTGAGATCGTGCGGTTTTGACCTTCACATTCATCATTCCCATAGATCATTTTCTCGGGTTTAAAGTTCGCGTAGAAATCGACCCTGAACCGCCAGACTTCGTAGTCGAGCTTAATGAAGGTGTTAACATCGCGCTCTCCAAGCGCGTTAGGTTGACTTTCACTCAAACACGTAGACCGCGTGGCCGCTGAATGTGCTGCTACACTCAAGAGATAAGCTTGAACTCCGAACTGTGATAGGAGACGGAAGAGCTTCTTCAGCGCTGAGACGGCTTATTCAGCACTGAAGAAGCTCATTGTCTGTGGTCACCGACAGCTGAAGAAATGCAGGGCGTTTCGAGTTCCAAGCAACATATTATCGCCGCAGAGCTAATGCGAAGGGCAAGTTCGTCTGCTTCTTGCGCGGAGGTTGCGGTGACGTCAGAAATCCGAACTCTGATTGGCTCGAGCGGAAAGATAGTGGGTCGCCGAGACCCCCTATCTGAGCGTCGTCTGCTCCTTTGCAACGTCGTCTGCTATTCAACAGCTGTCTTATTTTTTACGAGCGAGCTCGACTTCGCTTTTCAGAGAGGACAGACGAAATAACTGGAGCGGTACGATGTGTTTTTGTCTAACAACTAGCAGACACGTGTGAAGGAGCGAAGCCAAAGGACTCACGGGAGAGGTGGCCGACGCGCCGAGGTTTCTTTGCTAGCAGCCGAGAACGAGGGTGGTTAGCGTTCGCAAGTTCCCTGCTTTCGTGTGCGGCGTCGAGCGTATCGCGGAAGTTATGTCGTAGACTTGTTGACACCAAGAAGTAATTATTGATTTTATTTTTGGCGAAATTTTATGGAAACTTATGTTTCTATGCCCTATTATTTAAACAGACGAACACTTGATCGGGGGTAATCCGATGGACTTCAATTAGCCCTCTGTATTTGCTCACGTCACATTTTTCTAAACTTACTGTCTTAACAGACAGGGATAAAAACACGCTGCTTTCTTCAGTGTAGCCCGCGTGCGGCCCCTGACGTCTAAGGACATCACAGACCTGTGATTGCTCTGTTTCGTGCGGCTAATAGCCGCATGTCCCTCTAGAAGGGTGCAAGGTGCAGAGAACCACGCACCTATTTAATAGACTAGAGTCTCGTTCGTTATTGGAATTAACCAGACAAATCGCTCCACCAACTAAGAACGGACATGCACCACCATCCACCGAATCAAGAAAGAGCTCGCAATCTGTCAATCCTCCCAGAAATTTAAAATGCGACACACCGTCGTGAATGCGCCCACCACATCCGAAGACGCAGCACGTTTTCATTTTCCCTGGTAACACTGCCCCTTGGACAGCGCCTGATCGGAGCCGACCTTGAAATCATACAGGACTGAGGCAGAACGTTCTTTTCTCTTTTTTTTTGTTTTTTTTTTTTAACCAGCAACCACGCGAAGGACTCACGGCTACAGTCACAGCTGCTACAGCACGTCCACCATTGCCGACGCCGCAATGTTTACATCCGCGACCTCACCGTCCCCCCCCCCCCCTCCCCCCAAGGAAGCGGAGCTTAGTGTAACCTCCTTTCCCATGCGCAGAAGACCGAAGGGCGCCCACTTGACGTTGCAAGGTACATAGGGAGTTTTTGTAGACCGCGTTTTCCGCTCCAATAAGCCCTCCGCAACGAAGAAGCCGTTATTGCGCCTGGCACGCCGATGGCCTTGACCGTAGAGTTCTCGGTATCATAGCGGGTTGCGGATAGGGTTGCGGGACGGTGAAAACGATCTACGAAAACTCCCTAATGAGAGTGCCTGATTACCCGACAAAAAAAAAAAAAGAGAATCACGAAGTCTGAATTGTGAACATAACAATCCATGTCCCGCTGAAGAACTTACCAAGAAATCGGAGTTATGAGCGAACTTTTATAGTTTTTTGTCCCGTGAATTCAGTTATCGCACTTATCTTGGACAGAAGTAAACGTAAACCACATTTATTTGGAAAAATACGTGCAGCGATTGCCGCCGGGCAGGCGGCGATCCTCTGTGCAGCCTGTTATCTATCCAGAGCGTAGTGACGTCGTTGACAGCATCCCCAAACCTGCTTAGTGGCAAGCAAAGGGTCATCTGACCCCACTGATGACGTCACTTTTTAGATGCGGAGCATCTCTTGCTCGGGTCTATGTCCCGCGGCGTCGTAGTCCGCACTCACACTACGCATGCGCAACTCTCCTCCTTCCCTCTCTCCAACAGCTGCGCGTTACTATCTCCGCTCTCTCTCTCTACCAGCTGCGTGCACTTCGCGTGCGTTCGCTTCTACTCACACCGCGCGCGCATGCGCAACTCTCCTCCTCTAGTCTCCTCTCCTTCAAGTGTGAATATAAGCAGCGGTAGCGCGCTGCGCGCTTTCAGTTCAGCGCTGTTGACTCCACTTCACTCCGTTCTTCCGATTAAGTGTGATGGAAGCTACAGTCCCGTCAGTTAGTGGGTTGGCGCAAGCAAGCGTCAGCACCACCCCACAAACTAACAGCAACGCTACGTCCACTGAAGAGAAAAAATTACACCATCTTCCCGAGGGGAACCATGGGGTGATGCGGAGCATCGCGGAGTTTCCAACAACGTTCACGCGATGTGTGGTAACCAACGCAAGTTAACAACGTAATAACACGCAAGTTAACAACGTTACTAACAACATTACTAACACCGTTAATAACACCGTTAATAACGATCCGCGATCCTCCGCATCACCCCATGGTTCCCCTCGGGAAGATGGTGTAATTTTTTTTTTCTACCGCTCTCGCGCTTTCCTACTGTCGGCGCGCTGCAACGGGCTTTTACGACGCTCCTACTAATTGATCGAAATAAAACTTAAGATATAATTTTTAAGGTTTCTCTGCAATACAGCTTTCACCGATTGTTCGAATTCGAAGACGTCTTCAGCTTCCCTTTAATGACTATAGATTCTTTTCTTTGCAAACGCCACCAGGCGGTACTTCAGTCTTTGACATCCCAGCCAACTTCCGGTTTATGAAAAGAATGAGCAAGGCCCACCTTAACCACATCCGCTACTTGAAACGTCGACGAAACATTTAACCACCAATTCTCCAGGCAAACGCCGAAAGAACCAAGTAGCGCGAGATCTGTTAATTTCTTTTTCGAATGGTATTAAATTAACTTGTCTCCCCAACACGCTTAATTGTACAGCCGAAGGCCCTCGTTAAATCTCCAACTTTGCTCTCCGTGTAGTAGTAATTATGCCTTTTAGCACTGGTGACATAAGCATTGAGCTCGACAGGCTTGCAAAGACTTAGCGACCGAAAGTCGCTTGGGACGCATGCGGCGGTTCGTGCTTGTAGACAACAAAATGATCCATAATAGCGAAATGCCGTCCGCCACTATATATGATGCCCCCAGGAGGCTCCTTTTTTGGTGCTCCTATATGCTTCACTTTGGAAGTTGGTAATAGTCATGGTTGTCGTCCCGTTTAGCTGCGCACGCGCAACGAGTTGTCGATGTTCATTAAGAGTTTAAGGTCGCAGTCACGCCACTCAGTATACATCGTACAAACGCCACGGTGTTTGCTGGAGACACGATGAGAAAATTATCTGCGCAGTCGCCTCGCACCCGTGCGAAGCATGCTTGCTTTATACACGTCTAAAATTATGCTTCGAATAAGACTGCAAGAATTTTTGGTACGCCTAATGTTACAAAAGTGTCGTACAAATAAAAAAAAAAAAAGATGGATCACACAGTGTTTGCAGACAGTCTTTTGTACGATGTGTTAGCCCTGTGTGGTGTCGGCTCGATGGAGGTGTTCGTTTTTGGCATTGCGCGCTACCAGTGCACCCTATGCGGTGTGCAAGTTCGTCTGCTTCCTGCACAGGGGTGGCGATGATGTCAGAACGCCAAGCTCTTATTGGCTGATTGAAAAAAAAAAAAATAGTGGGTAGACCTCGGGGCATCTAGCATTGAGGTCTACCCACTATCCTTTCAATCAGAGCCAATCAGAGCTCGGCGTCGTTCTGTCATCGCCACTCCTCTGCAAGAAGTGGACGACTTGCTCTCTGCATGTTGACTTTCAGTGGCTGGGATTAGGCTGGAGCCACTTAATTGTGCCATGTTCAATAGATAAGCCTAAAACGTGAACTGTGAAGTGTTCTTCACATTCATCTTGAGCGTCAACTTTCCCAGAAAAGCACTTAGAAGGGTAAATCGCCTGCCATCGACAGGGGAAGCTTATGTGGCCCAAAGCAGTACTCCAACTCTCGTTTAAATCTGTCTAATAAGGAATGGAATGAATTTCGCGAGAGTGTGGTAAACATTTCTGATTTTAGCACATTTTATACCCTAGTTACACTAGCGCTGTTAACTGTCATTTAGCCAACGATCGTTGACATCTCCCACCTGTCATCGAGCTCAACTAACTTGTCGGGCGTTACATGGTACATAGGCATAACAACCACAGTTGAGATGCGCGTCAAGAGACACGGTTGAAACTGAAAGGAAACCAAAAATGATGTCACCTTACCTTTTCTAAGTAGCGATGCAAATGAATTATATGCACACTTTTCATTCATTAAAAAACGCTTAAAAGAAAATAAAATAAACTCCTTTTTTGTTTGTAGAGTAAACAAACGACAATCACAACGTTTCACACAAATTCGAGAGACGCAACAAAAGTTTTATCGCCAACGACATTACAATGGCCGCCCTCGCCGAGCTTTGGCTTTTCCGACGTGCCGTAATCGTTCTAGCGGCAGCTCTGGTTCCGAATCATAGCTCTTCCGACAATATTTGCTGCTACGATACTTTCTAGATACCTCCCCCAATCTTCCGGAATCGAAACTGCTTCGCTGGCGCTGGCCATAAGCGGAGACGCGGCGGCCGCGGCCATTTTTAGCTTTACTGGGGTGAACTCCCAGCAGTTCTACTCTGTTTCACCTGATGTTGTACCGCATCGAAGGCTAGAAGCGCGTTCTCCTAGCGTTGGCAGCGTCCCTTATTGTACGAGAGCTTGTGCCGCCGAGATGTGCCCTAGAGAAAGGAGCTCGCGCTTGTGGCCTTTAATGTGGCATATCATCAGGTGAAATAAAGTATAACTAAGGTAGGTCAGCTCAGTTGAACTCAATGATCGTTAGCGTCTAATGACAGCGCCGCCGTGTAACTCCGGCCAATCGCGATTGAGTCAACTATCGTTGGCTTAATGGTAGTTAAGAGCGCTAGTCGAACTAGGGTAAGAGTGCTTGCGAAGAATTATACCACTTTTTATATCTCCACATACTAAGTTGGTACGCAGCTATTGCCTTCTTTTTGTTCGTCGTTTATGTAAGACTTTGTAAAAATTCTTTGAATTTTAGGTGTTTTGTATTCGAAGTGTATTTATTATTTCTTTGTTCTCCCCTTATGTAATGCCTCCAGGCGCCTTGAGATAAAGAAATGCAATGAAATAAACTGAAACTCAGGTAATGACAAGGCAAATAATACGTTTTCACCTAAAAGGAAACCTACGCTGTGGCACTGTACATGATATTTCACATTGAAAGAAATTGACCGCATCTCCACGTGGTGAATGATGTTGATTGGGGCGAAGCTCTGGTGGTGCTTGTCTGCGTAGACGCTGAGCCGCAGTATGCCGAGCCTTTCGTTCGTTTTCATCCATGTCAGAAAGAGAATGTGTGGTATGGAACGTGGTTATATACGCATTTGAGCATTTGACCGCAGCGCTTCCTCGTCTATAAACGTTGAGCCAATGCATGCAACGTTTAACGCGATAATATACGCATTTGACCGCAGCGCCTTCTGTATAGACGTTGACGGCTACATGCAACGTTTCATACATGACATCCCCAGCTCTTGAGTTACTACCACATCTCAGAGCCCTCTACTCGTCCCGCAGTCGTGGCCGAGTGGTTAAAGTGACGGACTGAAAATCCATTGGGGTCTCCCCGCACAGGTTCGAATCCTGTCGACTGCGCAAACATATTTTTCATTTTTTCATCAGTTTTTTTTCACTTTTTCATCTTTGTTTCTTGCCCTACATGAGCACGTGAGCACGTGAGCTGACGAGCAGGAGCAGGAACACTGGACGCCAGACAGATGGACGGACGGACATGGCTAGCCCCTAAGGAGCTTCGCCCCTAAAAAAAAAAAAAAAAAAACACTGGTGTGTGTGCATGTTTATGCAGTCTGCCTCAACGGGCGACTTGTTTCCCAGCTGTAGATGAGCAATTTAGCCAGTGCAGTGCAACCGCTAGCCTGGGGTTTTTAACGTGCACCACGCAGTAGTGATACAGAACCGCACGCCGGTACGATGCTCTTTTTTTTTTTTTATTGCCTGCTTTGACAAATTTACATAACATTTTTTAAAAGATAAAATCATGCGCGCAAAAAAAATTTATGCGCACATGAACTTTAAAATTCCTTCAGGTGTTCCAGAACATCCAGTATGGATACCCACTCGGGCGGGCAAACCATTGTGGCATACACAGCTTTTACACGGCGTACAGTTTCTATAAAATACATTCTTACAGGGCGCACATCCACTTCAGCATTGCGCACAGCCATCCTGCAACGCCATATTGCCTGCAGGCCCAGGATCATGACAAAATCAACAGGGATTTCATCGTGTTTCTCTACTGGAAGGAACCGTATTCCATAAGGTGTTATCGGTATGTCTTTTTTAATAGTTCGTTTGAGGACATCCCAGAACAGAAAAGCGTCCCAGCAATCTAAAAATACATGTTCTATTGTCTCTGGTGCTTTGCATAGAAAACAGTGAACACCCCACGGAACGAATATATTTTTCTCATGGAGCCAAGTTTTTACGGGAAGTGTACCCGTGTGTAGTTTAAAGAAGAAAGTCTTTATAGAAGGGGGAATTGACATTTTTTTAACACGTGATAAAACATCATGCCCTGGGCCTGCTGGGTACACTGACCGGTAAATGGGAACAGGAAAAACAGTTTCAATAATGTCTCTCGTTAACCGCCTTCGATTGACACTTGAGAGATACTCTAGAGAAAAACGTACAGACAGGAAATGAAACGCATCAATCACTTCACGAAGAAAGCTACCAATCTTGCCTTGCTTACGACAGCTCGAAGAAACAACAAACGAAGGGATCTCGTCAGATAACCTTGTCTGGATTATGGCACGAAGAAAAGGAGTGGTTTGATCCCGGAGGAATATAAAACGTGACACAACTTGTTTCACAAAGACATGCGATAATGACAGCCCACCTTTGCTGACACGGTGAAACAGATTGTCGCGGCGAACTCTTTCCCAACCCGAACCCCAGATAAAAACAGCAAAGACCCGATGCAGCTTTTGTATATTGACTCTGGCGCACGCCAAAACCTGAAGCACATACCAGAATTTGGCAATTAAAAAAACATTACAGACAGTAGCTCGTGAAAATATAGACAATTCCCAGCCACCCCACTTACTAGTCTTCTCGCGCGTATCCTCAACAACAGTTGCCCAGTACTCGTTTGATTTCTTATAGTGCTGCAGTGGAACTCCTAAGTACCTAGATGGAGTTGACGTAAAAGGAATACCTTCAAAAATATCAGGTTTCGTGGCCCAAGTGCTATGCCAATGACCACAACACTTATCCCAATTGACCGCAGCACCTGTTAGTTGACAAAATGTTTTAACCTCACTGACAGCTTCTACTATACTCTTCTTGTCCTTACAAAATAAAGCAATATCGTCTGCATACGATAGCAGCTTGATCTCTGTAGACTGCAGTGTAAAACCTATAATACACCTATTTTGAAAAACTTTTCTACAAAAGGCCTCTAAATAAATACTAAACAATAAGGGCGATAATGGACAACCTTGTTTCACAGAAGACATTACACTAATGTACGTAGATGGCTTTCCGTTCACTATGAGCTGAGTGGTACATCCGGAATAAGCCATTTTAACGAAACGTAAAATCAAATCCCCCACATTTACATGTTCCAATATTTTATACAAAACAGAGTGTTGCACACGATCGAAAGCTTTCTCCAGGTCGATCTGGAGCATAGCCACTTGATCAAGATCATCATCACACAATTCTAATAAACTTCTTACGATATGAATGTTAGTTAGAATAGATCTGCCTCTAATTCCACAGGTTTGGTGCTCTCCAACTATTTCACAAATAACATTCTGTAATCTCTTTGCTAAAATTTTCATGATTATCTTGTAATCCACATTGCTGAGCGCTATTGGCCTATAATTTTTAACGTATTGAAGCTGTTGGGCATTATCGCTTTTTGGGATTAGGACAGTATATGTGTTTAAAAATGAGGGCGGCAACCTATTCTTGTCATGGGCTTCGAGTACAACTGCGTGAACGAACCCAGCGACAACATTTTTATATTTCTTATATATTGCCGCAGTCAGACCGTCTGGTCCAGGAGACTTCTTTATCGGCAGCTCGTCAATGGCACTTTCAACTTCTTTCACGCTTATCGACTCTTCTAGTCTTTCTTTTATCTCGTCATTTAGACGAGGCATAACCGCAAGATAATCTTGAAGTTGTGTATCATTCCCATGTTCC
Organism: Ixodes persulcatus; assembly: GCA_013358835.2. Lineage (NCBI taxonomy): Eukaryota > Metazoa > Arthropoda > Arachnida > Ixodida > Ixodidae > Ixodes > Ixodes persulcatus. Next base: position 163,964 of record JABSTQ010000943.1, read on the forward strand.
TTTCTCTGGAGCAGATTGCTGTAATATTCCACGAATGCTTTCTGAATCACGTCTGGGCAACTACTCTTATAGCCACCGTATTCTATTTGATCTATTGTTTTCTTTTTCCCGTGTCTTGACTCAGCACTTAAAGCCCTTTTCGTTGGCCGCTCCCCCAGTATGTATTTCTCGGCCCGAGCGCGGACTAGAGCTCCTCTATACTTCTTTGTTTCATGCTCCGCAATAGTATTCTTTACTAACTGGAGATCGTCCGCAAACCGTCCTGGATTTTCGCTTTCGAGTTTGCAAACTCTCTGAAGATCGTCGAGGAGAAGCTTTTCCTCGGTTCTTTTCCAATAGGTTAGCTGGCTAGAGCGCTCTACTGCCCGGAGTTTCAGTTCACATTTAAACCTCTCCCATCTTTCAATCGCACTTTCATCATCTCCTTTCATCGTATTTATCAGTTTCTGTACACTATCATTAAAGACCTCATCTTCAAGAAGGGTATCGTTAAATTTCCACGGATCCCATTGAAATTTAGGCTTATAAATTGCCCCCCCAATAATAAACGAAACTAACACACGATCTGAAAAGAAAACAGGCAACACATGGTAGTCGTCATACCCGGTCAATAGTTCAATTGAAACATAAGCTCTGTCGAGGCGAGCATGTCTCGCTGACTGAAAATGCGTAAAGCGCAAACTGGGGACGGTTCTTTGGGAGTTAGCAATATCCTGCAAACAAAACTGTGTTGTCATTTCTTTTAAATATTTCGCGCTACTATCACTGTCTGACATCCGACTGGACCGATCTGTCGGGTCACAAATGCAATTAAAGTCTCCCAACAGGACTACTTTCCTTTCACATTCTAAATAAGAACGGATACTCTCAAAAAACACTTTCCTACACGTACAGTTATTCGGCGCGTACACATTAATTATTCTATATTCTACATTTCGGATGTTACAGTCACAAAGTACAATTTTACCATCACTGTCCGATAGAACACTTTCCACTCGCGCATTCAAAGATTTCCTTAAAAACAGCATCCACCCCCCGGACGCTCCGTTAGCGTGCGACACACAGACCTCAAAATAACTTAGGAAAGATGACAGTACACGCGTCGTCTCTTCCACGCTTTCAACTTTAGTCTCCTGAACCGCGAGGACGTCAATTGCGTTATCGAATAGGAGCCGCTTAACCTGGTACTGTTTACGCCGCGAGTTGAACCCGCGAACATTCAGCGTCGCAACCTTAAACATTTCGACAAGGTTTGACGGCCTCGCGGCTCAGTGACTCACCTTGCCCGAGACCTGCACCGGGAACCGTCGCACGACTTTCTTTTAACCAGCCGGTTTGTCTGAGCTTCCCGGCTGAGACTCAGTTTTCGCCACAGGTCGCAACGTCTTTTTCTTTAGCGGCCCCTTGCTTGGTGGTGGCGTCGCCGGACTCAAAACAGCCCCGACTTTGGGCTCGTCCGAGTCCCACTCACATGATCGCTTCATGGCCAACGTGCTGGCGTCGGCCATGTGCACCTCGTTGTCCCTCGGGTCGTCATTCACAACTGGCGGCTCCTCGCTCCTTGTGGTCGCTCTGTTCTCTCGTGTCGTCGTCTCCCCGCCACACGCCTTCTCCGCATCTTTCTTCTCCGCAGCCTTCTGCTCCACAGACGCGGCAGCCGACAGAGGACCCACCCGCTGCGGCGTTGGGTCCGCCGCCACTCGGTCGCCCTCCACAGGCTTTGCAGCGGACGATGCGTTGGCGGAAACCGCCCCCTTCGTTACGTCCTCTGCTTCCACCTCGTCCATTAGAAGTTCGGCATTTGCCCCGTTTCTTCCGGACCCCGTGGCCGTAGCGTAGGTCTTGACACAATGATCAGTATCATGACCAAAACGGTGGCAGGCACCACACTTTGGCACAAGGCAATCACGGCGGATGTGACCAGTGCGTTGGCAACGCAGGCAGAGCGGAGCCCTACCCGGTGCAACGACGAGGGCCAGCCCTCCGGCGACACGTAGCTGGTGTGGTAAGTCCTCCAGAGTGAGCCCAGGCTTCAGCCGAATTACGGCAGTGCGTGTCATTGACCCGCACCCCAAGAAACCCTGCACTCGCCACTTCTCGGCTGCGACCTCTGTCACCTTGCCATAAGGTGCAAGCGCCTCCCTCACCTCGTCGTCCGGGATATGATGGAGCAGCCAATGCAGCTTGATGCGTACCGCTCGGTCCCCCGGGTCTACGACGATGCAGCGCCGTTCCTTGACGACGAGGTCGCCCGCCGCCAGGGTCTTCCGTTTACCCTCGGGTGATTTGAGGGTTACGGCCCAGACGTGATTCATCTGGTACGCCCCCAAAGCAACAACCTCGGGGAGCAGTGCCAGACGATTCAGGGCGTCGCGGAAATCTTCTACGCGGTACGGGCGGCCTCTCACATCGGCGTGCAGAAAAACGGTGTTGAGCACCGCAGGTCCAGTAGGCAGAGCCAGCAGAATAATCTGATAATCGGTTGATTCTTCATCCTTCCTGATACCGCGGCCCGATAGGGCCGCTGAAGCCGCTCCAACGGAGCTCGTCATCCCACGTCCGTTCACGACGGTGGCCGGAAAAGGAATCCCGGTACGATGCTCATCCAGATCGAAGCGGGCAGTGGTGGGGAGTGAACCCAGGATCCCTGGGTTCTGCAGCGCGAGCTTTCGCTCCACGTGCTCCGAACTGTTGTGCGCTATACTCCATCTCATGAGTTGCGTGCAGCAAAGGCAAAAGCAAAGGCGCGAGCGCTTCCCTTTCAGTTTCGCCTTCCTTTCACAAGCACTCGCGGAAGGAAAGCAAATCTAAAAGCCATCTGCCCGCGCCTATGTCTTTGTCTTTGCTGCACATAACTCCTGAGACAGAGTATAGACCACTCGGGCACTGGGCCCCATATTTCGCATTGCTCAATTCCAGACTGTCTTTTTCCCTTAAATGCCTAAACATGGTTTGAACCTTTAGTTTGCCGAACTCCCTCATGATCTCAGCCATTGACTCTTCTATGGAGCTTTGCAGGGGAGTGGACGCTCCGGATTTATTATTCTGCATAACCGCCGTCATTTTTTGCTTTCTTTTACGACTGGTTTAACACAACTTGTTCAGCCAATAAGGCGAGCTAGGGTGTGGTAGACCAATTCGGAGCCGAGCTGTGAAATCAAAGCAAGCTCTGTGCTCTCCAACATATTCAGTGTTTCTGAGAAGCTCTCTGTCTAAGCTATTAAATCACGCCTTAAAAATACAACGTGTCCTTTTTTTTTCTTTATTCGACGAAGAAACAAAAAAAAAATAAGCTTATGAAGCTGCGTTGAAACGTTCATTCCACAATGGCAATAAAAAATGCCTCACGCGCCACTGTTTGTGCGCCCCAAGTGGCCCTCGTTCATAACGACAAGCCATAAGGATCCCCGCCAGAACCGCCGGAGCAAAGCGACGGTAAAGCAAAAGGAAAAAAGAAAAAATAAACACGACAAGAAGGCTTAGCAATAAGCTTAAGTACGCCATAAGCAAACGCACGCCATAGTATATGAAACATTGCGGAGAAAAATGACGTCAAACGAGCGCTATTTACACGGTCCAGGGGACATCAGCCGTTTTGCAAACGCCCGACGCTTCCAGAATATGAAGTGTTCTTCACTACAAACAACGTACTCTCCAGAAATTTCCACTTGGTGAAACAGATTTATTAAGAAAGCAAAAAGACAAAAGAGGCGGAGAGAGAAAGACAAAAAGACGGCCTCGGGTCATAACACAGAAAGCGGTTAAATCTTGCTTTTTGTCATCGTTATACAAATGGCCATTGTTGTTTACTCTGGAGTGTCGCGATACAGACCTTTCTTTTTTTTTTCCCGAAACTGTCGTAGAATTTGTAATTCTGAATTAAGGTGGGCTTTACGCTGAGCGTGCTGTTTTTAATTAGCTTTATTTGGTTAGGCACGTCTGGACGCAATGTTTCATACATTTCTATTTACTTTTTTTAATTAATATATTCTAGGGTACCCCCCAGTTATATCCAGAAAACGGAACTCGATTCTAATGCGTGTACTTGTTTCCTGATCGGACGGTATCCTGAATGACCGGATGGAGTCTTTTCCAAGATGGATGAATGGATATGGCTGAACCTTTTGATAGGGCGTGGCGGCTTACGCCACCTAGCCAAAGCTTCTAAATTAAATAATTAACTGATGTCCGAATCAATTCTTATTAAACGAAGAAGGACAAATAATCGCATATCGCCGCTAAGCACAAGCATCGTCGATCATTCTCTACAACCGAAAGTCACGTTCCGTGTGAAGCGCGCGCCCGAAGTGATACCGTGACCGCGTTAGCTTCACAGGCTTCAAATGTTGGTCATGCGGGATGGTGTCCCCTTTAAAAATAGGGACAAAAAAAACAACAAAAAACCCGGAAGGGATGGATGGCAACGCTGCCGTGTTTGGACAATTCATGGGTGTTTTAAAAGCATACCAGTTTCAACTCATTTTAACTTGCGTGTCCCTTTTCGGCCATCTGACCACAGTGTTGTAGTGTGCCATTATTTTGTATTTACGATTGGGGTGAAGTATGGTGACAGGAAAATGTGTCGATGACATCTCTTTCTGTTCTCTATTGGCCGTCTTCCAAAGTTTACATTGATCTCACTTCAAAGAAAATGTTTCGAAGCTTGTAATTCAAACACTTCACCGCGTTTAGCGTTTCTCTATTTGTGTTGTCATATATCACACCGATCGGAGTAATTCTGATCCGCTTAAAGAAGATTCGGAACGCATCAATATATAATCCCCCTCATTTTTCCAGATATATTCGTCAATATAAAATTATTGATAAAGTGTAAAGATAAAAATAAATAAATTACTTCATTGACACTTAATAGACAGCCTTTCTTTGGACAAAACAATTTCCGCCGTTCTTTCAAAATAATTTATTTTTTACGTGTGTGTTTTTTTTTTTTGTTTAAAAACGCGTCTCGTGTATAGCGGATACCGAAGCAACCTAGCAAGATTCCCTCGTGACCTGGAATATCCTACCGTCTTGATCCTTCGCACTGTCTATCAGAGTTGGTCTGTACTTTTTCCCAGCCTATACACACAGCTGAATACAAATCAAGCGCGGGGCACTCGGACAGGGAATCCACTCGCCTCGTCGACGGGCCTCCCAACAGACCTTTCGCACCAGGAAGGTCGACCGGCTCACGTTCGGCCACCAGTCGACTGACACTCTAAACTCCCGATCGTGATTCCTCCAAGTCGCCGATCCGCCGACATGGCGCGACGTATAGATTCCGCCGTCGCGCTCGCCGTGACACAACACAGCCTCCGATCAAGACTATCTCGAAGACAAGGCCTAGCCCATGACGTCATCGTGTGTGGTACCCCTTACCCGCCTCAAGAGGCAAACGCGCTGAAGCTACACGAAGTAGAGTGCGGGGCACAGTTAGCTCGACCACGACATCGACGTTTTTACGCATTTTACTTTGAAAGGGTAGTGAATTGGGCATCAAAATCAATCACTTAGGTTAGTACCCCAACCGAGCCCTTTCTACCACTATAGTAGTGTTGATGACAGTATTGCTTCAATATTGAATGAACCACAGTGAAAACTGGCGACGGCTTGTTCGTGCTAGCATTGTGTCTTCGCCGGGTATACGCGGCGTAGTGCAGCGGACGCCGATTCTGATTGGTCGTAGATATCGAGTTCCTGCTCGCCGGCCGATGAGAGCCCCACGTTCTGCGCTACGCTACGTTCGCCGTGCTCAACGTCGGCGTATAAGAGAACCTTAAAAAAACAGTGCAAAGAAAAAAAATATTTTTTTTTTCTTACAGGTGGTATACGTACTTCCGAAAATACTTTTTCCACGAAAGAATTTTTTTTTCTCGCAATACTTACGTTGTTAGACGCAATTTAAGTGGAGGTCTCAGCCCGCTCTAAGCACCACCCACAGATTATTGGCCACACCCAAAAACTACATGCTAGTCGTGCGAGCAGACGAGCCGCAGCTTGCGGTATCGTCTGCTATTTCACCGTCGTCTATCGTCGTCTGCAATGCCGTGAGACGTGGACACGAAAGCTGCGCATCGGCGTACGTTTTCGCCTTCGTCCGTCTGCTATTCTGCCCCCGTCTAAAAAATTGCGGTTGCTTAGCTCGGCTATGCCAGGATATACATACATAGCGTGAGCTTATGCGCACAAAATGAGAGGCGATATCAAGCGGCTCCGGTGCAGCGTCAGACTTGGCTACTGCGCAACGGAGGCGCACAGCTGGGCACGCGGTGGCGCCAGTGCGTCTGCCGCGGCTATGACGTCGCTCCTCTGGAATGCGCAGACCGGTGCGGCGCGCGCGGCGGCGGCGGAGCGCGCGGTGGCGGCGGCTCCGGCGCGCCAGCTGTGCGCCGTGTGACGTCACTGCTCCTCGCGCATGCGCAGCATGGCTCTTTGGGAGCCACGCGAAACTGCTCAACCTCGGCCAGTGCTACAAAACTCCTGCTACGCTCAGAAGACGTGACCATGAAAGCGGCGTTCTAGCGTTCCATCGTGCTTCAGCCACGGGCCGATTCAAGCGTCTGTCAGCGTCTGTCGATGTGCGTAATAAGCGAGATAACAAAAAAAAAATCTGCAAAATAAAGATGCAGTCTTTCTAGCTTTACTGTTCTTGTTATGTTTTTCACATGGCATCCGCGAGCAACGTGGGTGAAGTCATGACGCACAGTTCAAACGCGACGTAAAAATATTCGCTTTGGCAAGCCAGGTGCACTGCAAAACATAAAAGCTTGCCTTTCGAGGAGCAATGAAGGGAGCATACCGAGACAAACTGGATGCGAGCCGAACGCCCGATTGCCTCCAACTAAATGGCTCGCAAATTCTCACCTGTGTAGGTATCTTCTCGGTATTGAACGCATGGTCGCAATCACGACGGTTGCACAATTCACAGAGCAGCGGGGTCACTTTTACGGGAACCACCATTTATATTCAGGCTTAACACTCGGAGGAAAAAAAAAATCAAGCCAGGTCGATCAAAATAATTGATCTAGGACGCTTGGCTTAGGCCGATCCCGCTACGAGAACAAGCATCCGCACAGCGCTTTTGAAGGGACGTACTTGCGGCAGTTGTTTCTTGCAAACTACGTCGGTTGAAGAGATCGTCCTCCAAACACCTCTGTGAACTCAAAGCGCACTCATAAAAACTCACGAACCCAACGAGCTTCGCTCGTTCAGCACTCCGCAGATGCCTGCAGCCATGTTTGTTGTCGTTTTAAACCAAGGCGGGAGGAGCGATCTCAGAATACATTTAGAAAACAATAATGACTCTCTCTTGATTATTTGCTTCTAAACATAACAAATAGTTGATTAAAATTATATTACGGCACGGAGATACAAGTTTACAATCAACCTTTCACGCGTCAGTCATCTCGCCAGCCAATGAGAGATGTAAGCACCTTGTAAGCACGGGGCGGGGCTTAACGGGCCGCGACCTCCACTGCATCTAGGGTGGCGCTGCGTGGGTCCTCTAGTGATGACGTGTGGGGCGGAAAGTCGTGGGCCTTCACTTCCAGGTGGGTATTGCTCCGACACGTGGCCTTGCACCGCGTCGCGCGAGGCCGCGTATCGGAGCAAGCCGTCTCGTTTGCTTGAACTTGAACTCGATAGCATTTCCTGTTCGGGATTTGCGTGTGACGTCCGGCACGAATCCGACGTGTTGGCGCGGGGTTCCCCCTCCCGAGAAGGGGGGTGTCTCGTCGGAACCTGTTGACGGCTGTCTTGGAGAATCACGATTCGCGGTCGTCTCCGGCGGCGTGATAGCGCCGGCCTTCACCCTACGTGCGTGCAGCGGAACGGCGAGTGCAGTTATGCGTCGCAGCGAGGAAATGCCTCGAGACGGCGATATGGGTACACGCAGACCTCGCTCCATCTTCGTCGTGTTTGCTCCTTACGTCGTCGGGGGTTCGGCCGACACGCATTGCCGTCCTCCGTAGGAGAGCTTGCAAAATCGTATTGGCGAAATAAGCGAAGAATGCCAGTGTCTGGGATAGAACTGCAGGGTCCGCGGGAGAAAATGGAGCCCTGCCGTTCGGTCCCCATAAACAAAGCTCCCATCGTAAAAACGTTTAAACTGCGTGAAAACCAATAGCGTTGTATCGGTGTCAGTACAACTCAAAAGTATGAGAACATGACGTTACCTGGGTCAAAAGAAACATTATCAATATATGTTTTTTTTTTCTTTCAATGAGCCGACTTCCACCTAGGCCTAATAGACGTCAAACTAATTATTGACGACATTACGGGTGCTTGTAGCATTTAAATCAATAATAATCATTAAAAAAACTTGTCACTAACAAAAGAAAGCAAGAGTATCCTTGCTTTCTTGCTGCACAGTTCTTGTCACTGAAGTAACTGCGACTGTCGCACAGGACGCCATTTCTTCGACGTCGGCTCTTAGAGAACCGACCTTTTTATGTTTATGTGTCTCTATACAGGTAATGACACCTCCTCAGGATACTCTTGGCACAGCTATGGTTGGCATACAGCATTAGTCTGAGGGTGTGCATGACCAGTTAACTGTGCTTTCTGAAAGCCTCGGCTACATGAACAATCGAATGCTAAGAACTTAATAATAAAAGGCTTGAGGGAAGGAGAAAACGAGAATTGAATGGCACAAAGAATATAATTTCTAACTTTATATAAAAAAATATCACCCAAAACTTTGGTGAAATTGAAAGAAGTCATCGTCTTGGCCATAAGAGGGCAAGACAAACCAGGCCAATCATCATTATTTTTTGAACGCTAAGAGCAAAGAGGAGGTCATGAAAACTGCTTTCAAGCTTAAAAATTTGTCTTTTCCGAAAGTCTGGATCTCCGTGGATTTTTCACCAAAGGTGCTGTTCGCCAGGCGCAAGATGTGGGAGTTCGCGTCCCAATTCCGAACTCAGAACATACATATAAGCTGTCATATGACAAACTGCGCGTCGTAACCAAACATATGGGTACGAAAATGAAAGCACTGCGGTCATCCAGTTGAAGCCTTTCCAACGTGAGGGCACACGTCCCACCGAGCGACTTATTGATAACGCTTATTGATAACTATCTCCTCCACCTCGCCAGAGAAACATGCCGACATTATCCTTTTTTCTGCGAACTTTCTTAGCTTGGTTTCCAAGCAGGATGAAGTCGAGTGTATCACTTAAGGCGCGTTCACACCGGCGATGCGATCTGTAGTCGCGCGATAACCTTCATCGCGAAAGCGACCATCGCGGGCAAAAAGCGACGCGATTTGAGCAGTCGCTTGCTTACCCGCCGTTTTGCGATGGTATCTAGTCGCGGAGCGGCAGAGCCAATCAACGGCGTTCGGAGCGAGAGGTTTCGGGAAACGACTCCCCAACGAAGGGTTTTGGACTCGCTCATCGCGCGCGCCAGTGTGACCATCTAATTTTTTTGCGGTGCGATCTATACCCTGTTTCACCTTATGATGTACCGCAGGAAAGGCTGCAAGCGCGAGCTCCTTGCTCTAGGACACCACATCTCGGCGGCAGAAGCTCTCGTGCATTATGGGCAGGTGCCAACGCTATGAGCTCGCGCTTCTAGCATTCGCTGCGGTACAACATAAGGTGAAACGGAGAATAGTCGCATCGCGCGACTGCTTATATCGCCGGTGTGAATGCGCCTGAAGTCTTACGAGTCAGATATTATTTTTGGTACGGAAACATGGTTGACGTCTAATTTCCGGAACGCGGAATTGACATAAAAATTACAAACTCTTCCGAAAGGATCGAGTTTCTACGAGGGGAGGAGGCGTACTTATTGCCGTTAAGGGTGACCTCCGCTGTTCCCCCGTTAAGTGCAATTCCTCTCTTGAATTGCTCTGGATTCATCTGATATTGGACTTCCGCCACGCTTTGATTTACGTTTATTACCGCCCTCCAAGTTCAAAGTTCAAACCCAGGTATCTTTAACGGTGATTTGTACGCGTGCCTTTGTTCAATAAGAAGTGCTTACCCAAACGATATCCTCGTACTTGGTGGAGATTTTATTTGCCCATGAGTCTCTTTGTCTGCTAAATAAAACTTGCCAGTTCTCGACCGTCTGTTTTTGGGCGGTAAGAAAACTATTTTTTTTTTCGAATAAAAACCTCTGCGAAAAGGCCCTGTCACTGTCCCTGTAAGCTCTCGGAAATTATATAAGACACTCAATTCAATACCACTTTAATGTAAACTCAACCACAAACATAACAAAGTAGGGCTGGGCAATTGATCGAATAACCTACCGATTAATCAATTATTGCTTTAACTGCGATTCATATTCCACCCGGTGAATTGGTAAACAAATTGACGAACCAAAGAAAGTTAAAATTAAACTCGCTCCGATGGGAACGAGAACACCTGTATGAAGGGTAAACTTTAAGCTACATCTTTTACAGTTGTATGTTGCGTCGTTTATCACATATTCAGCGAGAAAAAATAGACTTAAAAAAATTTAATGCATGGAAATGAACGAACCCGATTAATCGATTAATTAATCGATTAATCGGGTTAAATCTTTTAATCGACGCTTTTGTAAGAAAGGTGCTGCTGTGAAAAATAAAATAAATAAACATTCCTTAATTCAGCCCGTGGGCGAGGAGTGGTAACCACGGACACCGGACTTGGTGATTCCCTGAAACGTTTGCTCAACCTCTCTTCCTTGCATGGCGCTTTCATATATATCTGCATTCGCGTGACGGCTTTCAATTTGACTAGATGGCGGCATTACTATGTAGATTGCTCAAGTAGACACGTTCCTGTTTTGGGCCGCGTTAATAACAATGTCCGTGTTGCACAACCCAACTCGCCGTCCCTCCCTCTGGCTGCCTGCCACTCATGCAGTCGAGGATTCGCTCGTGGGAGAAAAGTTGCGCAAGTCGTGCGTACTAAGTTGGTCGGTTTACGCAACCACTGCCCACGTTGACGCAATGGGATTTGCGCTGATAATAGGCCGTGGATCGGAGATGATAACGTCCTGTCACTCGTGGCCCCATCGCCACGTGTCTCAAAAAGTGCTCTCTGGATTTAGAACCTTAAGCCATCGCTTTAGACGGGGATTTAATCGTGCGCGAGAGTCTTGCTAGGAAAAAAAAAGTCTGCATATGCATGGGTAGAATTGAATAACCCGTTCATACTAGTAAAGAAAAAAAAATTAAATCGGCGTGTGTGTGTGTGTGTGTGTGTGTGTGTGTGTGTGTGTGTGTGTGTGTGTGTGTGTATGTATGTGTGTTATTACGTTTTGTATGTGTTTTAAGTGGTTTCGAGATTCAAAAGCGAGTTCTCGTTCCCGTGTCGGAATCTTCCGAATCGTTTTGAGCGCAAAGTGGCGGAAAGGATCAAACGCTTGACTGAAAATGAAAGGGTCGGTTTAGTCGCATTCTAGATTAATGACCCAGGGTTAAAACGTATCTGGTTTCTAGTTTTTTATTTTTTTTTTTTCGCTTTCGATGGAGTTGTATGGTTATTCTCGCGTTTGGAAGAGGTTATTAGAGCCCTGACGTCATGTACCCCTACCCTGAAAGAAAAACAAATATATAGTTCGTGCTCAGATTCGCGTTCCAAAATACGAATGGCATACTCGATGCATGGTATTGATTTTCTTAACGTGGGCTTGGATGTTTCGCCTTATTGTATCGGTGTTGTACTGTTTACCTAATATACTTGTCTGAGAATTTTCTTAGAATTTTGTTAGCTACAACTCTCTAGTTTCGAGTTTTTGCTTTATTGCTTAAATTCTAGTGACGTTTCCCTTATTTCTTCTCAGGGAGAAGTATGTTGCGAATACATTATCCCACAGATAAAAACAAAATTTTGAATTATGTGTTATTTGTTGTTCTTGGTGTTTGCAGTTTCGAATTCTTCAAACATTGTGTACTTCTTACTGTCTCGAGGTTATTATGGGATTTGCAACATTTTCCAATCGGCTTTCAAGTCAGTTCTCTAAATCATTCTTATTATATAAGTTATTTGTATAAGGCAGAAAATACCTGGACGACTTTTTTTTTTTATTAGCAAACTGCTATTAATGTTTTTTATCAATTCAGGCAGCTTTGCCCAGGTACTTTCTAGTCAACGGTGAACATTTGAAGGAAACGCTTCTACGGACTAATTATGTAGATTTTGAGGAACTGCGTACACTCAACCTTTCTAATGTGCCCACTTCAGTCTCCGTCCAAAGCGCCCTTCATGCCCACGAACATTTAAGTAAACCAATCAGTCAAACTGGAGTATAATAAGAAATAAGTAATTGCGCCTATATTGTATTGAATGAACTGGAATATTTACGGGGGACACCACAAAACAGGGAATTACCACCAACCTTTATCTCCAAAGCCCTATAACTGTATGGAATGCAGTTTTAAAAAGCGATCATTTAACTTTGTTTGGAGGAGATTAAACAGTCGTTTCGGGGAGTGAAGAATATATCGTTTAATAATTTTCCCACTAGACTTACTGGGGCATTCACCTGGCGTGACTTGGCATTACCGGACGTCGTGGTACCCCGCAATACCATGAGATCACGTGACACCATATTACGTTACGTCACATAACGAAAACGTAGCCCGAAAACATATGACGTCCCTCTAAGTTTCCTTGACAACTTTAGCAAAGACTTGACGTCACTAGACGTGACCATGTCTTGAGACGGCACGGTGTCAAGCTGCGGTGTCACGTGCTACCGTGGCGTCACTTTACGGCGTTTTCCCCCGCTAAATTTAACGGGTAAATGCACGGACGAACGCACTAACTTCTGGGATGGGTTGAATTTGTTTTAAAAGAAAAGCATTTTATGGCTTAAAAGAACGCTCTCTTTCGATGTGCGACATATTGAGCAACGCCTATCACGAAAGAGCAAATCCATTTGTGAGGTTACTCGGGTGATGAGAAGCCAACTGCACTCCCGCACTCCACTGGAGATCGGAAAAGCCGCTAGCCAGAACAAATATTTTCCTGGCGGTCGAGTGAGGGGTAAAAAACGTCTCTATATACCTCACCGCAAAGAGACAACTTCTATGGTGTGGCCCTTATTCCTCGACTTTCTTCCTCAGCTTTTTTTTTTTTTTCTATGTGAGAAAAGAAAAAAAAGGTCGAGGACGTGCGGCTTTTTGACTTCAAGTTCGACGACCGACGCGGAGATGTCACCCAAGTCTACCCTTTTCATATTTGCTCTTCACACTTTCGGATGCCGAGTTCGTCTGTCAACAAGCTTGAAGTCTTTCCTTTTTTACTTTCTCATTGTGTTTATGTTACCTTCACCTTCCTCGGGTTTACGAGGTTTACGAAGGAAGGGACCAGACCAAACAAACCGCGTTTGAATTTGAGGCGGCGTTTCTTCTGCGGACCCAACTTTAAAGCGTCTGCATTCTGTTTGCTCTGGCAAAGTTCTGCGCCGGCGGAATGCGCCTAAAGCAATACGCCGATATGCCTGAAGCTGGCTGTCCTGACTTTAGGCGTACCGGTGAATCCGAGTGCTTTAGTTTTCTCGATGTTTTGACGGACAATGATGATTTACTCAAGGCGTGGGTGAACGTGATATATGTATGATTGCCATCCGCCGCTTCTGTGATTTTTTAATACGCCTCAGTGGTTCAGTTTCATATCCTCCACCAGGATATGGGTGACGGGTAAATATAGACCCGTTTGGACCTCCGAATGGCACGCGATTTAATTAAGACGTTTAATAACATTCACGTCTCCCATGCTTGATAAAAAAAATGCTGCTCCGAGGTTTTTTTTATTATGCAAGCTGGTGCGTTTTTAATAAGAAAAAAAAAACGTTTATTTACATATGAAGCATTGATACATGTCACTGAATCTCACAAAAACACTTGCGTGCTTGTGCGTAAAAACACAGCCCAGCATAAATTTTACAAATTGGAAGTATCGACCTTATAGAAAAATAAATGGATACTACTGATAAGAGTCCTAGTTATGTAGGGATAAAAATAATGTAAAATGGAACCAAGCATAAACTAATATACAGTAAGCATTAAACGAAGTTATCTATTTTTACGCAATAATAATTCACAGAGATTTCGCAAGACCACAAAAACACAAAACAGTCAACCCTCGCGCTTAAAGGGAAGCTATGGAGCTTCTTGAAAAAAAAAAAAATGAGTTAAAAGTGAATTCTAGTGTATTTTTACCCCGTGAACCCGAATACCCGAACCATTTGCGGCGCAAGTATTATTAAACGCGAGAAAACGCGAAAGACAGTCGCTGTCCGTGACGTCATCGACGGCTCTTTTGGCTGCCATAGGCTAGGGAGGCGGGGCTTCAGCCTGATTGCTCTGATGGCTCTCCGGCGCGTCGCATTGAAACATAATTGTGATATCTGTTATTCTAAAGGCCAAATGAATGCATTTCAAATGTTTTTTCTCAAATTCAGAAGTGCCCCATCTTCCCTTTAAAATCATGTGAATACAAAACAGGCGTGAAGGAAACAGCAATAAAGGTAACTTTAGGCGTGCAAAAGGAGAGAAACACAATCTGGTACTCATAAAACCCTAGGGACGTCAAAAGGCATGAGTCTGGGAACGACCTATTGTTCATTTGGCGTACAACTCCCTTTACGCATATCTTTTATTCCACTAAGGATGATAGATTAAGTAAACTAGCAGGGAGATTATTAAAATAAATTGGTGCATAATGCTTCCTCAACCTGTTACCATTGTTGGTATGTATTCTCGGTATGTGAAATCTTCCTGTGTGTCTTAGCTGTTTTCGTTTGGTGGATGTTATTTTGAAGTCGCGCGTGGAGAAACATTTTGGGAGGACAAAGCATTTACGCAGGTCTTCTACTGTTAACACTTGAAGTTCTAACGTCAGTTCCTCAAACGAAAGACTTTATCATACGCCATTTTCTGTATAATTTTTTTTAGTTATGTCATTTATTTTTTGTAGTTTGTATTTTGATGAAAATGCAAAATGGTTATACCATACCTTAGTTTAGAATCTCCTAACATCTGGTAAATTAATCTTCTTAGTTTATTATTTGCAGAACTTCGCAGACTATAAGGGTATGGTGAGATTATTCGCGGATTTTGAGTACTGTAAACGACTAAATTTTCGCGAGGACCTAATTTTCGCGAATTTCGCGAATCGCCTACAATTCGCGAAAAATACGTCCCGCGAACAATTCGGGCAATATGTGAACGCTACGGAAGCTACACTCGATTCGCGAAAATTAGAACCCGCGAATAATTCCAAATTTTAAGCTTTGGCCCGATTCGCGAAAATTTGAGCCCGCCAAAAATTAAGTTGTTTACAGTATATTGCCACGCACGCGCTTGCTCGCCGACGAACGAGTGGCCCGCCATAATGGTAATGCCACGCGCGTCGGCGAGCAAGCGCGTGCGTGGCCGAGTGGTTACCGCGCTTGACTGTTGCGCGGAAGGTGTAGGTTCGATTCCAGCCAGGGGACTGTCCTTTTATTTTACTTTCAACCTGGCCTTCTCGTAAGTTCGAGAACATTCTCGTCGGATCTAGTTCCGAAAGTTCTACGCACCGAAAGTTCTATGCCGAATGATCCAGAAACCCACGAGGGTACATAAGGGACTCCGCATGGCGAGCAGAGCCAGTTTCGCCCCAGCGTTCGACTATGCTGTCACGCCGACCTCGACGCCCGCGACGCTCTGTTCTCTTCTGTTGTTATCTTTTTCTTTCCTTTTATTTTAGGGCACAAGTTCGCCCCATTAAACGTTTCAGTTTCCCCCAGTTATTCTTTGTTTTCTTGGCTGTTCCTCCGTGACATTTTGGTGGAGGTGCTGGGTACATTTGCATTCTATGCCTGTGGACCGTATACCCCTCCGAAAACATGCCGGCCAAGTGACGTTCTCAGCCCCGGGAGGCTACCCTTCGCAGAAGACCAGACCAAGGCCCGGTCAAGTCGCCGTAACCAAGGCCTAACGCCGGAACTCGGACCCCTGCCGCAGAAATCAAAGAAGAAGACCGCAACGATGACCGCTCCGCCCGTCGTTGTCCTGCCCGTCGCCCCCCGATCGCCGACGCCTTTCCATGGAGAAATCTATGAAGACGTAGAGGACTGGCTCCTTCACTATGAGCGCGTGGCCCACCACAACGGATGGAACGTCGAGCAACGCCTCCAGAACCTCTACTTCTCGCTGGAAGGCACCGCGAGGCACTGGTTCGAAAACCACGAGGCTTCGCTCACTTCGTGGGATATCTGCGCCACCGAGTTAAAGCGAACCTTCTCAAACCAACAACGGCGACAGAATGCGGAGGACCTGCTTCAGACGCGGACACAAGCCCCCGACGAAAGCGTGACAAGCTACGTTGAAGACGTGCTACGCCTGTGTACACGCGCCGACCCGCAAGCCGCCGAGGAGAAGTTGCGCTTCCTCATGAGGGGCGTCAAAAGCGAGATCTTCAGTGGCCTTGTCCGCAGCCCCCCGACGACGGTAGACGGCTTCGTGGCCGAGGCGACCAACATCGAGCGAGCGCTGTCGGCCAGAGCTGTGCACTATCAACGACTCGCCGGTGTGTCGACGGTTCCGGGTGTCTCGCCACCTCGCTGCAATGTCGACGGTGTCGGCATCGAACACCTTCGGCAGATCATCCGCGACGTCGTCCGGGATGAGCTCAGGAAGCTACTGCCAACTTCTAACCGCCCGGCTTCGCTCTCGATTGCCGAGGTGGTTCGAGAGGAAGTTCAGCGAGCTTGCCAGCCGGACACTCCCATCATCGTTCCAGCTCCCGAAAAACCGGCGCTCAGCTACGCCGCAATGGCCCGACGACACACGCCCGTTGCGCCGCAGCTGCGACGTGAGCCTTCAGCACCGAGACAACCGCCGCACGTCCACCCAGAGCAACCTGCGCCGAGGAAGACGGACGTCTGGAGGACCGCCGACCGACGCCCGTTGTGCTATCACTGCGGTGAAGCCGGCCACATTTACCTTCGATGCCCCTACAGACAATTGGGGCTGCGCGGGTTCCACCCGAACGACCCGCGCCCAAGGTACGACGAACGCCCTCGCGACATCGAGGAGTACCTCCGACGCTCGCCCTCCCCAGTGTCGTCCCTCCGCCGTGAAGCCCGCTCCCCATCGCCACGACGTTCAGCGTCCCCAGCGCCCCGACCCCGCCGAGAAAGTCTGTCTCCCCTGCGTCGCCGGGAAAACTAAGTGCGGCAACGCCTGGAGGTGACGTTGCCGAAAACGACGGAAGCAAACAGCCTCCAAGAACGCCGGAGCGCTCCCACTCTCCTGACGCCCCGCATCGCACCGACGCGCCTGCAACGGTGTCCAACAACCTAAACGTTGTTATCGACGGCCTCGACGCATCGGCACTCGTGGACACCGGAGCAGACTACTCAGTCTTGAGTGGGAGGCTCTCTCGCCGCCTTCGGAAAGTTACGACGTCGTGGGACGGACCGCAGATACGAACCGCCGGCGGACATCTCATCACACCTGTTGGCAGGTGCACCGCTCGCGTTGAGATCCACGGTGAAATCTGCCCTGTGAAGTTCGTCGTTCTGCAAGACTGTTCGAGGGACGTCATTCTCGGAATGAACTTCTTGTGTGAATACGGCGCCGTCATCGACCTTGGTGAGAACAGATTGACGCTCCGCAAGCCTGTTCTGCCTTCAGAGAAACCCCAAAAAGCGTCAGCCGCCGTCCGAGTCGCTGCCGACCACGTGAACCTGCCGCCGCGATCAAGTGTTGTCGTACCCGTCGTGACCGATGCAGCTACCTGCGGCGAAGTTGTTCTGTAAGGCAACCTCCAGTTGCTTCTAGGAAGAGGGATAGGCGTCGCACGAGGAGTAGCTGAACTTCAGGATGGCCGCACTGTGGTCCTCGTGACGAACTTCCGGAATGAAACGCAACACCTCACAAAAGGTGCAGCCGTTGGCCACGTCGAGGAACTCCGAAACTCCGCCGAAATCGCCGCCATTACTGACGAATCCTCGCCACCGCAGCAAGACAGTACGTCGCCAGCGCAGCTCGACGGAACCGAGACGACGGCAGCTGATCAACCTCCTCGCCGAATACCGTGACTGCTTTGCGACGTCGTCGAAGGTGCGCCAAACAGCCATTGCGAAGCACCGCATCGTTAACGCGGACGACGCGCGCCCTGTGCATCGATCACCGTACAGAGTCTCCGTTAAAGAAAGGGAGGTGATCCAGGAGCAAGTTCAAGAGATGCTGAACGACGACATAATCCAGCCATCAAGCAGTCCGTGGGCGTCTCCTGTCGTACTGGTTAAGAAGAAGGACGGAACGCTTAGGTTCTGCGTGGACTACCGACAGCTGAACGCGGTGACGAAGAAAGACGTCTATCCACTCCCCCGTATCGACGACACTTTAGACCGGCTGCGCCACTCCCGATACTTTTCATCGATGGACCTGAAGAGCGGCTACTGGCAGATCGAGGTCGACGAACGGGACCGAGAGAAGACAGCTTTCGTCACGCCGGATGGACTGTACGAGTTCAAGGTGATGCCCTTCGGACTGTGCACGGCGCCAGCAACTTTGCAGCATGTAATGGACACCGTACTGGCAGGACTGAAGTGGCAGAGCTGTCTCGTATATCTCGACGACGTCGTAGTGTTTTCCGGCGACTTCGACGAGCACTTGCGACGACTCCGAGCTGTTCTCCAAGCCATACGGACCGCCGGACTCACCCTGAAGCCGTCAAAGTGTCGGTTCGCCTATGACGAACTGAAGTTCCTAGGTCACGTGGTCAGTAACGAAGGCGTTCGCCCCGACCCAGAGAAGACTCGCGCCGTCGCAGCATTTCCAGCGCCGAGAGACAAGAAGGCCGTGCGAAGGTTCCTTGGACTATGCGCCTACTATCGGCGCTTCGTTCGGGATTTCGCAAGGATTTCCGCACCGCTAACAAACCTCACAAAGGACGCCGAGAAGTTCGAATGGGCCGAAGAGCAGCAGCAGGCATTCGACGAGCTGAAGCGACGACTGCAGACTCCTCCTGTTCTTGGACATTTCGATCAGGATGCGGAAACCGAAATTCACACGGACGCAAGTAACGCTGGACTTGGCGCGGTACTGGTTCAAGTGCAAGAAGGCACCGAGCGAGTTATCGCCTACGCGAGTCGGACATTGTTTAAGGCGGAGAAAAATTACTCCACGACTGAGAAAGAATCCTTGCGGTCGTCTGGGCAATCACGAAGTCTCGTCCGTACTTGTACGGGAGCCCGTTCCGTGTAGTCACCGACCATCACTCGCTCTGCTGGCTTGCGAGCCTCAAGGACCCGTCAGGACACCTCGCTCGATGGAGTCTCCGATTGCAGGAGTTCAAATTACTGTGGTCTACAAGTCAGGCCGCAAGCACAGCGACGCCGACTGCCTGTCCAGAGCCCCCGTCGAAACGCCTTCCGGCAACAGTGACGACGATGACGACGAGTGAATCCTATGCGCAGTGAATACCGACGACACGGCACGACGTCAACGAGACGATCCTGAGTTGCGCGCTAATCGAGCACCTCGAAGGACGAGGGGGGACTGTCCCCAGTGTCTTCTCGAGAGCCCTGCCAACCTTCGTCCTCCGACAAGGTGCGCTTTACAAGGAGAACTTTGGAGACAACAGCTCGCCATGGCTGCTGGTAATCCCTACCGACCTTAGAGCGGAGATCTTCCAAGCCTGCCACGACGACCCGACGTCCGGACACCTTGGTTACAGCCGTACGCTGGCTCGAATTCGTGAAAGGTATTACTGGCCCAAGCTGCCGAAGACCGTTCATCTCTACACACGATCGTGCCACGAGTGCCAGCGACGCAAGAAACCGCCGACGAAGCCGGCAGGTCTCCTGCAGCCGGTTGCTCCCCCGACCGCGCCGTTTCAGCAGATCGGAATAGATCTACTTGGTCCTTTCCCACTATCGACGCAAGGAAACCGATGGATTATCGTGGCGACAGATTATCTCACACGGTACGCCGAAACGAAAGCCCTTGCTTCAGGGACTGCTGTGGAAGTCGCCAAGTTTTTTATCGAGTCCATCGTCCTCCGGCACGGCGCTCCCGAAGTCCTGATCTCAGACCGTGGATCATCATTCATGGCCCAGCTGACGCAAGAAGTCCTTCGTCTCAGCCACACCAGCCATCGTCGCACCACGGCGTACCCCCCCCCCCCCCCCCAGACCAACGGGCTGACGGAGAGACTCAACAAGACCATCGCCGACATGATCTCCATGTACGTCGACGTGGAGCACAAGACATGGGACGAGGTCTTGCCGTACGTCACATTTGCCTACAACACGGCCGTGCAAGAAACCACCGGAGTGACACCCTTTCATCTGGTTCATGGTCGCAAAGTAGCCACGATGCTGACGCCATGTTACCCCACGAACCGGCTGTAGACGGAAGCGACGACGCCCAGGTGGTTGCTCAACGTGCAGAAGAAGTCCGTCAGCTCGCCAGACTTCGTATTAAAGCCCAACAACGTGTCGACACTGACCGCTACAACCTTCGTCGTCGGGACGTCCACTTTCAGCCAGGCGACAGAGTATGGGTCTGGACACCGATTCACCGCCGTGGTCTCAGCGAGAAACTCCTGAAACGGTATTTCGGACCCTACAAGGTGCTTCCTCGACTTGGAGATCTGAACTAAGAGGTGATGCCCGACGGAGCACGGCCTTCATCACGCCGCCCTCCACGACCGGAAGTCGTCCATGTCGTGCGCCTCAAGCCGTACTACGATCGATAGGACTGTGAATTGTGTTTTGTAATACGCTCGATAGGATTGTGTTGCACAAGTTTACGTAGTTTGCCATTATTTGTGTTTGTTTTGCTGTTTTGTTTCCCGGCATGTCGCATCGAGACGATGCGCTTTTAAGGGGGGGAGTAATGCCACGCGCGTCGGCGAGCAAGCGCGTGCATGGCCGAGTGGTTACCGCGCTTGACTGTTGCGCGGAAGTGTAGGTTCGATTCCAGCCAGGGGACTGTCCTTTTATTTATACTTTCAACCTGGCCTTCTCGTAAGTTCGAGAACATTCTCGTCGGATCTAGTTCCGAAAGTTCTACGCATCGAAAGTTCTATGCCGAATGATCCAGAAACCCACGAGGGTACATAAGGGACTCCGCATGGCGAGCGGAGCCAGTTTCGCCACAGCGTTCGACTCTGCTGTCACGCCGACCTCGACGCCCGCGACGCTCTGTTCTCTTCTGTTGTTATCTTTTTCTTTCCTTTTATTTTAGGGCACAAGTTCGCCCCATTAAACGTTTCAGTTTCCCCCAGTTATTCTTTGTTTTCTTGGCTGTTCCTCCGTGACAATATTGTCAATATGGTAACTCCAGGATAAATACTTGTCAAAATATATACCAAGGTATCTGGTTTCACTGGCGTAAAGTAGTGGTGTGCAAGAGCAATGTCGACATTCCCATGAATGCAAAAATATCGTCTAACTGATATTAATGTGTTTCTGGTAAGTTCTAAAGCACAAAAGCTCAATTTGTCATTGTTCACGAAAATATACTTTTCTGAAAACCAGCTCATGATATGTTTGATATATTCTTGTAAAATCGAAATCGCAGTATTAAAATCTTTCTGTGTGATAACTAAGGCTATGCCATCAGCGTATTGATACAATCTTTTTAATTTTAGACGAAGTAAAGTTAAATCGTTTATATAAATGTTGAATAGCATTGGACCCAATACCGAACCCTGAGTCACACCACATGTGAGTTGTGCAGCAGAACTTGTACTGTTTTCTATTCGAACTCTTTGGGTTATTCTGGCAAAGTAACCTGAGAAGAATGTACGGAAATGCGATTTGGAACCAATTTTACATAGTTTTTTTAACCAAAAGTGAGTGATGTATCGAAGGCTTTTGTCAGGTCTAAGAATAACGCTAGCGCTTTTTTGTTTATTTATTTATTTATTTATTTATTTATTTATTTATTAGTACCTTGAAGGCCCTAAAACAGGGCATTATACAAGGGATGGGCAGCTCATATTTTTAGGACAATAAGAAAAGCATATAAGCATATACACTCATGAACAACAAAAAAAAAAGAATCAACAAAATATTCAAACAAAAGATGACAAAAAGTTTACATACACTTATCTTCAAAAAGTGCTAGTTCATTGTGGATTCTAAAAATTCGCCTAGCACTTTTTTAAATACATCTATATTGTGAGCTGTGACTATGTTGTTAGGCAAAGCGTTCCATTCATTAATTCTAAAAGGTATGAAAGAGTTAGCGTAAGAAGTTGTGGATGCATATATGGGTTGTAGTTTACAGCTGTTATCTAATCTCGGAAAGAAAGAAGTGGGAGGAGGAAATAGTTTATTTCTAATTGTTGGGTTTATGGTGGTAAATCTTGTAAAAGAGTATCAAACGAAATATTTTCCGTCTTAAAGCGAGTTAAGGGAAGTTTGCTCGTTTACGCAGTTCAGACACACTTGCGTGAAAAGAATAATCAGAATAAATAAATCGTAATGCTCTTCTTTGGACAAGTTATAGTTCGTCTTTCAGATAGGTTTGCCTCGGAGACCATATGGATGCAACATATTCTAGTTTTGGGCGTACTAATGTTAGATTTGTTTTACTTTAGGGGGTGCGAGTCTTATGTTCCGTCGGAGAAAACCGAGTGTGCTGTTTGCCTTAGCAACAATGTGATTGACGTAAGTGGTCCATGTTACATCGGTGGTCATATAAAGACCAAGATATTTGTTAGATGAGGATGAACCGAGTACAATATCGTTAATGCTGTAGTTATAAGAAGACGGTGACAAAAGACGAGAAAAGGTGAGTACTTTGCATTTATCTAGGTTTAGTGATATCTGCCAATTATCACACCATTTTGCAATGGATGACAAGTCAGTTTGCAGGAATGAGTGGTCGCTGGTGCTCGAGATAGTACGGTAGATTAGGCAGTCGTCTGCGAAAAGGCGGATGGTCGAAGAAACACAAAGAGGGATGCCATTGATGTAGATTAAAAAAAGGAGTGGTCCGAGCACGCTCCCTTGAGAAACGCCATATGTTACGCTCATTTTGGATGATGCTGAGTTATTAACGACGGTATATTGACAGCGATCAGAAAGAAATTCAGAATTCCAAGTAATAATGGACAATTTTTAATTGGTGAAGTTTCATTATAAGGCGGTTATGTGGTACTCTATCGAAGGCCTTCCAAAAATCAAGGAAGATAGCGTCTGTTTGTTGTTTATGTTCCAAATTAGAATGAATGTTATGTTGCTTTGTATTTGTTCATTAATTACAATGAATGTTATGTTGCTTTGTATTTGTTCATTAATGATGTCTGTTATATCCTCGAGTAAAATTATCGTACCTTTTTGCTGCCGGAACCCACACTCAGAGTTGCTTATTAGTGAAAATTTGTCAGAAAACGAGGTCATGATTTGTTGGACAAATTTTTTCATTATCTGAGAAATTGCCGGTAACAGCGCGATGGGGCTGTAATATGTTAATTGTTTCTTAGTTCCCTTCTTATAAATAGGCCGTGCTATTGAAACTTTTAACTCATTGGGTATATTTCCTCTTGACAACATACCCTTCATTATAGCAAGCAGAAAGCGCTTGAAGCAGCCTATGCTATTTTTCATATTTCTGAATCTTATTTCGTCAAATCCTGCTGGCTTTGTTATTGGCATACTGTTAACAATGTATTCTAGATCTAATTCTGTCGTTTGGGGCAAGTACGCAGAATTAGCTGTGTACCCTAATTGCTTAGCTTTTCCTACTGTGTTATTTACGTGGTTACGCAAGTCTTGTGCCTTTGCAATCAAGACATCATTAAACTCATTGCTGAGCTTATCACAGCCAGTTGCACAGAATAATTTTTGTATACATGTGTGTATGTTATCTTTAGGGTGTCTGCCAATTATTTGATTTACAATGTTCCATATTTCTCTTAAGGTCTTGCCGCACTGCTGGAGTTTCATCATATGAAATCTCCTTTAAGCAAGTCCAATTTTCGTAAAGAGGTTGCTTCGTAGTCTACACAAAGAAAGATAGCCTGTTACATGATCTTAGTGCAATTTGTTTCATAGTCGTTTAAATTCTTCCTTTAATTGTGTATCATGCGGGTTTTGCTTACATCTGTTCCAGGGGTGGCCAAGCTGCGGCTCGCGATCCGCATGTAGCTCTTCGCGTATTAAAGTGCGGCTCGCGGCTCCCTCCCTTACCCCCCCCCCCCCCCCTCCTTCGCCTCTCTCCCGGTCACACGAGCACTTCCCCCAAAAGTGAAATGGAACGCGTTTTAAATCGAAAGACAGGTTGCGGTTTGGTAGTCTTGTGCTACTGCTACTTTACGTACAGTTGGACTGCTTTTAACCGGATAGATTGAAAGTAGTTCGAGCTTCGTTCATTGCTCTGGCACCTGCTCGCAGCTCGTATATTGCAAACGCGGCCAATAAACCACGTGACCCCGATGGAGCAGTTGGAAACTCTCTGTGATACAGGGTCTCTACACCTCCCCAACGGACGTTTGCAAGCAGCTGCGCTTCAAAATCTCATCTGGTCACCGCGGATGGAAAACGCTTTGTTTGGGCGCCAGCCTGACAACCGTGGGCGCACCTTAGTAAAAGTCTCGACTATCAGACGATCTGCGCTCGCCAACAGCAAGATGGCGGCGCCCAGATACAGTAGCTGCAAGCATCTATAGACGAGCGCACGATTTTGACGTCACGCCGCCACAAGGCGTTGCCGTCGGCACTGCGCATGCGCAAATGCTTCATTTCTTTCTGACCTGGTTTCTGCGCACGCGCAGTGTTGGTCTGTGCGGAGCTCAAATTTGTCTGCTTCTTTTGCAGGGGTTTTGGTGACGTCAGAACGCCCAGCTCTGATTGGCTCTGATTGAAGGATGTGTGGGTAGACTTCAAGGCAGCTTGCTTTGAGGTCTACCCACTGTCCTTCGTTCAGAGCCAATCAAAGCTCGGCATCCTGACGTCACGGCAACCCCTGGTTGCAAAAGAAGCAGACGAACTTGCACTCCGTATCGACTGGGAGCGGTACTGCTCTAAGCATGAAACGGGGTTTGGGTAAGCTAATTAATTTCTCCTTGTTCGCTCCCTCCTCCTCCCTAAATGGGGATCGCGCCAGGGACGACGGAGCACGTCGCCGCAACCGCCCAGTGTCACATTCTGTTCTCCCGGGAGTCTTTCAGAACGGTCGCCTTCGCCGCATCCTCTCGGGAGATGTCCAGGAACGCGCACTCGCCGAAAGGCCCAGTACCGTCAGAGTCGTTAAATATGTAAACAGGACATTAGCGTCCACTGCGGCGGCTTAGGTCTCACCGAATCTGTGTCTCAGCGGAGGACTGCGGAGATAAAACACGCTCAAGGAGAGGAAGCGCAGTCCGCGTTTTCTTGGGGAGAGGGGAGTGTGTAGGAAGAGGGGGGGGGGGTGGAGGGACCACAAGTGATTTATGGTGCTTCTCCAATTACGTCAATTGGCAGGTGGCCACGTTAATAATAGAAGGCCAGTTGCTGGCAAATGCTGCTACCCAAACGCAGCTCCCCCTTCAAAATACCTAGTTGTTTCCTGTGCTCTCTTTCTTTATCCGTTCCACTACTTTATTCTCGCTCTCTGTGTTCGTGTCTCCGCCGGCCTTTCTTTGTTTCGTTTTGACTTATACCCCTTCTCGTTGTTTGACTTCCCCTGTGTTTGTCTGGGTATTCGTCTCTGTCGTTTTGTCTCAAAGTCTGTCTGTATCCGTCTCTCTCTCTCTCTCTCTCATTATCTCTCTCTCTCTTTTGTTACATCACCTCTAGAAATGTTAAGGTCATTCATTCAAACGGATATGCTACCTCGGTAAATGTTTGTAGTGAATTATAAGGGATTATTGAATTTCATTACTATACCGTGTTAGCTTTTCACTTTAGGTTGAAGGAGTTAATTCACGTCTCTTGGAAATCTTTAAACAAAACTGATTTAATAACTTCAGGATGAATACAAAATTTGATGAAATGAATACATTGCCGCTCTCGGGGGCCGCCTGGTGCTGGCACACCCGCACACACCAATTTCTCCCGCTCGACTCCCTTTGTCTCCCGTCCTTCCCCTGGTCCCCTCTTCACTTCGAGGACTCGGGTGTCGCCAGCGCAGTGGGGTCCTCCTCGCCGATGGGGCCTCGCAAGGGGCGCCGACATTCCGACCCCGTCTTGGACCCGTTTCCGCGAACGCGGGGGAACACACACAAAAACACAAACGCGCACAAGACTTTATGACCCAGGGGCCTGTCAGGCCTCGGGGAGGGGTCCCGTTTTCTGGATACCCTCAAGTAACAGGCCAACACTCGCCAGCGGAAAGAGATGAGTTCACGGAATACACGCATTGGTGAAACACAAAAATACATACACAAACAAAAAGAAGCGGCACGTACGTGCGCGCGCTAACAACCGTTTGAGCAGCCAAGACGGTTGTCATCAGTGTCAAACACGTACGTGTTCGCTGCTGCGTACAAGGTTCCCTTTTGCAATCTTCGGGCTTTCAACCCGACAAAAAAAAAAAAAACAAAAACGTCGTGGTCAATCAGCGGATAATTGTCTGAACTTATTTCACCTTTCTGCAACTACTCGCTGTGTTTTAGAGTGTTTTGAATCCGGTAGTGGAAATTTATTCCTTCCGCAACTGCCAGATTACTAGATTTTTTTGACCGACTATTCCAGTTCAAGTCCAAGCATATTTACATCAAAAACATTCAACGTCGGATCAAACTTCAAAATGTTTGCCACTCACTGTAAGGCTCGTTGTTTGTTCATAACGGTGTCCTCGCCTCGCGAGTATAAACGTCGTGGTCACTCAGCGATGGAGCAGTTGAAATTCCTTAGGGATGGACCAGTTGGAAACTCTAGAATTGTGCGAATATCAAATTTTCGTCTGCTGAACAAATAAGAATGGGTTACTCTGAATATAGACTGGGAATGAACACTTAATTATTCACATCCGGAATTATTTTTCAGCAAGATACATGTCAGAAGAGACAGTTTCATTGCACGAGAAATATTTCACATGCATGTATCGCGAAAAAAAAAATACCCTCATAAGACAATTTGAGAAAACATTGTGACATGGCAAGCAAACCAATGACTGCGGTATTTATTTGAATATGGGATAATATATTTTTTCTCGGCACTGCTCCTTCAAATTAAGGGTCGAACAATAACTCTAACTAGAGAAGATTACCCTACGAGAGTGAATACAATTTTCGAGCTCATCAAGAGATGCTCTGCCGCGAAGCTTGGCAGAGCATCTCCTTGGCTTCTAGGTAATATATTGCTCAAACGCAACTGCGTGAACCCGCCTTACCGAAGTATACGGAGAGAAACTGGAGAAGAGGAGGAGCGGAGAGGGTGCGGTGACGCCAAAACGCCGAGCTCCGATTACAAAATGGGTGGACGCGAAGGCCACCCGCCTTTGTCTCTATTCACTGTCCCCCTCCAATCAGGGCGAGCAAGATCGTCATCAGCTCCACGCGCAGGGTCTGGCGTTCGGCGTTTCAACACCAGACCCCGTGTTCGTCTGGCGTTCGAACGCCGGACCCGCTCGAAGAACACGCGGCACTCATGATCGCTCTATACTTCGTCTCACCTTAGCATGGACTAACCGCGAATGCTGTGCTATCGCGAGCGGCTAGCCTTGACTGCCTTGACTGGAGCACTCGCTGCACGAGCGCTCGTGCAGCCGCCGAGGCTTCGTTCGAAGCAACTAGCTCGCGCGTTTAGCACGCGCGGCTAACAATAGTCCATACTAAGGTGAGACGAAGTATAATAGACCGGTCTCACTGAGCGAACGCTGACTGAGCGTCGTGCTCGTCGCCGCCATAGCTGTACAGTTATCGTGCATGCAGTGCACGAGACAGCTCGGTATACTGTTTCGTGCTGTATACTCACGCTGAACCCCCAGTGGGGTTTGTCGCACGTGCACAAGGACTATACAGTTCCCCCGATGCGTACCGGCAGCGGCGGCGCAAGGAAACTGGCTGGTGAGATCGATCTCTTGGAGGGAGACTTTGAGAAGAGAGTACAAAGGCAGCCGCAGTCACTGACGAGAGCGAGAACGGCAGTGCGTATCTTTCGAACGCCCGGCTCCACGCCCTCCGCCGTGCTTTGGCAGCGCGCGCGCACTCCAGGTGCACGAGACGCGCCGATTGTCGAAGCATATATCCTCCTCTAGACTCATGAAGCGTGGCAGTTCGACGACGGAGTCATAGAGATTTGGAGCGCGAGGATCTGGTAGCACAGAGCAACAAAAAGGCACTTCTCGGGGAACCTGAACGTCAGCGCACAGCTTTTGCAGCGGCGAGGACCCGAAACACGCTTGTTCGCTCGGGAGAAACCGATGCGACTGGGCGTCTCGCCGCAGCGGGGCGCCAGTCACGTGGCTGTCCTCTCCTCCGTTGTCTGCAACTCCACCTTTTCCATTTCGGCGGCCGCTTCTCGTGGCGATCTGCCAGGCTTTGTCAGTATATAGGAGGCTATGGTCGAAGATGGGAAGCTTACCTTGGAGGCGGAACAACTGAAGCTTCTTCCCTGCCGCTCTCACCCTCCAGGAAGAGACGAAAGCGCTCGGAGACCTCAGAACGCCCAGCTCCGACTGGTTTATGGTTAGTGGTTAGACGTAAATCTAGCTGCCTTTCTCTCTGTTCAGTCTTCGAATGCGAACGCGGAACGCTAGACGCCGGCGCATGACAATCCAACGCGTTCGAAGTCTGAGTACATGAACAAAGGCAGCCAGCTTCACATCTACCCCCTAATCACACCAGTCAGAGCTCAGCATTCCGAAATCTTTGCGCTCTCTCCTCTCCTTGTCTCCCTCAGTTTCTCGTCGGATAGCCTTTGCATCTACCGACTTTCTTCTCAATCAGAGCTGCGGCGCTCTGACGCATAAACGCACACTCTCGTGCGTCTTCTCCTTTCCCCAAGTTTCTCTCCGTACGGGGCCTGCGCGCACCGCTGGCGGGGTTTGAAATTGCCACAAGCCATTTTTCTAAAGAGGACACCGCGGGCTGCGTCCGAGCCGGGCCCACGCGTTTCTAGAGCCGGGTCCTTCGTGTAAGTATACGCCGTAGAGGGAAAGGGGGGCGAAGGGACACCCGAAATTCCCCGCCTTTCTCGTGTTCGGAGAGTCTCGCCGAACTCGAGACATTAATAACTCTTCAGCATTTTGAGGGGCTATACTTGAAAAGGGGGGGGGGGGGAGGGGGGGGAGGGGGGGGGCGGCTATATTTTACCGATTTTTCAGTGTCTGATTTAGATTTGTCGTGTTTTTCTTTTTAAACGTACTGTGCGTGAAATGGAGTCCCGAGTGTAAATTGAAATTATACGTATCCCTAAAAAAAATGCATCAATTTGTTCGAAGCATTTTTGCGGCATCGGTTCTTTTGAACTGACAGCGTAGACAATTTAAAACTCTTCAGTCGCGATTAACATGATTTACGTTTGCGTCACGATACGATTACTATCGGAAATCCAGGGATATCTTTTTTTAGTAAGGTTTTAAAGGGGCCGAGGAAAACAATGGTTTAACTTCATTTGTAAATTGCGGATTTATAATCCCCCAAGGCATTATTTTGGGACTCTCGAACATTTGCTTTCTCCCCTAAAAAAATGTTGTAAAAAAAAAGACCTACACGCGATTGGTTTGTGCGTGGCTTTAGCATTCTAACCATGTCCTCAACTACTGTCACTGAGAGATTTAAAAACGGAGGGCGTGGCGAGTCACGTGCGTCTCATTATCGCTCTACAGCCAATCAGATTGCGGCATTAGTCGGTAAGAAGTCCGAAGAACCAATCACGAAGCGTGAAGATAATTAGGCCTCGCCCCGTTTTTGTTAGACTGTCACTGATTTGAGCTTGCCAAGCGCACACGGCGATTTCCTTTTTCTTAAAGCATGAAATAGTTTTTCACGGAACTCACCCCCCCCCCCCCCCCCCCCAAGTCCAAAATGTTTTGTCCGTCCAAGCATACCCCACTAAATTTAGCGGTGAAATTCAAGTCACGTGACCTATAGACCTCTTCACCCACCGTCGCATGGGCGCTTCCATCTTGGAATCACGTGACTCGGCCGCCATATGGTGGCTTCAAATCGTCGCTCCTCTCTCCCCTTCGCTCCTTGGCGAAGGCGTTGTATTCGTTTTTTTTTGTTTTTTTTTCGTCGCGTTTTACCGCGATTTTCTCTCTTGCTTCGTGAAGTGTCGTCTTATACTTATTTTCGCCACCGAACGGCATGCCATCATTATGTGCGCAACTTCTGCACTTTATATTATAAATGGTTATAACTACTGACACCTATACGGATACGTTTGAGGAAAGGAGCCAGCGTTAGCACGGGTGCCACTGGCGCACATTGAGTATGTAGGTGCCTCTAAGACAGGCGAGGGTTGAGAGGCCAATTATTTATGACAGAAGAATTTCGCTTAAGTGATAGTGGCTAACTGTTAGTGGCGCAATAAGAACCACGACGTATTTTTATGATCACGCATTTATGATCTTAAGGGGGATTCAACCGCTATTTATTTGTACCCTTTTCCTCATAGATGGCGCAGAATTTTTCCGGAACAAACGAGTTGCATGTTCGCAGCTGCGCATGCAGGTCGGGTGCTCGAGGTGGGCTCGGGCCACGGGCTGTTCGCCGCTGATCTCGAGCTAGATCTTCTTCGCTTTGCGTCCGCCGCTGCAGGAAGCGGCCAACAGGCGGCGCGAGATACGAGCCAGTACATACGCAGATTACAGTGGCTTATAAAACGTATAATAAGCTCTGATTTCCGAATGAATTCGAAGTTCCATCCACGTTCGAAATTATCGAAAGCACAAGGCGCTGCGTTGTGGCCATTTGGACCACCACATTTAACACGCCAACGTTGTTTTGCAAAAAAAAAAAAAAAAATAATAAAATAAATTTAGAGCTTAATTTAAAGCTAGAAAACAATGAAAGAAAGAAAGTGGCAGTTTTACACTTCCTATGTCCAATATCGGCCTGCTCTTCGTCTGAATACTTGTTTGCAAACCCGCTCCCAGGATGTGTGGAGTAAAGCCCATCTATCCTGGAAAAGTGACGCCAATCATTTTTGTGGAAATGCTCAAGACACGTGCCGCGCGCCACTTCTGGGAAGAACTAGAGCCACTAAATGAGCTGCGCTTAGAGTAGCGGCACTCTGTTCCCCAACATTGTTGTGGGCGCCGACATTTTGGTGCTTGTGCAGAGTAGACGCAACTGCCGATCGTCATGATTCAAAAGTGCGACTTCCTCAGCAATAGATTCGGTGTTAGGAAGCTCATATAATATTGCTTTGCCCTGTCGCGAACTGTTTAAACATTTGTGCAGGACGGAAAAGCGTTTCCTGTGATTTCAGATAAATCTTCACATAACTAGCAACCATGATTTTAAGCCACAATATGAACAAGTGTCGTTACTGTGAAGCGTAGCTTATTTAATGGCACTATATAAAGAAGGCCATGGCGTCTGAAATCTAGCTCAGTGCTGCGCTGTTCCACCATGATCTTCCCTAGTGCCACTAAATAAGCTACGCTTCAGGGTAACGACACTTGTCCATATTGTGGCTTAAAATCATGGCTGCCAGTTATCTGAAACTTTATCTCAAGTCACAGGAAACGCTTTTACGTCCTCCACAAATGTTTAAACGCTTCGCGACAGAGAAAAGCAATATTACATGAGCTTCCTAACACCGAATCAAAGGCCGAGGAAGTCGCACTTTTGAATCCTGACGATTGGCAGTTGCGTCTGCTCTGTACTAGCACCAAGATGGCGGCGCCCACAGAAATATTGGGGAACAGAGTGCCGACCCTAAGCATAGTTCATTTAGTGGCGAGGTCCACACTTCTGCGCGGCAAGGTCCACACTTCTGCGCGTCCAGAGGTGTGGACCTCGTCTAAGAGGTCCACACTTCTGCGCGTCAAGTCAAAAGCAACAAGAAACAACACTTTCCCACCCGTGAACTGTACGAAGGAGTTCTTTGTCCAAGCAGGTGGCGCGGCTCTACTACTCGTCCACAATCGCGCGCCAAGTGCACAGCAGCTGACAAGATTGGCAACGGTTATGGCAAGAAAGGACACTTTCCGTCTGTCTGTCTGCGAAAAAGAACCACTCAAATACACAAAGCCGTGTTGTACTCGAGGAGGTCTACTATCCTCGTAGATTCCAAAAGTTGAAGGCGCTGTCGGCAAGTGCCGACTAAATTTCCTTAATAAAATTCACGCTTAGACGTACCGCTAACCATTGTTCTGGAAACGCTCAAGACACGTGCGAGGAGCGGGTGCTCCGCTGCCATTCGCTTCCAAAGGTCGCTCATTTCAGTACTGCGTCGACAACTGCTGCTCGAGACACGGGCCTCGTGCACCTCGTGCACTGGCGCATTTGACACCACTTGCAAGACAAACGCAAACACATCGAAGGGCTTTAGTCCAGACAGATAAAAAGGGATCGGTGGCCAAGTACAATAACGAAAAAAAAAAAGGATTGGTGGCCGAGTGGGCTATACTTCGTTTCACTTTATCTGCGAGCGAAGCCAAAGCTAGAAGCGCGAGACCAGCGCTTTTTGCATTTCTCCCCAGCTCGCGCGCTCGAGCAAAGCCTGAACGCACGGAGCTTCCGTGCTCGCGCTTCCAGTTTTGCCTTCGCTCGCACATAAGGTGAAACTGGGTGAAACGAAGTATAGAGCACACCAGCTCGGAGCACGTGGAGCGAAAGCTCGCGCTGTAGAACCTAGGGATCCTGGGTTCAATCCCCACCCCTGCCCGTTTCAATCTGGATGAGCATCGTACCGGCGTGCGGTCGTGTATCACTATTGCGTGATGAACGTTAAAGACCCCAGGCTAGCGGTTGTACTGCACTGGCTAAATTGCTCACCTACAGCTGGGAGACAAGTCGCCCGTTGAGGCAGACTATGTTCTAGGCTAGCACCGCTTCATTCCACTATGACATTGTAAGATCACTGTTGAAAGAGGTGTTCATAACGGACAATAGCATAGTGAACTCCCGAGGTTATTCATGAATACACTTAAGTTATTTAGAGGTTCATTTGATTTTGCCTAAAAATTATAAAAGTGAAGAGAAAAAAAAACAAAAAACGTACGCCTCACCTTATGTAGAAACGTATTTTCTACCTATTGATGGCCCGTTTGGTTTTCTTACTAATCCGCAAAACGGGAAGTGTTAAATTTTAAAAATATTGTTTCGAGCGCCAAAACGCTAACGTCAAAATTCCGTTTGCATCTCAGAGTAAGTACCTGTTTGTTGGTTAAGAAAATATATTGTAATTTTTCAAAATAATATAAATCGTTTTTTTTGTTTTTCATATCCACTAGCCACCAAACAAGGTCTACAGAGAGTGAAAATATCTGAAATAATGTTTCATATGATAAGTGTTGTTCCGAATAAGTATTTTAGCCTTCTTTGCAACTCATTCAACTATTTTTTTTTTATTTCCAAATACATATTAGTAGGGTCCCTTAATGTGCGCTTTGCTTAGGGTACTTAGGGTGGAGGCATGTGGCCATTTTGTCCCGCACTTATTTTTCTCTTTTTTGTTCAGAAGCGCGTGAAAGAGCGTGTCCCGGCACGCGTTTGTGGCGCTGACTGTGCTATGGCGACATTTTGTTTTCTTCGATTTCTTTGTATTTTACCCGTGAGCGCGTGCTGTGGGCCTCGGGTACTACAAAGGGTGGCATCACCCGAAGCAGAATGACATTGAGGTACCCTACATATTAGGATATCTCTGTTCAACCCTGCACGATCTTAGGGTGCTTACGAGCCACGCTTGTAGCGTATGCAAACGTTTGACCACGCGCGCTAACATAGCACACACAAAAGCATAGAATCAGCAAAAGTATCGCCTTCAGAGCTTTATCAAGCCTTTCGCTAGGAGTCTGCTGATGACTAGTTACACTTGTTTGCAACGTTCAAAATGTAACGTCCAACGGAGTCATCAATTGTAATTTTGTTGTGTCTATGTTTATACAGCGGGAAGTTAGTCAGCTCTGAGAGCATCTGGTGTCTTCGTTGGAGATAAAAGACAGTGCAATATACCGCTGCTTGTCTGACGACTTTAACGTGCATCACGCAATAGTGATACATAACAGCACGCCGGTACGATGCTCATCCAGATTGAAAAGGGCAGAGGCGGTGGATTGAATCCACGATCAGTGAGCTTTACAGCATGAGCTTTCGCTACACGTGCTGCTGATCCACGAGCAACGAGACATCGCGGCCGAATTCGAGCTGGAGAGAAAAACAACAACAGCAACAGCAAGAAAATCTCCGGTTTGAGGCATTTAGTACTAGTGTCGCCATCTCGTTTAACAAGTTGGAAATAAAATTAACAGGGTGATTTTGTTTACACAAATACGCAAATACAACAATATTTTGCTTTCTCGTCATGGTCTTAAAATTAAGATTAGAGGCACCCCTAGTACGTGCGGCCAAGCGTTTTGTCACGTTTGTCTTCTAAGTAATTGTATTTTCAAAAATGCCCCAAAACGCGCTAAAAACAGTCCAAACGGTCATATTTCTGAATTTTATGAAAAATCTTCAGCGCTCTAAAAGAAAGATACAAGGGCCGTACAACCTTCATTACGTTATCATAAGTAACCCCCAAAAGAATGAATACTATCGTGCATTCCTGAAACTCAGGTTTGTGTAGCGAAATTTGCCCATTGAGTGACGAGCGGTTGAATCCCCCTTAAAGAAGGCCAATATAGTCAACGTAAGTAGCCACTATTACGTGTGTTTCTTTGAAGCATCGTGCTCTGCCTTACTAAATCCAAAACAGTCGCTTTTGATTATATATGGAAATCTTTTTTTTTTTTTTCTTTTTCCAGCCGCCGGCATGGAAATCCCTCGAGTGCAGCGTTGACGATGCCAGATTTACTCTCGACGCCGCTGAAAGTAAAAAAAAGTTTATCTGTTCAAACAAATAAAGATTAGTCTACAGAAATCCATCGAGTGGTGCCTGTCATTTGACTTGAGCCAAGCTTTCTGGAGGTCAATTCTCTCGGGCCATTTAATTTTATTTCGCAAGTTATACGGAAGACAGACGTCAGACTTCAATTGTCGGGTTTGTCCCTTATCTTATATTCTCATTACGTTGTAAGGAAATGTCCGCATAACAAATAGTTTCCTAAGGTAAACATTGTGAAATGCTGCTAATGAATACTTTAGCAGGGCTGATAGTTGAAACAAAAAAAATTCCTACTCGGTCTAGGATGGAGCTTCAAAACACGTCTCGAATATTTACATTCTGTAGAGAAACCGATGGAGACTATATTGCTTCTTTTTTTACATTCCATCCGTCATTACACGGGGGTTTCTCGGTCGACAATTTTCACAAAACGTTTTTGTCCTCGAAAACCGAACAATGAGACTAAACTTGCGAGTTCATCTGTTCTCTGCGATTCAGCAAATTGTTAGTCACGTCGTCGACCTGCTTTTTCGCTGTGCCCCAAGCATTAGTATCTTCGTTAGTAGTCTATTTATGGAACCTAGTATCAGTAGGCACGTCCGGTACGGCGGTAGATATCCGTAATCCTCCCCCGGCATCATTTCAGTCGTTTCGCAACCGAACTTGGCCAAACGAAGAACCTGATTAGATGAAGGTGTTCATAGAAACGTCCACAATTTGGGCTCGTAATTACGTCGTAGCCTTCAAGGTGGCCCATTACTACGATATCATTGGTTGTGTACCAGAAGGGATCCATTTATATCACAAAACTAAGCGAAAACGACGTAGCCCACCAACACAGCTGCTAGCCCGCTGAAACCGAAACCAACCAAATCGAAGCCACCTTATGGCTGGATGGATGGATGGATGAATACGGCTGAGCCCTTTGAATCGGGCGGTAGCTTACGCCACCTAGCCATTTTGTCTTACCCTTTAAGCTTAGAATATATAAATGTGAAAACTATATTCACTCCGTACTAAAAATAAAGTGTGGCTATAAATCCCCCTTGCCATCAGTTAATAAGAAAATGCCCGCCGCGCGTGTGTCAGCGCCCCCTATCCGCCGGTCAGGTAACTACTGAGATGAAAAGGTCTATACACCAATTCGGTTTCCTCGCTATCTTTGGCAGGGAAATTTATGCCACGTGACTTGACGTTTCGAGACGGTGCACCAATCCACTTTATCCGCTTCATTTAGCGGGAAAATCGATGTCATGTGACCTGCCGTCACGTTACCTATACGCCAATTCAAAACGTTACAAGAGACTTACTTACACACGAAGGACACAGTACGGAGAGCACATCTTCCGACTTTCAACACACGTATATTTATTTTCCATGGGGAGCGAACCTCCGAACTTTCGGCCGAGAGAGGGGAAAAAGGCCGCAAATTTGGAGATTCGCTGCCTGTGGAAAATAAACATACATGCGTTGAAAGTCGGAAGATGTGCTGTCCGTGCTTCTGTCCTTCATGTGTAATTCTTTCGTCAAATCTTACCCAATATACCAACACGCTCCCCAAGAAAACAGTACAGCAATTTAGTTTTCTGGTAAGTTTGGCAGGAAAATCGAGCTCGCATGATCATTGTATGAAGGCAATTCCCCTGCTGAATTTGGGGGAGGGGGGGATTAATTAAAAAAATATATATAAATTCCCCTTTACAACGCGAAACGACTGTTTAATATATTCTAAAAATTTCAAACAGTCGCTCCTCAAATACTGCATTAATATAGAACTTGGGAGGTAAGGCGGTCGTCAATTTTTTTTTTGGCTTATTTGATGGTGCTCATTATACCTATATCACCCCATACAAGGGCAAATACCTCCGTGTACGACCAAAGTTGGCGACTCGACTCACGAGAGTAAACAGGCCATGCCAACGTAAAAGGTTGGTCTCCTCCATCCGGCGTGGTACCAGAGGTGCGCAATACGGCAGGCACAGCCGTTACTAAAGGCGCGTCCACACTCGCGTTCACACTCGCGACAGTCACGCGACCGACTAGCAACGTGCGACAAGCAACCACCGACGTTCGCACTGCGCGGGCGATCGGCGAGTCGCTCGGCAAGTCGCTTCTCTCGGAAGCTCTCGAGAGCCGCCATCCATTCCGTCCTCCCTGCTACAGCTCGAGTTCACGTTTTCCTGCTTTTCCAATTTTTGTTGTCCCACAACTAAGCATGCGTCGTTTTTGCCATAAAAAAAACGAAAAAAAAAAGACAGGGACCGTACAATGAAGCACACTCGCTACATCGGCGTATATGCACTCGCTTGAGTTACCGCCACTATCGCGTCGCAGTACGTACTTGTTAAGACAAAAATAGCACGGATTTGCCGCGAGGCAGAGTTTGTTTGCGGGCGCTCAATCAAATCAGGGAGCTGCTTTTACAAAGAAATGGGTATCCTTTCATAGCACTGACGAGAGCCGCCGCAAAGATTTCCATGACTCTGTATTCATATGGCCGCTACCACGAACCGAGCTGAATCCTGTTTGTTCATGTACGTCGTATTGATAAGAAGATGTATGTGAATTTGCGAAGGAAATATATTGTTGCTTACATTCTTTTACAATCGAAATCTTGACTAGTGTTCAGCGAAATGTTGAAGCTAAATTTGGGTTCTGAGTGCTTCGGGTGCTCTTTTCGAACATCGGCCTCTTCAGAAACATTTGCCACGTGTAGATTAGAAGAAAAAATTGACCGCATCTCCACGTGGTGAATGATGTTGCTTGGGGCGAAGCTCTGGTGGTGCTTGTCTGCGTAGACGCCGAGCCGCAGCATGCCGAGCCTTTTCATTCATGTCAGTAGGAGAATGAGTGGTTTTCTTCTTTTTCTTTTTTTAAGCAGACAGATGGGATGGCATCTCAGAACCCCCTACTCTTTTTTTTTTCTTCTTTTTTTTTTGAGCCTTTTCATTCATGTCAGTAGGAGAATGTGTGGTTTTCTTCTTTTTCTTTTTTTAAGCAGACAGATGGGATGGCATCTCAGAACCCCTACTCTTTTTTTTCTTCTTTTTCTTTTTTCATAATTTTTTTAATCTTTTTTTTTTCAATTTTTTTTGCCCTACACGAGCACGTGAGCATGTGCTCACGTGCTCGTGAGCACGTGATCTCACGAGCAGAAGCACGAGCACCCGACGCCGGCCTACGGCGGACGGCGGACGGACATACGGACATGGCTAGCCCCTAAGGAGCTTCGCCCCTAAAATACTTCAAACCCCTTTAATTTACCGTGTGCTCAAGCAAGGAATGAAAGTCGTGCGGTTGTTGTAACTTTCGTTCCGCCAACGTAATTATAATTTATAACCGCCTTCATTTTAGAGCGCAGCTCTTAGGCGCCCGTCCCCCCCCCCCCCCCCCCCCGAGGTCACGTGACCGTCCCCCCAAGGTCACGTGACCCCCCCCCCCCCCCCCCCCCCCCCCCCCGAGGTTACTTGACCCACCCCCCCATACCCTTCCCTTCTCCTTCTCAAGAGCTGGGCTCTAATTCGGCGTTACAGGGAGTTGTAAACGGCTTTCACTTTTTTTGGGGGAAAAAGCTATCTTCTCTTTCCCTTTCGTAGTTTCTTGTTTTATTCGATGTATTCACCAGTAGTATCGTCTTTTGCTAGAGTATGCCCGAACGTTCAGCGGCGTTCCACTGGGAAATCATTTGCCCCCTTTCAGATAAGAAGGATCAAAGTGCCGTATTCGGCATCGCAGATAATCAGATTTCGCACACGCACCAAACATGTTATCAATATTATGTCGGAACCACGCACGCGATTCAGTAAAACTAATCAATCAAACAGCGCCGGTGTTCCAATTAAAAAAAGTACAAAACGTTGCGCCATCTTTAAAGGCATCATAGGAAGATACAAACCTACACCCCGGCGTATGTCCCTGAGGTATGTAGACTAACACACATACACAAATAATAAAACGACGAAAGAAGTTCTTCACGGAGATGCGTGTTCGCCGTAAATGTTACATGTGTCGTCTGTGTTCGTGGGGGATATATTGTACCGGCGCAACGTCAGCGTGGGATACCGAGCTTAATTCTCAGAAGCTCATACATCACGAAACCCTCCCCTCCGTCGGATCCTTCTTCAATATCATTCCGTTTCGGCAGTTTTATTTAATTTTTGTCTTTTAGCGTTGACAGCGTTTTCCCTTCTATAGCTCCGAATAAGAAACAATGAGTGGAGACGGATAAATATAAGCTACCACCCCTACCCCTCCCGTCTCCAAAAAAAGAGAAAAAAAAAAAGATGAAACGATACGGATCCTTCTCACAGTGCGACGAGGGATGCGAAAGCCTCCGTATAACTCCGCCGGAATGTCTGTTGGGACTCGAAGAGAGATTGGAAGTTGCGGGGCGTTGCGAAGTCTTGACAGAGCAGTTGCTTTTGTTGGAGATATTGCCTTCGTTTTCCTGCCTGTCTCTGTGTGTCCGTGTGTGTTGCATGGATGAGGCCTCCATACCTGGTGCCGTCGGTATACGTCGAAGGGGGATATATGGATTGTCTCGGAGGGAAGATATGCGGATAGCTCGAGAACTATCGAAACAGGTTCCGTTTCTTCCTCGGAGATCTTGCGTTCCCTGCATGTCTTAGATTTGATCGAGCGTGTCGTCGTCTCCTGGTGTGTATCTTTACAGCCCCAGTCACACTGCTCGTACTATCGTACAAGAGGCACAGTGTTCAGTGTAGACCTGAGGACATTATTATGTGCGGACGCGCCTCAAGAACGTTCGCGGCATGCTTGCTTCGAACATATATGTATATCTTTTGTAAACATATAAAATAACGCAAAAAAAGACAAGGACAAGAAGGACAGCGCTTGTCCTGTGTACTTCTTGTCCTTGTCTTTTTTTGCGCTATTTTATATGTTTAACTAAGATGAACCAACTAGCCCAACGACGTACCCTACTAATGTATTCTTTTAACATGTCAGCAGACGGTTTTTGTGTAACCAGTGCGACGGCGACTGTCGTACAGGGAAGAACACGCATCAGGGATGTGTCTGCAAGACTGTATTTTTTGTATGATGTAGCGCGACCGCGGATTTACGCTCTTTTGGGAGTGTTCCTGATTTCGGGCGTCTCGAGACGAGCTTACGTGTACATTAGTGCTGGTGCCGTGGAACTTGTGCAAATATACGCGGCCTGCCTCATATATATATATATGCGGCAGACGCGCGAATCTCCAGTTTCAGCGAGAGTCCCACGAAAGCTTCGCTAAGGTAGCATCGCCACTGTTTTCGAACTTTATCGGACCCCCAGCACGACTGGGATTCGTTCGTTGCCGTCACGTGACGTTTGTTTACGGGTTTCGTGGGTGCTGCGGTTTCGATTTTTCGGAGGCCACGTTGGCGCCGTTGGCGACGAGAATTCTCCTGAAATGTAACATTTTGACACTTGAATGCAGAATTCGGAGAACGCTGAGTAATGCTGATAAGCTCGTTATAGTTAACTGTCCATGAGAAAGGTTAATTTTTAAAGGGAGGTCTTTCGAAATGCTCTTTGACACATAACAAAATAATAAGGTGTATTTTTTGAAGACCTTTCGTACAAAATGTTGACTTGCCAGTAGAAAACGATTTTTACGACTGCAGCGTTGATAGGTAGCACAACACATACAATAATACATCTTGTTTTTACAGCCAAAAAAAAAAAAGGTTTCGCAGCCGCACTTGTAGTCAGTTTCACCAAAATATCAACCATCTCACAAAAATGGTTAATGGCAGCCGCTTTTTTGAACGTTGACGCGCTTTACGCGTGCATTTCACGCTTCACAAGGCGGCAATCTCGCGACGCTGGATTGTCACCTTCGGAAGCTGGGCTTTCGCTTTTTAAAGCGGTAGCTTTATAGGGCTAACCAAGATCAGGAGCCGCATAAACATGAAATGTATAATTCGGTCAGTTAAACCGGTATGGTCGGAATTGGATGAGATTATTATAAACGAACGCCTGGTTGCCCAGCAGAAAGTAAGTGACTCGAGTTGAGACGTTCTAGACAACGCACCGACTGAATCGGTGTCGAACAGGCGAGATTTCGAGCCCAACACTTGCCTGACCAGTAGGACTAGGAAGTCGGCGTGTAGCGGACGCTCTCGACACCGCGCGACCGCGCCTGGACCGTCGTCTCGAACGAGTCGTCGTAGCGCGGCTTTGGAAAGCGATCGCGAGTTAGTCATCGTAGGCACGAACGCTGAGAAGGGCATCGCGGGTTGAGAAAGCCGTACAAATTCTGCTTCGAGAAGATGTTGGTTTCACTCCGCCGTGATGAGTATTCGGGTTCGCATCGAAACATCTGTTGGTGCGCCGATCGAATCGAAAGCCAGCCGCGACAGCGAGCAGACGAAGCAGACCGCAGACGTAGCCTAAGCCTAACGACCGAGCTGAGAGCAGACGATGGGAGCATGGTTGAATTTAGTTTGGACGAGAGAGCGTCGGTGCGCGGGGCAGTCTGGGATTGGGTTGTTCTTCCGGCGTCGCTGGGTATGACGTCATGCCGGGTCCTGCCCTATTTAAACGTCCTTGGTTCATAACCGCTAAACTATCTTGAAAAAAACGGCGCCGGTGCCAGGGATCGAACCCCTAAAGGTGTATCCACACGACGGACCAAATTGCCGTTTTGGTCCGCGGGCCGCGCATCACGTGATCTTACGTCACCGGTTTTCGAGGTCCGCTGGCGGTCCGCGGGCCGCGCTTCTGAGAAATGCCAGGCGACTTTTCTCGCCCGGACCATGGCGGCGGACCGCGGCGTTTTTAGTATAATTGAAGCGCTAAGTCTGGCAACAGGCTGACTTTTGTTGTTTGAATTGGAATCCAAATCCAAAGTCGTTTTCTTTTGGCGTCAACTGTTGGAGGCGAAGAAGACGAACCTTTTGTTGTGCGACGATGGCGGCATGGTGCGACGATGCAACTTTTTACTTCATCGCGCTCGTGGAGCAATTCCACGCTCTGTGGGATTGCCCTTTTCGGTTCACGTAAGTCCTCCTCGTCCTCAATAGGCAACGCCAGGGCCACCGCGGCTGAACATCTCTTTAGTGCAATCTCCATCTTTGTTCCTCACAAATAGCCTCAAAGCAGCTCGCTGCATGCGTTTGGCGGAGCTGTGAGGTCGAGGGTTAGACCGGTCCCTTCGCTCTGTGTCTGCTCTTTTGGTCCGCCGTGTGGATGCTCATTGCAACCGGGCGGCCCGCGAGCCGGGCATCACGTGATCAATCGGTCCGCGGCCCGGTCCGTCGTGTGGATACACCTTAACACCGGCATGGAAGCCGAGTGCTCTGCTAGCTGAGCTACAGACCCAGCACGCAGGAACGGGAGGAGAAGAAGCAGGTGGTGTCCGAAAGCGCGCGAAGCGCAGAAGGGTGGAAAGGGCAAGAAAGAGAGGAGCAGAAACAGGTGGTGTAGAAAGAATGCGCGGAACGAGGAAGGGTGGAAAGGGCAGGAAAGAGTAATTCCCCTCTCTTGGTGACGCAGACAATTCAACGCAAATATTTTGTATCTGGGGAAGTGCGCGCAGCACCACAAAAAGACAACTCTGTGACGTAATCTATTTCCATACAAAACCCTGCCCTAGGCACCATTTGAACTAAGAGCAGCACCCACCCCAAACACTGAAAGACTAAAGGCCATTGTGCCATGGCACCAACCGAAGTATAAGAGCACCGCCCACCTTAGAAAGCTACCGCATTTAAACGCGTTTGGCAGAATGACCAAAACATGCAGCCAATTTTGTAAACCGTGAAACGCCCTCTATACACTACAAGTGCTAAGATATTTCATATAGGAGAAAGACAATTTGAATATAAATCTTAGAAGTCGTTTAACTGAAAGAAAGTCTCAAAGGGAAATCCATCATGTTGACATTTAATTTCCGCTTAATTTAGC
Organism: Ixodes persulcatus; assembly: GCA_013358835.2. Taxonomy (NCBI): domain Eukaryota; kingdom Metazoa; phylum Arthropoda; class Arachnida; order Ixodida; family Ixodidae; genus Ixodes; species Ixodes persulcatus. Next base: position 206,748 of record JABSTQ010000943.1, read on the forward strand.
TACTGCATATCAAACCAGGAATCTTAATAAAGGTAGCAATGCAGGCGATCGGGTTCTGTGTCGTCCTGTGTGCTTCTGTTAGTCCCTGCCTTTTTGCGCGCTGCTTTTAATTTATTAAGTCAAACGTCTTACACCGCCGAGCCAAATGTCGCTATAGTCTGCTTAGCACAAGTGTCGCTACCCACTACTCGATGCCTGCTCACGCGGAATGTCGTTTTATTCTGGTGTGTACTTATCGTCTCGTTACTGAGCTAATTAAAACAGTGAGTGCGATTATGTCGGTTTCGTTTGGACGGGAGCGCTTTGGCTTGAGAGCGTGAAGAATGCTCGAGAGAATGCACGCGGCTAATGCCAAATACCTCACTAATACCCTCATTATCCCCTCCCGGTGATCGCTAATCTGAGCCCGGTAATTGGCAATGCTCACAACCCGCGCTCGCATTTCCTCTGCCTTTCGTGTTTGTTAAGCCCTCGTTTGTGTTTGCATGCGGAACAAAGCGCGTCTGTGCGGTTACCTACATATATGTCAATGCGCTGTTTGCAAACAGTCCCACGTTTTCCCACACCGTGTGTGAGCTCCGCACATGCGCAGAGACAAGACAGGCGTCAGGTGAAGCATCTGGTGCATACACCGAGCTGACGGCAGCGCCACCGTAGGGGTGTGACGTCGGTGTCGCGTTGGTCCATACGTGTGTGCTGCAGTCGAGTAAACCGGCGCAGTTTGGAGGGGGAATGCTGAAACAGATGATTGGCCGTTAAAGATGACGTCACTAGAATGCCGTTGGTGGGATGCAATGACGCCACGTCATGAACGTAATTGTTGACGTCGCAATAATTGGGTTTACCGGATGGGACGTCATTAATGACACCATATTTAGCAATCTATTGGTTGTTTCCTTATGGAATATGGATATAATTTAACTAAAGTGAAACCGAAAGGATAAGGACAGCAGGGAGGTCTTTTAGCTGTCTCACCTCCAGCGTAAGTTCGCTGTTGCTGCTTTCGACAACTTTTGGGCTTCAAGTGTGCTCGCGCAGCCAACGCACGGGGCAAGAAAACAGGCGGGTGCTTAAAAACCGGCATCCTAAATTTAAAAAGAATGAAACAAAAACGCCCTGTTGTTTTTATTATACACGCGCATTTAGTTTGCAACGCTGATAAAGCTACGGCCACTACTGGCACGAGCCTTTCCCCTCGGGTCATATTTCCAGAATGGCTCGTGCATATGACACCTTAAAAAGCCACTTGCTTGAACCCGCAACCACACATGTTTGTAAGACTCTACGATAAACTAGATTGGAGACTTTTAGCAAATCGTTACCGTGTTCCACGTACCGGCCTTCGAAGTATGCTTTTAAGCGCGCGCCCGATCGAGTGATACCGTGACCGCGGGACGCGCGCTTCAAAGCATGCTTCCAAGGCTCCGTGCGGTACGGCAACGGTTTGCCAGAAGCCGCTATTATGAACCGCCCCGTCCTCGGACGCTTGTGGTGCGCGTTACAGAAACTATTGAATTGTGGACGGAGTTATGGAGCAAAGTAAACATGCGGAACGTCGGTTATTTCTCACCATATATTCCCCTTCCATAGGTGTCGGAGTAAACAAGGTGCTCAACCTTAGAAGTTTGAGACTTTTCATACTTTTTCGTCGTTCACCCCGTTTCAGCATGAATTGCTGGTCACGTTCAAGACTGGAACACACACAGTCAACTTACAAAGGAATATGCAAAAGATATTAAACGGGCTAAGGAAAAGTTTTTATCTTCCGACATGCCTTCCATTCTTCGTTCTAACCCAACCCGATTCTGGCAACTCCTGTCACTCAAATATCACTCCCAATCTCTGTCGCTGACAGACAGCAATAAAGATCCCATCGTTGAGAGCGAAAGCGCGACAGCCTTAAACGACTTTTTCATTACTGTCTTCACGGACGGAGGTCTCGGCGAGGTAGCATCTCCCCGCTCATTGTCTAGCGCCATCATGCCACCTATTGTTATGTCATCCGCTGGAATATGTGCCTAATTGACAAACTAAAACTATCATCATCTGCTGGCATGAATAACACCAGCACCAAAATCCTTAAAAGCACCAATATCGTTGCAAGTGAGTATCTATCACTAATTTTCTCCCAATCCCTCTCAGATCGCCAAAGTCCAAAAAACTGGAAAATTGGGAAAATCATCCCCGTCCATAAAAGTGGTGATCGATCACTTGTATCTAATTATCGCCCAATTTCTTTAACAAGCGTTCCTTCGAAACTATTAGAGCATATAATCAGCTCGAACATAATAAGTCACCTTAACTCGATTAATTTTTTCTACCCACACCCGCACGGTTTCCGTAAAGGTCTCTCGTGCGAAACCCAACTTGCAGAGTTTACTCATGACCTACTTGTTAACATGAATAATAATTACCAAACAGATGTAATATTTCTCAACTTCGCGAAGGCCTTCGACCGTGTTCCGCATCGTCATCTACTCACCAAGCTTTCACTTTTTGGTATTGATTCGACTATCATCGCTTGGATTCAGGATTTTCTCACCTCAAGAGTTCAGTTCACATTGGCTAATAATCACAAATCACCCCTTGGTAAAGTAGCATCAGGAGTTCCCCAGGGTGCAGGACTCTCCCCACTACTATTCTTATTATACATAAACGACCTTCCTCGTGACATCCTTTCGAAAATTAGGCTATTCGCCGATGATTGCGTGATATATCGCCCGCTCACAAATGATTCAGATCATCTCATATTGCAGGACGACCTAACACAAATTAATACCTGGTGTGAACAATGGCTTACGCCTCTCAACCTCGACAAGTATAAAGTAGTTTCGTTTACCCGGAGAAAATCTACAGATACGTATTTATATTCACTCGGCGGCACCCCAATTAATACATCATCTTCTTATAAGTACTTAGGAGTACATTTAGCCTCATCGCTGTCTTGGGTACTACATGTTGATAATATTATAGCTGAGGCATCACGCACACTTGGATACCTGAAACGTAATTTAAAGTCCGCGCCCGGTCACCTTAAGAAACTTGCATACATAACATTCGTTCGACCAAAGCTTGAATATGCGTCATCCATCTGGCACCCTTCTCAAGCTTACCTCTCTGATAGCCTGGAACGCATTCAAACCCGCGCAGCCAGATTCATCGCATCAGCTTATCCTCATGACATCAGTGTAACCCAACTTAAAGAAACTCTTGAGCTACCCTTACTGTCCAGTCGAAGATTGAATTCTCGGTTATGTTTATTGCATAAATTCTACTATAACCATCCATACTCCCATACCACCCCTCTTGCTCCTCCTGACAGAGTATCATCACGCCTTCATCACAGTCAATGCATCAGGCGTATTGCAGGCAAAACGCTTGCGTTCAACACTTCCTTTTTCCCCCATGCAATAGCCATCTGGAACTCCCTTTCCGACGACATTGTAGTCATTACTGACCCAATAAGGTTTCGCCAGAAAATCTCCTTACACAACCACTAATCATTCCCAACTAAACCATATCAGTACTTTGTGGTCTTTAATATTGTTATTTTGAATCTCTCCTTTTTCTACTTTTTAGGGCTGGGAGATTGATCGATTAACCTACCGATTAATCGATTGATGATTTAATCACGATTAATTTGTTTAACCGGTTCATCGGTAAAAGTTTGACGAACCAAAATTAAATAAAAATGAAATACTTTCACCATGCAGACATGGACGAGCACACCTATATGAAGTGAAAAAATTAGGTGAAGTATTAACTCAAGGTAAACTGTATGGGGGAGATTTGTAACTTCAGACATGTGCAGAAGATTACACATGTCCCAGCGACTTCAACACCGTGCGAGTGTCCGTTTAGCGCAGCAGAGACTACTGTGAGCAATCAAAGGAGGTGGCCCTTCTCGGCGAATATCAACGAACATTTTTGCCTCATGGAGCTGAAGTAATAATGTGTGACTGTGAGTGTTTTTACACTGTCCTCAACTGTATATTGAAGCTGATTCATAATTAAAATGATTGCGTCGTTTAACACATATTCAGCAAAAAAAAGATATATATATAGAAGCAATTTTTATTTTTAAACAATATTATTATGCATGGAAATGAACGAGACCGATTAATCTATTAATTAATCGACTAAAGGGTGGCGATTAATCGGGTCAAAATTTTTAATCGACGCCCAGCCCTACTATTTTTGTCGTTTTCAAGTGTCGAAGTGCATTTTAGTTCTCGTCTACTCCTCCCCTTATGTAATGCCCCACCGGGGCCCGGAACAATAAATGAAATAAATGAAATGAAATTGGCGAGCGTATAGATGGCGTGGCTCCAGTAAGCCCATCAAGCCGTTCCAATTTCTTTGCAGACTGTCTTTTGTATGGTGTAAAATCAGTGTTATAACACTGATTTTACATCATACAAAAGACAGTCTGCAAACAGATTTGAACACGAGTCACCGCGGGATCCGTGCTTCGAATGCCCCATGGTAATGAGTTCAAGGAGAAAAAGTTGACACGCGGCATTCGAACCACGGATATCGCGGTGACTCGTGTTCGCAGGCTGTCTTTTGTAGGACGCACGAGCAGTGCGACCCCGGCTTTAGAGGTCTGAATTAAGCGATGCACCTGCGACAGCGCACACTCGATCGAATGCACTCACGCTGTTGGTCTCTGTCACACACACTGATCTCTATTGTAGTAGGCTGGATCGCGGACCGCGGCCTCGGCAGCTAGGGCCGAGTGTCGCCACCGGCGGCCATTGATTGACACCAGCCAATGCATGGGACTCTATGGGAAGAACGAGAAAAAGTGCCGTTTCCCCCGTTTCTAAGGTATTGTCGGCACTGAAACTTTTTGGATGCTTTTCGATAAGCCCGTCAAATAGCTTGCGTATAAACATTAAAACTGACAGCCCTCGCAGTTCTTATAAATAAATATTTTGTTGTCGAGAGTGACTCCGCTGTAGTGCAGCTCAATGAGGCGAGAGTTACCTAGAGTTACCGCGGAGTCGGTGGCGGTTTCGTTGAGTTGGGTTTAGCAGACGACAAGCAAAGCCAAGCGGAATTCGCTCACTCCCGAAAAGCCGCTGTCGAGATGGAACTTATTTGTCATTCATCAACTTCTGGGCTTCCCCGACGGTAAGTTCCTTTGTTTACCCCACTACGAGAGCAAGCTTGCTAGATCAGCCGTAGGTGCTCCGGTACGTTTGATTTTTTTTTTAATTGGCGTTCGAACGTTTGACAAATACTCATTCGATCTCAAAGCACCCGACATAAGGACCGCAGCACACCATAAAATACTCGCCTCCGAGCACAGCGTACATGCTTCAATATTCCTACTTTTGTGCGTTTCGCTCATAGACTTGCGTGTATTGCCTGGTGTCAAGCAATGGCCGCCGGTGGCGACACCGACGGGCTCCCGATCCGCGATCCAGCCTACTACAATAGAGATCAGTGGTCACACACCTCAATCCGGCGCTCTATTGGGCTCTGACTGGGCGAAAACGGCAGGAAGGGGCTTCAGTTGTCCCGCCTCCAGCGTGAGCTTCCTATGCAGAGTGCAAGTTCATCTGCTTCTTGCATTGAGGTCTACCCACGATCCTTCTAATCAAAGCCAATCAGAACTCGGCGTAGTTTTGACGTCACCGCAACCCCCACGCGAGAAGCAGACGACTTTTTCTCCGCATACCTTCAAAAACAACGCTTGGGCGTCTTGTGAGCCTCGAGCGCATGCGCGCTGCCAAAGCAAACCTGAAGTTATACGGAGCATATAGCGGGGGCCGGTCCTTCAAAGGACACGCCCTTCCGTTCCCATTCTTTAAGGTGACTTTGGTGGCTCTCTGGCGCCGTGTCTTTTGCGGTTTGCCAAGCTACGCTATTTTGATAGAGGTTTGGGCGAGTTGGTGATTTAAACTATAGGAAGCAAAGAAAAAAAAAAAGAAAATGCGCGAGAACAAGCTAGGGCAAAACAGGGAATGCCGTTTCGTGAAGAAGTATTCTCCGCGGTGTGCACTGTTTGTTTCAAGCATTTGCGACAACCTCGGGCAGGTATGGAGTGAGCGTCTGCATCGCTGTTTATTCGAGTGTAAATTATTATTCCCACACGCACGGTATTATGTTTCTGCATAGCATATCGCGAACTTATCGTTAATGGTAGGACGGTTTGCTCGTCGATTCGTTGTCGAGTAGAGCTATTTCGGAACGCTCCGTCTTTATGTTTATCGTCGTTCACACAAATTATTTCACATAGAATAACTGCCTGGCGGATATATTTTTTTTCTGGAAAAAGGAACGACTGAACAATTTAGTGCGTACTGTATTATTGTATATTAATTTTGTTTTATCGCGTCTCTCGTTTTCTGTTGCACCGCACGTACCAATTGAAACTTAGCCGTTCTACTACCGCCTCGTAAAATGCTATATACTTTATGGATTGACATAAAATCGCGACTGGTGTCAGATGCCTTCGGTATTCTTGTTGCTCAGACAATGTGTGCTTGTGCTCAAACTTGTCAATATGTTCAATACAAATATTTACCCACTATACGTGTACAAATTTGTTTTTTCTATTAAAATTATTTATTAGTTTTTGATGAATGCTAATTTTTAATTTGTTTTCACTAATTTGACTAGATAAACGGTCTGCTGGTGTAAACGCAAGTCCTTGTACCTTCGATATTTAAATTACTTCACTTGTCCTACTTTTGATATCCGCGCTATATTTGAGGAGGGGAAGGGGAACGGTCAATGATTTTTTTTTTTTTTTGCTAGATACGAAAAATTGGGGCGCTTGCTTTCTTCGGTCGGGGAAGGTTGCCTGCTTGCACTCACGCGCATGCACGCATATCAAATGTTTTTTTTTTTATTACTTCCCCAATGAAAAATACACCAGGCAATCCTGGTTTGACATCAGAGAATCCTGATGAGACACCAAAAGATCTGGCGTGCCCACCAGCAATGCTGGTGTATCGAGCACACCAGCCTAGTGTGCCCACCAGAAATTTTGGTGTACCCGCACACCAGCCTGGTGGGTATACCAAGAGAGTCTGGTGTCACACCACACAGACTCATGTGCCCACCAGGCAGCCCTGTTGCACACCACGCAGTTCCATGTGACACCAGTGTTGTATCTTTGTTGACTTTCCCCCCCGTCCGCGAGCCTGTTTTTGAATAGTTTGTGTGACGCCCCTTCCCCCTACGTGATGCCTCGTTTCCTCCCGTCTTGGTGGTCGCCAGAGACACCGCGGCGGGCTCCTTTGTGCTCAAGGAGTGTCCCTCTCGTCCCCAGCACTTTCCCGGGCGGCCTTGAGCAGTTTGCGGCGCTGGCCTATTCGGGGGTTTCCTTTTCTTTTTCCGCCAGTAATCTTGTTCAAGTTTGAGAAAATAAAGGAGTCTTCTCTGTGAGCCGAAGCCGAAAAGATGTGTTGGTGCGCTTTCCTGCTTCCGACGTGCTAAAGATAGTTAGACATGGTCTCGTAGCAAAACAAGAAAGAACGCTATAGTTATTATTACAGTTTTTTGTGCCGAAACCCGGGAATTAACGGCCAGATTATGCCTACTACGACCCAGGAGGGCGTCAACCGCCTGAAGCAAAAGAGCACTACCCTCCGAGCCGCCACAACAAAGATAATCAACGAAATCGACGTCCTGCTGGCCACGGATCACACCGACATCGGTGAGCTCGAAGAAAGATTTTAAATTCTTCTACTTAAGGAAGCTTTCATGAAAGAGCTGGACAAGGAAATCGAGCCATCTGTCGAATATGATGCCTTAGAAGAGGAGATAGCTGGCTCGGAGGGGTACGTAGACCGGATCAGCGTAACTAAGACACGAGTCGACCGCAAGCTGAAAGGCTAAGAATTGCGGAACGACAGGGCGTCCGGTTCTTCGACGCAGGGCAGTGCCTCCGGACAAGCTCCAGTTGATCACGGCCAGCTCCCTACAAGAGTAAAGCTTCCGAAGCGTTACTGTCGTGCTTTTTTGCTTTTTTGAATAAAGTAATTTTGACATCAGCGTTATTGTCAAACTTATCATTGTACCCATTTTGTGAGTAAAGCAACACCTAGTCAACAGGTGCTCTCGTATCACACCACAACAAAACCAGATGTCCCACCAGTACACCAGATTTCTGGAGCCACACCAGAACACCAGATTGCTGGTATGAAAATGTCCCAAATCACATCTGTGAAAACGTCTGGTGTCACATTAAGTCACACCAGCCCTTGGCCTGGTGTATTTTTCACTAGGGTTAGGTTTGGATTTTACCCTTTCCCCCTGTTATTTACTCGTATTCAATATAAATCATGTTGCTAAACCGACAAACAACGCTCCTCGTTAACTACTGAGACGTGCATCGGTGCGACCTGTAGCGATTGATAAATAGCCATATATAGGAATCATAACTAATATCTACATTTTATTGGAGCTACTAAGAAAACCCTGTCTCCGGCACGCGAAACGTTTTCGGGTGCAGCCAGCATTCTGACTATACTCAATGAGAGCCCCCTCTTGAACGACTAACGGGGTGTCGGATAGCATGTTAAAAACGTCACTTTGTTATCACCAATATTGAGTAAAAATAAAAAGATTGTTTCATATGTCTTTTGAATGTAATCTAGAAACTTATCGTCTGCATTTGTCTTATGACAATACGCAATGGAACTAACTTTCTTTTTTTTTTATTCTACCACATAAATGTAGCAGCCTTCAAACCCAATTGCGCACAAGTCCGGTGTTTAGGGCTTACTCGAGCTCAGGGACGTGACTTGAACAAAGAAGTATACAGGCGAATCGCGACAGTTCCCAGCCGGCTTTCATTTTAATATTGGCTTCAGGAGTAGCGACTGTTCGTATATAAGACGAGCGCACTCGAAATAGCAACTTCTGCCTTCAGGCGTACCGGCGCAGCGCCCGTTTGCCTCCTTTACGAAACAACAAAACGCCGCGCGTATGTCGGTGTCCTGCAGTCTACACGAGAGCGTCCGAGACGAGCGGGAGAGCCCTGCCCCCTTTCTCGTCATCACGCCACGAAGCAGCGACCAGCGGCAAATGACCACGCCAATCCGCCCCGAAACGAGCCGAAGCCGAAGAGCACAGATAAATCAATAGGCATCTTTCTTCCTTTCCCATCACTCGTATAAGAACCAGCCGTACGAGCTGGCAGCGCCATTGCGAAGCGAGCGTCGACTCAAATTCCCCGGAAATGTATGGAGGAGTCACGTGACCCGCCCTTCATCGACGTCACCCCGCAAACCCTCATCCAACCCATGGCCTCTCCAATGTAATCTTATGCTTCGCCAAACTCCTAAACTCGCCGACCTCATGAACTCACGCCCCTCACCGAACTCACAAACTCCCGTACCTAACCGAATTCATGCACTCACCCGGCTCATAAAATCACGCCCCTCACCGAACTTATGAACTCACAAACTCACTCACCGAACTCATGAATTCATGAACTCTCCGAACTCACGCCCTTCACTCAACCTCAAACTCACAAGTTTTCGGGGTGTATGAGCTCACTCACGAGTGAGTTTTCCTGAGGTGAGGGTACAATGAGCAAGTGAAAGGGCGTGCTCGCTGACACTGTGCGCATTGCATTTTTGCGGCAGAGACGTATTAGTTTCGTAATTCGCTGGGATTCGTCTATTGTTCGCTGTGATTAACTGTCTCCCTGTACCGCAAAGAAGTGAACTCACAGATTTTTTTTTTAGAGGGTAGATTTTGGAACATTTGTGATCGCATTTTTCGTTTCGAAGAATATCACTCGTTCACCACTTTGGTAGAAAGTTCCATCGACTAACAAAACGCATTAAACATTCTGTCGCAGAGTGCTATAGCACTCTGAGAGAAGGCAAGCGAGAATGCAACCCATGAGTCGAGATCAAGTCATTCCAACTTCCGCCCCGGATTTCACATCCCGTCTTTTTCTCAGCCCCCAATAAAAGCAACAGAACAACAACAACAACAACAACAACAACAACAAAATAGTTCTCGCGTCGCAAATTTAGGAGGTCGCTTTGCAGTCGCCAGCCACCGCGAGACTTTCTCTCGCGGCCTCTTGGGGAAAAGAAATAAAATCCAGCTTCTTCCGGTTCCGGTCTGTTTTCACCCTCTTCTTAACTCCCACGTACTCTCTCCCACGTGCCTTTCCTCTTCTCCTTCCTTCCTTCCAACCCACACTCCACCCTCCTCCCCAAAACCGAAAGGACGCGCATTTTAATGAAGTCTTCGCCAGCGGCCGAAATCCCAACAGGCACACACGCTGACTTGCCCTGGCGTTGACAGTAACTTAATCTGCATGTAAGTTCTCTTCCCCTCCTCCCCGAAAAGATTTTCCTTCTCTTAGCCTTCTCGTACTACTCGTTCATCTTGCTTTTATTAGGCATTCTCGAGGGCGCGGATTGGAGGAGCCGTGCAGCGTCCGTCCCCAACCGCCTTAATGCAGCCACTCAAGTTAGCAACGCGCAACTGCAATGGACCGCAGACGACGCTACGAGCAATTGAGGCCAATCCAATACCGTATAAGTGCCACTTGACCGTTAGGAGAAACAAAACGGAAGCACCTAGTCACGTGACTCGTTTCGCAGTTCTGGATTGGCTGGGATATGGCTCGTAACATCGGCTACGGTTCACGGTATACGGTGAAACGAAATATAGCTTCTGCCGCGCCCGTGGGCGCGCGAGGCGCAGTCTTGCCGCTTCGCGTGCCGAGGCCGCGGTAGTCAATTAATGTCGCTTTACATTGTTATAGTATTCGGCGTGTCGTGTGACAATAGAAGGCGCAGGATAACATAAAATGTTGAGTAGTAAGCGGGAGTATGGGGAACGTCGCTATAGTTCGCTCACACTTAAACTGACAGTGCGGTGGAAGATGCGCGCTCATTGGAGACCAATCAACAGCTTGCTTTACGTCACCCCGACCCCCCTCTTTTTCTGCACGTGGTTATGGGAAGGGGACGTGATCACGTGATCACGTAGCTTCCACCGCACTGTCAGTTTAGCAGTGACCCGAGTAGAACCGAGGGAATATGGCAAGAGACAGAAGTTAATCCGCTTCCGAAGTGGGATGGGGAGCCAAATATTTGCGCGTCTACGGACCCCGCGGGGCCCTGAATCGCGAGCGGAAATAATGAGATGTCAGATCGGGTGAGAGCTACAGGGCTCGAGATTTTTGGCAGTCCTATTCCTTCCCCACGCGTTATGCCCCCCCCCCCCCCCCCTTTGCAATCGACCCTTCACGTATATGTATTTTCAATTCGGAATTGACTCTGGTTCAAGATCAGATCTCTAGCGACTCACTGTGTTTGTGTGACGCGCGTGCACGCACGTGCACGAACAGTAACCACAGAGACACAAGCACATCAGGGAGGCTGTACACACAAATAGACGTCCAAACGCACACAAAACCCCGCACCGTTTTTCATCTAAAACTGGGGCTGCTTTTCAATACACTTTTCTTTTTATATGAATATACACCGACTGCGTTATCACTCCGTCCAATGTTTGCCGAGCCCGATAAACACACATTAATGTATGTACGCTCGGTCCGAGTTGAACACTTCCTCCGTCCCGCGAGTGGCTCGATTCCCCTTCTCTTTCCGCCGTCAGTTCAGAACAGAAATCAAACAAAGCGCCACGCGTAACAAAGCCTATACGTACCCTATTTTTCTTATTATTTATTTATGCTATTGTTTTGCTTGTTTTCTGTTTTGAAATCACGAAATGCTAAACAGACATGAACGGCTCCTTCTATTTATAGGTCGTCCTTTACGCACCCAACGTTGTATTACCGTATGGCGTCGAGAAGACGATATGGCACGCGCTGCTTATTTCGAGAATGGTCTACGTACCATTCCTACAAGTTTCGATCTGGAGGCGCACTTTATAGACGTTTTTAGTTTCCTGTCGTTCTCAGTCACGTGGGTTCCGTATCTGGTATACGAAATGACAAAAATAATAAAACATTTCAACCTGGGATATGCGAGAAAATTTAGCTGAGGCAAAACAAGAATGTGTTACAATCACACATTTTTTCTTGAACACCTTCCAGCGGCGTGGAAAGATCGAGGGGATGTTTTAACGGATACCAGAAGTGACGACATTCAAGATGGCTGCGCCCTTGTGGAAAAGGTGTATAACCCGCGTGCTTTTTTGTTTGCGCTACCGCGCCAGCACCTTTTCAAGAACCCAATTTAGCAGTCACACTCCACTGGACAAACTTGATCTTCTAGAGCAAAGAAACAAACAACTATTATACGCACAAACAATACAACGAAAATTACTGTTTAAAAAAAAAAGGAAAAGAAAACATGACTTGCAAGGAGCGAAAGTATGCAGGCGGACTGAATAGGAAACATAATCTAAACCCTGGGATAAGGAAAAATTAAATAACGTACAAGACTACGACACAAACACTGCAACGCATCTGAGTTTATTCGCGATCGGGAACAGCAATTTATTCGGAGGAGTTGTTCGATAGCGAGTCTCCCCTTCACGAATAGGCCCGTGCTTGTTCGCCTCATGTGAACACAAAAGAAGCGTTAAAAATGTATCTTCATCATCTCAACTAGCCAAACATATTGCTGAATGTAATGCGTGCTCGCCATTATGGGAAGAGATTTGAGTCCTCTGCAAAGAAAGCGATTCTTTCAAAATGAGCTTAAAGGCCGACGATCAGTTCGCGCTTTTCACTTTTCTCGCTTCCTCCTTTCACCTTTCTACCCTGTCCACCATTGCCTGTGTCCTCCTCCCCCATGGAGAGGAGGATCTTCTGCCTTGCAGAATCTCGAGTCTGGTCGTCGGCCTTTAAGCAAACCCTGAGTATGGGAGGCTGCAAGGAAATTCTGTGAGCCAGCCGTTTATAGTTTTGAACGAACGCGTGAAAACGTTCCTTCTGCCGTGAGTTTCTGTCGGAGTTGTCGAGGGGTGGGGGGTCTGGAGGGAAGGCAAGGGGGGGAGTGGGGTGCGGTGTTTCGTCCGGTTCACATAGCCTTGACGGGAAGTATCATTTCGGGTAGCTTGGCGGCGGTGTTTGCTGGTGGTGTGGTGTCTGGGTGGAGGTCAGTTAGTGTGGCTCAGTTCCATTCAACTTTGCGGCGGCATGTCTTTTTTGTCTTCCCTCTTTCCTGTCTGCGTGTACTCGCGAATAAACACAAAGGCCACTAGCCTCGTAACACTTACTTTGTTTCCCTTCTGCAATGCTCTGACTGACTGAATAAACTCCGCTGAGTTTGAGAGTTTGTGCCGTCTTGTGTGCACGTTATTTTGCTCCTCTTTTTCTCACGGTTTAGACTATGAAAAAAAAAAAAAAAAAACACGTGAATTGGCAGTTTTTTAAGTACATTGTTTAGTTTTTATCGTTTTCGTTTACATGCATGACATATGTAAAAGTAACTGGGCGTATTTTAGGCAGCGTGAACATAGTCAACTCCAATGGGCGTCTTGTATCTCCGCTGTAGAAGGAAAAGGTTTGCCACTGCATCGCGGGGTACGGTGATACATGACCGCATGCCGGCACCATGCTCGTCCAGATCGAAACGTGCAGGGATGGGGATTGAGCCCAGGATCTCTAGATTTTAAGTGCGAGTCTTCTGTCTATGTGCTACGAGCTGCTGTGCGCTGACAAACTTAGCCACCGATCCCCGTTGAAATGACCAGGTGCTCGGCGATCTAAGGACCTGTCCAAAGAGGAATCGTGAGGCGACACGACTCCGACATAAGTCGTACGGCAATGCGCCTCCGTCGTTTTTTTTTTCTTTTTTGTTGGGGATAAGTTTTTTTGTGTGTCAAATTTCGCCCGTGTTCTCTGTGCCTTGAGCATGTCCATTGCGCGAATAAGGACAAAAAAAAAAAAAAAATTGGGTTGTGTGTATGTTTATACAGCCTAGAACTTGGTCTACCTCAACGGGCGACGAGTCTCCCAGCTGTAGATGAGCAATTTAGCCAGTGCAGTACAACCGCTAGCCTGGGATCTTTAACGTGCACCACGCAGTAGTGATACACGACCGCACGCCGGTACGATGCTCATCCATATCGAAGCGGGCAGGGGTGGGGATTGAATCCAGGATCCTGGGTTCTGCAGCGCGAGCTTTTGCTCCACGTGCTCCGATCTGGTGTGCACTATACTTCGTTTCACCTTATGTGCGAGCTAAGGCAAAGCTGGAAGCGCGAGCACGAAAGCTTCGTGCCTTCAGGCTTTGCTCGAGCGCGCGAGCTGGGCAGAAACGCAAAAAGCGCTGGTCTCGCGCTTCTAGCTTTGGCTTCGCTCGCAGATAAAATGAAACGAAGTATAGACCACTCGGCTACCGATTCCTTTTCTTTTTTTTTTTTTTTGATCAAATGTTTATTTACAGCTCTGTGAGTAAGGACAGCCACTCGCAAGCTCTGTTGGCTGTCGGTCAATCGCTCAAGGCCTTCGGTTCTCTTCAGGTTCCGGAAACAAGAGAAAGGAGGGCTGTGTTTGATATCATAGAAAAAGGAGATCCGAGCTACTCTGGCGGATCGTGTCACGTGATAACACAGAGCGTCGCTGGACGCGGGTAGGTTTTCGAAGGCAAAGGTACGAAACCGTTACCTTGGAGTAAGGTGGAGTGAATTTTTGGAACACGTCAAAGGTTACGAGGGCCCAACAGAACAGATGGACAGCATTGGCAGGTGGCGTGTGACGTCAAGTCTGACGATCACCGAGGTCACCGAAAAGCGGAGGAAGCGAGGAGGAAAATCGTGATTTTGGCTCGGTGGTGTTCAAACAGACATCGAACTGCCGGATGCTTCAACTTTTACGATTTTTGCCGGAGCCGTGTGGCCTCACCGATTTCTGAAGTGTCCTGTTTAGACAGGCCTTAAAGGGATACTTCAACGAAATTTGAAATATACCCGTCGTGTTCACAAATAGGCTCAATATGATACACAATATCCGTAAATGACAATCGCACGTTTGTAGTTTGAGCCTGATGGCTGTATTTTTCGTTATAAACGGCCCACTCTGGCAAGAGCTCGGACAGCAGCCAGCGGAGAGCACGTCACATCCGCCGCAATCGTGACGTAGATTGTCTCGGGACCTTACGTCAGGACGCAGCGGACGCTGCGAGCTATCCCAGCCAATCCCGCTCTGTGGACGTAGCCCGTGATACGCTTTCCGCGCGTCGCTGTGGCCCCTCTCTAAAGTCACGTGACATTCGCATGGCCTTTGATAGGCCCCGATGGCTCGTAGCATCCGTTGAAAGCAGACGAAGCACACCAGCGATCGGGCCACCTCAAGTAACCCCAAAGCTGTCTGTACGAGTTATGAGTGACGATGATCTTCTATAATCTTGTAGAGGGAGCGACTACTGAGATACAGAAAAAGAGAGTCTCGGGGAGAGGGAGTTCCTCCTTCAACTCTTCTCGCGTCGTGGCTGGAGCCGAGACAGTTACCGTCACTACCTGTTAGGGTTCCTAGACGGGCATTGCAAAAGAGGCCTTAGCGACATCCACCAGGTGCTCTTTGCTAATCGTTTAATTCGTTATAAATTCCTTTTCGTGTCTCTTTTTAACAAGATATCGGTGTGTCCGAAGTGATACTGTTCCTTTGAACACGTATAGACCAAGAAATAAGCGCCGAAATTTCGTTGTAGTATCCCTTTAAAGGGCCACTGAGAAGAAAAAAAAATGTTTCTTTTAAACATTTTGGTTGGGACACTCGTACGAGTGTCAAAAAGTTTGTTTTTTGCGAAGAAAATATTATTTTTTCTTGTGGCAATATTGACGGCGCGAGACGCAATTTAGTCGGTAGTCACCTCCTTTCCATTTTTCTCTCTCGGCACTTTAGGCACGTGGAGGAAAGAAGCCGTGGCAATGAGAAGCTGTGGCCATCACGTTGAAGGGGAGAGAGTGTATGGCCTTTTTGTTGAGGTGGAAAGAGAGTGTATGACCATTCCGTGACGTCATGAACTTTGCGCGCATAGTTCAGACGCAACTAAAATAAATCTCGCGACGTCAATACTGCTGCAAAAAAAAAAATAATATCGTTTAAATTTAATTTTCTGACACGCGTGTCCCATTCAGACTGTTAAAAAAAAATTCAGTGGTTTTTTTAACACGTTTTGGCGCACCATCTTATCTAATAAAAAAAATTGACCACATCTCCACGTGGTGAATGATTGCTTGGGGCGAAGCTCTGGTGGTGCTTGTCTGCGTAGACGCCGAGCCGCAGCATGCCGAGCCTTTTCATTCATATCAGTAGGAGAATGTGTGGTTTTCTTCTGTTTCCTTTTTTAAGAAGACATGGGATGGCATCTCAGAACCCCTACTCTTTTTTTTTCTTCTTTTTCTTTTTTCATAATTTTTTTTTTCATATTTTTTTTCGATTTTTTTTTTTTGCCCTACACGAGCACGTGAGCATGTGCTCACGTGCTCGTGAGCACGTGATCTCACGAGCAGAAGCACGAGCATCCGACGCCGGCCTACGGCGGACGGCGGACGGACATACGGACATGGCTAGCCCTTAAGGAGCTTCGCCCCTAAAAATAATCGAATAAGGATTGTGATTTTTGCCGTCGCCTCTTGCGCTAAGCTACTCCCAAATCGAACGTGAAGAGGCAGACATTACCATCTCACCACACCACGGAACCCGACCAGTTTCTCTTGACCTCCTCCTCCCCCTCCTTCGCACAAGACTGAAGCCTTGCGGTGAAGCCAACCAAAAGGCTCGCCTCCGCGCCGCCGCTCCCGCTCGCGAACGATAGATGGCGGCAGTGTACGGGCGGGCCCGATCCCTCCCCCGAAAAATATCCACGGGACGCCGCGCATCCTGTGGGCCACCGTGCGAGAGAGAGCGCGAGCGAAAGCCTTCCACAACTTGGCTCCTGCCGAAATATTTCGGACGCTGGCTCCGCCACTCTCGCGCGCTTGAGCGAGAGAGTTTGCCACGGGAATCCTACCAACACGTCGCACCGACTACCACCACCACCACGGCCGGACCAACAACACCTTGTTGTTATCGCAGTACGTAAGAATCGAGTACATTTAACCGATCGTCCACTTCTTCGTCTGCGCGGCCTGAAGCTGTGTGCGTGGTATGTTCGGCGGGCGGTGGTGATGCGGTGACACTTCTTTCGGTGGTGGTTTCTTCGCGCGGTTTGTGGTGATGGTGTTGACGGCGGGGGTCGTTCGGTTGCTGGGTGTCGCGGCGGGTGTTGGTTCGGGGGCTTTTGTCGGCCAACTTTGAAGGAAGAGGAACGGATGACAGGCTCATGTGTGAACTCGGTGTGGAGAGGAGGCGAGGGCCACGTCGAATCGGAGTGGGAAGTTGAGCGGAGCAGGCGGAGGAAAAGGGTGAGTTTTGGGGGCCGTACGCGTCCGGCTCGTGAATGCGATCGTTTCTTTAACTTGTTTTGTGACTTGGTAATTTCCGTGTGGGCTGTTTCTGCATCTTGATTACACCAGAAACGTTCCACTTCGGGGATCCTCTACGTGGTTATTCAATCAATCTTAGATGTAAACAAGAAAATGAAAACTAGGTGCCCCACGTTGGGCACCAAATGTTGGTTTACTGGAAAGCAAAGTAAAATATAGGGGTTTGCGACGTGGAAGTGTATATGTGAGTGTTAGTTGGATAATGGACTGGCTAATCGGTGTGTTCCCAGTATTTAACCTTTTCCTGCCTACTTGAAACGTGGAACCCCACTGTTTTTCGGGATTACGCGTCTTGGTTTGTGCCGCACATGTTGAGAGGACTGGAAGCAACTTACGATACCTTATCGAGTTTTCATGTGTCATACGCGTCACGACAACATGCATATTAGAGGTTAGAATCGGATTTTTTTTTGTTGACTAGCTACCTTTCCTAGATAGTCTCCTGAGATTACGTCACTTGTTCAAGCAGAGCATACATATGTTATAAAGTTGCCGTCTTACGTCTTTCCTGAGCTCATCCGGGGTTTGAGAGAAATTTCATTGCGCGTGAGTGCACTTCGCATGCCCATCGAAGACCTAAAAGCCAACATCGTGAAAACTGCCCAAATTCTTCGCGTTAATATACTCCCAATGTCTGTCTTAGTCTGCTGCATACATCTGTCGCATGTAGCGAGCGCGGAACAAAGAAACTTCATTACACAAAAAAAAAAAAAACAAGCGCAAACGTTTGCTTCCTCCGCTAGCTTCAGCGGCGAACCGGCCCGACTTCCTGCGCTCCATGTCTTCTCGTGCCCGGTATTCCAAGAGCAAAAACTTTGGTCTCCCCGTTCTCCCTCTCGCGCGCTCTCTCCTTCTCCGAGACGGGTTCAGTTCTTTCCGAGAGTACCTTCACCGCTGCCGAGGACGAGCGCGAGCGAAGCACGACTGGCAGCCGAGCGAACTTGACCTTGCCCAAGAACTCGATTATAAGCACCACCTGTCTCCTCTCCCCTTCCGTTTCCCCCTTTCAGCTCCCGGTTATTTATTAAACACTCTTTTTTTTTTCCTCCTCCTCTCTTACGTCTGTCTTTCTCCCTTTCGCCCCCTTAGAGTCCTTGCTCCGCTTTCTGTATTCTTTTTTTTTCTCTATCCTCGCCGAAGTTCGCCCGTGATAATTTCGAGTTGGAACGAAGGATGATCATTCTCCTCTCGGTTTGTCCATCCGTGCAAAAAAAAAAAAAACTCTCTCACGCACATTCTTTCTTTCTCCTTCCTTGCTTGCTGGATGACTGCTTTCTGCTTCCATCCTTTCGACTGTCCTTCACTGTTCGCAGTCCTTTTTTCGTGCTTTCGCTGGCTCGCTCGCTCTTTCCTCCTGTGTCGTTCCATCATCACTTAGGCTTCATTTTGCGTTGTTAGGTTTTATCGCTTTATGTTTGTCTTTCCGCTCAATTGTTCGCGGCAGAAGGAACACGCATTCACACCGTCTTATTTATACGAATCTATTTATTTTGCGTATAGTTTCACGTAATACGCTCGTGAAATTTCTGTCGTCCTGTCTCTTAGAGAAAAAAATATACATCCGGACAATTTGTTTTGTGTTATTTGTTTTTTATTTGCTCCTGAATTTTTTTTTCCCCTTGACTTTGCGTTTGATCCCACGTGTTGAGTTCGTCTTGGGAAGGGGGTTTTGAGACGCATCTGGCAATGGCACGAAATTCGCTGTGCCTTGTTGTTTTTATTGGACGATGGTCCTTTGGGCTTTTATGTCGTTTAGCGGGTTCATAAAAAGAGAACAGGGAAGACTAAACCGTTCAAATGATATCTCTGATGATTTTCGAGCATGTGTTTTGATATTCGAAAGGACTGCACGCCGAGACTCTAGAAAATTGAGCGTCCTGTGGATCTTGAAGTTCCTTAATTTGTTTTAAGTACCTATTTTTTGCTTATGCATAGTAAGTGAGGGGTGGCCGATTTCGTCAAGCCGCACGTATTTTGTGTGTTCGTTATCATGCCGGTATCTACCAGTGTTATCGGTATCGCGTTACCAGTAACGGCGTTACAGGTAACGGGCCACTTTTTTCTGTAACGTAGTATAACGTACTCGTTACATTTGTTTTTTTCAAAACGGTAACGCATAACGTTATTACGGTACTTATTTTGAGTAACGAGAAACGTAGTCGCGTTAGTATTACATCTTCCCAAAACTTAAACATAAAAAACAAAAATCAGTTTGTTTTTTTAGGTGCCACGTATTTGAATCTGCGTTTGTCTTCGCGTTTTCCTCGTGAGGGTTTAGGTGAAACCGTAAACAAAGTTAAGGTAATTACTAATTATGTTAAGTTTCTGCGTAGACATAATTTGTTTTTAAATGTGTTTTAAGTAAGGAGTAACGTATTTGGTTACGTTGGTCACGTCCACAGCACTGGTATCAGGCACGTAGCCAGGATTTTGTTTCGGGGGGGGGGGGGGGGGGGGGGAGGGAGGGAGGGAGAGGAGAGGAGAGGAGGACCCAGCAAAATACGAGATTTTGGGGGGGGGGGGGTACTCGAGAACCGAACTAACGTAAAGCCCCTTCATGTTTTAAAAGTAGCGCAAAGTGCGTCACTGATCTCCACTATAGGGGGCTGGATAGCGCATTGAGCAGGCAGGTATGAAGCCACCGGGAGTAAGCAGCTTGTCCCGGGAGCAAGTGCTTGACAGGCTTTTCAACTCTCCGGAATGCTTGTTTGAACAGCGTTTAGGGCGCTGGATTTTTTCTTGTCATCCCGAAAGAGCCTGCTTGTTGCGGAGTAACAGTGCATGCGGACCCAAGGAGTCCCCTGGGAAGCCATTCGATGTGAACATTTTGAGATTCTAGTTGATCGAGTATGCCCCAGGTTAAAATGCCTTATTCTCTGGATTTAATTCAGAACGGGAGTATTAAAACCCAATCAAAGACAGAAAAAAAGCATGGACCAAAATATCGCCTGAATGCACTAGGAAGCCCAGCACACGCCCGACTTCCGGGACAGGCATCGAACTTCCGTTGGCTTCACTTGCGTCGGGCTAGGAGAGCAGCTATGGGCCATCCGGCCCCCTATTAGCGGCGAGATGTTTTGGTAGCAATCTCCAATGGTTCTCTCTCATGACGTCATTACCTTGCGAACAACAAGTTCGATGGTGCGTGTAAATAGCATGGTGGAAGCTTGAAATCATTGCGCTCTCAAAGCAACACTGCCAACACCGTCAAAATTAAGGTTCTTACGTTACTCTTATTTCCGTCGATGATAAATCTTTTGCTGACGTCACAGTCAGCATTCGGCTACTTGTGGAAGGCCGACCACAGCGACACTTTCGATCGCCCACGTCGCCAATAGTGGAGATCAGTGAAGTGCGTCGATGCAAGAGGCACGTGCAGCGTGCAGTCCTTGGGAAGATCATGGCGGCACAGCGCAGCACTGAGCTAAATTTCAGACGCCATGTTCTTCCCAGAAGTGGCGCGCGGCACGTGTCTCGAGCATTTCCCAAACAATGAATGTCGCTCATTTTCCTGGGATGGAAAGGCTTTAAAGTAACGGCGATTGCAACGCCGCCATTTCTCCCGCAGTGGCCACTCCGGAAACTGCACGTATCAGTTGAGGTCGAGTTACGCAAGGGCCGGTGACGTCACCGGCCCTTGCGCGACTCGAAATGGCACTGCTATTGCGAAATGGCACTGCGAGATGGCGTACGCCATCTCGCAGTGCCATTTCGCAGTAGCGATATAAATGAACTTCCATGTTTTGACTAGTTTCTAAAGGGTGGCGCTGTTATCGTATTTAGTTTGGTCTCGGTGGACGCAAGCGGTCCAGGGTTTAAGGGCGAGTTTCCCAACTGAGTGTTTTAGTAACGTTGACTGATATTTACCATTCCCTACCCAAAAATGGTACATTCTAAAAAAAAAAAAATGTGTGTGAAGAGTTTCGAAAAAGTTGAATGTTCCTCGCGCTTCGAGTAACTCTAAAAAAAGGCTTGGAGAAGACAATCAGAAGATCAGTAGAGTGCGTGTGTTTGTGTGTGTGTAAGGGCGGGGAGGAGGAAGCGACGGGAATGTGGCGCTTTCTTCCTGATTTCCTATTCAGCAAGCACTGGAAATCGATTTCGCTCCTTAGATTTCGTCAGCGGTGCGTAAGGAAAGTCGGGGGATAGTTGGTGCTCTGATAATAATGCGATTCGTTACTATCAGTTTGATAAGGAACCGGCCTAACTTTCTTTGTAGATGTTTCATATGCGGAGCACAGAGGCAGGCTGTCAAGCTTACGTACTAATCCGTCTTCTAACAGTGCAGTATAAACGCTTCACACGAACGCTAGATTACAGCCCCCATTGCTGACCTTCTCTTGTATTACCGAGATACCGAGCCACTGAAACGGGCGTTGACGAGTCCCCACAAAGGCTAATTCCGGAGAGAAGAGCACAATAGAATCTAGAATGGCAATAACCTGGCCGGCTAGGGTAATAATAAAGTGAAGGAAACGGAATAAGAGGAGAAACGAAAACTTAAGGTCGGTTATGGCGGCGCCGATGCGCAGCTGCTGCAACGCGTCTATTAGCGGCGAGATGTTTCGGTGGCGCCCTCGTTCGGTTACCTTTCGTGACGTCATTACCTTGTGAACAACAACTTCGATTGTGTTTGTGATGGGCATGGTGGAAGCCTGAAATCATAGCGCTCTCAAAGCAACACTGCCAACACCGTCAAAATTGAAGTTCTTACATTCCTCTTATTTCCGTCGATGAGAAATCCTTTGCTGACCTCATTGTCAGCATACGGCCAATCGTGGCAGGCCGACCACAGCGACGCTTTCGATCGCTCACGTCGCCAATAGACAATTGCAAGCATGGCATCACGACTGGTGCCCCAGGCGTGCAAGCACGTGTAATGTGCGCGTGAAGATAGCTTTGGCAAGCTTGAAATCGCATGAGCTTTCCCGCACGAGCAGAGAAATGGCGGCGGCCAGTCGCTTTGCTTGCAATCGCGGTGAGATGTTTTGGTGGCGCCCTCCTATGGTTCCTCTTTGTGACGTCATTACCTTGCAAACAACAAGTTCGATGGTGTTTGTAAATAGCATGGTGGAAGCTTGAAATCATTGCGCTCTCAAAGGAACACTGCCAACACCGTCAAAATTAAAGTTCTTTCATTCCTCTTATTTCCGTCGATGATAAATCCTTTTCTGACGTCATAGTCAGCGTTCGGCCAATCGTGGAAGGCCGACCACAGCGACGCTTTCGGTCGCGCACGTCGCCAATAGGGTGTTTTGACATGAAGTCAATCCGCCATTTTGTTGTTAGATGTCGCTGTGATGAAACTGTTAAGCTTTTGTGCACTGCCAATTTGAGGGTGTGATGTGAATCTTCCGAGCGCTCGCCCCCTGCACGCGCCAGACTGTTCATCACAACAAAGTTGCGGACGAAACGACGTCGGTAAAGACGCCCTATTAGCCCCGTGCGCGACCGAAAGCGTCGCTGTGGTCGGCCTTCCACGATTGGCCGAACGCTGACTATGACGTCGGAAAGGGGATTCATCATCGACGGAAATAAGAGGAATGAAAGAACTTTAATTTTGACGGTGTTGGCAGTGTTCCTTTGAGAGCGCAATGATTTCAAGCCTCCACCATGCTAATAACAAACACCATCGAACTTGTTGTTTGCAAGGTAATGACGTCACAAGGGGGAACCACAGGAGGGCGCCACCAAAACATCTTGCCGCTACTGATTTCAATTGTAGTAGGCTGGATCGCGAACCGCGGCCTCGGAGGCTGCGGCCGAGTGTCGCCACCGGCGGCCATTGATTGACCCCAGTTAATGCATGGGACTCAATGGGAAGAACGAAAAAAAGTGCCGTTTCCCCCGTTTCTAAACTATTGTCGGCACTGAAACTTTTTGGATGCTTTTCGATAAGCCCGTCAAATAGCTTGCGTACAAACATTAAAACTGACAGCCCTCGCAGTTCTTATATATATAAATATTTTGTGGTCGAGAGTGACTCCGCTGTAGTGCAGCTCAATGAGGCGAGAGTTACCTAGTGTTACCGCGGAGTCGGTGGCGGTTTCGTTGAGTTGGGTTTAGCAGACGACAAGCTCGAAGGCTTTGCTGTGCGGAATTCGCTCTCTCCCGGAAAGCCGCTGTCGAAATGGAACTTCTTTGTCATTCATCAACTTCTGGGCTTCCCCGAGGACGGTCTCATTGACGGCAAATTCCTTCGTTTACTCCACCACGAGAGCAAGCTTGTCAGCTCAGTCGTAGGTGCTCCGGTGCGTTTATTGTTTTAATCGGCGTTCGAACGTTTGACAAATACCGATTCGATCTCCGAACACCCGACATAAGGATCGCAGCACATCATAAAATAATCGCCTCTGAGCACAGCATACATGCTTCAATATTCTTACTTTTGTGCGTTCCTCCCATAGACTTGCGTGTATTGCCTGGTGTCAAGCAATGGCCGCCGGTGGCGACCCCGACGGGCTCCCGATCCGGGATCCAGCCTGCTACAATAGAGATCAGTGCCTAAGTACCTATCCGTATTTGTCATATCTCCAATAGACCGATCTCACTAAGCGTCCTACGCGTCAGTAACGCCGCCATAACTGTAGTTCTCATAAAGCAGCAGGCAATGCACTCTGCTCGCGCAGACCCGCAGCTGAGTTGTCCTGCGTGCAGCAAGAATATAGGGGGTATACACGGGACGCCATGTTGTTGGACCTCGTTGCATAGCGCATGCTCAGAACTAGCTTTTATTTATCGTCTTTCAATAACTGCGATTCTGATTGCGTGGAATGAACGTGGAACGTGCATCCTCGGGCATTCCTCGCAGGCAGCGAAGTCAAAGCTATGGGCACCCGTGCGCTCGCGAAGCTTGAGCATTGATCGAAGCTGTGCACGAGTCGTGTTCGCTTCTTGTCAAATGCCCGAAAAAGCTGTACTCGAGCATCATTCTGAGCATGCACTGCGAACCACGTCCAGCAAAATGGTGTCCCGTGTGCCGAGCGCTCCGCATTCTCGAGTATTAGCCCCGAGAGCGAACACAAGCGTCGCTGTGGTCGGCCTTCCACGATTGGACGAACGCTGACTATGACGTAAGAAAGGGGATTATCATCGACGGAAATAAGAGGAATGAAAGAACTTTCATTTTGACGGTGTTGGCAGTGTTCCTTTAAGAGCGCAATGATTTCAAGCTTCCACCATGCTATTTACAAACACCATCGAACTTGTTGTTTGCAAGGTAATGACGTAACAAGGGGGAACCATAAGAGGGCGCCACCACAACTTCTCGCCGCTAATAGTTCCACGTGCCGCCGCTTCATGACGAAAGAGTGGCGTTGTAGCCAGGCTACCGGTTCATTTCTGCTCGAAGGGGCGCGGCGTAAAGCGTCTCAAGTTTTGCGCGCGAGCGCGCGGGGCACGAGAGCGTCTCGTACTACGCGCACTTCATGAAAGGCACACTTCTACGCGTGGTGCCATTGTGCGCCGCCCGATGGCACCAGGCGCAGGGTACCGGTGCCACAGGCGTCATGAACAAGGGGCATGCTATTGATTTTTGTTCGGCACACACCTTCCCTTATAGCCACCATACCCCCTATGCAGTTCCCACGATGCGTATACCGGCTGCGGTGGGGCAACGAAACTGACTGGTGAGGTCGGACTATTAGGTTATTTACACTCGTAACTATTCTCGCCTGCGCGTGCTTACGTGCACCTACACTTAGCTGACTTTACGTACTATGTAATAGACGGAAGAGAGTAGCTCTGGCTAGAGCCACTAAATACGCTATGCTTTGGAGTGTCTACATTCTAGCCATTTTGGGGCTTAAAATCATGATGGCTTGTTATCTGAAGCTTTTTCTGAAATCGCAGGAAACTCTTTTTCATCCTCCAGAGATGTTAAAACTGTTCGCGACAAGGCAAAACGATATCATCTGAGCTTCCTAACGATTTGTATAGAGCTCAGGAAGTCGCATTTTTCGATTGTGACGATCGACAGTTGCGTCTGGTCTGCACTAAGCAACAAGATGGCGGCGCCCTCTAGCAGATCGGGGAACGGAGTGCCGACACTCTAAGCGTAGCTCATTTAGTGGCTATAGCTATGAAAAAGCGCGCGAGAAGAAGTGGGAACTATCGCATGTGGCGAAAAGGAAGCGGTGAAATTTCAAGCCATCAGGGAAAATTTGTAAGGTTTGAAGCTGTCGTGCCAAGAAGTAAAACGTATTCCAAATTGCAAAGGCCCTGGATTAGAGCTCGCGAGGTATGCATCACCTGGTAGCGAGTTCACCTTCATTAGGAATAGTAAATAGGCTTTCTGTCTGATTATCAGACTCAGCTCAGAAGATAACCTTGCTTTTTTAGTACAGAATATGTTACACATAGAGCTGGTCGTGGTCTAAAAATTCTAACCCGATTAATCGCTCCCGATTAGTTGATCAATCGATTAATCCCAAGAAGGTGTTCTTTTCTCGGGACTTGGCCAAGTCCCAAGCCTACCGATTAACCAGTCAAACAAAACCAATCGCGATTCAAGCATTAATCAAGGTTATTCGATCAGTTTCCCAGCCCTAATATATAGCTGGCATCAAACGGTTTCAAGCTTGACACACCTGTAACGGAAAAAAAACAAAAAACGAAAAGTGCTGTGTCAGCTCTGCACTTCAATTCCTGTCCCGCTTGTGTCCAATCTGAGCCCGCGGTACTGGCCTCCCACAGGTGACGCAGAAAAGCACTATACGGCCTTCTTAGGTAGAAGGTGCTGAGACACGTTTGCGGGCGATCCGACGCATTTGCCTCCTTATTCTTCCACCTTGGATTGAACACGCGGTACGTAAATCACGTGACTTTCTGACCGAGCGGTGGGATACACGTCGTGGCCGCGTCACCGTTCAGCTGGCACTCGTGTTGAACTTACGCTTTACCTAACCCCAGTCGAATACTGACGCAGCACTCGTTTTCACCGCGGAGAGCAAGTCGTCTGCTTCTCACGCAGGGGTTGAGGTGACGTCAGAACGACGCCGAGTTCTGATTGGCTCTGATTGGAAGGATGGTGGGTAGACCTCACCACTATTTTGTTTAATCAGCCTATACACGAACTCAACTCTGTTACGTCACGGCGCGGTGGTGGCGCTTCGGGCGCACTTCCGGTCTGGGGCTGTGGGCAGAAGTCCCCATGCCAGACCTGTATTCCTGCGTTGTTTTGAAAGGAACCAGACAAAACCTTGCATTCTCGTCAAAACGCCACGACTGGGGCTGTACCAAAAAAGTCGAGAAAGGTTTGAAGGTCAGTTTTCATGTACCCAGTTTGTCCGTGAACGGGATATGTGCCGTGAAAAGGAAAAACCAGACGTCGTGGGAACACGAATGCTTGGGCGGGAAGCACTTTTGGTTGAATTCACGGATACTTGTGGTCATCAGATTTATTTGTTTTGTTCCGACATGAACGCCGGAAAACCGTCAAGTTGTACGGACCACCTGGGGACTACGTTTAGTGTGTCTTCAAGTTCAAACGGCCGCCTGATCGTTCGAACTGTCGTCTGCTCTTTCAAACGCTTCTGCTTGTCGTCTGCTCTTTGAGACGACACCGGTTCGTAGACCGAATGTTGGCCCGGTACTTGCGATAAGAAGTTAAGTGCAGGCCTCAAAAGACTTAAGTTTTAAGGTTGGTAAGCAGGCTCAATGTAAACATTAGATGCAAGGAGATGTTGATTATTGTTACCAGTGGCCATCACCGACTTGTTATGCCTGATTCACTTGGTCCGTCCGATTCTGCTTGCGATTTTCAGTATCGACGTCGACCATCTCAGCTACGGTTTACGCTTTTGCAGCCCGAGTGACGTCGCGACTGAAATTTGCGAGCGAAATCTCATCATGCGAATCGGGCTTTAGCGTACATTCCTGCGGCGGCCACGCGGAATGAATCGCCGCATGTCACATTATTCACGTGAAGGTTTGCGGTGTAACGAGCCTCGGTAATTTCGCTGAGGCCGCTGAAGTAGTCAGACATTGCCAGGAAGACGTAGAATCAACAATTCGAACGCGAAAAAGGGCAGAGGGACTCACACCGACGCCGACAACATCGCATTTCAATGGTTTGTTTATGGGCGACGGCGAGCTTCTTGCCCACACTCCATCGCGCATGCGCGGTGCCGGCGGCGTCCGCTAGGGGCGCTCCGGTTTGTTTGTAAACATGATGTTGGTGTATAAAAGTTCGGTGTTCTGACATCATCGCAACCCCCGTACAACAAGCAGACAAACTTGCGCTCCGCACACATACGTGATCAAGCAACGACGGACAGGCGATGGCGCAGACTTTTGAAAAGTGGCCAATGCCGAGCTGGCGCCATCAGAATGTCATATACTTACGTATGGGTATAGAGGAGGGTGTTCACACGCTTCGATTGCTCTGTAGTCGGTGACAGGTGTCGCCACCTTATGACGGCGACAGGTGTCGCCTTCTTATACCCCCGAGCAGGGAAGTTTGGTTCGAAAGGTGTCGCCATATCTTATGCGGATTTCTGCAAATCTGAGACGGCCCGCGACCGCAGTCCTTATATTAGACCCGATCTCGAGCTCGAACGTCCGAGTGTCCTGCCAAACTCTTGACGCGGAGCTCGCGTCCGATCGCTCGGTGATAGGCCTGCGCTTTCCCAAAAGTTGCCCCTTTTAGCCACCAGCCGCGTTGACTAACAGCCGACCGAGGCGCCTTCTGTTCACTGCCCGGGGGCCATAGATGATTCGCCTTGAGCGCGAGCTTTTAGCCATTGATGACACGCACTCGCAGCCGAAACCGCGGCATAGCCTCCTCTATACTCACAAAGCCTGGCAGTTTGCCAGGTCGCAGATTTGGAGCGCGAGGATCGGGTAGCACAGAGCATCAAAGAGCCATTCCGCGGGGAACCTGAACGTCAGCGCACAGCTTTTGCAGCGGCGAGGACCCAAAACACACTTGTTTACTCGGGAGAAGTGTGTTTTGGCGTCTTGCCGCAGCGGGGCGCCAGTCACGTGGCTTCCTCTCATCCGTTGTCTGCCGCTCCACCTTTTTCCATTTCGGCGGCCGCTCCTCGTGGCCACCTGCCAGGCTATGGTTTAGTTCTCAACTTAGCAGCTAGGGACACGGCGGCATCAATCTCCTCTCCGATAAAAAATGCAAACAAAAAAACCGGACCTCTTTTTTTTTTTTTTTTTTTTTTTAGAAAAGGCGCGATCGGGATTCTTGGGGCTACCAAGAGAGACAAGGAGAAGCGAAGCGAATACAAACGTCGCTCGACTAATGTCTCCTGACGCCTCGGTTCCTAATGACGGCCGAGCGCGAGCTGGAAATGTCGGGTGTGGCAAATTCGCCTCGCACGGGGGAGAGAAAGGGCGATCGCCAAAATTACGCATTCCGGATTCCTGGAAGGGTTTAGAGCCAGGCCGCGCCACTGCGCCCCCTCGTGCGGCTAATGATCTCCCGAGCGCCTAAGCCGCCTCGTGGAACGGAAGTTTTCGTTCCTTGCAAACTGCGTGAGGTCGGCAAGAAAAAAGAATAGGTATATATATATATATACTAAAGAGTTAGAGATAATAAGGATGATGAGATTATATAACGTAACGGTTTGCCTTTGTTACTGTGTATATCACGTTTCTGAACGTCAATGGGGGTGTAAAAATACTTTTATAAATAAACCAATAAATTGACTCCAATTAAACTTTTCCCGAGGGTGTCTCTAGGTCCTGCATTAATCATAGTCAAATTTCATGTGTGTATTTGTTCAAGAAAAAAATGAAGACTAAAAAATTCATTGTTTCCCTAATGCACAGAGCAGAAAACGGTAAAAACCGCCTTGTGGGTTAACATGAAGCGAAAACGTGAAAGCTTCTTTGAGATCTGCATCATAAAGCAGATCCAGCAAATACCAGTGTGTGTGGTACCATATATGAGTAGCGAAGTTAAAGGGATTGTCCGGTCAAATTTTGTATTCGAGAAAACAATTGGATATTATTGTTATTGCCTCGAGACGTATCGTACGCGCAAAATCTGCATTTTATATGCCCCTCTGCATGAGTAATTGAATTTATACTGCTACAATCGCATCCTAGCGTAAACGCGGCTTCCGTTGGCAACATTGAAGCTCTGACGTCACACAACGCAAAGCGAGCATTCACGTCTCGTCGTTTGCCTGCGAGTGAACGCCGCAGCGTGCTTCGTTTACGTTGTTGTGCTCGACTTGTTTCGTGGATGGGTGAGGTTTTTTTTTTGCGCGGGTGCCACAACCACCGGGCAGCACGTGCGAGCCAATACGTGACGTTCCACACTTTTCCGCGAGACGTGCTGTGACGAGCAAAATGAATCGTCGCCGTGCGTAGGGATAGGGTTCCCGTCAAGATCGAGATCCCGCAATTCTCCTTGGATCCCGCTTATGCAGCAGCAATCATCTCAAGAAGAGAACTACGAGCTGAGCTCTAAGCGGACAGAAGGCTCGTAAGCTGAGGTGTGATGCTGTGCCAACGATATTCAACTACGTCCACCCACTCTTCGCCCAAACCGGATAAATCGGTTTGATTATGCGGCGAAACCGAAACCAACAGCTAGGCCATTTGGAACGGTGCCAAAAGTTGTATGTAGCATGCGTGCAGCCCGATTCTGTTTGAACCGCGAGCATGGGCGTTCCAACCGGGGAGGGGGCAAGGGCTTGCCCCCTCAGTTCTCAGAGTGGGGGGGGCAAGGCATGTGTTTTGTCCCCCCTGAAACAGCCGCCACTGGGCAGGGCAAACACTGGCCGGCGGCGACCCCCCCCCCCCCCCCCCCCCCCCCCGGCGCGGGGGGGGGGGGGGGGGGGGGGGAGGGGGGGGCTGGTTTGCCCCCTTACTCAAAAACAAGTTGGTACGCCAGTGACCGCGAGTAAAAAATAAAGCGTAGCTATGATTCACCAAGCTCGTCCAAGTCAAGTGACGACGTGCGTTTGAACGATTTGTCGTTTGCATTCGACCCGCGGACAACGCCACCGAGGGAACGACCCGTAGCCTCATCACCGATCCAGTAGATCCGCCGATAAGTGTACCCAAATGTCGCTTTAGAGGTAAAAAAATGCATTTTTTGCTTTGCAAGAGCTCCTAGTTCGATCGGCGGCCGTCGCAGTTGTGTTTTCGCGAAACGGTATACGTTTGCTCGAAGCTTATGGCTGTTTTTGAGTAATATCCTGCTAAAAGGCGTGACCTTTTTTTGCACACACTTGGGAAATGCATTAAAAGAAAAGTATTTCAGTAGCATACAGCCTAGGACAGTGGTTCTCAACCATCGGCGTTTCGCGGACCCCTTGTGGATCGGCGGAGATGATGGATGACCCCGTTCGCGGTGAGGGGAGGGGAAAGGTATAGGACAAATATAATAATGATTTAATAAATGGATATAACAAAGGGCTAGTGTGCAGTACACCTCTCATATTTACATACACACGAAAAAACTCGCCCGAAAACTGAAACATTTTTTCTCGACCTAAAAACAGAAAACTTTTATTACCGGGCTTGACTGATGAGGCAGGGCTTCGCGGACTCCTACAATGCCTTCGCGGACCCCAAAGGGTCCGCGGACCCCTATTTGAGAACCACTGGCCTAGGAGACTAAATAATTAAAAAAAAAATACAAGACACCCATCGACCAGCGCTTGTTATCCCGACCATCCGACAAACCTTTGCGTTTTGTGACGTCACGCAGCAGCTACGGCTATCAGCCATTGATACTGGCAAAATTCGGGGTGCAGTTTCGTACGTATGCTCTTGAAAGGTTTAATTAAGAAGGGGAGATCATATATCAAAATAAAAATAACGTTTGTCTATATGAAGGCACCCTCGACGTAACGAGCGCCAGAACTTAAGTACTTCCGGTTTCGACCGGACAATCCCTTTAATCATACAATTTTTACCGTTTTTCTTCTTGTTAAAAAAAATAAATAAATAAGAAAAAAACAGTAGTGTTACATTTAATTTATTTTTTCGTAACACCCACATTTATGAAATTCGAGTACGATAAATTCAATATAACGCTGAGCAACGCCGGTCAGTTATCGAAACGCCCCAAAATCTGTTTGTGAGTTGTTTTCGCATCATTTCAGTTCATGTTTTTCCAATGTCAACACCCCTTCACCCGTGACAATATATACTTTAGATGACTATTTACTCTTTACTAGATTTGCAGTTCACGAAGTGATTTTAGCTATTGGAAAGCTGAATTCTAAACTGTCTACAGGTTCAGATGGTATTCCCAACTTCATTGTAAAAGGATGTGGCGAATGTTTTGCTGCCGTTCTTGAAAAAGTGTTCAACTTATCTATACAGAGTGGTATCTTTCCAAATAAATGGAAATATTCGATAATCGTCCCGATTTTCAAGTCGGGTAATTCTTGTGATGTTAGTAATTATCGTCCTGTTTCCCTTCTCAATGAATTTCCAAAGGTTTTTAAGAAGCTGGTGTACAATCGTTCGTATAATTATCTTAAAAGAAAGTTTGTTCTTGCACAGCACGGTTTCGTCAAAGGCAGACCCGTCGAGACAAATCTGTGCACATATTTAAATTTTGCTTTTCCAATTATTCAGTGTCGGGCTCAAGTATACACAATATATCTAGATATGCCCAAAGCCTTTGATACGGTCAATCATGATTTGTTATTGCTGAAACTCAGGGACTATGGCCTCAGTCCTGAGTACAATACCTGGTTTAGGAGTTACTTTCGTAAAAGGCAGAGTTGTGTAAGGCTATCTGGCTTCTTGTCTCGTCCATTCATTTCTATGTCAGGAGTGCCTCAGGGCTCGAACCTTGGGCCTTTTTTGTTTTTTTGTTTTTATATATGATTTGGTGTCGTCCGTAAAACACTCTCAAGTACTTATGTTCACAGATGACGTGAAGTTGTTTCGGCAGGTCACCTCAATCACTGACTGTACTTTGCTGCAGGACGATCTTCGTTCAGTGGTAGAATGGTACAGTTCTAACAATATTTTCTTAAATCCACGCAAAACAAAAGTCATGTCGCTGTCGAGAAAGCGTCACAATTTATCCTATGTATATGTTCTGGAAAATGAAACGATCTGTCGGACCACGCAGATGCGAGAGCTAGGTGCTCTTGTCGACGACCACCTTTTTTTCCTTTCTCATGTAAACTCCATTATTAGTCAGTCATTAAGTACGTTGGGAATAATGTCTCGCTTAACTAGATCATTTAGCACTCACCACTGTCCTTTGAGATTATACAGTACCCATGTGCGTTTGAAACTAGTATTTGCATATGTAGTGTGAAACTCCATTTCTATAACAGCAAGTGAAAGCAAAGAATATGTACAAAAGCGATTTTTGCGCATCATTTACGACAGATATTTTGGTAGACAGTGATTTTATGAATATAATTCTATTTTAGACAAAATAACATTGGGCACCTTATGTAAAGGAAGGTCTGTTCGGGATGTTCAGTTCTTACGTAGGCTTACTCATAATGCAATAGACAGCCCTACTCTGCTCACCTCTGTTCACTTTTGCATTCCACTTAGAACAAACTCGAGAAATCCAAGAGTATTTTACCCAGACCTCATTCGAAACGCATCACCGGTTTCGCGTATCCAACATGTTTTAAACACGCAATTTACTGACGTCAATATTTGTAGTACAAACCTGTCTTTTGGAGAACGATCATTTTGATGCATGTGTTTTTAATTGGCATATAGACATGTTTGTGTGCTTGCATGTTTTTTGTCAACTCTCTATTTTGCGTGTATTTCAACATTGTTTGCTTAACCCAGTAGGCTTTCGAGCTGTTGGTTAGCACAAGGCAAAAATGAAAATTGAATGATTGATTAATTGATAAATGCACGTTTGTGAAAAGATTCAGTCCACTCCGTTTATTGGTTTATTTATACGAATGTTTTCATGCCGGAATAACGATCAGAACGGAAAATACATGCATTTTTGTCTCGTTAATATGGAAAACTCGCATTATGGATGACTTTTTGGTGAAACGGAGGTGTCCACATTAACCAGACATCACTGTATATAGCTCGGTCATAGCTGGCAGTGACTGCGCGGTTTTGATTTGTATGGGCGTCATTCGAGAAAGCAATCCATCCTTCGAAAATATAGGTACGTGCTCTGGCTTGGACGAAGTTGGCAAACCTCGCAGAGTTTTCTTATTTAAGTCCCGTAAAGGTACAGTATAAAAGAAAATAAGAAGAGAAAAAACTGAAGTACAGACATTTTGTTCAACCTCGTTTCCAGCCAAGTCGTTCCTGCATATAGGGTATGCGGGCGACGAAAAAACAAGACATTTCAACCTGGAAAAGGTTAAAAAAAGATATATGTTCAACGCAAAACAAAGAACGAGTTGCGTGAACACTGTCGAATGGAATGGCGAGAGCAATACGATGTTCGCGCCATGTATACTGAATGTTCCGCCATTCGAAAGCGTAATTTTTTAAATTTTGATATATTTGCCAATTTTGAAAGTATAATCGTCTTGCGATGTAAATGTATTTCTAACTTGGCAATGTGGCAAAAACCACAAAATCAAACATACGTAAAACAAAAAAAAAATTAATTTAGAGACCAAGAAATCGTACCAGACACGTTGCTCACCACCCGGAATATCAGTAACTAACTACTTACAGCGGTGTGCTCAAGAAGTTGCCGGTGAGTTATGCCTGCCAACACATTTGTGTGAAACAAGATTCGATATAAGTAAGGTACGTTATGCTTTTAACTGCAAATTCCACGTCACTGTCGTCCCCAGTCAACCTAGCTTTAGGTATTTTATTTTAATTGTTGGTGTTAGTCGGTGCCTAATGCCTCAACGCGCAAACAGAGACGAACACGAAGAATGGGACACGGACAAGTTCTATTCCTGGCCGAGTTCCTCAAGAGCGACAAACAGAAACAACGGACACCGACAGACCACAAGCACGTGCAGCGTGCACGCGGGGGTGTTTTTTCCATGCTTGCAATCCTTCGTGCTTAGTTCATGCACGTGCTTCAGGTTTGTAGGTGTTGCTATTTTGGTCCATGAAATGAGCAGTTTCTCCTTGAGCTCTACATCCTTAGTGAGCAGACCGAAATTCGCGGTAACAAGTTGTTTTATCAATACATTTCTTGTGTACCAAGACCTTGATGTCCTCACACCGGGGAAACAGGCGCACATCTTCGCACCCGCTGCAGCGTCGGTGCTTGGCGACATTGAAAAATAATTTCCCGCTTTTGAAATATGCGAGAAGAACAATATCATTGTAAGAGATCTGTAGAAAAATTGACAAGTTGAGTACTGTAAAAAATAACTGGGGGGAAGGGGGGCGGGGGACAGAAAAAGCTAGGCAGCTCTCTTATTATAATATTTCTGTTTTCGTCTGTTTCTTTTGTTTTTCCGTAATTTTTGGTTAAAAAATTATAATATTTTCGGTTCTTGTCGTTTCAGTAAAATGACTGAATTTCTGTTGCCCAGCGTAGTATAAAAGCAGTTTCTGTTCCTAAGAATTACAAAGTTTTTGTAAATATATATGTTTTTTTGAACTTTGTGCAAATTTCCCAGGTTGCGAGAAAAGTTTTACAGCAAACTGCGTCGCTTATATTTATCTCGCCATTGAAGCTCTAAATACACAAAAAAAGGGAAAAACACGATAGATTGAACCCACATATTCAAACAAGAGAACACACAACAGCAACATCGCACAACAGACAATCCAATCACGCATCCCTCCCCTACGCATGCCACATTCATCCGATAGCTGTATGTGGCAGCCTTATCTTTGAATTCAACTTGGCCGGTGACTGCGACATTTCTCGCATAAAAGCGTACAGGCTGAACAAATATTACACCTACTTAATATTTCTTTGAAATTTTCACATTGAATAGTTTACATATCTTAATCCAGCTCCTCCAGAAAAGCCACAGTAGATTAATTAACTAAAATTCACTAACTCACTTTTAATATTGATTTGATGAATCATGTTACAAATGTAGTATTGACGCCGATTTATATTAAGGCTATAGGAATTATTAGATTTTAGTTAAATATTCAATTAGCGCGACGATTATTCTCCCATCTAACGTTCTCCGAACCTCAAGGCAAAATGGGAAGAGACGGCATTCCTCAGGTTAGCACAAGAGGTGAGGCTCATGTGAGCAAGGGGGGCTTGGGCAGCCCCTGCAAAACCCACGTTAGTCACACGTGGGCGCAGCGTGGTCATGCCTAGTATGGGCTACCCCCGCAGTGACGCTGCGGGTTCCACCTCGGATATGAGAGGCACAGCCTACAAACTTTTCGAGGGCAAAATTTGTAGAGTGTTAAGGAAAAACGACGTTTTTTTTAATGCAATGATACAAGTATCTTTAGACTGCTTATTTACCAAAAACTGGCGTTCTTGACGAATAAACGTAAGCCCTGTTTTTCAAACGATAAGCTTTGTCTGTATTTTAGTCTAACAGAACCGTTTCCTTATTTTGACCGAAAATTTCCGGATATTTCCCGTTGCATCACAAACGTCTTTTTACAGTGCAGGGTGCCAAAGACGCGTATATTGGAGAGGAATGCTTTCCGTACGACGACGCCCCATAGCGATTTGGTTCGACTGGTTCAGAACGACCCTTTCGAAGCTTCGAAGATTTGATTGGGACCAAAATGTCGATCGTCATGGCAAAAAAAAAAAACAACAACAAAAAAGAACATCCCAACAACAAATCGCCTTGCGAGGTTTCGGTCGTCCGTAGGTTAGTATCCGTGTTCGCGTCCGGCTAGCAGGCAGTGTAAGGCAATTTCTGCTCCTGTTTCTGCACGCAGTGAAGAAAGTGTCTGCAGAGTGTCTTTTGTATAATGTATTAGCAGTAAGACCGCGTTTTTTTTTTTTATGGAGTACGTAGATGCATTTTGTTACGGGTACCTTCTGGCAATGCCGCTTTATCCCCTTGCGAGTCGCCGTGAGATCCGTGCTTCGAATGCCTCGTGGCGATGAGTCCGAGGAGGAAACGTGGCACGTGGCATTCGAACCGCGGACATTGGGGTGACTCGTCTTTGTGCAGACAGTCGTTTGTATGATGTACGAGAAGTGTGACACCCCCGGCTTAGTGCAATTGTTATCGAAAGGCACTTGCCCAAAACCAATCTCCGAAGTTGGTATAGTGTCTACACGGCGATTCCCCAAGCGCCAGCCCGTCTAATTGTCTCTGTGCGCGTGTTTATTTATACGTTGGAAAGAAATCAC
This sequence comes from Ixodes persulcatus, assembly GCA_013358835.2. NCBI lineage: Eukaryota > Metazoa > Arthropoda > Arachnida > Ixodida > Ixodidae > Ixodes > Ixodes persulcatus. The sequence continues at coordinate 243,331 of JABSTQ010000943.1, forward strand.
TATATACCCGCTCGCTGTTACTCAAGAGACGAAACTTGATTGGTCGGAACCGGCACGGATTTTCTCGGAAACAATTCAACCGTGCCGGCACATAATCCACCCGCTTCGAGCGCTTCTCCGGAGTGTGGCGAAGAATTTCGGGTTGTTTTTGAAGGAGGGAAAAAATACGCGAGTCTTTTTTATCTAGCCTCGTGGTAGATGAGGATGCTGGAATCGCCCACTCATACAAAGAAGGAAGCCCAACGAAGGGCGTAAAATCTTCCCAGCTGTTTGTGTATTTCTTCTTGATTTTTGTTTGCGGTTGCGTATTTAGAGGCGATCGACTCACTGTAGTGCTGAGATTTATTCATCGATGTATTACCACGCGTTCGGACGGACTATCACTCAGGGTATCACTTTGACCTTCACAGTCCTCAAGCTACCTACTTGTATTTTGTAACATAGTAAGGTTTAACGGAGGCATTGTCTATGCAATTCCTACTTTTCTATCATAATATGTTCAGTATAGAAATAAATACCGGCGTTAGCTTTACTCTACCATAATCCACCTTTTCGGTAAATCGCCGGTTCGAAAGGTTTTTGGGCAGAGAAGGCGCGTGCTACACACGACTGCTAGGTATACAAGCCTATCGCTTGGAAACCTGTCATGTTCGTTTGTAAGTAGCGGCCTAAAAGTTGCAGTTGTAAGGCACGTCTTTAAAAAAAGTAGTAAAAAGGACATATTGAATTATAGGCCCATTTTAATTTTGTCCGTTGTTTATCTAATTATGGAAACGTTGGACTTAAAGACAATTACGTCTTCCTGTGAGAAGTATTCTTTACTGTGTAGTTCCCAGTACGGCTTTCGCCAAAACACGGGCACATAATCATTACACAAAAACCTCTCCGATCACGTCCACGAAAATATCGATCGTAACGATTTTATGCCAACTCTTCTAGACATCAAAAACGTATCTGATACAGTTGATCATGGTTTCCTTGTACAAAAACTATAGCACTTGGTTTTCAGAGGCCCATTCACTGACTCCCTTTCAGGGCGTCAACAGCGAGTAAATACTGGTGACGCTAAGATGAAGTTAGTGAAACTTGGGTGGGGTTCCCCAGGGATTCATTTTAGGACGTCTCCTTTTCAACATCTACGTTAATAATATTAGGAAGCTTCACTTTTTCTCGCGGATATTTCAGTACGCCGACGATACCGCTTTGGTTTTATCTAGATATGATGCAATCGATGCTACATCATCTTTTCAAAATGACATATTCCACCTAATGGCGTGGTTCACTAGCAACCAAAGTTCTTGTAAACGTAGATGATACAAAACTAATGTGCTTTCATAACCCGCACAAGATTATAAAAATGACGGCCCCCGTAGTCCTTCATTTATCCACTTGTAAAAACTGCGGCTGCGCACTACTAGATTACGTATCATCTACAAGGTATCTGGGCGTGCTTTTCAATGAACATCTGTCAAGGGGACCGCACGTGGACTGCCTGGCGAGACGCCTGCGAACGGTATCTGCTTATGTATACCGCCTTCGGTTTCTGACCGATGCGCGTACTAGATATATCATATAAGACATATCAGACACTGGGGGAGTCTATACTACGATGCGGAAGAATGGTTTATGGTTCCTGCTCGTATTAGAAAAAGAGAAAATTAGATATTATTCCGCGAAACATTGCGTGTGAAACTAAATTTGCTCAACTCGAATCTGACCTGAAGATGTTGTCGGTACGGATCCTGCCAGTGACAAATTGTAATCTACTGTATGCCATATCAGGTACACAATTATTACAAATACACGTTTAAGCAGTCACTAAAAAAACAATCTTGTTCTGAGAAAAATAGGACGTTTCGTTCTGCCAAGGGTTTTCGCAAACTAATAGTAAAAGGGTACGCCTTTTTATGTTACATATTATCATAACATATGGCCAGATCGACTTTGGGATTTGCAGTCACTTAGGATTGTTAAAAGAGAGATGTGAGAGTGGTGCACTAACTTTGCTGGTTAACCAAATTTGCAACCTGTAGTCGTTTTCTTTTTTTCTTTTTTTAAGTTGGTGCGTTTTTTTTTGTGTGTGTGCTTGCATCTTGTGATTTTCAAAGTTTCAAATTTACAGAGTTTGTAATTTGTTGGTTTTTGTAACATGTAACAAAGTTGTTTTTTTTTAGGCTGAAGGCATATTGGTGTTTTGTTTTTTGTAAGAGTAATGATATACTATCCATTGCAACAGTGTTTCGCCCACAAGCACACACGTATGTATTTATGTATGTAAAATTAGTGAAATACGAAAATATCTTTATATATTTTGTTCTAGAACTTTTGGAACTGTTATTTTTAAAAATGTGAATTCATTGTTTACAAAATAGACCAATCTCACCAGCCAGTTTCGCTCATTCTATTGTGGTTGGCTGGATCGTTTATCAGGAGTCCTTCTAATGCACTACCGGCGGTCATTGCTTGGCACCAGGCAATACACGTAAGTCTATGGAAGAAACACACAAAAGAAGGAATATTGGAGCTTGTACGCGGTGCTCGAAGGCTCGTATTTTATGACATGCTGCGATCATTAGATCGGGTGTGTGAAGATCGAATCGGCCTTTGTCAATGGTTCGAACCCCGATTAAAAAAATCAAATGTGCCGGAGCACCACCGACTGCGCCGGTGTAGCTTGCGTCAGTTGCTAAATAAATGACACGTTCAACAAATTGACTACACGCTCCGAGTTTCGGTTCGTCACAGAAGCCCTCACTACTGTTCAAAGCAAAATCTTGCACCAGATTTACTCTGTACACGCGCTTCAAACTATAGTTACCCGGTAAAGGCTTTCTAACTTATCGTCTCCTAAGCTCTGATGATGTCGAGAACACAAACGATTCCTCATTGACTCTCAGCAGCAGCCCTCGTCCAATTGAACTGCATCACAATTTACGACCAGCAAAGTCGCAACCCTCGACCCTTAACCACAAAACATTTATGAAAAAAAAAAGAAATATTGGTATTTTAACCCTTTTATATTTTCACCCAGAGTATTACCTGTCATTCAAGGTAAACACGATAAACGTTTCATCGTCGAGAGCAACGTACTATGGTAAGAAATTGCCGTTTTCCCTCATTTCTCCCCTAGAATGCCATGCATTAGCCGCTGCGTCAAGCGATGGCTACCGCGCTGGTGCCGCTCGGCCTCTGCAGGACAAACCTCGATCCTTCCGTTATACAGCCTGCTACAATAGATTATAGCCAATGTTTTGGCTGATACGCCACCGCTGCCACGATGCATCATGAAAACTTTAGTATTTTTGCAAGTGTCACGAGCTCGCTGGATCTTTGCGCGTGCAGAGCATGAGACGATCGTGTCGTGCTCTGCCGCCTGCCCCCTGTTACGCCCCTGTGAACTAAAGTAGTGGTGGCGTCGCGGTGCGCCGAACGCTTGGTGAGATGGGTTACTGCCGGTTTGAGAGATACATGAAAGCGGCTAGGTTTTCTTTTACGCGAGCTCTCGTTCACCAGCAAGGACGTTCTTTCGAGTGAAGTTCTCGTGCTCGCCCCTCCCGCAGTCACGCGCATGCAGTTCACGTCAAGAGTTCCCGAACATACCATTTCTAGAAATGGTGCAATGCTGATTCCGAAGTCCCGCTTTTACGGTGCAGAAGAGAGCATTAGACAGCTCCACCTCCACCTCGCAGTCGCTGCCCTCCGTCGTACTTGAGCTGTGAGTTCACGCTCGCAGCTCATAGACGTTCAAGTGCTGTCGAAGGTACGAGGCTCAAACTGGAAGTGAGACAACTGAACGACCCGCCTACCGTCCTTACCCTCTCAATGCCTGTAGTCGACCGTACACTGGTCGGCGAATTACGTAAAAGAGCCGACTGACAAGATTTACCGCAATTAACTGTATAGCTTGCTGGCATACCGTTGGCTCGGGTTTTTGCCCAAGTGGAACTACAAACTATACAAAAGTGGAGCGTGCAGACTGGTCCATTTATCTTCTCTCATAAAGATTCCCAGCCGCCAAACCAACCTCCTCCCAAAAACCGGGGTCGTAACTCCCCCGCGAACATTAACCTTCGGCGACACCGGGTTCGTGCGCAACAATTTTTCATGCCGGGAGCGTGGGCAGATGACTAAGCGCTAATGGCGTTTCCAGAATGGTCTCCGAACCCCAGCGTTCCGGAGCAACGCGACATCTTCTTAAAGCGTTTCTCTTTCGCAACATATTCGCCCACATTGTTATACTTTTACCATTCATTTCGCTCTGCTTGTTTCGTGGAATATATATAGTACCTGTGAAAAAAGAAGAAAAAAAAAAACGAAAAGAGGGCGGGGGCATCGAGTATTTGACACGGGCTCGCGACTCTCATACTTTAAGATGGACCACAGCGCCAGCTACGAGCCATCCCAGCCAATCCAGCACCGCGAACTTGTCACGTGACTACGTGCTTCGCGCGTCGCGTCGGAAGGGTGCACCCTCCCGAAAGTCAGGTGACACTCGCACGGCATTGGACTTGCTCCGACGACTCCTACGGCGTCCGCTTCGGTCTATGGCAAATTGAACGGAGTAGAGTTTCTATACGCAACCCTTTAGTGTCGCTTAGAGCCTGACTTATGGTTCACTTTATACTGCAGCCACGCTCGCGACGTTGATGCGTTTAAGGTGTTAGTGCTCTAAAGCTTGTTTGTTTGTTTTATTCGTTTTTTTATTTATGTGTAACCCCAAAATTTGAGCTGTCACCTCTAATCTGGGCGGCGAGCTGCCATGTGGCCGCTCTAGGGAGTCGGGACTCGGGTTTTCGCGACGACGTTGTTCGCACGTGCGTGACATTTTCAGCGCGAAAGAGCGCGGTATAAAATGTCCACGGTTGCTTCATAAAGTATTCGTGCATGTGGTTTCATAAGTTATGTAATTAAGAAAAACGAGATGCATATACCTCCTTTCTGCGATGGATATGGCTTTCACTTCAAGTTCAGTGCCACACCCGTTCTTTTTCGGAATAATTAGTGGTACGGGGAGGGGAGGGGGGGGGGGGGGCATACTCGAAGGAAGATAATTTAAATAGGTGTCTGCGCAAGCCGAGATCGTTGAGCTAGACGATCCCCCGAAGCGATTCGTTGCAGCCCGCAGTCTGGTTTTTACTATACGCACGGTACGTGTGGTTTCCCAATTCGCATCTCTAGCCCTGAGCTACAGGGCGCACACCACGGTGAATGATAAAAATCAGCATGATTTAAATCATAATCAATTCATGATTTAAATCGGACCAGTTTTACTGCGATTATTTAAATAAAAATTCTCCCGTAAATATAGTCCCGAAAGCATTGTTATTTACCATTTGCCGTGTCAGTTTGAAGCTTTTTATGCTCATAGTATAAAATTAAATCGGTGAATCATCGAAAGAAGGATTTATATAAGGCTGAGCACGTGCAAAAAGAGGTGCTTTCTTAGCAAATCGGAGTGTTGAGCTCGAGTTCTACCTTCCACTTCGTTGTTCAGATTGCAACAACATCAGAACGCCAAAGGAGGAAAACACAAACTAGAAAAGTAATGTCCCTTTTGCAATCGAGTCAGAACGAGCGAGGAAAAAAAAAACTTTTAATCTAATTAAAAAAAAAAATCAAGCCGTTTCTCTTTTAGTGATGCAAAGATTACACCAATAAAACGTTGTCGATTAAACTGTACCTTACAGTAGTTCTTTCTGCCGCATTAATTGTGATCAGTGATGGGGCGAATTGATGAACCAATCTAGCTGCCATGTTGGAAAATACATCTAGCCGTAAAGAATCCGTATTTTCTAGCTACAGTGATTTTGAATCACGGTAGCTGTTTGATTTAAATCACATTTATTTGATTTAAATCAATTAAACTTTAGTTTAATAAAAAATGATTTCTATAAATAATTTAGGCTTAAATTAAAAAAGGAATTTGATTTATTTTATTTAAAAAAAATGATTTTTTTTTTTATTTTGATATGGAGGCAAAGGACGAGAAAAGAGATTCACGCGACAAGCGGCGCGGGTGGAAAACTCACGCTGCAAAATTTCACGATTCGGTGATATAGCCGCATCCTACGACGTGCTTTTCAGTCTTCCGTAAATAGCGTAAATAAATGATGTAGATAACCAGTATGTCGGTACGTACCAAAATAACGTGCCGCGTCAAAGGACCCTTTCTAAGAAACCATCGAGCAACACTGGCGGCCGCCCTTTCTTGGACACGACGCCTGTGATTGGATCCGAGCCCTCGCCGAACGCCTATGCGCCACTCGTTTCCAATACCATAGCCTCCTCTATACTGACAGAGCCTGGCAGATCGCCACGAGAAGCGGCCGCCGAAATGAAAAAGGTGAAGCGGCAGACAACGGATGAGAGGAGAGCCACGTGACTGGCGCCCCGCTGCGGCGAGACGCCGAAACACACTTCACCCCAGCGAACAAGTGTGTTTCGGGTCCTCGCCGCTGCAGAAGCTGAGCGCTGACGTCCAGGTTCCCCGATAAATGGCTTTTTGATGCTCTGTGCTACCAAATCTTCGCGCTAAAAATCCGCGACCGGGCACTCTAGGGCTCCGTCGTCGAACTGCCTGGCTATGCCAACACCTATGCCAATACGCGCTTGGAGTAGGTAGCCGAACAATGGCGGATTCGAATAATTGACGCAGATGCTACTAGATGGCACACACCTCGAAAAGTGTCTATTGAGCTTCGGCGCGTCTTTAGCCCTCAAGCAGACTTGGACGTAGTTCAACTACTCTACTCAAACTACTGTAGTTTAACTACTTTTCCGAGTAACTTGGTAACTTTCAATTACAACTTTATTTGGGTAATTAGTAGTTTACTTTAACTACATTTTTCAGGTAACTTCTACTCAGATTACTAACTACTTTCGAAATCGCCGGCAGATGAAGCGGCTTTCCCGAACAAGGGGCCCCCTCGCAGCCGTAGAAAATGCATCACAAGCGTCCTTGGGCCAAGGCGGTGATGAGCAGCCAAAACATAACACCGACGCGCACGAACGCAGAAAGAGATGCTTAACAAGCCTTGGTCGGGTATTGACCTAATCCGGCAATGCACGCAGGCGCCGCGCCTTCAGCTGCAACCGTGCAAGTTAAGACGGGGGCACTCCGAAGGTTGTTGTTTTCATGTTGCCTGCCCTATGTGAGTTCGGACTCAGGCGGTTTGGGGGTTCTACAGGAGGCGCCACTGGCATGACCTCGCAGCTGGGCGCCTGTTCCCATCGTCGCCTTGTCGTCAGCGAATACTCGCTTGCACAGCCGGACTCCACCGCACAGAAACGCAGACACGGATAATCCGCTCATGGGAGCAAATTCCCGCTTCCAGCTGCAAATGTACGAGCGTCAATGCTTGTTCACGTAATCCTTCGAGCCCTTCCGACCTTCCACGACAGGGAGACCTCCTCTTTGTTGAAAGCGATTTAAGAGCGAAACACATGCGCGTCAAAACTGTCCGGTCCGGCGTGCGAACTGTCGGGAAGATGGCTGCTCCGAATCGCCGCACAGGGCGGTTCGCGACACATGGTTTCCGACGCGTCGTTGCGTCGCTCCGCTCAGCTCCGCCCAGTTTCGGGTATCCCTCTACCGAATGAATGGATAAATGCTAATGGCTATATATATAACGGGCGGTAGCTCGCGCCACCTAGCCTAGAAAACTAAAATACTTCCATCGCCCTTCTTGGTTTTTCTGACTTTAAAACAAACATATATTTTTATTACATTCTATTAAAGTGTGCGTCTGTAGAGATTTTCCGTGTGGTTACTTTTCTGCTCAACATCACTCAATCGCGATGGACTGCAGCGGACCTTAGGAGCCATCCCAGCGAAGCGAGCACTGCGTACAAATCACGTGACTACGCACACCGCGCATTGCTGCGTCTCTCCCGAAGTTCACGTGACACTCACACGGCATTGGAATGGCTCGTAGCGTCCGCTGCTCTCCATCGTAAAGTGAAACGGAGTACATTCGGGTTTCGACGGCCTCGATCGGTCCCAGAAGGACGGCTTGCTATGGCGAGCGAGATCAGCAGCTTGTTTTGTGTGCGCGAGAAAACTCGATGGCGTCCATCTCCTTCACCGCGCACCGCCAGATGTGTGTGTCGTGTAGGAGCATAGAGGAGGCTATGGTAGGAGTTGTAAAAGAGGGGGAGATCCGCTTCCCCGAACTGCCCTAACCACGAAGCGCCTCCTCGCCCGATCGGGCCGAAAGTCACGTGACAACATGACCTTCGCGCCATCCGTGCTGCCATTGGCTGCGGCCCTCCGAAATTCGGACAGCCGTGCGGCGATATCTAGCAAGTTGGACGCACGCCGGCGCCGGACGGAGGCCCCGTCCGACGCTTCGTTGCGACGAAAACCCTCGCCCTCGGACGTCGTTCCGGCGGTTCGCACGCCGAATCGGACAGTTTGGACGCGCATGTGTCTCGCGCTTTACTTGTCAGGCGTGTCAGGCGCGTCAGGATACCGTAGTCGCCGGCGAGGGTTGCGAGTCACCCTTGGGAGTTCCTTTTATTGGACCCGGCGTCAGCGGCGAAGTATACTTCGTTTTATCTTCTGTTAAATAAAAAAAAAACGTTTTTTTTTCGGTAGCGCAGCACTAGCACTGCAACGATACGCGCAGTCGTCCGGATGATCTCATCGTCGTGGCGTGAGACTTGAACCCTTGACGGTCAGGTGCACTCGCTCAGCGTACTCTCCGAACGTCGTGGGAATAAAGAGGGGCCAGTCATAACAATCTCAACTTGCCGAAGAAAAAATACAAAAGGAGGAGAGTTTGTTATACAACCCCCCAAACGAGGCAAACTTCACATGTTTCGTCATGGACACCTAAGATGCCAACACTCGCTTACCCGACCGTGCACAGCCTGTTTCTCAAACTCAACGCTGCCGTTCAATCCAGCGCGTCGGTGGAACGTCTTTTTAGCTTATCTGGGGACGTCGTTAGGAGGAAAAGGCGAAAACTCTCCTATCAATAACTTTGAAAGTAAATTGCTTCTGCGAGCGAATAAACTATTTTGGTGAAAACGCAAGTCATAAAATGACTGCATTTATTTCAGGCTCGCAGGGTTTTTCACGAATCAAAACTGCTGTTCATTTTGCTACCACAAAAATATAAAAAAGAAACTTCGAAAGTAACTTCAAAGTAACTCGCTACTTTTTTACAGTAGTTAGTAGTTTACTCAATTACTATTACAAATGTGTAATTTCTACTCTACTTTAATTACTTTTGGCGTCGATACTCAGTAACGTAACTTAACTACCTTTTTTGAGTAATTTGTACATGTCTGCCCTCAAGTCTCGACATGAGGTCAATGTCTGCGGAGCTGGAACCGAAATAATTGTTGCGGAACAATCCGTTAGGAAAGAGGACCCCCATATCTTTCTGCTCTCCTCGTGATCACACCTACCCATATTTCCTCCCATTTTGCGAGCTTCCACTAACCCGGAGCTATAAGTACAGACATTTTTCGTTTCCTGTCGTTCTCGGTCACGTGAGTTCCGTATCTGGTATGCGGGACGAAAAAATAATAAAACCTTTCGACCTGGCATATGCGAGAAAATATAGGCGAGGCAAAACAAGAATGCGTGACAATCACGCATTTTTCGTAAACACCTTCCAGCGGTATGGAGAGATCAAAACGACGTTTTACCGTATACCAGAAGTGACGACATTCAAGATGGCTGCGCCCTTGTGGAAAAGGTGCATTTGTACATATATCTCGATGTATACGTTTCCTCGCCAACCTTTGTTATCGCAGATTAGCCTGTGTGTGCGAGTGTTTGCGTGTCTTGCATGTACTTGGAATGCTTGCGTCTGCGTTTATTTATTCTCGAATGTGTGTTTTGTTTTTTTCTGGGTAGAGACGTTGACTCATTTGTGCAGTGTGGTATACATACGTCGGTGACCGTTGTGTTGTGTACGATCGAGTGAATTAAAAAGTGTATTTGCCTAAAAGTGAGTGCAGCGCAACAACAGCAGTCGCTGTCACTTGTGGCGAGAAGCTGGAGATTTGTTTTAGAGAATGTTGTTTGCTGTAGATAAACCTGACGCGATTTTGACTTCCATGGCCAACTTTCTGAGACATGAAATAAAAAGCTTTTTTTTAGGGAAATATCGAAATTCTAAAATGGTTTGCGTTCCACGATACAAATGCAATTATAGTCCACGTTAACATTATGATCTTTTGTCACGCGCTCGAATGCGAAAGCCAAACTGATATTTTATGACTGTGATCTAAAATGTTCCCGCGGAGAACATTGCGATCATTTGCTGCTGTTCAGTTAAAATTCTCATTTTTGCGCATTTATCGGAGAAACGCCGAGAGAGGGATGTCTCAGAAAGTTGGGGATGTCCTAATCCCGATTCCTTCGAGTCTCTCGTTTTTCCCTGTTGAAAAGCTTTCTAACGTTTGTTTTCTCTTATATATTCCGGGCAACTTTCGGGAATTCTTCTTAGTTGCCTAACGAAAGTTAGGACCAACCTGACACGCGTCCCGCTAAGAATCTAATTCTCGTTTATGACTGTCAAGCGGATAGGCTAAGAACGCCCGGGCGTTTCTCTCGGACGACCATATCCTACAGCGCACCCTCGATCGCTGCCTTCCGCCACGTACACGGTGGCCACGTATGCTCTGCGCGTGCACCACCCAACTGTGCGAGACGAGCCCAACTATTATCGAAGTCGGGAAGCGCGCGCGCCGGACGCGGGACATTTGGAAATACTTTCCTTCCGTTTTCATTCATACACACTCCAATTTCACAAATGACGGCGCCGAGACTTAGCCTCCGCTAAAATTTGAATTCATGCGTTGCTATAGGAGGAAAACGAAACAATAAAAAATAAAGTCGTTGACCGGACGGGGTCTCCTCGACAGCTCACCGAGTTTACTCGTTCTTTCCTTTTTTTTTATTTTTCTTCTGTTTTTCGGTGGCCTCTAATGGTTGGCGGCGGCTCAGGCAAGGAGTACGATGACCGGCGCCGGCACGGCCTGGACGGCGCATCACGCCATCGCCTCTGCTGCGCTCCTGCTCGGCCTGCTGTGGCTGCAAGGATGCTCCGCGACAGGTAACACTGGGCCGTGTCTTGCACAGCTCTCTTTTTCGTTCCCTCTCTCTACGTCAAGACTTGACTCTCTTACGTACTGCTGTTGGATATTGTTGTCCCTTTTATCTTCCGTGTTAGGTCGCTTGTTTGCCTCGAGGTTGGTACAACACATCAGTGTGAAGCGCAAGTTCCTCTGCTTCTTGCACGGGGGTTGCGATGATACCAGAACGCCGTGCTCTTATTGGCTTACTGAAAAATATAGCGGGTTGACCTGAGTGTGGTCTACCCTCTATCCTTCCAATCAAAGCCAATCAGAACTAGAAGTCGTTATAACGTCACCGAAGCAGACGACTTGCGCTCCGGATAGACACGGCTGATCTATAGTCCCCTAAATTATTGGTAAAAATATATTTCTTTTCACGAAGTAAATTAGTTTTAAAATTTAGTATTTACAGTTTCTTTTTTTTTTTCCTGAACGATTCTATTGACAACACTAACAACGTGACGTCAGATGTTGTAATTTAGGCAGTTCAACTTGTTGCCGACGAGTTACAAGACGTTTGATGGTGTGAAATGAGTGCTGTCGAACCTCACTCACTCCAGCAAAACAATAAAAATGCACGACCTATTCTGTTTGTTTGTTTTTTACACTGCCTGCTTGATCTGCAATCTCTACAATGTACCACCTCGTCCCCTGGAAAGCAGGGGAAAAGTTTTAGCGTTGGTTTTTACATCACCTTCATTTGCCGTCTTCTCAATGACTATTTTAAATTAAGAGATAATACTAAAGTTGAAAGCTGGGCTAGTTGGTGTAGGCTAAACATAATGTAGGTAAAATAGCACAGAACGACAAAGACAAGAAGGAAGGAACAAACAGGACGGGACAGGCACCGAGAGAGAATAAATAGCACGCCGCAAATAGTGCATCCCGGCTATTCGAAAAATATAGCTAGTTGGGTAGCTAGAAAAACCACCGAAGCTCTCGTTCAAGCAGCTTTTATACTCTCTGTTTTCATTCTACTTCAACTTTGTGTGTAGTACTTTCTCGTTTCTGTCGCTCTCTCCCTATCGCATCCCATTCTTCACCCCCCCCCCCCCCCCCCGAGTATTAGACTTAAGGCTGGGCTCCATGGAGCGAACGAGAAAATTGCGGTGGCTTAGCTCGGCTATGCCAGGATATACGTAGCGTGAGCTTATGCGCACAAAATGAGAGGCGCTATCAAGCGGCTCCGGTGCAGCGTCAGACTTGGCTACTGCGCTACGGAGGCGCACAGCTTGGCACGCGGCGGCGCCAGTGCGTCTGCCGCGGCTATGACGTCACTCCTCTGGAATGCGCAGACCGGCGAGGCGCGCGCGGTGGCGGCTGCTCCGGCGCGCCATCTGTGCGCCGTGTGACGTCACTTCTCCTCGCGTTTGTGCAGCACGGCTCTTTGGGAGCCACGCGAAACTGCTCATGCTCGGCCAGTGTAGCTCACGCTACAGAAAGCGACGAATTTTGCCCGGCGGCGTTCGCCCTGCGTGTGGTGTCAGAAGAGTGGCTGTTGCGTCACGCGCAAAGGGAACGCGTCGCCGGGCGAAGTACGGCGCATATTCGCTCCTTGGAGTTAAGTCTTTCCTGTAGCGTTAGCTACCCTGGCCGAGGTTGAGCAGTTTCGCGTTGCTCCCAAAGAGCCGTGCTGCGCAAGCGCGAGGAGCAGTGACGTCACACGGCGCACAGCTGGCGCGCCGGAGACGCCGCCGCCGCCGCGCGCTCCGCCGCCGCCGCGCGCGCCTCGCAGGTCTGCGCGTGCGCGAGGAGCAGTGACGTCACACGGCACACAGCTGGCGCGCCGGAGCCGCCGCCACCGCGCGCGCCTCGCCGGTCTGCACATTCCAGAGGAGTGATGTCATTAGCCGCGGCAGACGCACTGGCGCCGCCGCGTGCCCAGCTGTCCACCTCCGTTGCGCAGTAGCCAAGTCTCACGCTGCACCGGAGCCGCTTGATAGCGCCTCTCATTTTCTGCGCATAAGCTCACGCTACGTATATCCTGGCATAGCCGAGCTAAGCCACCGCAATTTGTTTACAACTTGTCGCGTGAGTTCATCCGTCTTCGCGCTTTATATTATTTAATGAATGGTCTAACCGTCAGTCGGCCTCCGTTTCTCTTTCTGCTTCCCTTTTTTGGGGCTCTCTAGTATATATATATACTTGTTTCTTCGCTCTTTTCTATCTCTCATGTGACTCCTCTCTTCCCTGTTTAAGGTATGCGCTCCAGGTTCAGAGTCTTGAGTGTATCGGTCCCTCACCCCTTCCCTTCTCTCTTAATTCCAACATTATCTTGCGTCCTTCCTTATTTTGCTTCATATCTTTTCATATCTAATTCGCATTCTCTCTTCCCCTTTTGTCTTTTTTCCCAGCGACCTTTATACCCGACTGTCGTTCACTCCTGCCTACAATGGGGCATTTTCTTCACTTTTCATCTCACCGGTGTCATTTTTTATAATTTTCCTGCTTTTAGATATCACATTACTTCAACGTAAAAGGCCTGTCTTCATAAAGTTTATTCTATTTCTTTTCTCTCTTTGCCTTGTTTTCTCTTCTGCTTTTGCTATTTTGCGTGGGGACGACTTCTGGGGAATAAAATAGTAGCAACCCCGCAGATCGTCTTAATGGCTACTTCGCAACGACACGGAATCATGGGGAATTAGGGAGAAGCGTGTGGGGGGCCTCCCAAAAACAGAAAATGACACTTACTCGGCCTTGCCTAACACTGAAAAAACCACGAGGACGGGCGACGAGACTGTAGGGTCAGTAATCATGAGAAGCGAGAGAATAGGGAGAAAAATCAAATAAAATAAAATACTGAGACAAAACCGTATCACTGTAGCACTGTAGTCTGTTGCAACGTAAGATTTGCGGGAGAATATGCTCCCCGTCCAGAATGAGCTCCCTGCCTTCCATCGTGCTTTGGCTAAGCGCGGGCAGAAGGCTATGTTTTGTGTTTGCCAATGTTTTATGTTTTTCTGTAGACCAATGTTTTCACATGCATTCTTTTTTTTCTAAATTGTTTAATGCTTAGCATTCATGCCACTGTTCCACATGGAAAAATATTTCTTGTATCCCCCCCCCCCCCCCCCCGTAAAATGCAGCGATGGGCTCTCCTGAGCTTTGCAAAAAAAAATATACAAACTGGATTTTTGTTTTTTTGTTTTTGTGAAACATTGTCGTTTGGGAGACAAAAGTCAGGTATTTAGGGGAGCACTTGTTGCTTCTTAAGGGCTAGCCAACAAAAGCCAAGAAAAATCACATACCTTTTTTTATGGTCCCTGACAAGCACGGATTGTGCATGTAATTAATTTATTAGGGCGGAGGATTTCTATTGCTCACAGGGAGAGCCAACTCACAAGCGAAGAGATCAAAGAACATGTCCACTGTTCTACTGTGAACGCCGAAATCTTTTATTAATAAATGGGGGGAGGGGGGAATACGAGACGGCGATCGTATTCCACGACGTCCTTTGATGTTAGTCAGTCTCCAGAGTCTCGAAGGTGATTATTCCGGTCTGCTCGGCATCGCGAATGTACGTTAACAGGACTGGTTCCTATGCAGCAATCTGACATCTTTTCGGGCATGGCCCAAAGGCGCAAAAGCGAGATTGAAGCGAGAACGCGCCCATGAAATATGCAAATTTTGTACAACGGTGGGTTTGAATATTGAGTAATTCATATTGGACGGACGAATATTTTAGATATCTTACTAATTTAGCTCTCAGAAGTGCTTGTAATGAGATGTAAATGTCACCGAAAAGAGCGAGTCAAATGACATTGAAATATGTGAAACTTCCGACCGCGCCGAAGACCCCTCTTTCCGGTAGCTGTCTAAGTATAATGATTATAGGTAGATTAGGATCGTTATCACATGAGCTTTAATTGGGTAGTGTTCAAGTATTTGTCGCTTTTAAACTGACTACGTTATATGAGAACCCTGCACGGACCTCGCTTGCTCCTGTTGGTGTTGGTCACATCGATCTCGTGAGCTTTCAGATTTGCTTTCCATTCAGGAGCACTAGCGAAAGGAAAGCAAATCTTTGCTGCACACAACTCCTGACATAGTGTATAGGTCACACCGAAAAAAAAAAAAGCCATTGTAGAAAGTGTCAGTAACGCCAGGCAGCTGTTGCTTTGACGTCACAGCGCGCGAAACCAATAGCATAGCGTCCCGCGCAAAGGAAAGCAGTGCACTAATCCCCCCCCCCTCTCCACTGCGGACCGGGGGCTGTGTAGGAGAATAGGAATGCATATTGGTAAAATAGTCTAGTATATAGACCGTTCCATTAGGGTCATAGCAGAGAGGGTAAAAGAGAAAAAAAATGCACTCCCCCTCTCACTCCGCATGTCGTCTGCTCCTCCGAGTGGGCTGTAGCTAGCGTCCGGCTGGCGTGCAAACTGTGTTTAAAATCGCGTCATTTTGGAACTTTTAAGCGCAGATGCGCAGATTTTGGTATGCCAGTTATCGTGTAATACTATGCTAGATAAAAAGACTCACAAGGTCCAATTGCTCTAATACCTGCGTGCAAATAAAAAAAAGGGGGAAAACTGTGTCAGATTGGCCGGTCTCTCTGGCGAAAAGTAAATCCGGTTGCTGTACCTTTTTTTACTATAGACCTTTTCTTTAACGGCGCCGCCATCTTGAGAATTGCGGCGCCGACGACGCCGTCTAGCGGTTTAGAAAAAGAAATACCGGCTAGTTCTGGCAGCACAGCTATCTGGGTAGGCAACGCTGTGGGTATGGGGGGAACTTGGCTAGACTTGGCTATGGTGGGCAGCAATAACTTGGTTGGAGCTTGTCCGGTTGAATCCAGCTGGCTACTTACAGGCCCCATCACCTTGCCTCGTCGAGAGAACGACGACGAAGACGGTGGGGTGTTAGATTGAGTTTCCACAGCGAAGGAATATATGAGCAGTTTAATGTAGTCTATGCAGGTAAGCTCTCGGCATTTGATAGCTCCATCTTGAGTGGTGGCATGTAGACTTTTTCATAATTTTTACATACCATGGGGCTTGCAGTGATAACCTAATTGGACCACCTGCTCCGGGAATTAAAATCGGTCCTCTTGTGGTAGACGAAGTGGTCGTGAGCTTAAACGTGACGTTGAGTCTGATACGAATCTCTCGCGATTCAAGCTCGCAATCGACTGACTTCATAAATAAGGATTCTTGGGGAACATGCGAAGCTCGATAACCATGCAGCCACACTGGCGCTGCAGCTTCTTGTGCCCATGGCACACTTTCTGCTATTGTTCTTATGCTTTTTAAAATTATTTATCCATCCGACGACCACGCAGTGGTAGCCAGACAACCGTAGATTTTCGGAAATTGCAGCACGGTAAAAGGGAGCACTCGGAACTACCTCATACACGGCGTCCGTTTTTAAGCCTTTTCGCCCATACCCTTGGCGGTTGCATACCCTGTGTCAGCGGGCAATCCAAAAATGCACCAGGTCGAGAGTACGTCAGTTACTGGCTGGTTTGAGGTTACGCGGAAAAGGTCTATAGGGTGTATTCACTGGCGGCCATATCCGTGTGCGCTAATGCTGAGCACGTGCTGATGGCGAGCTTCCACAGTTATTTTGCAACGTGCACCCCGCACCATCAAGATTGCCGGTCTTGGCAGCCTAATAATGCAAGCTCGTTGTGAGCATGCGCTCTGAACAGTGACCTCAAATATGGCGGCCAGTGAATACCTCCTATAGCTCTCTGTTGTTCTATTTCTGTAAATGATCAACTAGCATATCTTTTTTTCCGTTACTTAAATAGCAGTTGAGTGAGCCGGCAGTACTATACCCTCAACTACTGCGTGTATGGCGGCAGGAGAGCACGCTTTTATTTATTATTTCAGACTTCCACTCATGGTCGCTTAAGGCCTACACCAGTACGAACTTTCTATAGGAGGTATTCATTGGCCGCCATATTTGAGGTCACTGTTTAGAGCGCATGCTCAGAACGAGCTCACATTAATAGGCTGCCAAGACCGGCAATCTTGATGGTGCGGGGTGCACGTTGCACAATAACTGTGAAAGCTCGCCATCAGCACGTGCTTAGCATTAGCGCACACAGATATGGCCGCCAGTGAATACACCCTATTAGCCCCGTGCGCGACCGAAAGCGTCGCTGTGGTCGGCCTTCCACGATTGGCCGAACGCTGACTATGACGTCAGAAAGGGGATTTATCATCGACGGAAATAAGAGGAATGAAAGAACTTTAATTTTGACGGTGTTGGTAGTGTTCTTTTGAGAGCGCAATGATTTCAAGCTTCCACCATGCTAATAACAAACACCATCGAACTTGTTGTTTGCAAGGTAATGACGTCACAAGGGGGAACCACAGGAGGGCGCCACCAAAACATCTCGCCGCTAATAGGATGATTTTGGAGTAGACATAACTATTCTAAAGGCCGGTTCAGACACTTGCGGTTGAGTGCGTTTGACTGCGTTGCGGCGAGAACCGAAAGCCAGTCACCGGCACATCTGTGCTTCGTATGAAGCGTGGAACCCAATTTAAGGAATCTCTTGGCACGCGCTATGGGCAGGAGGAATGTCTTGGTTTCTCGCTGCCGCAACGCAGTTAAACGCAGTCAAACGCAACTGTCTGAATCAGGCTTAAGAACGCGAACCACTTCACAACGGCAGCCACGAGCGAGAGTTCGATGTTCCGTACAGCCCGCCGATACAGCTCAAAGATGGAGAACGGCAACCTCCCGGTTTGTCGTCTGCTAGCGGAGTCGGGCGCGTGCCCTCTCTCTCGTTTTACCCCGCCGAACCCGCTGAATTTCCCGGATGTATGGAGAGGGCGCAGGTCTATAGGCACAGGGGCATTACACAAGACGATTGTACGCGCGGTGGCATTTCAGAGAAAATTATGCAGGGCACCCGAAAAAGGGATTATATATGAAGATAAAAAGCAATTTTAGAGCGCAGCTCTTGGGCGCCCATTTCCGGCTTGAGCGGCGTCGGTGTCGCCGTCGGCGTAATTGCGCGTTGCATTATGGGACGTTTCCCATAATGACGTCATACGTGACGTCACGAGGGTCACGAGTGACTTCACGAGGGCCCTGCGCATTGCGTCATGGGTCGTTTCCCATAATGACGTCACACGTGGCGTCACGCGCGACGTTACGAGGGTCGTGAGGGACGTCACGAAGGTCACTCGAGAAGGTCACGACGAAGGTCACAACCTTCACAGTAAAGGTCACGACCATCACGTGACCTTCACTTGTAGAGGTCACGGCCTTCAAGTGACCTTTACTCTTGAAGGTCTCGAGCTTCACGAGTGATGTCACGAGGGTCACGAGTGACGTCACGAAGACACGAGTGACGTCACGAGGGGGGAGGGGGACGAGAATGAGAAGAGGGGGAGAGGGAGGGGTTAGGAAGGAGGAGAAGGGGGAGGAGGTGGAGGTGGAGGGGCATAGCCTCCACTCCGTACCCTCCCCTCCTCCTCCTCAAAAGCTGCACTCTAATTCGGCATTACAGGGAGTTGTAAACGTCTTTCACTCTTTTTTTTTTCTCAGATATTTACAATTTCCTTATGTGTCACCTTGTATATGATTCCGAAGGAAAGTGCTGCTCGTCCAAAGCGCCATCTAGTGCCGTCGTATTTTAATTGTGCTTGACGGAATGCCTAAGCTGGGATATATATAAATATATATATATATATATTTTTTTTATTCATGGTAAGGACCAGAGGTTAGCAGTTGGGCTGCATTTGCTAAATTGCCATTCCGAAGTGGAGGAACCTCACCTCTTATTTTATTGCGGAGTGACTCTTGGGGAACGGCTATACAACTTACTATGACACCTTTGTTTGTTGTGGCGTATATACACGAACCTTATTTGATGACGCACGTCTGTACGCGTCATGGATCTATGACCCGCCGCCTTCGGGCTTGAACCTTCTTTATGTACCCCCGAAGTTCCGTCATTTCAGATATGTGGTGTACTCCTAAGCGGTACACGCTCAATCTTTCCTCTAAGCTCTTCCCAACCAGTTACGTTTCATCCGGACGCACGTCTGAACAAAATAAAAAAACGTAAAAAACAACAACACGCGTACAAGAGTAATGAACGGCGGGCAGACGCGGGGATTAAGAAAGAGCTGCAGCGAAAACGAAACGCCAGCTTAGGAGTGTTACGACCTGATAAACAGAATCGACGAGAGGGCGGGGAGGGGGGGGGGGGGGGGGGCGGCAATCCTCGTAATTCCCGGCGAAAGGCCATGCCAGTTCATTTGCGGAAAGGATCACCACCACTCCGATGCTCCAGACAACAAAAAACGAGAAAAAAAAAACGAAGGTTCGCAACCCTGTTCCTAAATCCTAAATTGCGGTGTCTTCTCCAGGGACCCCGCAACCAGTTGCCCTTGTGCCGCTTCTGTTTGTCAAGCCCTGTTGTTCCTTTGTAAGAAGCGCTAACAATGGAGTTAAGGGGCGGATGAAGACAAAAACAAGAGCGCGAGAGAAGAGAAAAAAGTTCCATAAGGGCAAGCGGGTATATGGAGGGAGGGTGCCCTGACAAGTGGGAGAGCTTGTTAGAACGGACCCGATGATGGCGCGAGGCAGAAATAAGAACGCGACTCATTCGTAACGAGCCCGCAGGCCCTTTGAGAGCTTCCGAAGACCACTCGCTTCTTTATTTTGGACTTTCGTTTTTTGTTTTTTGTTTTCCTTCTTCTTTCGGCACACTGAATTTCCCAGAGACCCGTGCTGCCTGCTGCTGATGGATGAAGTTGTCGGTTTTAACATCTTCATTGATTAGTCCCCCTTTATTCTTTTTTTTTTCTCTCTTTACTTCCGACTTTCAATGTGTTCTTGGTTGCCTGCGTTAGGCTCCAGCATAAAGTAAAGAGGAAGGCCTTCGATATAAGAAGGATTAGAAATGTCTTACATACATTTAGGAATGCGCGGTGTGCTCTTCTTTCCGCTTCCATGTGCCGCTAACCACAGAATCCTATCCGTTTTCGGATACATCTCTAGGGGCTCTTTACTTCGCTATCAGCGTGTCTTAGGTTATCAGGATGGTTCTAAAGCAGCGGTTTGAACTACTAATACATATAATACAAAAAGCAGACACTGTCTGAGACGTGGTTCGTCCTGGTATAATGGTCCTGTCATGTAAGTCACAAGAAAACTGTCTCCAGACATGTTACAAACATACATATGTGTGAACCAAACATGCTTCGAACATGTCTTTGAGGCGTGTTCGCAGGTAATTCTGTCATCTCATGTCTGCAGCGAATGCCCTGTCTTTTGGTATGATGATGACCAGTGTGACTGTGGCTTTATAGATACACGTAGAAGGCGCGATGTACCCTATACCTTCTGCGATCAGTGCCGCTAAGCACGAGATCATGTCTGTGTCTAAAAACCTCTAGGGGCTTTTTTTTTTTTCGAACGCGCCGACGTTTAGGTTGTCATGATTGTCTTAGTTGATTAAATACGGCAATCATCATATGATGACATCAAATTAAAGAGGCAGACATGTCCGTTCATAGAAAAAACACAAATTTAAAACGAAGTGAAAAATCAGTGCTTAAGCTATGATCCTATTTTTTTCTTTTCTTTTTTTACAATCTGGTTGGGACACGCGTGTCAAAAAATTAACTTTACCCGAAAAAAAAGTTTAGAGCAATATTGACGGCGCGAGATTTATTTTAAATTCTGCGGGCAAAGTCCATGACGTCACGGAATGGTCATACACGCTTTTCACCTCAACGAGATGGTCATACACTCTCTCCCTCTCAAAGTGATGGCCAAGCCGAACCGCCTCTCCTCTACGCGCCCGAAATGCCGAGAAAGAAAACTAGTGGAAAGGAGGTGACTATCCCCTAAATCCTGTCTCGCGCCGTCAACATTGCTCTATTTTTTTTTTTTTTTCGCGTAAGATTAATTTTTAACACGGGTGTCTCAATTAACCTGCCTAAAAACAAAAACTTTTTTTTTTTCTTTTTAGGGGCCCATTAGGAACAATGTGCGCTTAAGGCAGGGACACAGCGGTCTTGGGATGGACGGTACTCTGCAACCATGGCAGCGACGTATATGTGCCGTCGAGGGACACTTTCGGTCATGTTTTGTTTTGTTTGACCTCGTATAAGTAAAATAATGTAAAAAAAAGGTATGAGTGCCTTGGTGACGACATTTGTCCTTTTCACGGCTCCTCCGTTGGCGCGTTGGAACACATTAGCGCAGCGTATTGCCTTCCAACTAAGTGGTCTCGACTGCAGACACAAAACGACCAAAAGCCAATGCACTTCGCGTGTTTCGTAGGCGGCACAATTTTGTTTGTAGGCTCGGCGCAGTGTAAACGTGTCTTCCACTATCAGTGCCCGTGTCCGACTTGCCATTTTGCATGCTCGGCCCTTGTGCTGAGGTTTCGGCGCTTCTACTAGCGTTTGTATTTGCTTCTGTCTGGTCTGGTGTCGTTGTTCGCCATCTGTTTTGTTCTTGGGTTGTGTGTCTGGTGCAACCGAATCTTTTCTCCTCATGTGTCTCGATGGGTAGGCCCGTGTTTTTTTTTTTTTTTTTGTTCAGTTCGTGTTAATCCTTGTTTATGTATCAAATTTCGTCTGGGTACTGAATCCACGATCTTTACCCTTTCCGGTATGCTATTTAGTCTCGTGAAATTTAGAACAGTTAATGTGAAATCAGCAAATGAAAACGATGCCAAAACCAACATTCAAATATTGCCGCGCTTTTTAGTGCCGTGACGTCCCTGGCATGCTTACTTGCAGGTCAAGAAGGCAGTCTAAAAAATGAACTATATGCCTATCATTTATTGTGTTCTGCTGCGCGGCTGCTATAAAGCGAGCTTCCAAAGCATTCATTTGACACCATTAAACGGCTTGTAATCAGTTGGGAACGAAGTCTATACAGTCCAAAGAGAGAATTCCTTACCTGTCTCCTGGCGTCAATTTTTCATTGTTGCCAGCTAGGAGAGACTTTCCGTTTTGAAAAACACGGTGAAGACCAAAATGGTAAATTCAATAACCTCGCGAAAAATAAACTATTTAGGCCTACTATTTGGTTACTAGTTTATCAATGTTTGTTAGTGTGTTTAGTGAATGTTCAGGCAAATCGAGGATCACGAAGAAAACGTCGGAGTACCCCTTTAAGACTTTACAGGCCGGCGTTATAACCAGCTCAACTGTCTGACGCCACGTGGCTACGGTGGCGCTGCTGTCGTCACGGCGCATGCGCAGATACTTCACCTTAGGCGAATCTGGTCTCTGTGCACGCATCGCCTTCTCATTCGCTTCTCATGCTCTTCCTGCCAGTGAGCAGAATGGGCGGCGGACATGGTCTAGTCTGTAGCGCGCTTGACTCGCAACCGAAGGGTTCGAATCTCTCCTAAAATTCTTCACGTTTTTCTTTAAGGCAAATGAATTACTGATAAAGTGAAATCATTTGAGACATTCGGCGACCTTTAATTCGCATTACACGCCATGTTTTTTTCATCGCTTTCATTCTATGCGTGACGTTCACGTGATCTTTGAGGGTTGCTTGAAATTCCCGCGCGAGGTCATGTGGCTGTGACGTCATAACCCTATCGACCAATCAGGATTTTCCCGTCACGACGCAACCGACGCCGGATTTTCTGCGCCACCAGCTCCTTAGCGCTACGCTTTAAAACGCGAGTTTGTTTGTAAACGGCGTGTTGGTGCGTATCTTGCAGGCTTCTTTAGGCGCTCATGAGCAGCGCGTTTCGTCATTGGTGCCGTGGACGCGTTTACGAAACGCAGCGCGAGTAACGGCGTTCCTTGAACACCGTTTCTTTCTGGATAACGAAGCCCTGTATATCTACAGCCTATTATCGCGGGCAAATAGAATGAGGCAATTGTAGTTTCACGTGACCCCCCAGGTCACGTGACCGCCCCGAGGTCACGTCACCCCCCCCCCCCCCGAGAGCACGTCAACCCCCCCCCCCCCCCTCCCTCGCGCCTTCCCCCCCTCCTCAAGAGCTGCGCTCTAATTCGGCGTTACAGGGAGTTGCAAACGGCTTTCATTTTTTCTTATCCTGTCGGTACAGCGCCACATGTTACGGTTCTGAGGCGATAATGTGGAATAGCTGCTCGTGTAATTTTTCATCGATGTTGCGATGACGCTGACCCATGGATGACTCAAGTCAAGAGGGTGTTCTGTGTAACTTTCCCTATTTAAACATTTATTCGAATTCATTCATTGATGTTGCGGTAACGCTGAAACGACACTTCACCGTCCACAGCTGCGGTGTGATCATGTTGTGTTTTAACCAAACACGTCCTTCTCTTTTTTTTTTTTTCTCAACTTCGCAGAAGAGGAGGTCGTCCCGTGCACGGAAGGCAAGGAGGTGTTCATGTTGGCGACCAACGCTCGCCTGGATTCCAAGGTCTTCTCCGGCGTGTACGGTGTTAACCTGACGAACTGCGCCGAATCGTGCCGTGCCGAGCCGCACTGCAAGTCGCTCACGTTCGTGAAGAACGCCACCAGCACGTACTGCCAGCTGATGGGCGACGCTGTGGCTTCGGGCATGGTCACCCACGAGCGCATGCTGTCCCCCGTGAACGGCGTGTACTACCTCGAAAAGATCTGCTTGAAAGGTGTGGTGCTCCTCAAAGTTGTACGTAACGATGCGTCACTTCTGTCTAGTTACTTTTTTGGTAACAAAAGTAAAGATTTAGTTACTTTTCCCAGAAAAGGAATTGAGCAACGTATTTTCGTGAAGTTTCGATTATTTAATCAGTGACGGTATTTCTAGCTACTTCTGCAGACGGACGTGTACGACACAAGTTGCCCTATTATTTAGTTTTCACCCCATGCTCGCGAATGTGACTTTCGGGTAAAAAAAGAAAAACAAAAGAAATACACAGTAACAAAAATAGAATATGCCCATTAATGCATTAACGATCTAGGCATTATTAAGGACGCAAAATAATCGGAAGGTCGCAACTGCTTCAGAAAACACCTCATTTAGAGTACCGAGAAATTAACTGTTTACTTTTAAGCTAAAATGCACCGTTTTTTTTGTTTTAATCTTAGAAACGAGAAACGTACTTAGTAGTTAATTTTGTGCGAATAACAAGTAACAGCATTTAGTCAAATTTTTCTTTCCAATAAACGTGTACATGTCGGGTGCTCCCATGAACCATTCCAATAATCTCCTTCTTACAACGCCACGTACAGGGTGTTTTAAATAGCGGCCAGGCTCTTTAAATCGACCGCGAAGATCAGTCTTTTAACCTATCGTGCTACGAATGTCTGCAGCGTTGCCCTCAGGTGGTGCATTTTTTCTATAAAATTTGCAAAGAGAGAACTTACGTGAGGTAAAAGCAAAACAAGAAAAGAAAAAGGCTTAACGCCTATTGAAACCCAGCGAAGCCACCGGTGTTCAAACAATAGGGCGCCCTATTGTTTGAAGACCGGTGGCTTCGCTGCGTTTCCATAGGAGTTAAGCCTTTTTTTTTTTTACTTCCTCCTCAGGTAAGTTCGTTCTTCGCAAATTTTAAAGAAAAAAACTGCACAACCTGAGGACAACGCTGCACGAAATTGTAGCACGATAGGTTGAGAAAGCGATTTTTGTTGTCGATTTAAAGTGCCTGGCCGCTATTTGAAACACCCTGTAGAATAATCAAAGCCAGTGCACTAAAATCTTGACGTCATCACAGTGAGAAGGAGAGAAGACACGAATAGAAGACGAAGGCTACGTCAGTGCTCGACTGGGCCTCGTATGCCCCGTGTGCCTCGGCTGTGCCTCGGTACTACTTTCGGTTGTGCCTACGACAGTGCGCGGCATCGCGCTCGGATCCAATTGCTGAGTTGGCACCATCCAACTGTGATGAAGTTCCATGGAGGTAGAGTGGGGCGTTCGGAGGCCTTCATTATTCCAAACGGTGCTGTCCGATCCCGATCCCATCAGTCCTTCGACGCTTTGATTGGACAGGAGACCCAACCAAACGCTGACACGGCACTCGTGTCCAATCACGTGACTGCGCTCCATCTCTCTGTGATGACGTCGAATTGCTGGTGTGCGGTCTTAGATTATTCTACAGCATGTAAACTGACGCCTCTCTAAGGCACTTTAGACGGCCCGCAAAAATTGGTTTCTCTACGTATCGCGCTGTAATTTACTAGAGAGGTGCAAGCAGGTGGTGGAAGTTCACAGTGGAAAAAATCAAGAAATGAACTTGCCTCGTTCAAAAGAAAATAAACAAAAACCTGCCCTGGGCAATCTACGCCTCCACTTCGCAGACGATGCACGCGTAGGGAGAGGTGCTGCCGTCAGATGGCGTTCGCCTCGTCGAGGGAGCGCCGACCGATTCGGGTTCTTTTGCGGGATCGTTTGCTACCATAATACAAATCGGCCGGCGCTCCCTTGACGCGCAGTAACGTAAACTTCCACTAACTGCACGCACCCCTGTTGTAAATTACAGCGCGATACGTTGAGGAACCGATTTTTGCGGGCCGTCTAAAGTTAAAAGCCTCAGTTCACACGCCGTTGCTGGTGTTGCTTCTGTGTGCTACAATCTTAGTCTGCAAGGCTCTGTAAAGGCCCGTTTACACTCTTGCGACCTCTTAAACCTGGGTTCCTTAAAACTTCTTAAACCAATTGGACACACTGGCGCCATCTATTGGGTAGCACTGTAAACTCGGCGGTCCGGCATATTTTTTTTTATTTCTCTCGCGCATTATCCTTTCTTTCTTGGCTCGAAAAACTTTTGTCAATGTTATAAACGAGCCTTTCTCGTGAAGCCTTCGCTCTTGTGAAATGCAGTTCCAGGGTCACTCACCGCATAGATGGCGCCACAATGCCGGTGTGTACCCTCGTTCTAAAAAAATTTAAGAAGTTTTAAGAGATCTCGTCTCTCTCAGTCGTACTCGGTCGCAAGAGTGTGAACGGGCCTTAACGCGTTTTCAGCGCGCGCAGTAACGATCTTCCGCGTTACGAGAGACCTCGCGCATGCGCTCACAACTCTGTGACTCAGCATTTTTCGCTAACATAAGCGTTAGAAAGGTGTATAGACTCTTCTTTCCATGCAGCGTATGAAGGCCCGTTCACACTCTTGCGACCGAGTTAGACCGAGAGAGACCAGACCGGTTTTTAAGCCTCTTGCGACTTCTTAGGACCGGATGCGCTGCAGCGGAGCTGGTCCTGAAAAGTTGCAAGAAGCTTAAAGGGCCCATGAAACGATTTTAACATCGAGAGAACGTGCACCTTATTACCCTTTATTTGTTTACTTTAGCACAAGGACCATAAAACACGACCACTTCTCTCGAAATGTCGCGAATGCGCTGCGTAACCGCAAAAACAAAAAGGAACTATTTCTTGACTTGACTTCACGTACGGCGGCCATGGGAACTAACTTTGTGACGTCACGGCGGGTGCGGTTATTGAGATCGCTTTTGAACAAGTATATTCTCAGTTTAATGGTAACGTCTAGAAGTGATTTCGTTCCAACATAAACAAATGAATCGAAAGTTTCATATTCTTATTCAGTACACGAAGTTTTCGCAGCGCCATCTATCCGGAGTAAGTCAAAGCATCCCCTCCCCGCTGCTCCGCTGCCTAGCAACGTTGGCTGGCTGCTACCGGACGAGCGGTGTGATCAACGCGATATAAAAACCACGTTTCAGCAGCTTCGTGGTTCGTTTTCTAGCGCGAGCTCCTAGCGTTGGCAGCTGCCCTTGGTGCACGAGAGCTTGTGCCGCCGAGGTGTGCCATAGAGCAAGGAGCTCGCGCTTGTGGCCCTTCCTGCGGTACAACACAAGGTGAAACAGAGTATTCACCACATTTGGTGGGAGTTGATATGACGAGGGCGCCACAGTATTTGGTGCCCCAGTAGACTTCCGGTAGTGTATTTATTTATTCTTCAGGAACGCACAGCGATCGGATAAGCCTTCAGAGAAGCACTGCGAAGGCTGGGGCGCGCGAGCGTCTTGAGACGCAGCTTGAGTCCCGCTCAGCACGTGCGCTGTCTTTGGCAGTGCTTTCTTTTACCCAGTCTCAGCTGAGACGCTGGTTCTAGCTGTTCTAGCAAGCCGGCCTGTACGTTTGTAAGAACATTAGTGCATTGCACAAAGTAGTGCAAATAACAAAAGTAGGCGAGACAAATAGAAAAGAAGAGGAAAACCGGAAGCGCGCAGGGGTCCGCAGATAGGGGGTGGTAGTGAGCTTGTTTGCAAACAAACATCGGTGAATAGGAAGTATTCACTGGCGGCCATAGCTGTGTGCGCGACTGCTGAGCGCGTGCTGATGGCTAGCTTCCAGGATTCTTTTGCAACGTGCATTCCACACCGTCAAAATGGCCGGACATAGCAGCCTATTAATGAGGAGAGAGGGGAGAGTCAGCTCTCGCTGTAGCAACGTCCACAGTGCTAAGGAGAGGACAACACCGGAAGTCGCGTACCCCGCGGCGTGTCATGCGCACGTGACCCGGGAAACATTGTATGAGTTGAGGGGCATCCCCAAACGCCATCTTATTTGACCGGAAGTCCCAAAATCGTTTCATGGGTCCTTTAAAAACCGGTCTGGTCTTTCTCTGTCTAAAGGCCTGTTCACACATGCAGCGGAGCGCTACAAGCATAGCACTGACCTCGCGCTAAGCGCGTGCTGACGGAAGCATTCACCAGCTTTGTACCGCACCATCAAAACTGTTGCTCATGGCAGACAATAAGTAGCTGACGGCACGTGAGAAGCGCTACATCAGCGCTTCGCTGCATGTGAGAACCGGCCTTAACTCGGTCGCAAGAGTGTGAACGGGTTTTAAGACGAAATCAATGAGGACGCCTCAATATTTTTGTTTTTTAGATTTTATCTGACTTTTTAGTTTATTATTATTATTATTATTATTATTATTATTATTATTATTATTATTATTATTATTATTATTATTATTATTATTATTATTATTATTATTATTATTTTAGGTTGGAGGGGGAGGGGGGTGGAGGACAGGTTGTGTCGCGGAGTATGTGAAGTCGCAACAGCACGCGGAATAGAAACTTTAGCTTTACACCCGATCATCGTCAGTTTCATTCCTCTCTTTCCGGGAATTTGTATGGGGACGGGGGCTGAACAATTAAGGGCCGTATTCCGACTTCCCTTTGTGAAAAACTCGCGTAACCGCAGTGCTCAAATGTAGGCTAAAGTACAGCAGTATAAAATAGTTCCACATCCATACACTCATACCGTGTCTAAATTCATACAAAGTGTACTTACATGCAAATAAAGCCGCGATGCCTAATACTTCGCGCCAACTCGTTAAATCTTAGTAGGTAGACATAGAGATGAGTTTTATGCAAATACAGGAAACCGGAAATAACATAAAGTTATAACTTAATTATATCAAAAAACGTGCTTACCAATTATCTTGCCATTAAAAAAAAAAAAGTAAATACAAGGTGTTTTGAGTTTTATTTTGTCTTTTACTTCTCAGCAGAAACGTATTTCTTCTTCCTTCTCCACTCCGGAAAGGGCACTGAATATTCCCGGAAACACAGCGCTCCAGTGAGCGCGCGAGTTGAAAATCGATACCTCATCCAAAATTCGGCGTCAAGAGGCCGTTTTATTCGTCGGGCCCCTCCAAACGATCATGGGAATTCGGATCGGAACGATCCTGATCGACGGCCGTCGACACCAAAAGCATCCTCGTCTCAGGGACATCCATAAGCGTCGTCGTATCGTCTGGGGTTTTGGAAGTGTAGGGGTCGATGACTCCACTTGGGGGTTACGTTTCGCTCGGGGTCGCATCATGAGCACCGGGACCGCGGATAAGTAGTTCGTCGTTTCGAGCGGTTTCGTCACTTGTGGCAAAATCTGAAATCAAGACGTAGTGACGACCTCGTTCATGCTCTCAGACAACCTCGGATTTTGTTGATCTCTACGCCGATGCATTCGCTGATCTCTTGAATTTGAGCCGCGATCACCACTCCTCCCGTTTCAAAACTATTCTTCGAGCCACTGAGAGGAGTAAGGAGGAACCCACACAAAGCGTCCACTGAACCACACGGTTTTAATAGGGTTAGTTTAGTTCGAATTTCAATTCTTCATATACACAGCAATTTATGTTATAATATTTATTGGGCTTGTCTTTTTTTTTTTTTTTTTTTAGAGCGCAGCTTTTGGGCGCGCGTTTCCGGCTTGAGCGGCGTCGGCGTCGGCGTCGGCGTCACCGTCTGCGTTTCTCCGCGGTGCATGATAGCTAAATTCCCCCAAAATTTAGCAGAAAAAATTCCCCCCTAAATTAAGCGTAAAATTTTCCCCGCTAAATTTAGCGGAAAAATTTCCCCGCTAAATCTAGCGTAAACTTTTCCCCGCTGAGTTTAGCGGAAAAGTTTCCCCGCTAAATTTCGCGTAAAATTATCCCCGCTAAATTTGGCGGAAAAATTTCCCCGCTAAATTTAGTGGGAAATGTTTTCCGCTAAATTTAGCGGAACATTTCCCCTAAATGGGAGGCGAGCAGGAGATGAGGATGGGCATAGCCCCCTCTCTCCGTACCTTCCCCTCCTTCTCCTCAAGAGCTGTGCTTTAATTCGGCGTTACAGGGTTAAGGCGTTACAGGTTTACGGCGTTACAGGGTTACGGCTTTCATATATGTTTTGTTCAAATTTCGCTTTCAAACAGTTTAAATGGAGCTCGAGACGTCAGGCCACCTTTAGAATATAACTTTTGAAATTTTACCCCTCTTTAACCTGCTATCCGGTTACTTCCCACACGAATCCTAAGATAGATTTTATACACTCATCTTCAAAACTACACACTTCTTTTTTTTTTGTTTCCATGTTTTTACTTAGGTTCATCTGAAAACTTGCGATTCGTATACAAGGAGAGCATACCCCGGGTAATCTCACATGACTCAGGCGTAATATTGCCTCCCTGCGAAGTATGTTGACCACCCCAGGAATACGTCCCTGTAGCGTACAAACGATACTTCCCGCGGTCGTACCAGAGATACCTTTTGGAAGGTATCCCCTCGACGAAAGTGCCTTTGAATTTGCATCCGTTTAAAAATATAATAATAATGCTAGACAATCTGGCTTGTCGAGTGGACTTGATATGTGCAATACAATCGCATCTCCCTACCCCATAATGGCCAATCGTATTCTATTCATCATTTTTGTTAAAAGATATGCCAATACCACCCCCCCCCCCCCCCCCTTTTCCACACACACACACACACACGCAATCGCGTTACCGGGTTTTGAGCTCCGACATAGTCGTGTTAGTTTTCTCGAATGTTCAAATGGGGCTCTATTCAATAACGGCTTGAATTTCTCGTGTGATATGGCTGCTGCAGTAAAAGTTTGATGAAGTGCATGTAGTTCCATAATACTCACGCTAGCTGCATCATTTTCTCCCGTAGAGCAATCGCTGTTCGGCGTTGCCGATTCGCAGCTAGTTTCGTTAGAGGCTGCCGCCGTTTCGTCGAAGTTGTTGACTTTCGATGTGACGTTCGGGCACGGCCAAGAATCCGGCATCGTCGAATCATTTGAGCTAGTTCCTTCTGCATACGGAGTTTCCAACCGGTACATGAATAGAAAAAACGACAGGAGTACTCGGGGAATCGCCTGAATGCAGCCCATGTCGCCCACACCCAAACTTCGTTCGACGTTTCCGGCTCCGAGCGCGCCGTCGCTTCTTATTCTCATCAGCCCCTGTTTGCACTCCCAACATGTTCAGCTCGTAGAGTTTCGCGGAACTTGCGAAATGCGTCATCAAATTGATTCACGCTCTCAAATCTAAGCACCTGTAGTTTTCGTTCTCTATGGGGACGGTTCCAATTTGTACAAAGACTCGCGTCTTACGAAAGACGAGATGCATCAAATAGAGCCGGTAATGCGTGAACAGGTGCGATCACAAGTTACGGGTAGTCGGAACGAACCGGCCTTTTGTCAAACGCGAGGAATGTTTTTCTTCTTTTTTCGCCTCTTATTTGCTTTTGACGCCGGTATCCGACAATTCGCGACGGGTTCCATCGTAGTTCAGTCTCTCGTTTCGCAAGCGTTTCAATCTTTCTGTCCCTTTCTGTTAGAGAAGAGTTGACGCTACGTGCGTTCAAGCGTATAGATTCCCCACTTTCAAGCGGGATAAATTCTTTTTTGAATACATCTGGAGCAGTGAGTTTCTCAAAGAAGATACAACAGAAAAGT
Organism: Ixodes persulcatus; assembly: GCA_013358835.2. Classification (NCBI taxonomy): domain Eukaryota; kingdom Metazoa; phylum Arthropoda; class Arachnida; order Ixodida; family Ixodidae; genus Ixodes; species Ixodes persulcatus. The sequence goes on from JABSTQ010000943.1 coordinate 274,537, forward strand.
TTCGCGTGAGTTTGCTGCGCTTCTTTCGTGTGTCTGTTCCTTTTCCTCGCCAGAAGCAGAGTACCCGGGTTCTACGTGAACCCATGTCATGTACTAAAGTAGGATATGCGGGCCTCATGAGCGTCTGGCGTCTGACTTTACTGTACATGCGTATAGAAAAAGGCGAGGGTTGCGAGTCACCCTTGGGAGTTCCTTTTATTGGAGCCGGCGTCAGCGGCGAAGTATACTTCGTTTTATCTTTTGTTAAATAAAAAAAAAAAAAACTTTTTTTTTTCGGTAGCGTAGCACTAGCATTGCAACGATACGCGCAGTTGTCCGGATGATCTCATCGTCGTGGCGTGAGACTTGGACCTTTGACGGTCAGGTGCACTCGCTCAGCGTACTCTCCGAACGTCGTGGGAATAAAGAGGGGCCAGTCATAACAATCTCAAGTTGCCGAAGAAAAAAGACAAAAGGAGGAGAGTTTGTTATACAACCCCCCAAACGAGGCAAACCTCACATGTTTCGTCATGGACACCTAAGATGCCAACACTGGCTTACCCGACCGTGCACAGCTTGTTTCTCAAACTCAACGCTGCCGTTCCATCCGGCGCGTCGGTGGAACGTCTTTTTAGCTGAGCTGGGGACGTCGTTAGGAGGAAAAGGCGAAAACTCTCCTATCAATAACTTTGAAAGTAAATTGCTTCTGCAAGCAAATAAACTATTTTGGTGAAAACGCAAGTCATAAAATGACTGCATTTATTTCAGGCTCGCAGGGTTTTTCACGAATCAAAACTGCTGTTCATTTTGCTACCACAAAAATATGAAAAAGTAACTTCGAAAGTAACTTCAAAGTAACTCGCTACTTTTTTACAGTAGTTAGTAGTTTACTCAATTACTATTACAAATGTGTAATTTCTACTCTACTCCAATTACTTTTGGCGCCGATACTCAGTAACGTAACTTAACTACCTTTTTTGAGTAATTTGTACATGTCTGATAGAAATGACGTGGCTATCGAACAGATACCAGTGGTCCTACTTAATTTATAATGCTTTCTACATGGTAGGAACGTACTCCTATACCGCTGTGTAGACTGGCGTATCAACAAAAGCATTCTTTATAATTTGATACACCGGCATCTTAAAACACCTCTGAAAAATCGTTTGTTCATGTTTTTTTGTTGTTTTTTTTTTTTTTTTTGCAAAAACAAATTTATGAAGGCCCGAGCAGTTAGGAAAACTATTTCTATCTGAAAAAAGCTGCCGTGACAATTTGTAACAATCAATTTGACACGTATACTATAGTACGTTTAGTGACATTTACACATTGAATGTTAGTTATATGCAGAAATAATTTGTTCGATGACTCAACATCAACAATTCTTTGTTGACGTTGGGTCACAGGTTTGACGAGCGTTAATTTGCTGTGCCAGGCCTGGCAAATATTGCGGTATACCCATCTAGTTGTCGATACAGAAATGTAAGGTGTATAACAAGCCGCTTCTATACACGCCTGTGGGTAATGGAAAATGCATAGAGTCACACGAATACTAAATTAATTATGGAGACACGCGTGATTTTGGATGCATGTGTTCAGTTTATTTACAGAGAATGCTGTACTAATTATCCTATAACGCTGTATTAATTACCCAATATTGCCGAACTTATTATCCTATATTGCTGTAATAATAATTCAGCATTGCTGGAACAGTTTCTTAGTGGAGTGCAGATACGATTGGTTATCTTCGTCACGAAGTGCTTTCTTGTTTTCTTTTAAAGGTTGAAGGGTATTACGTTCTATTTACATTGAATCGCGCGCCCCGTCTCGAAAGACGCTTGATAAAGGGTCTGATAGAAATAAAAAAAAAAATGAAACCCTGTTTCTCTTTCGACAAAAATATCCTTGTTTTTTTTTTTATGCATTTTTTACTGAAATTAATGTCACCTGCTCCCACGATATGACATTTTTGGTTTGACAAAGGGCGTTGGCTTATAAATAAATTTCGATTTATTTTTCTTTTATGTTTTGTAGTACGTACCATGTTCTGAAACTTTAGCGTTCGTTCACTACCGCTACTCTCAAGAATGGTTCACAGATTTGCGTTGGAGTGTGCTCGTGTGCGTAGCGTCATCTATGAGTAGTCGTGGAACTCGCGTATATACATTGATAACTTTTTAAGCGTCCTTCTTACTTCGTGGACTTTAAATGATTCGGACAATTTCATAAGCGACAATTTCTCATGTATATATACAGTGCGTATATTTCATCTGGCAAAAACTAAAAAAACAGTCTAGTTATAGACCAGTGTCAGCTCTGTTCCATGGGCGCCACCATGTTTGTTTACGCTAATGCCATGGCACGCTCAAGGGGGAGGGGGGGGGGGGAGAGGGAGAGAGGGCTGCGTTTTTCGCAAGACTCAGTTTTTTTAGAAACCTTCGCACATATCTTAGTGCAAGAACGTAGGAAATGCACAGTCACGAAGCTCCAAGAACAACACCGATGCCAAGAGTGCCGTAAAAAGCAAAAATTGTGTTTTATGCGCAGCCCCTCTCTTCACAGGAGCCTGCGTTTGAGATTCTTATTTCCCATTTTTATAGCTGGGGGCCAGGAGTTAAGACTCTGGTCTATACACAGGTGGGAAGTGTATTAAGGCCTACCCGATTGATCATCATCATCATTTATTTATTACTCCTTGAGGTCCCTTACGGGCATTATACAAGGGGAGAGGGGATGCTGCAAAGTGTATTTACATAAGTGAAAAACACGCACATACAATGTGCACTCAAGCACATTGAAAACCCGAGTTTTCGCACGGAACACTTTAGAAATGAAATATTTACACTAATTAAGTTTTTGCTACTCGTGCAACTTCAAATAAGTTGTTAGCTGTGAAATTAAGGCGGTTTGATCTGTCAAGGTCACGATACTGCAAGTTAGGTTATTCCAGTCCGCTCTGGTAATGGGAAGGTGGAGTTAAGGAATGAGACTGTTGAAGCGTAGATAAGCCGGACTTTACACGAGTCATTAGTGCCGAGGAAATATGCGAGTGGGTGGGAATGGCAATGAAGTTATCATGTCATGGTTATGATAATATATCTTGGAAAAAATGAACAGGCGTGATAATTTGATCCTAAATGAAAGTAGATCGTGGTCACATTTTACTCTCAGCGAAGCGATACTGGCGTTTCGAGAGCAGTCTGAAAATATGAATCTGATAGCGCGATTCTGAACAGCCTTTATGCTTGTTACCCATGGATGTTGCCAGGAGCACGAGACGGTTGACGCATATTCCAGTTGCGACCTTACTGGTGTAATCTAGGCCAGTTACTTCAGCGATGACGGTACTAGTTTTAAATGACGTCGAACATGGTCAAGAGGGTGGTTAGAGCTAGACAAGATACGCACTATGTGAGCATTCCACGAGAGGTTGCTAGATTAAGTGAACGCCGAGGTACTTGTATGACGGACACTTGGTAACGGGCTGCTTGCACATTGCATAAGTAAACCAGAAAGGACTACGAGCTCGCCTGAAAGAAACGAGCGGCGTTTTAGAAAAGTTAATTGTCATTTTCCACTTTCGGCACCAGTCAGCTATTATGTAAGAGGTCAGCTTGTTGAGATATCTGATTATTCTTGTTAGATACAGAACACTATATTACGCAGTCATCAGCAAAAATCATAATACAAAGTGCTATGTGATCAGGGAGGTCGTTTACAAATATGAGGCAGAAGAGTGGGCAGCTGGGCCGGTTGGTTCATATACATGGTAACCATATACAGGGTACAAAGAGTGATGCAATAAAACTTTGGTTGGGGCTAGTTGGTTCATATCGATTAAAAGGTTAAAAGGCGCGAACAAACAGGACGAAAAAGACACACGTACGACACGGACAGGCGCCTGCCCGTGTCGTACGTGTGTCTTTTTCGTCCTGTTTGTTCGCGCCTTTTAACCTTTTAATCGATACAAAGAGTGGGTAGCTGGGCCGGTTGGTTGATATACAGGGTACAGGGTACAAAAAAGGACAAACAGACACGAAACTCCGATTAAAAAAATGCCACCGTAAATATCAGGGACCATACTTTAGTGCGCCTTTTGTCTTGTCCAACTTCTCTATGGTACACATCTTCTTCGGCGCTTTTTCCAACCAGCGATAGATGGCGCCAGCGAACAAGCGTATTAAGCAGAGAACCTAGATTGTAGAGATGCTTCATCTCAAATCATGGGGGAGCGTTTGCAATTTAATGGCGGACGCCACCGGCAGAGATTGGTCGCAAGTGCGCATGCGCTGCTTTTTCGCGTGGCGAGGAGGGAAGCAGGCGGAAAGGCGGAGGCGTTCGCAGACGACCAACGCGTTCGTCACCTCCTCGATGCTCGTATTGCAGCGCTGCCCATAAACCACGTGACTTCCATCGAGCAGCTGGAAACTCTCTGTTTTGCGGGCGCTCACGTCTTAAGCGGTAACAAAGGAACGCAACGCACTCAAGCTCAGTGAAAGGCAAATGAATCAATCAAATTCACCCGTAGTTTCTAGGATTCGTATATATTATTAGGGAGTTTTAGCAGGTCGTTTCCACACGAACGGTTCGCCCTCGAACGCATCGGCGACGCCACTGCGCATGCGCGCGCGAGTCGTTCGGGACGTCGGGAGGCTCTTCTCGTTCGTTTCTCCCATTCCGGCCGCTGGAGTCGTCACCGCAACGCCGCCAGCACCGTTCACGACTCGGGTAAAAAAAAGATGGCGGTCGGTTCAGCGATTGCCTTCGCCGACCCAGCCGAGCGTTAGGCTTAGGACAGCGGGAGGAGATTTGCCGTCCTGTTAGTCTGCTTCATTTCAGAGGTTCAACCAAATCATTTCGAGGACTGCTCACAGTGGTACACGATCGTGAATGCTGTAAACTACGCATGCTAGTAAATTTTTGCGATCTGCGGGCAGACTAGCTGCCGTGGCGACCGCGAGCAGACGAAATGATTAGGTTCGACGGCACACAACGTGAACGATCGTTCAAGTTCAGGATGACGGAGACACACCACATACCTTTACGGTCGTTTAGATACTTTTTACTCCATCTAGCTTCGCAGTTCTTGAAATTCCGACCGGCAAATGTTACATCGGCCGTCTTGTTTACATCAGTCGTACGCCGGAAACACGAGCCGCCACCACGGTGTCCGCCACGGATTTACACGTTGCAGAATGTTTCACATGTTTACTAGAAGATGGCGCCACCGTTAAGCACTATCATCATCATCGTTTACACGGTCGCGCAACTTTCACGATTCGCTAAAGTATGTCAAATTTCACGTACGGTTTCACGGAACGGACCAGCTGTACCGTTCGTGATTTCGGAACCGTGTGCTTGAAAAACGACTCGCTAAAACTCCCTATTTACGCGGGCAGTACAACCGGGCACCATTTTCTCTATCGCAGCCCGTACAGAAGACGCGGTCAGACTGCGGGCAACATGGCTACCATAACGTTTCTCATCCGGTGGTTCTCTTTATCGCAGGCGCCTGCGACCGGCTGTTTGTGGTCGAGTGGATCCAGGGGATGGAACTGGAGGGCCACGACAACCGGATGCTGCGCAAGGTGTCCAAGCACGCCTGCCTGGAGGCCTGCTCGACCGAGACGAGCTTCGTCTGCCGGTCCGCCGAGTACGACGAGAACGCGAGCGAGTGCCGACTGAGCCGCTACGATCGCTTCTCCAGGCACATCCACTTCAAGAGGGCCGACCCGTCCGTCAGCTACTTCGACAACACCTGCGCGTACAAGCCAGGTGAGAGGCCCTACGGGTGTGCGCAGTTTAGACGTCTATAGTTACGTCCGATTTAGAGAGCGACTGCCAGCAGCTTAAAGCCGCAGTGACTCTGCTCGTATACGTATACATTCTACATAACGACGCGGAGTTTCTCTGCGGATATGATGAGAGATTTATCTGCGGATACGCGTGAAGCTCGTTCGAAGCGTCGTTGTTTGATACATGCGTGTGCTTCGAATACGTCTAACGGGATTTGTTTGAACGACCAATGTGACAGTGCCGCCTTACGATGAAGAAACGAGCCTCAGAGAGTGTATATGCAGACTGTCCCGAGCTTCCTGTTATCGCTTCGCCGTCAGTTAGTTCGAGGTATTTTCCGATAAGAACGAAGACGAGGGAATCATGAAGCGAGATCATAAGAATCAACACCCCGTGACTTAAGCTGTCAGTGAACTGTCGTCCTGGAGGTGCTATTTCACGTTAAAAAAGAGACGCGCGGTAACAACCCAGAGAGGGCGAAGCAGACAGTCCAAAAATAACTCTCGTAAAAGAAAGGAAAAAAAAAAAAACGAGGCAACACATTTTGTCGTTTTCTTGTTTTAACGTGCTACTTTCTTTGGCTAAGTGTTCGAAATTTCGTGAAGCCTAAAATTGAAGCCTGGATAAAAGGGTGGCCGCGAGGCTCAACACTGATTGGTTTTGAATGGGGGCGGGGGGGAGGGGGGGGAGCAGGCGAGAGAGAGAAGAGGCCATGGCTCTAGGGACTAGAGCGATGGCCTCTCTGTGCAAATTTACTCGTGGAAGCCCACAACGAATTATCTTTTCACCGATTGCGTCCACACTCTGAAAACACTCCTGCTTTTGTTTTTGTTTTCAGTCCTGGGTTGAAGTGTTATAGAGCTGCCAACAACTTGAAGTTTGTGACAGACTAAGAATGGAGTGGAAGCTTCCCTGCAGCACGTGCTCGTTCCCTTTCGCTTTCGCTTGGTTTTCACTGCGCGTGCGACGGAGTTTTATCAAAGGCACAAAGCTCGCGCTGGAGGTGGAGTATTTGCTATATTGTTAACCCATCCGCGACAAATAGTTTTTGTTTTACCGCATCTATACGAGAAGAGTTAACCAACCGTTAGTCCCAACAAGACCATAACTCCTTCATTGTGAAGAGCCCGTTCAATCAAAGTTTCGTACAAACTCGCAACGCAAATGAACAATCGGTGCCCGAAGCCAAGTCCATTCAAACACTCGAGTACGACCCCTCTTTCAACCGGACGACACCAGCTAACAAACCCCAAACTTTTCTCCTTTGCTACCTCTTCAGTCCATTTGCGTTTTTGAATCCCAAAAGATTCGCGTCGCCCGAGGACTGCGATACCCCAACGAGCCCCTCGACGGCTCCACCGCCGCCTGTCCCGCCCTGCGAGCTTCCGATAATTTGATTTGGTTGTCCGGATGTCCCCTCTTCTTTACCCCCCCACCAAATCCCGGACAGCTTCGCCAGCGGCATCACTCTTCTCGAGAAGCCAGACATGAGCCATAACTCCTGCCCAGAATCGAATTAAGGACACACATACTCCCCAACGACAATGCATGAACGGGACAAAGAAAAAAAAATAATATTGGTTCGGCAGGAGTTGGGGTCTTTTTCCCAACCACCCCCCGAGAATTCGTTTGGCGCCGATCACTTCCGGTTCCGCTGTCTATACTCCGTTTTCACCTTACCACGGACCGCAGGGGAAGCTACGAGCCATCGAAGCACCAATCCAGTGCTGTGTCACGTGATCTTCGGGGGGGGGACGCGATTACGGTGCGCTCGGTCACGTGGTACATTGGCAACGCTGGATGGGCTGGGATGGCTGCCCTGGTCCGCTACGCTCCACCGTAAGGGTTGAAACGGAGCATAGGTAGGGGTATATGCTTAGGTTCGTAGGTAAGGGTATAGGGTGCTGGCTGTCCCCCCGCCCGAGAATTTTGTTGGTGCTTCGCGCGGGAGGGGTAGAACGGTTTGTTGGTTTGTTTGCTCGTTTCGCGAACCTCTTGCTTGGCAAGGCGGTTGTTCGTTATTGGCGGACTGAGTTATACGAGCGAGCTCGCGTGCACGCTTCTATAGGTTCCCCGGTCGTTCCGGGTAATTGCGTAATGCCTGCTAATCGAAATTGGTCCGGCGGGTCACCGGGAATCGTCCCGAATTGCCTGTTTCTATTTCCTGATTGCGAAAGAAGAAAAAAAAAACGAAGAAAAATAAAAGACGAAACTTGCGCGCCACGAAATTAGTATACTCTCTTCCTTAAAAGTAAAAATGAGTGAGGCCGTGTTGCTAGAGCGGACATGAGAACGAATGAATTATACTCGTTTTTACCTCAAAACCGTAGTAAAAAAATGAAAAACGTTTACAAATCTCTGTAATACAAAATTATAGCACAGCTCTTGAGGATTAGGAGGGAAGGGTATGCCCCTTCCCCTCCTCCGTACCCTCCCCTCCTCCTCTCCTATTCCTCTGCTCCTCTCCTCCTCCTCCCCCTACTCCTCCGTACCCCACCCTTCTCCTCCTCCATACCCTCCCCTCCTCCCACAGTTTCCCTGCTAAATCTAGCTGGAAGATTGACGCCACGTGACCTGAACACCAATTCAGTTTCCCTGCTAAATTTAGCGGAAAAAAATGAAGTCAAATGACTTCGTGTCACGTCACCCATTAATGAATTTTGTTTCTCCTCTAGATTTATCTGGAAATTTTACGTCACGTGACCTCAGCAGCAATTCCAATTTCCAGCTAAATTTAGCGGGGTGGTTACACCAACGGAAACGACCACGCCGCTATAAGCGCAACGAGGCGCCTAAGAGCTGCGCTCTAAAAAAAAAAGTCTGACTCTTTGCGGAGCATTACGAATTTCCCCGATTATGTAGAGAATTAAGATATACGTAGGTGAATTCTAGATTAGATATTTGCTATCCGATTAGACATTTTCAGTGCGCATGCGCAGAACGCAATAGAAGGGCTAGCGTTCTCCGAACGCACGCAACGCCGGGGACATTGCGCTGCGGGATAGCGGACTTTGCGGGAAGCTCTCTCGAGAGATCTCGGGCACAGCGAGAAGACCAGTTTCAAGATGGCGGTTACCTCGACTGGCGAAGCATGGGTGACATGGTGTTCGCGAAGTTCAGTGTTACGTGAAATTACGTGGGGTCGTCGACGTGCACTGGATCTCTTCTCGCGCTAGCATTGATAAAAGGTGCGGGACGATTGCCGGAGGCTCCATGATCGAATTTGGCTTCACACTCGTACTGGTAGCCTTCGTACCCCGCAGAAAAGCGCGCTTGACCGGGCAGGTGCGGCTTGGTTTAATTTGAAATAAAATGATTGGAAACTGTAGTAGGCCCGAGTCGAGGGGTGTAGTGAGGGTTTATTCTAATACAGCAGGTTGAAGGGACATGACCAGCTGCCTAGATTCCAGCTCGCCGAAGAACGGAATGCACGAGCTCCCGTCCGAGCTCGTGCTCTGCTGACAAAGAAGACGATGGTCTTTTGCAGTCACCACATTTCCTTCCCTCTTACCGCTCATTCACACTGGAAGCGGATCCGCGTTCGCAGAGCGGTTGCGAACGCGGTCGTATAAAGATCCAGTACAATTGCACGCGCACTCGATGACATCACGTGCGCGTGCAAATGTACTGGATCTTTATACAACCGCGTTCGCAACCGCTTTGCGAACGCGGATCCGCTTCCAGTGTGAATGAGTGGTTAGGAAGGCTTGTGATGGTCCGGCTTGAGGCGGATGCGGGTCGGATATCCCCTACTGGAGTCTGGCTGCTATGGAGACCCCGAAGGAACTTGTGTGTCGGTGGCCTTCTGCTGGGTGTAAACCTGAGAAGGCCCTGGCACATCCATTGGGAAGATTGAAGTGTCGGGATGGTCATATGTCAACCTTGGTTTCAGGTGATCTGCATGGACCCGACGGGTTTTGTGATCTTCATCTGAAACCTCGTAGATGACGTTGCCAATTCTTTTTTTGACAACGCCTTTTATCCAGTGTTGCTTGTGGAGAGGATGTTTTACCCACACTTTCTGCTTGATTGTGAAGGTAGCGGTTTCCTCGTCTTTCTTTGCCGTTTTGGCATGGGTCCGTACCTTGGAAGGCTTCAATAAGTCAAGAACCGTCCGGTAGGGCCTGCTCGTGAGCAGTTGACACGGGGGTTCTCCCGTTAAGGTGTGTGGTGTGATCCGGTACTTGAGCAAGAAGTCTCGGATGGCTGCCATGCTCTCTCTTCCGGAGGAACGTCGAAGAGCAGTCTTCAATGTCTTTACAAACTTCTCTGCTTGTCCGTTGGACTTGGGGTGATACGGTGGGGTAAAGAGATGAGAAATTCTGCCGCTGTCCCCGAATTCTTCAAATTCCGAGCTGATGAACTGTCGCCCATTATTGGTGACAAGGGGTTGTGGCAGGCCTTGACGAGAGAAAATCTCCTGCAAAGCGTCGATGGTATCTGCCGCTGTTATGGATTTCATCGGCATAACCTCAGGCTATTTGCTGAACGCATCTATGGCAATGAGATAGCTCTGATGATCTAGCTGTGCAAAGTCAGCATGAAGTCTCTGCCACGGTAGTTCCGGAGCTTCCCAGCGGTGAAGAGGAACGTGTGGTTTGTTGTCGCAAACATTGCTGCCGGGCTCGCATTGCTACGTCGTGCGCTCAATGGCTATGTAGATGTGTGGCCACTACACGTATGACCGTGCCAACATCTTCATTTTTGTTTGTCCCACGTGTCCTTCATGAAGAAGTTCCATTACTTGGTGCTGGAATTCGCGTGGAACTACGGTTCGCGAATTCCATAGGATGCAACCGTTGAGGATGGTTAATTCCGATCTCTGTCTATGGAATGGCGTGAGGTCGGAGACCGTCACCTTTTCTGGCCAGCCCTGACTGATGTACCGTTATACTTGGGAGAGGACAAATCTGACGCAGTTTCCGTAGCGATGTCCTTTGCCTTCACTGGTAACTTAGACAAACTCTGGGTGTGAAGCGCAAAGACATATTCTGTATCATAGGAGATGGTGAAAACTCTGCTTGCCGTTTTGTCGAAGTCCTCGTCGGGACCTTGTGCGAAACGCGAAAGTCCATCAGCGTTTCCGAACTTTGCTGTGGGCACGTACTCAATTGTGTAGCTGTACTTCATTAGTATAAGGGCCCAACGCTGGAGTCTGTTCGCCGATATCACGGGGATTTCCTTCATGGGGCCAAAGATAGTTGTCAGAGGTCTGTGGTCAGTATAGAGCACAATCTTGCGTCCCCAAAGGTACAGGTGAAATTTGCGGAGTCTAAAGATGATGGCCAGTGCTTCCTTCTTTATTTGTGCATAAGCACACTCTGATGAATTCAGTGTCTTAGAAGCATGTGCTATGGGGCGTTCCTTGCCAATGATCTCGTGGTATATCACCGCTCCCACGCCTTCCGACGATGCATCCGCCGCGAGGTAAATTGGCAGATTAGGGTTGAAGTGGACTAGGGCCTCCGTAGCCATCAGTTGTTGTTTGATGTTTTCAAACGGATCTACGCACTCGGAGCTCCATTGCCATGCGGTGTCTTTTCTCAGTAGCTTGTTCAGCGGCGCACTTTTGTCAGCAAGGTTCGGAAGGAAATTGCCGTAATGCTGCATCATGCCGAGGAGAGATCTTAGCTGGCTGATGTTCTTGGGCTCTGGCATATTCAGGATAGCCGAGACCTTTTTCATGGAAGGCGTGAAGCCGTCGGCGGAAACGACTTGCCCGAGGTACTCGACCTTTTCTTGAAGAAAGGCACATTTTTCCCTCTTGAGCGTGAAGCCGTATTCCTGTAGCCGCTGGAGCACTTGTTGAAGATTCCGAAGGTGTTCAGGAGTATCTCTCCCAGTGACGATGATATCATCGAGGTAACAGGCCACGCCTTCGAGCCCTGCAGTTACTTGGTCCATCGTGCGCTGGAACAGTGCTGGGGCGGAGGCGACTCTAAAGGGCATCCGGTTGAATCGGAATAGACCTTTGTGCGTGTTGATCACGAGAACCGTTCTTGCCTCTTCATCGAGTTCCAGCTGGAGATATGCTTCTGACAAGTTCAGCTTCGTGAATTTGTTGGCTCCATTTAGTTTAGTAAAACGTTCTTCTGGACGTGGCAGTAGATACTGGGTTATGTCGAGCTGAGGATTCACGCAGACACTGAAGTCACCACAGAAACGTTCTCATGTTCTATATTTATGTTCAGGAACATGGTGGTGCTGTAAGCACGCGGAATATTACTGCTCTGGCAATTTGAATCAAAAAGATCGTGCGAGATGTTCACTCGGCAACGTTTACGGAACGCACAACTAAAATCGATTCGAGCAGGTAATTTTTAGCGTACGCTATACTATATTGTGTATTGCGTACGTAAGAACCAGCAAGGCTATACTAAAGCTGTCTATTAAGATACACATTTCAAACGCCAGAAGCATCGCTTTTTTCTCCAACAGCCAAATCTTGTAAGAACTACTTCGCGCGGCGTATAAACAATGCGCAAAACTTCCTTTTTTTATTATTTCTCTCTTTTTTTTTTAGTTGAAAACGAGTAGTACACCACTGGAGACATAATCTCTGCGATCGTTTCGCTTGTTATGTATCGTGTATGGACCAACTCCACTCTTTGACGTCATGGTCCTGCGGTGGCGCTGCTGTCGGCATTGCGCATGCGCAGATGCTTCGCGTCAGTTCAGTACACAAAGCCTACACTTCAGTTTTTTTTTTTATACTCTCAAGATTTAAGCGTATTACAGAGAAGAGTGGCCATATCAGGCGAATTTGTTGTCGTGTTTCTTGAAATTTGTGGCATCCGAGATGGTAGCGATGGAGGCCGAGGGGGGGGGGGGGGGGGGAAGGGGGGTTTATTGTTAACTTGCAATGAAAAAAAAAAAGACATGAAAACAAGTTGTACTATGAAGATCACTGGAATCGCCATAAAATGTGTTCGTTTTGCATTAGTGACCGGTTTTTGGTGGTACTAGGTTACGGTTTTATAATGTTACTACATTACCAAAAGAAAAAGAAAGTACAGGAAACGCAGCTACTTGTCACACGCAGACTTGTACGTAACTTAAATACTCTACTCAAGTTACTGTATCTTAAATACTTTTGTGAGTAACTTGGTATCTTGCAAATACTTTCGAACGTCAGTATTTAGTACTCTAACTTAACTACTTTTTCAAGTAACTTGTAGTCATTTTAAAGTTACTTTTAAGTTAATTTCTATTTTTTATTTTATTTAGAGGCGGAAGCTTGGAAAATATTGAACTCCAGTTATTTTGGCTAGGCGCCCTGCCATTGCAGATACATTTTGTGAGAGGTAATACAGTAGACTTCCGTGCTTCCGCTGAAAGAGATGACACGGAGAAGCAGGTGTTGCAGCCTCAAGCCGAGCGGACATGTGTCGTGTCTTCTAACTGGGCAAAACGTCAAAGCACATTTTCGTACAATTTGTTTGTGGCCAAGCCCAAGAGCAACAGAGATTCCGAAGCAGAAGGGCATGCGGGTGAAAGCATAAGATGTGTACAAGGCTACAAGCCAGAGGGAGGGCACTAGTGTCGGAGAGAGGGTGGGTTCTACAAGTGTCTGGTAAGAGTCGACAGTAAACCGGAGTTTATTTTTCTATGTTAAGGAGTGAAAGCATATTAAAGAAAGCCTTCCAGCTTCAGAAATGCCTTTGCATCTGCACGCAGTCGCACACACCGCTCGTTCGTTTCACTAGGCTCTCTTCGCACACAAGACTCGTAAGACGCGACTACACGGCTCCAATCCGGCGGCCCATCGCTCGCGGCGTACGCAGCATAGCAAGTTTTAGTACACCGTGTTTCCCCCTCCGCTACGAAGAAACTGCCACTGCGCCTGCGTGCCGATGGCCTTGGCTGTAGAGTTCCGGGCAGCGGAGGGGCTTAACGGAGGGGGAAACACGGTCTACTAAAACTCGCTATTGTCTTCGGTAGCACGAATGACCGCCGGCACCCACCACGATGGCGCCCGCTCTCCCCTGGCCTGGACTCCCCAACCCCCGACTGCACGGCACCGCCAGTGCACTGACTGGGGAAGCGGAAATGAACACCTGACACAAGGGGAGTGTCAGAGGCGAGCCTCTGTGTAGAAACTCCCTTCTCAGGCGAACGGGCCTCGCGCTGCCCTCGCCTATGTCCTCGCCATAGCGAGGGTATAAAAGAAAAACATTTTTATTTTTGTTTCATTCGTAGTTACTTGGGACCTCCTAGAAGCCTGAGTTGCAGCCAAAGTCTAGCTAAGGGATTTCCAGGAGATTCCATAGTAGCTGGGAGGAAGAATGTCTTCTGATTTCGGTTGTCCTTGACAAGGAATTGCAGAGAAAATTGTAACTTGAGAGTATCTTGAAAGTAACGAGTTACTTTTTTGGAGTATTTTGTACTTTACTCAATTACTTTACAAATTTGAGTATTTAGTACTCTACTCGGTTACTATTTTTCGTGGTACTCAGTAACTTAACTTAAATACTTTTAGTGAGTATCTTGTACGAGCCTGGTCACACGTTACCGCTAAGCCCTCGCTTAACCATAAGATAAGATTATTTTGCCCGGAGCCAGGAACGAACCAAAAGATTCGGTTGTCGCGTCTCTTCGTCGACGCGCTCCCACCCAAAAGCCCCTCGTCCAAATGTTTTCAAACCGAAAACGAGAAACCAGAAACTCGTTTCCTTCCTACTCAGACCCGGCTATTAGATGAGCATTACGCGGGAACAAGTTCCTTCGCTTGTCAGCGGACACGAATTCGATTTGGGTGCGGTGAGAGGACCGAACAACCCCGACACAATCCCACTCTGCATCTAAAAAAGAGAAAGAGAGAGAAAGACAACGAAGAGGGGAGCTTTGCTTTTCCCCCTCTTTTGGAACCCAACCCCTAAAATTCCATTTCAACGGGCTCTCTATTTCCAGTAGAACAAGTCACGCCCACAACCCGAGCAGAATAGCTGAAACGAACCCGCCGTCCTGACCCCGCCAATCGAATCACTGAATTTCCATTAGCGCCTAGCAGCACAGCGACGCGCACCGGTCCTGTCGCTGGGAGCAGCATCAGAGAGCCACGACCCCAAAGAATGCTTCGAGTACCAAAAAACGAAAATCTAATCAAAACGCATTATCGAAAAAAACAAAAACGACGAGGACTTATTTCTTCTAAATTCCGTGTCGGACATCGTGCCTTACACGATGTCCAAACGCGCTCGCTTTCTTCGTTTGTTTTTTTTTTTTGTTTTTTTTTGTCCTTCTTCGTCTAAGAAGCGAGACGGTTGTGGGTTTGTTGCGGTTTACGTCGTCGCTAAATTGCTTTAGCTGTGCAGGAAAAGTGCCTTGCTTCTGGTGCAATTCTTTCCTGGCTGAATGGTTGTCAAGTTCAGACGTGTCTCTCAGAGCCTCGGCCAACAGAGCTCCCCGCGCGCTTGGGGAAGAAGGTTGTGTGGGAAGCTTATTAATCATCCAGCGACGCGTGTTGGCCGGCGACGAGTGGCTTTCCTGTTTGAAGGGCGTGTTCTGTGGCGGTGCTGCAGGAACATGCTCTGTTTGTGACAGGAACTAAGGAACCCCCCCCCCCCCCCCCCCCTCTTCTGTGGTGTTTACTTTTTTTTTGCTCGTTGTTTGGTTATAACTTATACGCGGCTATAGTGGGCGTTTCGAGAAATCGGGGCTATTGAAAGCGGTTCGAAGATGAGGTGGAAGTGGAGGGGGGGGGGGGGGGTAATTGGCTTTGCAAAACGGGTGCGGGACTCCGCCATCTTCGACACACGAGGTGCGAAAGAAGCCTTTGTGCCGGTACAGCTTGTGTGCTCTGTCAGTACGAGTACCAGGAAGGAGTATGCAGGACGTTTGGTCCTGTACAGCGACCCCGGAAGTGTATTTTACGTGGGGGGGCTAGCGGTCGAAATAAAGGGTGAAGTGGGGGGGAAGGGAAGGAAGAAGGGGAAAGGGGGGGGGGAATTAAAAGTGAAAAAAAAAGTTATTACCAAGATTTCACTGTTTATAGAAGGTTAATTATCATTTCGTATACCGTGTGTCCCTACATTAATCCAAAATTCTCGTCACAAAGCAATGACACACACAATTATTTTTCTACATTAAGAGAAATGCGACTTTCTTTAGAACGTCACCACAATGCAATGCTTTTGGAAATTAAATCCAAAAGCCAGCCGTTTCGGTGGCTCCGAGGCAAAGCGCCGGCCTAAGGATCCCCGGGTGGTGGGTTCGGATTCCCGCATCCTGACGGAGGCTTATTGCGGAGGAGGTGTAACCGAGCTTTTGGTTGCACGTCAAAAGATCCCTAGGTGGTCCAAATTAATCCTCAGTCCTCCGCTGGGGCGTGCCAGATGCCCGTCGTTGGATTGGCATGTAAAACCCCAAAAGTGGTCAGGGGATCTGACATACTTTACCGGGAGTTCACATTCGATGTTTCGTTAGCCCTTTGAAGTGACTGGGCAAATTGGCTTGTTTAACGTTGCGTGCTACGATTTAGTACAGAGGTGCCCAAAAATAGTGGATTCTTTTTTTTTTTTTTTAAGAATGATGACATAAACCTTTTTAGTGAAAGAAAAGAAGCATTTTTCTATGGGTAAATTTCCGCGGAATCTCTTTTTCGCGAATCTATCAAATACTTTTTTTGGGCAACTGAGGCGTTTAGTATGACTGAAAAAATGGGTGGAATAAAAATAAAATACAATAATACATAACATTGCCTTCATTTCGCCAGAATTACCGCCACAGTGGCTTAAAATATTATTTGGTGTTTACACGCAAAATTAAAAAAAGTGTTTTTTTTTTTGTTTACGTGAACTAACTTTACTAAAATTTTACTGATTACTTCTACTATCTAACTACGTCTGTGTGCGAAATACCTTCGCAATCTATTGCAAAATTCTTTTATGCGGTTATTTCATAGGGCCAACGAAACATCGTGAACTCCCTCCAGTGCAGTCCATGCGAGCTAAGATTTCACAATCCCCTCTTGCTTTGCTACGTATACATACACACAAAATTGAAACAAAACCTACCAGATTTTTGTAAATTCTGGGTGACTCTTGGTACGATACGGTCCGCTGCTGCCGTGCCGATCTTTTTGGATATTTCCGGTGGCTGCTCCCCCTGACAAACTGCCGATTTCTTGGGTCCTCGCAACCACGTATCAAGGAGCGTCCTTTTGGTCGCCATAATGATTAAAAGTGTAAAACTTTAAATACCGTGTTTTTCTTGTGTGTGTTTTTTTTAGCATCGCACTCGTTGAAAAGAAAAATATCCTCTGATGTTCAGATGTCCAAAGAAACCGTCCACGGATTTCAGTGACAGATCTACAACTGCAGTTTCAGTGGAGTGACAGGGCGAGGAGAAGGAAGGCTGGGGAAGAGGCAGATGAGCTGCTGGAGACGAGGAACAAAACATCCCTCTCGTTCCAGCAACTTCACTGGCGATGCCTTTTTTTATTTCAGAGTGTTTCCTGTTTTTATGGTCGTCTTTGAAAATAGTGTAAAACCCTATGGGTGTATAATAGTGCGCCCGCCTGAACATAGCAGGCTGGCTCGGCAAGAACCAAATGGTGTTTCGGAAACCAGACACAGAAATACAGGCGGAAATGCCGCGATTCTTTTATGTCTCCGACGACCACCGTGGAAGCAGCGCTTCAACACAGACAGCAGTGCGATGTCTCCCCTTACAACCTGTGTCGCCCACCAAGGCCTCCTCTTGCCTTGGGAGTTTGGGAAACTTTTTCCCCTCCACTTGCTACATCTGTAGGCAGTCCCCCGTTCAAGAAGGACTTTCTTCTCGCGCAGACCGTCTCCCCGCCCCGCGATCGGCTCTCCACACGGCAGCAATTACCCGACCTTCGTGGTTACTCAGACCCCCAAAACAACAACAAACACGCAGATGAAAAAAAAATAGCTAGGAAAATATTTTTGTACTTTTCTTGGGAAACGTCATTGCCCAAAATAGAAGCAAAACGAAGAAGCCGGCTGGCTGGGTGGACAAAAACAGTGCGCTGCGCATTCCCCCGCATGGCCAACACGCGAGTGGAGATGGGAGGGCCCCAGTCCCTGACTGTGCTATGCAGGCCGCAGGCGCCGGCTCTTTTTTTTTTCCTCCCTCTATTTTTTTTGAAGCTGCCGCGTCGTCCGCGGTTTACTGACACTTTGCTTTACTTCGTTTTTTTTTCTGGAATTTTGTGGGCGAATGTCGTGCCGTGATTCGGTGGGTAGCTACCCGTAACAAAAACAGAGCCAAGTGCTTGCCCTTAGCCAAGTACGTGGCTTGGCGGAGCTGAGCAACAACGGGAACACGGGAGGGAGGGGGGAGGGATGTGCAGGCATTGTTCAGTACGCATCGAGCCAAACGCAAGGGGGCTCATCATAGGCAGATTGATACTTTAGACCCATGTTGCGGATAAAAAAAAACAGGACGCGGGATGGCCAAAAAAAACGTGCTTTTCGTGTAAGGCTCGTCAAATTATGAGGCGCTGGAGAAATTCAGCCTTCTGCGTTAAGTCCTTATTTCGAACTCTTTTTGTTCGCCTTCCGCCCATTGAAAAGCATGCGGGAAGGGCCTTAGAACGCACCTGGTATCGCTGCACCGCAGCGTTCTTCCGCACGTCTGCTTTCCTCGCCGTCACCATGGCAACGAACGCCGAATGAATGGAAGCACGCACGGTACCGCCGCGTGAAGCCAGCAACAGCTGACGCCATTTTACGAACGCCGTCTGCTAGCCAAAGTCGTACGCGGTATGTCAGATCATCCGCCTCCGCCGGTGCTCGATCGCCGACGGCGATCGAGCACCGGCGGAGATACAGCACGATTTGGAGCTCTGTCCATCGTTCTTTCTGCGAATGTTTTTTTTCTATTTTTTTATATATAAATGTAGCGATGAGTGCGGGAGATTTTTCTCCTGTATTACTGATTTTTACATGCTTCGTTTGGCAACAGCGGAACAGTGTTCAAAAAAAGCAAAGAGGCAGGCATTTTTTTTAATGAAGGACTTGAAACAGCATGTGCTTGGAGCCTTGGATGTTTAATTAACTTTTTTATTTCATTTAATGAATTATTAATGTAGGAATTAGGTATAAGTTGGTTCTTACCTGCTGATATTTGCAGCATTTTCTTTCTAATACACACACTCAATGTCTTGTGAAACTGAAACTGCACTATAGGTGTCTTTTCAGGATATCGTATACCTTTGCTCATTTCTGTCACTGCTGTAGAACATAAACAGGGGCCGTGAGCTCGTCAAGCCGTTAGTGCGGATTATTTTCTCTGCCTCCTCCTGGTGACGTTGAAACACCAGCATTGCGGCCTTGTTGGGTAGAAGATATTGAATGGGTTTAAACAGCGCAAAAAGACAAAGGATCAGTAAAAGCAAACACACAGACACCTTTCCTTTTACTGGTCCTTCGTCTTTTTGCGCTGTTTTAACCCATTCAATATGACCATCAACCAACTCGCTCAACTTTATACCTTGTTATAGGTAGGAGATGTTGTTTTTCAGGCAACGTAGAGGAAGGCGGCACCCAATGGTTCTGAGGCGGCATCCTGAAGCGGTACCCATGCAGCGATGACCGACATGTGGTGCAATACACGACAAAGTAGAATAAGAAAGGGGAAAAAAATGGACGAGGAAATCTGAGGGTTTTTCGATTAGAAAACTTGGCGGTTGACCTTATGTGTTGTCGCCGGAGCACACCTAAAAAAAAAATGTCAACTAAGACATGAAAGAACGCAAGAACCGCACGGCAGGCAAAATAAAAACTTGCAGTGTATGATTTATCGCAACTCAATGGATGAGAAATGATGAGAAGGAGGTAGGCAACCTGACCCATCCATCTTGGGGCATTATCGATGCCAACACGTTCGGTCCGCCGGTCCCTTCGCGCTTCTGGTCTTTCGCTGATGGAAAGCATGGGCCACGGAGGTGACCGCTTCGGTTGTTCGTAAGTAAACGGAAAAAAATATAAGGCCGAAGAAAGGCAGTACTGACGGGAGAAACGACCAACGGCTCGTGGAAACTGAAAAGAAATATAATAAATGCCAACCGGGGCTTAAAGTTCCAACCAGAAAAACGAAAACCGGCCTTGAAAAATGAGACGCGTGCGTGGGCGTGAGGGATTGCAGACAGCAGTCACAAAAATTGCAATGGGCGGACTTTAATATATATTATATATACTCTTCCTTGTTTTAGTTATAAAGCCTTCTATGTGTCTCACTCTTTACTCCTAGTTTCTGTTTTTTTTTTTTGTTTTTTCCTGACCATTGTAGAGAAACAGCATATGCGTTTTTAGTGGTATAAGTTAAAAATCCATTGACAGGCTAAAAAACGTGCTGAACTTGATTACCCGTGGGCACCCGTAAGAGATTGCAGTCGATCGAAACTTTACAAACACTACAAACACTTCGCTTTTGGCAGGCGGTGAGTTTCTTAACATGTTTGTTTCAAAGCGTGCGCTCTGTCAGAACCACCGCTGGAGATTCCATTTTCACCACCCTGGTATTTTGTTTGTTACCGCGCGAATCAAAAACAAATTCCGCTGAGTCGTACCGCTTTTAAGTCGAACAGTCGTCGGACTGCTTTGTTTACTTTCATTAAAATCAGTCACAAACTTGTGAGCACAATCTACAGGCTCCGCTAATCTACAATCTACAACATAATGTTATTACTGAACTAATTAATGTCACAGGAAAGGCAACAATTTGAATAATTAGCTTATCATGAGTTCGGCATCTTTGCGTTTTGCCTGCCTAGTATTGCGTAATATAAAAACCTTGTCACAGAATTTAAGAATGCTGATCTGTGTAAGACTATTTCGGCGCATTAATTACGTAATGTTTTATTTTCGAAAATGCTTTCAAACCCTTAATGTTCGCGAATTGAAAAATTGGCGATGTTTAAGGGCACGCGAAAATGCAGGCGTCTGGAATTCGCGAAAAATAGTGTCCGCGAAAATAAAGGGTTTTATAGTAGGGCGAAACGATTTCCGCATATTTTGATTTCCATCCCATTTTCTTCTGATATTTCCTAAACTGTGTTCCACACTTCAAACGTCATCGCAACTAGTACTGTGTTGCTCTTTCCTAGAATGCTACGGATCACAACCTACAAAAAACAAAATAACACTGTTTGCGTTTAGGTGATTCACTGGCGCTGAATTAACAAGAATGCAGCCATCGTCATTGGTCGAAGAGTGATGCACAACAGACCCCATAGCCAAGAAC
The DNA here is from genome assembly GCA_013358835.2 of Ixodes persulcatus. Taxonomy (NCBI): domain Eukaryota; kingdom Metazoa; phylum Arthropoda; class Arachnida; order Ixodida; family Ixodidae; genus Ixodes; species Ixodes persulcatus. Next base: position 295,525 of record JABSTQ010000943.1, read on the forward strand.
CGCATCCAAAATCCGCTGTTGAAACTCGTATGACTCTGAAACTAAAAATAAACTATAGTCATTAAAAGCTGTTTCTCACATTATAAAAAAAAAATCTTTACAAAAATAAAAACTGTTGAACGAAAGATGCACATAAGTGCAGAAAGAGCGACAAAGATTCGCCCTCGGCGACACCCTCATCGACGACACACGAAGTTATAAAGCCACGCTACAGCACAACTATCGTTTCCTCGTTCATCGACGCTATACACCACGCTCTGGGACTGACGCGAGCCCCGCTTTCCCACAAAGAAACAGCGAAAGTTCCTTTCTCGACGAGTCCGTCGCTGTACGCTAAAGACGGCAACCCGCATGTACGCTTTCAAACCGAGCTTCTTACCCAATAAAAGAGTGCAGACAGTCGGATGGAACGCCCTAGCATTCAAAACCGCCGCTACATCATTCTGTTCGTTCCTCCATCCTCGGCGAGGGATATACGAAGGAAAAAGAAAGTCGACGCTAACATGGTTCCGACATTAAACCATCTCCCTCGTTCCGGCGTGGCAACTTCGGTCTTGGAGCGCGTGGGCTCTCGTCGGAGATACACGCTGGGACGGATGAAAAGAGTTTCAAGATGATTTATTGGGTGCCTTTCGCTCCAGAAACAGACGCACACAGGGAAAACTCGCGCTCGCTTTCAATGCCCGACTGAGGATTCAAAAGCGACTGGACGAATGGGAAATGTGCGCGAGCGTTCCCGCTTTTGTAGCTGTTCCTAGCAGCCGTACTTGTATTCTTTATTTATTTTTATTTGAAGCCCGCTGAGCTTTAATAACTTCTGTCTAGAATTATTTTTTTTTTTTTCCATCGGTGTAAGTACAATATAACGTGGAGGCAAAGTGAATGTGAGGTTTGCCCCAACGTTACTTACGCTGCTTCCCCTGAAATTGCGTTCTGAATCTTTTGTCTTTCTTCTCGACTACTACGCGGTAGACGAAGAAAAAAAGGGGCGCGGTTTTTTTTGGGGGGAAACAAGAAATGGAGCGATGAATGTTTAAATAAATGTTTCATAAACCGCGCTTTTTGTTGTTCTTTTCTTTCGCGTGAACTGTGTCGCAATATTCAAATGCTTCTTAATATCAGAAAATAAAAACAAAAGTTGTATAGCTCGCCCTGTACCCAATCTGTTTAATACTTTCTTGAAACTCCTGTAATGAACGTTGATTTTGTTTGTTTGCTCGCTGTTAATTACGGTATTTCTGAATACTGCCTCAATTACCGTCAAAATCTTGAATAAATGCCCGTGCACGGTGAAGAAATCAAATGGACAAAAAATGAGATGGACGATCTGTCCGGATTTAACGGGGTAAAACTTAAGCGAGCTTATTGTTACTTAGGGCCGGTTGCACCAACGCCGCTTAGCGTAAAGCGGAGCTTAGCCGGGAACCTAAGCTAAGTTTCGGTTTCGTTCGGTTGCACCAAAATCGCTTATCGCTAAACCTAGCACTAAACTACGCTTATCGTAAGCGCTCAACATTGGGTGCTTTGCTTTTGGTTGTTTCTTAATCCTGGATTTAAAACATGGCGGCTGGTTTGTGGTGATCGACGCGGTGGACGAAATTGGTTGTACAAAGTGTTTTAGGCTACGACAGCGTGAGAGTCTCGACAGAATGACCTTCGATTGTGACAAGGATGCAAAATATTGTCGCGTGAAGTGTTTATCGACCCCTGTTTTCAAGCTGGATCTCCACTCTCAGTGCGTGTTAGCCCTAACCGAGATACGTACGGAGCTGTGGGGCTCACGTCTGTCTTCACGTTGGTTATTCTGTCAACGAGCTTATTCGTATGTATACCTTACTGATTTTCGCGTAACTGTAACGTATTGTTATTTACCAGCTTGTTTATTTCTACTTGCAACGCATATCCTTCAATCAGATGAGCGCGTTGAATAGTGGCAGTACATGATCTCGGCGATCAGCTGATTTTCGACCCTTCTGCCGTTTGCATCAGATTGCGGCGCTTTTAGGTTATAAAACAGCGAAAAGTCAATTTCTTTTGTTTTCTGAGTTTCGAGACAATCTTCAGTGAATTTTCCTTGTCTCGCGAGTAGAATCTTGGCTTCAGAAAACTGTATCGTTCCATAACCGTAACTTTTCTGGTGATCGCGATTTTTAGAAATATTTTGCTTTATATATTTCATTCGTGGCGACGACAACTTCTATTCGTGGCGACGACAACTCGACGACTTCTATTCGACGATTTCCTGGCATTTTCGCAGCTGCCGTGGCGAGTTCGTCACTGTTTTGAACTTTATCCGTCTCAGGCATGACTTGATTTTAGTAGTCATCTTACCTGCCTACTTATTCTCAATGATGTTTTGTCTTCAGCGATGTAGCGAGTAGAGCGTCCTTCTCGCGTTCGGTGAGATTTGGGGCCCCCGATGGCTCCTTTATCTCAAAATGTGAGCACGAAAACTACTGTCACTGTCAAAATATTCTGTTATCAACCGATAAGGCCCGCTTCAGACGGGGCAACTTTTCCAGCAATTTTGAGGTTGCTGGCGGGTTGTTCCCTAGCTTTCCCTAGATCGACGCGAATTGCTGAGATCGGGTCCGGCTCGAACAAGCGAGCAACTCGGAGCAATTCGAAGACGTTTGAAGCGGCTGCAGCCAATCAGGGACGCAATATTTTCACGTGACACCCCTGTGGTGGTGATGATGACAGCTAAAGACTTAGTTCTGGTTTGAAATGGATCGTTTTTGGAAATAAACATTTTCGGAAAAATGAATCAGTATTCTTAACGCCGTTCAAAGATATAAGAACACGTTTCTAGCGCGTAGCTGGGCGTCTAAATAGTGAAAGAAATATCAAATTTAATGATGATGATGGCAAGTCGGAGCAATTCGGTTGCTGCGTGTGAACGCGGGCGGCCCGTGTTGCTGGTGTTGCGACGTCAAGTTGCTGGGTGAAATTGCTCCGTCTGAAGCGGGCCTAATAAACACACAATCACAGATGTATAGAGCATTTGTGTTTATTTAAAGCGTTGACTCCTGTTTTTGAAAGTTAAGCGAAAAAAATGATTGAATTTGGAGACCTTTAACTCGTTACTCACCGAAGAAGTACAGCGAAAAGCAGACGGCGACGAAGGCTACTACAGCAGGTTTTTTTGTTTACATCACGAGATTCCTCTCCGCCAATCGTATTCGTCCATCTGAGCGTTCCCTAGTTCGGTCTGTTTGTCCCTACATTCCCTAGGCAAATCCAGCGTTTAGCTAGGGGCGCGTCTGTAAAGCCGGGTTAACGTTGGTGCAACCGGAATTTAAACCCGTCCTTACCCGAGCTCGGTTTAGGGCGCTAAGCCGACTTAGGAAAGAGCCGCTTTGGGTTAAGGTAAGCGACGTTGGTGCAACCGGCCCTTAATGCGTTTAATGCAAGAGTGATTCAGTGCATGGCGCTAGAGCGTGGGGCGGTTTCATGAAACGCTTTTTTTTTCACTTCCGGCAAGCCGCGTTCTACCATGTTGATAAATAGCGTCCGCCTCTAAGCCCATTAGTTTTCATGCAGACGCTGTGTTATCGGCGTCGTTATTAGTGTTGATACCACGGGACGTACCGGGAACCCTTCGCCGAGGAGCGTGGACGGCGAGACTCGAACGGTCGCGGCTTGAGGACCACCTTCGGTAATCTCACAAACAAAACAATCCGGGTTGGAACACGATGGCTCGATTTCACCAGAAACCTCAACGTGCGAAGCTTCCACAGACGGTCGCTTACGAGTATTCTCAATGTGCGACTTCAGAAGCTTTCGCTTGCCATAGGGAGCTTGCTTTCGACCCATGACGCCAGAGGCGAACGCAACACTTCCGAGCGACCCAAATTCGAACGCACCAAACGCGAAGCGCAGCTGCGTTGAACTGCCCGTCACCCGCTCTCGCCCGCGCGAAAGAAGATCGCGTATGAATACAAGACAAAGTGCGTGCACCATGCCACACGGAGAAACTACTTGATTTCTCGTCCTTGCGGACAGAGACCGCCATCTAGCGGGAGGAGAACAAAATGAAAACACATAAAAATAGTTGAAACTTGAGACCGAAAACTTGCTTTCGGAAATATCGCTGTAGTTCCAAAACGGATTATCCTACACTAATTATTTTTATACCAATCGATTCCGTAATAAATTTTAGAGGCACTAGTGCGAACACATGTGTTTTTTAAAAATTAATGGATTATGTAAAACGTCGTTGAACCCAAAAGTGTCAAAACAGCCGTTTTCAGTCTATTTCAAGATTAAAAAAAATATATATGCACTAAACACTTAGAGATATGACTGCACGAATGCATCAATTGAGTAATAATCTCTTTATCGTAAAAGTTTCAAGCAAATACAAAGAGCGGTTCTCATGTAGGAATTTTTCGAAAACGTCAAAAATCTACATGTATTCTCTATGGCGCTTGGAGGTACTATGCCCTCTTAAGGGGGCGGGGGAGCGTAATTGGGGCAATGGCCATGCTTAATCCGTTCTTACTTTTCAAAGTTGGTCCGGTGGCATCTTGCTCTAGTGGCATCTATTGCGGCCATTTTGACCGAACTCCGCCAATTGTTTTTATAGTCTTCGATTTGGCAGGATATCGGCAGACCGCATCAATAACCTTTCTCAACTGATCACCAAAATATTTTGTAAAAAATATACTTTTTCCGTGAAGTTATTGAATTTTGAAGTTACACCGGCCGCGAGGGTTCCAGGAGGAGACTCTCTACTGGCAACAATGAGAAGTCCCTACTTTTCCCTACCCGTGTAAGTCACCGGCAGGCAGGCGGACGAGAGAACTGGGCAGCCGTGAAGCGGCTTTCCGGGAGCCAGCAATCGAGATTATTCTTCTCACAGCTTCAAGGTTGTAAGTTCCTTTGCAATGGGTAGCAATCACTGCTCCGCGGTAGGCCGTAGGAACGGTGCCTGCACAAGCTTCTTTTTACCCTCGTTTTTGTGGGAGAAAACAAAATGCGCTTTCCGGCAGCAATGGAGGCCAGCCACGCGTCAAGGTGCTTTTGCGCGAGCTGTGTGGTCAGAGAACTAGTGTCACGTGAAACATTCTTACTTATGCTCGGAATATTTTATAGCCGCGTGCTGTGAGTTGAGTATGCTTCTGCAGCTGGAACAGCTTCAAGAGCGGCAAGCGCAAACTCAAGCCGGCTGTGACCACTACGATATCCGTCCAAAGAGGAGCGCTAATAATATCGAGAAAAAAAAAGTGCACATTCTAGACCTATAGCCAACATTTGGCGCAGTCCCAATTGTTGTTCTCAACTGCTTCAGTGATTTTTTTTTTTTTCTTTCTAAATACTATGCCCGTTTCGGACACCGAATCTAGCTGGAGTTACTCTCGGAGTTCCACTCACGTGGCCGATCAGTTCAAGAAGAGAAGTGAAACGTCTCAACATAGGTAAAGTCTTAGTTTAGACAGGACTTTCGACACATTGCTATTCGTGTCTGGTATTACACGGGTCTAGGAAGCAGGTGTTGAGCTCCATTAATGCACGATAGAGCCGTTGTCCGGTTGGTAAAATGGTTGGCGGGCAATATTCTCTCGCAGAAGAGAAAGGTGAAAGTGGGTTTAATATTTTCAATTGCGGAGAAATGTTATAAAGCTCTGAAAAGTAGCGAAAGTCACGAAAATATTAATATCGTTGAGGGGAGGCATGTGAATTTACAGCTGATAAACACTGCGCAAAGCCAAAACTTAATTTTAAAAAAAATCGTATAAAGATTTACCCCTTTCCCATGTGCGCTCGTGGATTATTTAGTGGGGAAACGACATTGGTTATAGTTCACCTGACGTCCGGTTACATAACATCAATTTCCCCGCACAATTTAGCGGGAAACTGAATTGGTGTATAGGTCACGTGACATCAATTTCACCTCTAAATTTAGCGGGGAAATGCACGGAAGGACAAACTTTTGGGATCGGGGGGTAGCGCCAAGAAACATTTCATGCTTCGAAAAATCCGGGTTCTCGCGGAGCATTACTGAATTCTCCCTTCGTGTAGGCAATTAAGTTATATGTAGATTGCATTCTAGATCCGATATGTTATCTTATCATGACGTACGCGTTTCAAACGTTAAAATCACCGCTTCTTCTTTCAACAACCAAATGTTGCAAGAAATACTTCGCGTGGCGTATGAACAATGCGCACAATTTAATCATTTCCCCTGGTGAAAACGAGTTTAGTGGAGAACGTTTAAAAAAAGACGACTTGTATTATTTAGCTCAACAGCAGGTTAAGGGAAAGCAGCAGCTAATGTTGGTTATTTACACCAAAGCTGTATCTTTATTTTGTTTTTGTTTTTCGAAAAAGCGGCGGCATTGTGTTTGAGAGATGGTCACACCAATACGTCATCAAGCACGCGCCTCAGAAATAAAACACAGAGAAAAGCACAGCAACGCAGATGCTTCGTCACGGAAGCCTGCGGGGACGCTCAAGGTCAAATTGGACGCGCCTTAGCAATAAAACACAAAGAAAAGAACAGCAACGCTGATGCTTCGTCACGGAAGCCTGCGGAGACGCTCAAGGTCAAATTGGACGCGCCTTAGAAATAAAACACAAAGAAAAGAACAGCAACGCAGATGCTTCGTCACGGAAGCCTGCGGGGACGCTCAAGGTCAAATTGGACGCGCCTTAGCAATAAAACACAAAGAAAAGAACAGCAACGCTGATGCTTCGTCACGGAAGCCTGCGGAGACGCTCAAGGTCAAATTGGACGCGCCTTAGCAATAAAACACAAAGAAAAGCACAGCAACGCAGATGCTTCGTCACGGAAGCCTGCGGGGACGCTCAAGGTCAAATTGGACGCGCCTTAGCAATAAAACACAAAGAAAAGAACAGCAACGCTGATGCTTCGTCACGGAAGCCTGCGGAGACGCTCAAGGTCAAATTGGACGCGCCTTAGAAATAAAACACAAAGAAAAGAACAGCAACGCAGATGCTTCGTCACGGAAGCTGTCGTGAAGCCGGCTGTTCGTCGCGCCTGCACAGTGGGGGAGCGTGATTTCACCGCCGGTACGCCGTGTGAAAAAAGCAGACATGTACAAATTACTCAAAAAAGGTAGTTAAGTTACTGAGTATCGACGCCAAAACTAATTGGAGTAGAGTAGAAATTACACATTTGTAATAGTAATTGAGTAAACTACTAACTACTGTAAAAAAGTAGCGAGTTACTTTAAAGTTACTTTCGAAGTTACTTTTTTATATTTTTGTGGTAGCAAAATGAACAGCAGTTTTGATTCGTGAAAAACCCTGCGAGCCTGAAATAAATGCAGTCATTTTATGACTTGCATTTTCACCAAAATAGTTTATTCGCTCGCAGAAACAATTTACTTTCAAAGTTATTGATAGGAGAGTTTGCGCCTTTTCCTCCTAACGACGTCCCCAGCTCAGCTAAAAAGACGTTCCACCGACGCGCTGGATGGAACGGCAGCGTTGAGTTTGAGAAACAGGCTGTGCACGGTCGGGTAAGCGAGTGTTGGCATCTTAGGTGTCCATGACGAAACATGTGAGGTTTGCCTCGTTTGGGGGGGTTGTATAACAAACTCTCCTCCTTTTGTCTTTTTTCTTCGGCAAGTTGAGATTGTTATGACTGGCCCTCTTTATTCCCACGACGTTCGGAGAGTACGCTGAGCGAGTGCACTTGACCGTCAAGGGTTCAAGTCTCACGCCACGACGATGAGATCATCCGGACGACTGCGCGTATCGTTGCGGTACTAGTGCTACGCTACCGAAAAAAAAAGTTCTTTTTTTTTAATTTAACAGAAGATAAAACGAAGTATACTTCGCCGCTGACGCCGGGTCCAATAAAAGGAACTCCCAAGGGTGACTCGCAACCCTCGCCGGCGACTACGGTATCCTGACGCGCCTGACACGCCTGACAAGTAAATCGTTTTTAACAAAGAGGAGGTCTCCCTGTCGTGGAAGGTCGGAAGGGCTCGAAGGATTACGTGAACAAGCATTGACGCTTGTACAGTTGCAGCTGGAAGCGGGAATGTGCTCCCATGAGCGGATTATCCGTGTCTGCGTTTCTGTGCGGTGGAGTCCGGCTGTGCAAGCGAGTATTCGCTGACGACGAGGCGACGATGGGAACAGGCGCCCAGCTGCGAGGTCATGCCAGTGGCGCCTCCTGTAGAACCCCCAAACCGCCTGAGTCAGAACTCACAAAGGGCAGGCAACATGAAAACAACAACCTTCGGAGTGCCCCCGTCTTTGCTTGCACGGTTGCAGCTGAAGGCGCGGCGCCTGCGTGCATTACCGGATTAGGTCAATACCCGACCAAGGCTTGTTAAGCATCTCTTCATGCGTTCGTGCGCGTCGGTGTTATGCTTTGGCTGCTCATGGCCGCCTTGGCCCAAGGACGCTTGTGATGCATTCTCTACGGCTGCGAGGGGGCCCCTTGTTCGTGAAGGCCGCTTCATCTGCCGGCGATTTCAAAAGTAGTTAGTAATTTGAGTAGAAGTTACCTGAAAAATGTAGTTAAAGTAAACTACTAATTACCCAAATAAAGTTGTAATTGAAAGTTACCAAGTTACTCGGAAAAGTAGTTAAACTACAGTAGTTTGAGTAGAGTAGTTGAACTACGTCCAAGTCTGGAAAAAAGAAGACGCGGCGCGATGCTTGTAGTAATGCTCATTCCTACACGTAAGCAGTCTTAAGTGTCTCTGCCGAACTTTTTTAAGTTCTGATGAGTCCGAAAAAAAAAGTGTGAAAAGTGTTTTAATAAGCACGAAATCTAAACAGGAAACCCTTCTCAAAGAAGGCTGCCACTAGTGTGCTTCGTCATTCCACCACGCGTCAAGAGTGTCCGACGCCACAGACATTTTTTTTCTTAAATCCCCCCCTCCCCCTTCCCATCATCATGAACGCATGCTTTACCTCCCCCACACTGTGCTCGGTACACATTACACGTTTTTGGTGACTAAAAATCTTAGTGACGTAATGACTGAGAAGAATCTAGGCGGGAACCTTCTTTGATGAAGGAATCAAAAAATGATAAGTGCCTTAATTTGCGCAGTGTTAACTTGAAGTTGCTATAGTATGTATTTGAGTTTTGTGCACTAAGACATTTTCATCTCTCATGTTTGTTTGTTTTTTACACCGCTCATCACTAGCTGAAAAAAGCAGCCTTCGTATTAGAGGCATTTGGTATTGATTCGTAGTACTATTTAGTCAAATATTAAAATCGCTGGATGACCTCTTTTTCTTAATGTTAAACAGCATTAAGTGATGGTGTGGCGTCTGGTTTGATTAGTCTAGGCATCCGTAAATTCCGCCCGTAAAAAAAAAAAAAAACAACATTCGTGACTGAAAAAAAAAGCGGTTTCTGTTTGAAATGTAAAGCTGTTCAGTGAGCGTTAGACGCTTTTGCCGTGATGTTCAACAATTTTGTTTCAGCGCATGATAGCTAAAGCATACAACATTCGGAAAGGGTTAGAAAAAAAAAAAAAAAACATACGCTCGGAGACATGAAAAGGCAGGAACCGGCAGTTTTTGCCAAACTTCTCTTTTCTTACCCCCACGGATATGAAACTAGGACAGTAACGCGATACCCGTTCCCATGGTGGTGCGAGAGTGCTGCCACGTGGGTATACGTTGTCGACGAAATCTAACGCGAGACAGCACTAAATCAACAATCATCAAAAGGAGATATCACATAGAAGCGACAAACAAGGCCCCCAAAACTGAGGGCCGAGTCTCATGGGCATACACGCTCGTTTTTTTTTTTTTTTTGGTTTTTTTTCTAGACTTTTTGTGTTCCTGTTGCCAGCAACGTTTCGGGTTTCATCAACGCCTCGTCACTTCTTCGTTGGTAAAGACATCGTGTGAGTTTGGCGTCGGATGACAGAAGCCTGCCTGTCTTGGAATGATTTAGTTTCTTTCCCCGACATTGTTTGGAGAGCTGCCTCGCAATGTCGAGTAACCTGAGAGCGTATAAACAGAAATACGGAATAAGGAAGGAGCGGAGCGATGTATGCCGCAAATAAACACGAATCTGAGATCTATGCTGCTTTGACGTCGTAATCCGATGATCGAAGTGTGTGCCGTCTACAGGGATTGAGTTTTTTTAGAGCGCAGCTCTTAGGCGCCCGTTTCCGGCTTGAGCGGCGTCGGCGTCGCCGTCGGCGTCGCCGTCGCCATCGCCGTCGGCGTAACCGCGCGGTGCATGATGGGTAAATTTCCCCGCTAAATTTAGCGGAAAATTTTCCCCCCTAAATTCAGCGGGAAATTCTCCCCGCTAAATCTAGCGGAAAATTTTTCCCGCTAAATTTAGTGGAAAATTTTTCCCGCTAAATTTAGTGGAAAATTTTTCCCGCTAAATTTAGTGGGAAATTTTCCCTGCTAAATCTAGCGGAAAATGTTTCCCGCTAAATTTAGCGGAAAATTTTTCCCGCTAAATCTAGCGGAAAAGTTTCCCCGCTAAATCTAGCGGAAAATTTTCCCCGCTAAATTTAGCGGACAATTTTCTCCGCCCCCACCCCTCAAGGTCACGTGACCCCCCCCCCCCCCCCGTGCCTTTCCCTCCTCCTCAAGAGCTGCGCTCTAATTCGGCATTACAGGGAGTTGTAAACGGCTTTCATTTTTGTTTTTTGTTTTCACCATCTCTTTGTGTCGTTAAGAAACGTCTAGGAGAATTTTATACTTTTTTGTATTTAAAACGTTTTGTCTGAAGAAATATTCTTAAAAAATTCTTAAGCGAATTTTTTAAAATAAAGATTTAGAAGCATAAAAGCCTTCAAAAATTTGCATAGTCTATGGGTGTATATGTTTTTTTTTTTTCTTATCTGAATAGTATTAGAAAGATGGCCGCGGTGTCGAGACAGTCGTGTGATTGTTGAACAACGTTCTCGGAAGAGAATTTTTCTTATATTCCGATATCGTTTTCTTTGCATTCATGAAAACTTTATCCGTACGATCCGGTTTTAGAGCGCAGCTCTTGGGCGCCCGTTTCCGGCTTGAGCGGCGTCGGCGTAACCGCGCGTTGCATCATGGGAAGTTTCCCATAATTATGTCACGAGGGTCACGAGTGACGTTACGAGGGCCACGAGAAAAAAGGAGGAGGAGGCGGAGGAGAGAATTTTAGAGCGCAGCTCTTAGGCGCCCGTTTCCGGCTTGAGCGGCGTCGCCGTCGCCGTCGGCGTAACCTCGGGGTGCATTATGAGACGCGTGACGTCACTGGTGACGTCACTGATGACGTCATCAGTGACGATGACGATGACATCATCAGTGATGAAGACGTCATCAGTGACGTCACGTGACGATGACGTCATCGTCACGTGACCCTCGTAAGGCGACGGCGACGCCACTTGGAGGGAGGAGTAGCAGACAGGATGAGAAGGAGGGAGGAGGGGTATACCCTCCCCTCAGTACCCTTCCCTCCTCCTCCTCCTCAAGAGCTGCGCTCTAATTCGGCGTTACAGGGAGCTGTAAACGGCTTTTATTTTTTTCCCGCTAAATTTAGCGGAAATAGCGGAAAAGTTCCCCGCTAAATGTAGCGGAAAAGTTCCTTTACTAAGTTTAGCGGAAAAACTTCCCCGCTAAATTTAGCGGAAAGATTCCCCGCTTAGAGCAAAAATTATTCCGCTTAAATTCAGCGGAAGAATCCCCCCCCCCCCCCCCCCCAAATTTAGCAGGTAAGTTTTTCTGCTGAATTCAGCGGGAAATGTAGCGAAAAGTTCCCGCTAAATGGTAGGGGAGCAAGGGAGGAAGAAGGGAAGGGAGGCGGGGGAGGAGGGACATGCTCTCCCCTCTGTACCCTTCCCTCTTCCTCCTCAAGAGCTGCGCTCTAATTCGGCATTACAGGGAGTTGTAAACGTCTTTTAATTTTTCTTTTCTTTTTTTTGGGGGGGTATTATTTGCCAGATCATCACGGCAGCTTTCGCTCTCTTTCTGTTCGAATGGGACGACACCGGAGGTGTTATAACCCAACACACCGTCTAGAAACAAGCTCGCGTGCGCAGAAACTTTATTCGCGTGAAAGGAAGAGTGTCTGCCTGCGCATGCGCAGTACCGACACTGCGCCACCGCAGCTGCGTGACATCAGAGAATTGAGGTGGTGCAGAGCCGTCGACAGCTTACGAAGCGCAGGGGCGTGGCTGCTCACGATTCTAGCTCCGTGATTCGGTTCTTTGGCGTTCTTATCGGCCAATGCCGCAACCTGATTGGCTGCTGAGCCGTAATGAGATGCGTCGGTGACCTACTATAAAGCCATCAATAATCGCCTCCTGCGCGCAGCCATCTTTGTCTACTGGATTGTGGAACGCGTTCTGGGCATGCGCAGTAGCGTCTCTTCTAGGGAATATTTGACACTGCCCATACGTGTACGGCCCAGTGACTAAGCATTTTCCCCCTGGGTGTTCAAAGCTGAAAAAAAAGGCAGTTTGATACTTTAGACCCATGTTGCGGATGAAAAAAAACAGGACGCGGGATGACCAAAAAATATGCTTTTCGTGTAAGGCTCGTCAAATTATGAGGCGCTGGAGAAATGCAGCCTTCTGCGTTAAGTCCTTATTTCGAACTCTTTTGTTCGCCTTCCACCCATTGAAAAACATGCGGGAAGGGCCTTAGAACGCACCTGGTATCGCTGCGCCGCAGCGTTCTTCCGCAACATAAAGTTCGTCTGCGTTCCTCGCCGTCACCATGGCAACGAACGCCGAATGAATGGAAGCACGCACGGTACCGCCGCGTGAAGCCAGCAACAGCTGACGCCATTTTACGAACGCCGTCTGCTAGCCAAAGCCGAACGCGGTATATCAGATCAACCGCCTCCGCCGGTGCTCGATCGGCGATCGAGCACCGGCGGAGGCGGTGCTCGATTATGTACCACCCTACAACAATCCCGAATGGGATTAGTAGTATTGAAAATAAATAAATAAATAAATAAATGATGCCAGCCACTGGCCGCATACCACCACCTCACCGCGAAAAAGGTGAGCAAGCTACGTCCCCGACACCGTGGCCGCCGAGGAGAGACCTCATACCCACGGTGCTTAGGGTGCCTACATGTCTGTCTGTCTCAGGGTGAAGACACCCATTGTTGCACTGAATGTGCCAGCGCGTGACGCTCTCGCGCACTCGGTGCGTGACTTGGGCGATAAAATGGCGTCTATGCATTAGCCAAAGCTGCGCGCTCGAGCTGAGTAACACCGTATTGCCCGCACTTCAAAATGCATAAAAAAACGATTGGGCGTGAAAATGGCTGAGATGTCACCACTCAAGCAAAAGCGCGCGTGTGTATGAAGGCACTCTAACGGTGCTCACACCTCAGCGCCCTCCGCGGCGGCGCGGAACTAACTATACTTCGTTTCACCTTATGTTGTACCGCAGCGAAGGCTAGAAGCGCGAGCTCATAGCGTTGGCAGCCGGTCTTAAGTCACGAGAGCTTGTGCCGCCGAGATGTGCCCCAGAGCAAGGAGCTCTCGCTTGTAGCCTTTCCTGCGGTACATCGTAAGGTGAAGCAGAGTATACTCCTGGTTCGAGGCTATAGCTCCGAACACCACCTAAATGTATTTCTTCCACCGTGCATAACACTAACCTGGCCTGCTATGGTGATGATAAAGTGAAGTAAACGGAATAAGAGGAAATAAAAACTGAAGGTCGGTCATGGCGGCTCACATGCACAGCTGCCGCAAAGCTTCTATATGGAGTATTCACTGGCGGCCATATCTGTGTGCGTGGTTGCTGAGCGCGTGCAGACGGCGAGCTTCCACAGTTATTTTGCAACGTGCATTCCACACCATCAAGGTTGCCGGTCTTAGCAGGCTATTAATGTAAGCTCGTTCTGAGCATGCGCCCTAAACATCATCCTCAAATATGGCGTCCAGGCAAGCATGCTGCCCACACGCGCTGCCCACACGAGCGACACGCGCTTGGCGGCCCAAAGATACTAGTATGACGTCGCGGCTGGTCGGAGGTGTTTCCTGTTTTCTCGCGTTTAGTTACATCTTCGGAGAAAACGAACGTGGTATTCAGAATCCCGGGATAACAATACTCTAAAATTTACCTCTAACTAATGTTTTTTTTTTTTTTCAAGAACCTTTTCAGTTTTGTTTTAACCGTGAGCTCAAAACTCTTTTTTTTTCTCTCTCTCTCTCTCTCTCTTAAGTTCTTGGAGTCCTGCTGTGTCTAGTCGAAATGATGCCAGAGCGCTCTTTCAACTTCTTAAACCAGGGGGAACAACATTAGCGCGAACCTCACTTATCTCACTTATCCACGCACGGACCACCTGCACCTCACAACACAAAACAACGTCTTCCGACGCCCCGGAAGGCGCAATTTATATGCATTCACACGTTCTCCTTACTGATTAGTCTGAGGAGGCTACTCCGAAACTTCGGAACATTCCTTGCTTTCGAGCATTCGTCGACATGCACACACCTTCTCGCGAAGCACGAAGGTTGCGACAGTATTGTTCCCGCCTACGTGTACCGTAACGTGGTCGCTCTCTTTTATCTTCCTTTTTTGTTGCTGGAACCAGTTCCAGATTACTTGTATAATCCGTTGCTTTTTCCAGTAATTTTGTAATTGCCACATTATTTTTTTTTGTGCAGTAATTCGTAATGTAATTTCGTTACAAATATTGGTAACAAATTACTTCAGTTACTCGTCAAGTTTAAAAAAATGAACATAATACAGAAATTGGAGCAGTATGAGCAGGCAATTTAGAAGCATAAAAGATAGCAGGTTCAACAAAATAAAAAAAAAAACATCCTCGGGATGAAAGAATAACCGGAAAGAGAACACGATTTTTTTGTATGACCGGTTACTAGAATTACTAGAAAAACGTGCAATGCATATACAAATATGCCAAAAACAAAGATAAAAAAAACGCCGAGTAGTCGTTGTTTCTTTGATCTCCTAGCGAATGTAGACGCGGTTCCTCAGTATGCGCTGCGCACCGCTAGCTTTGTCTGCAGGATTCAAGGGATCATTTCCGGTGGCCGTAAGCTAGCGGGATGGTGGATGTGGTTGCAGCTTTCGCTGTGTTGTCAGCCCACAGATGAACAGAGCGCACCTACATTTTTTCCTGTTAAATACGATATTTTATTTTTACCAGGACTACCATAATACGAGCGTTTGAGAAATGGAACGTAGTGTCGCCGAACATTTTTGAAGACATCAAAATTGTTTTTATTGTTTCTTGTTGAGTGTACCGGAAAAGTAACGTGGAAGTAATTAGTAATGTAACGAGTAAAGAAGTCCGTTACTTTTCACCGAACGTAATTTGTAACGGTGATACATTACATTTAAGTGTAGGATATTTGTAAATCTAATACATTACATTTTTCAAGTAACGGGCACAAGTCTGGTTCCAAACTATCATCAAATTAAACTTCATTTTAGCCTCGAATTCTGGTGTAGTTTAGATATATGGTGACAATGGGTAGCTATAGTGTTTCCAACAATGCTAATGCACTTTAAAAATAAACTAACCATTTATTCGCCCTCCAACTTCATTAAGCACGAACACAAATTATTGTATTGATGGTGGACTTTGCGTAGACATTTTAGCCCAAACGCTTGGTTGCATTTTCGGCACAATTGAAAGAAAATAAAACGCGGTTTTTGACGAAACAATATAATGATATTATTGTATTTTCACTTATTTCCTGTTAACGATTTGTATATTGTTTTTAAAGGCTTCGTTCACACTCCGTCAGTTTAAACCTTAATCACACTGACTTTCCACGACATTATTTCTGGCTGGCCATAGATACGATCGTCCCAGCGCCGGTTTAGACGCAAGTGTTAAAATAAAAAGGTGATATGCAAAGGTAAGGCATCTAACAAATTTCAACCGGTTTAACTTAACCAGTCGTCACAGCCCCAGGACGAAAGCAGTTTAACCTGCAGTTTGCCCGCCAACACAGACAAAAATGCGACCAGCTTAATAACAATACTAAGGAGCAAGTGTGAGTTTGTCTCTGAGCATGACACAAAGCTTAACCCAGAAAGTTTAGCCGTTCAATAGAGAGGCGCGGGTAATTTCCAGCCTTTGACGGCTTGCCATGCATAATTCACTAACACGAAGAGAGTCGACAAGCCATGATGACTCAAGTCTAACACGTCGAATACCGTTAATATTGTATTACTACGGAGTGTTGGCCTGTCGATGTTGTTCCAAGCATGGTGTCAGCATGTCACTATAGACCTTTTCGGCCTCCGTCGCATGGGCGCTGCCATCTTGGAATCACGTGACGCGGCCGCCATAAGGTGGCTTCAACTCGTCGCTCCCCTCCGCGCCTTGGCGAAGGCGCGGCATTCGCGTTTTTCGTCGCGTTTCACCGCGTTTCTCGCCTTATTCTAAATTGCCACCCGTTGTTTACATTTACAGCTTAATTGCATGCCATCATTATGTGCACGACTACATATGCAGTTAATTTTGTAACCGATTGTGACTATTTTCACCGTCGGCGTACCGGATACGCGTGAGGAGGGAGGAGATACAGAAATCAGCGTCAGACCTGGCGCATGTTGAGCCCAATTATTTATGACAACTTAAATTTACACAGTGATAGTGGCGGAATATTCGAAAAAAGTATAGTGCAATATATATGTATAATCGCGCATTTAGAGTCTTAAGGAATGTGACCAAAATACTACGCAGCATATGAAGCTATGTGTGTTTCCTGAACACCTCCGGCTTTGCCTTCATAACAAATTTAAAATAGTTGTTTTTGATTATATAGGAAATATAAGATATGCAGGTGATGAACGTTTAACTCACATTTTATCTGATGCTTGGGATAATGGTAACGTCTACATCGAGCGATTTATTTGTGCACGACATTACACCTAAATCTGTTAGACGGTCTTAAATTGTTTTTGCAATAGAAACGTTTGCTTGATTTGTTTATTTATGAGTTTAGAGAAACTGTACACTATGCTCGGTCACATATCTGTGGTCATTAAAGGGTGTTAACATTTTTTATACAAACTTTAATTGATGAATTTTATTTATTTTAAACACAAAGACCCCTGTGAAATAATCTGTCGCAGGCAGCTTGAGAGTGCCTAGGGCTCGCATTGTGTGATGCCGAAAAGAAGCCATCTACATGGAAATCACCCAAGTTGAGGGTTGTTGATTTTAAATCGCATCAGTTTGCATGGAGATCTGCCATGAAGGTTCATGAAGTCGTGCCTAGCATTCGACTTCAATCAAACGTACGAGAGATCACCTCTCTTGTACCCTTAATTTTATTTGGCAAAGTTTGTACAAAGACAAAATTTCAGATTTCAATTGATGGGCCTCACTTATCTCATGTGCCAAGCACGTCGTAATCAAATGTCAGTAAAACAAATAGTTCATTTTTTAACGCCAACGTTGTTAAATGCTGTTAATAAGTACTTTAGCAAGGTCAATAGCTAAATGAATTTCCTACCCGACCTAGGACGCGGACCATCGAAATATATCTCGAGTACTTAATTTTTTTAAAGAAAACAGCCCGAGACAATATCACTCATTTCTTACATTATCTGCTTATTATAGGAGACATTTCGAGTTTCTAAAGTTTACAGAAAATTGTTGTCCGCGAAAATCAGTCAGTGAACTTGCGACTTCGTGTGTTTTTCGCGATTTAGGAGGTTTTTAATCAGGTTGTGGACCTGCATTTTTACTATATATCTACTCATTAGTCTCTTCATTAGTTTTTTTTTTTTTTTTTGAGACTAGGGTCAGTGGGTCAGGCCGTAGACGATGGAATCCTCCTTGTACATCGCAGTCGTTACGCCGCCGAACCTGACCGAAATTAGCGACGAACATGACGAGATGCATCGTAAAGCGTTCGTCAAAAAGTCCGCGAATATGACTCGAAACCACTTCGTGGTTCTCCATTTGGCTCAGTACTACAGTTTTATTAGTTGTGCGCTATAACGAGCACATTTGTATGACGAAATTAGGCGAGAATGACATAACACACCAACACAGCCGAGAGCACGCTGAAACCGAAACCAACCAAATTGAAGCCACCCAATGGCGCCGAGTGCGTCAGCGCCCTCTGTCCGCCTGTCGGGTAACTACTGAGATGAAAAGGTCTATACCCTATTGCAGATGAAGAAAAGCAGAAAAAGTTCCTCCCACAAATCCTCCACCCCTTCCACTAAGCAGAGCCAACGCCGGAGAGGAACCCTCTTCGCTTCGTGTTGCCTCCTCGCCAGTATTGCCTCCTCGCCTGTATTGCCTCCTCGCCTGTATTGCCTCCTTCCTGGCGTCCCCTCTTGTACAGTGGAAAGGGCCGAGTAATGGTAGGATCTTGTCCCGCCTTTTTACAGTGATATCTTTACAGAGCTCGTATCGCAGAAAAGCCGGCGTCGGTGTCGGACGGGAAAATCTTGATTGGTCGATAGGGCCCTGACGTCGCAGCCACATGAGCTCGCTAGTGTCTCAAATGATTTCACTTTATAAAGTAATTCACTTGCCTTAGAGAAGTAAGCTGAGGAACTTTAGGCGGGCGGGATATGAACCCACGACCCTTCGGTTGCGAGCCAGACACGATACTGACTGGGCTACGCAGACACTTTTGCACGGCCTGCGGGCCTGGGAACGAGCGGAGGTTTATACTTAGCTATCGCGTTCCACTCTTCGAGGCAAAGCTTAAGCCTACTCTTGTAATATTTTAACCTGCAGCAGGGTACAATACAACTTGTATGGATTGTAGTCTGCTAAGGTTTAGCGATATTTTGGTCAGTCAACAACATACTTGTTGTACGGTTCACCGTGCGGGGTTCTCCGATGGTGGGCTAAACTTTTGCCTTTTTGGCTGATGCCGTTAGCGAGTCATATCTCTTGGAAACAAACCGGCCGCCCTTCTCTCGACGTGTTCCAGTGAGCGGTGGGCACACGGCCGAGATCCTCCTCCTGGGCAACGTGGAGCATCCGTACAGCCTTGTGGAGTACCGCGGCCTCTCGGTCAGCGAATGCGGCGAGACGTGTCTCAGGAACGCCCTGTTCCCGTGCCGCTCCTTCCTGTTCGGCCGGAGCTCCGACCGGGAGACCTTCTGCGGGCTCACCCACCAAAACAGGGCGGGACTCCTGCAGAACCCCGGGAGCTTCGAGCCTTCGCAGAGCCTCAACTACTACGAGATCGCGAGGAACCTGGACGGTGAGAAAGGTTGCGTCTTGAGGAGGTCTTCTTGCCCCCTTCAAAGCGAAAGGGTGGTCCATAGTACAGCGCCTTTTTCTTTTTTACGGCCAGAGAAGATGTTTTACATGGGATAATGGTACTGAAAGGGCTTAATCTAGGGTGTAAGTCTCTAGAACGCCCTTTTTGCACCATTAAGCCGCGGGCGCATTGCTAGTACATCATGTAAAAGACAGTGTCTAAGGCGTGTTACTTGCTTCTATGACGTCATGTTACACTGGTCATCCAAAAAATGTCTGCAGAAATGATCGAAGCGTATACATATGTATAAAGCAAACGTGCTTTGTACGCATCTCAAGTGTGCATGTCTTCATATAATTCTATAATTATGTCTGCTGCATGCGAACACCGTATTTTTATAGTGGTGTATGAGCAGTGGGACTGCAGGTTTAAGTGTGTTAAATCTCTCATCGTGTTAACACTTGCCAGACGGACCTCGCCTAGCTGTGCGCTTTAAGTTGTGACAGCCTGACGATGCCCGTGTAGGCGCTTTACGTCTAAAACATCGGATGTCGTCAATTTCTATTATCGCACAAACAGCAAACATGCACCATTTTAATGTATTGTTCTCGTTGAACTTTTTGGAGGGCATACAAAAAGTCGAATCGCGCGAAATCATAACAACGAACTCAAAATACAACTTTGGAGAACGACGTGAAAAATGTATATATGAAAAGGTTGTTCATGAGTCACTATAGTTCCGTTCCGCGGCTGTCGGCTTTGAAAACCCATCAATGCGACATCAACCTGCGCCTATGTAGATAATTATGTTCCCATGCCCAGCGGGAACTCAGCTTTACAACCCAGCTGGGCTGTTGTTTATTATGCAAAAGGTTCGCAAGTCGGATGTTCTCTCTTACTCGGAAGTTGAAAATACTAGTTTTAGTGTAGTGTTTTTTTGTCTTTCGCCTTCCTACGGCAGTGCTCAAGGAACGGTGTCTCTTTTTAAATGTTTTATATTTACTTACCCTTAGGAATCTGCGCACGCCGATGGAGTTTGTATTGTTATCTATATATGCAGTATATATGGTAGGGCTGGGCAGTGGATCGGTTAACCCGCCGATTAGTCGACTAGTGCTTTAATCTCGAATATTTTTTTTTTTTTTTTGATTGGTGAAGAAAAAGAAAAAAAAATCACGAAAAGGTTTAGACGGTTTGGACGGAAAGTATAAAAAAATGGGGAGAAAGAAAAAGGTCTTCCATGGTAAAACACTAGCATTTTGTATGACTGCTATCGAAAGAGTAAAACATCTGCTTTTTAAAATTGTTTGCCCGTGCTTCGTTCTTAAGTGTGGTTAGTATCAAGGTTCAAATGAGGCTGCACCATTGATGACAGTAAAAATATAGGTAAAAAAAAATGTGTAGTTTTGTCCATTTTTAGACCTCATGTCTTGAGGTCAACACAACCAATTAAGCGATTTATTACTAAAAAAAAAAGGGTACAGATTAATGAGGTAAAATATTTAATCGACGCCTGGCCCTAATTATATGCTTAGTATTTTTGTCAAACAATTTTTTTCTGTCTGGCCTTCAAGTTTTTTTTTTTTTTTTTTTTTTTTACTGAGGTTTGACATTTTTTTAGTACACGAATACGTACATTACTGTTTAGAAGTGGAGAAACGTGTCTCTGTATTATTTTCTGGTTTTCAGTGTCTCTTCTGGACAATCTTTTCTAGGCCTTCTTTATTTATTTTTGTCATTGTCCGAAATCCCATATTGCTGCTATTCAAGGCAACTTAACCAGTGAGCTCTCTCTTGAGGTCAATTATTCTTTTTTTTTCCCTTCCAGTAGGTAATGCAAGCACCTCAGCTTCGGTGGCGTGGAGTCAGTTGTCATTTCAGAGCTATAGCCGTGACAGGCCAGGAATATATTCTACTATTAAGTAGCATTTTCATGTCCGTTAGTATGCAGAGAGCAAGTCGTCTGCTTCTTGCGCAAGAGTTGCGGTGACGTCAGAAAGACGCCGAGCTCTGATTGGCTCTGATCGAAGGATAGTGGGTAGACCTCAAAGCCAGCTGCCTTGATGTCTACCCACTATCTTTCATTCAGAGCCAATCAGAGCTCAGCGTTCTGAGGTCAACACAACCTCTGCAAAAGAAGCAGACGAAATTGCGGTCCGCATTTATATGTAGCGACGCTTTTATTTTGATTCTTTGGTTATGCTGCTGCTGTGCTGTTAGTCGCCTTTTGCTTCATGCTCCTAGGCGTTTGTATGAATAAAACAATTTTTGAATTTTAAATTAAATTTTGATTTAGTTAAAAAAAACGGTGCTTTCGAGTAATTGGATTAACTTGGTAGCTTTAATAAGTGGAGACGAAGGCAGCTATTAGCTTTAGGTCTACACACTCATTCTCCCGCGCACTCTCGTCTCCTCCTCCCCCTCACTTTCACGGCGCACACTAGATAAAACGTTATCGTAACATTACAGCATGCAGACCTGCGCTGGCGTGTTTCGCGATTCTCTGGAGCATTGTCTCGGGATTGCCTTAAGCGCAAAGATGGCCTCATATCATCAATTAAACTTCGTTTCGCCTTAAGTCCAGAGGCAGCCGACGCTACGAGGTTTTGGGACAGACCAGACAGCGTCAAAATCGCATCGTCATGCAGTGTTCGTCGTGCTTCTGTACGTGTTCTACCATCGCTGAACCAATCATAAACAGAGAGGGCTATAGTGACTTGCGCTTTTGACGCTGCCTGATTGGCCCCACTAGCTCCGTCGGCTGCGTCTGGACTTCAGCTGAAACGAAGTATAAGAGCTTACGGAACGTAGGGCCTGACTTCTTAGGAAACGCAGACGTGCCCGCAGCGCCTTGGCCGCGTCTGCGCCTACCGGCGGCCCTGTTCCTCGATTTCGCTAAAACGTAAAGCTTTCACGGTTGACGCAAAACCTTTTAGAAGGGTTTCGCACCTTGACACTCGAAAACCTACCCATGTCCGGCACTGCTTGGTATCTGCTCTCGCGTCGTTCGACCCGCATGAGTTGCTCGGAGCTCGCGGATTTAATCGTGACCTGCGCAGTTGTAGGCGGCGATGACGGCAACGTACCGCTATATTGTTAGAATTATTGTGGGCTGGAATGTGCCTCTACGAAGCTCTTGTGGGTTCGACGATCCGTATACACCTCTATACGGGAAGTACACGAGAAGAAGGTTTTGTAACTTTTCTTATCAGATTGCTGCTCTTCGCTTGTTGGCAGATCGAGCAGACGTGAGAATGAGACGATCGCGGCTGTTTTCGGCAGCGCATGCTGGCGCAGCGCTGCGACAACGCATCACAGCGCACTGTGATGCATTGTCGACGTCATAAGAATATCAACAAAACAAATAAGCACTTATCTTTTTTGTTAGCATTATTTCTGTCTTGAAAGCCTCGGTATACTTAAATTTGTAGCAGAAGAACTTGAACGAGTCTCCGGATACCCCGGATGTGTCCTGCAGCGGCAGTTTCGATTGGAAAGGGCAATACATGTTGTTCGGCTGGCGGAGTCATTAGAGGGGAAAATGCAGCGAGATACACGAACAGGGCAAAGAAGTACACATCATTCAAATGAAACGATGCAGTTAAGCCAAAGGAAGGTGTACGGAACTCGTAAAAGAAGGGATAAATGTTAGTGTCGGTTGAGAAGTAACCGAAATTGTCCAGCGATATAAAGAAAGCAAACTCCGTGAAAGAAACATCGAATGCATCTTGTGTGGAGGCCATCGTTGGCCAGGGGCATTTTATTTTTAGGGGAAGAATGGAACGAATGTTTGTTTATTTCCTCACCTCAAGCAATCTGAGAGTGACTAAAGCAAATCCTGCAAAGCCGCCTGAAATTACCTCGTCGAATGCGTTCTTTCGTATTGTTGGAGACAATACAATAGCTGCTGATATCAGTTTACGGTCACTGGTCTGTCCAATCACTGCCAGGAGCAATAAACAGTTACTAGTCTGTACAATCACTGCTAGAGCAGTCAGCAACTACAATTTAGACAGTGCTCGGACGAATAAGCGAGCGGCACTGATTAGTAGTAAACTGGAGGACAGTAATAATTATAATCTTTGTTAGACTCCTTGAGTCACGGGCTTGGGGTGACGGATTTCAGAAGATAAACACCTTTTAGCGGACGCGGCCCCACTAAGTACATTTCTGAGTAGTAAAAAGAAGCAAAATATAACACAAGAAATAAACAAAATAAAGAATCGAGTCAATCAATACTATAGCACGGTACCAGATTGTCACAAAACGAGTCTAATTAATTGACCCTTTGTCTCATATAGAACAAACTGGTAGGCTAGTTGGTTACAAGTTTTGAAATAAATACAACGGAAGAGGACAATGACTAGTAGAAGGAGAAAACATAAGTTAGTCAATGACTAGTAGTAGTCCTTAACTAATAAAGACTGGGACTAGTAGAGAAAAGAACGTTAGTTTTCTCTCATCGGTTGTACTTTCTTCTCCTTATGCAACTCATAGTCGCTGGCAGGCTAAGAATCCAGAAGCTCCGCCCCCAGCACGAGCCCTTTCCCTATGCCCGGCTTTGGCTGCGTGCGTGACAAAGTGCTATCAAGGGCAGAATGCTTGCGCCGAGGTGCAGCATCTACTGGCCTTTTAACCTGTCACCGACTGTATGTGACGATGACCTAAGAACTTCTATGGGGTTCGCTTATTCCATGGCGTGTCCACAGCCTGCGATGACGAAGACGTCAAGTTCGAGCTGGTCTCGGGCAAATACATGACCGACCGTCCGATGAAGTCGACCCAGACGTCCTCTGCCCACGAGTGCCTCAACCTTTGCCGCGGCGAGCCCAAGTGCCGCTCGGTGTCGTACGACTACCGACGCCGCCTCTGCCACGCTCACTCGGACACGCTGAGGACGGGCGCCGACACCAACGTCAAGAACGACCCGCAAATGAACTACTTCGAAAAGGTCTGCATTTCAAGTAAGTAAAAACCCTGTTCGTGAATCTACTGAGCTGTCATTGATGAGGGCCTCCGTTAGTAGGTCTGAATGAGCATTACTTCTGGTATTGAAAACGTCCTCGGTTTTTATGGAATGCTTGCAGATAAGCTACAGAAATACCTTAAAACCCCGAAAAGATGCCAACCTCGCATGCTTTTCTTTCATCTCTCCCTCACCGGTGCGCGTTAATTCAGGATTTTACGGTAATAGAGCGGCCTTGTTTTACAAACATTTCAGAGACTTTCAAAACAAAGGCCTTGGTGGAACCGCCAAAATTAGCGCATGACAAAAGGCAAGCGCAGGGTCAAGATCGCGAGCCGACTCGCTTATCCTACAATGGCCTCCAGTCTCAAATGCATTTGAAATGCCCATAAAACAGCGCTATTAGTTGATTCCACTGTTTTTGTTTGCAGTTATGCCAAGAGCAGAAGTGTTGTCATCTGACTCCTGATAACTTGATAAACATGCATGACTTTGTCTTTCCACTTCCTTGGAAATATCTTTTCACTTCGATGGAACAGACAAATCCATCGTTTTCAGTATGAAAATATGCTCGCGTTCCTCTAACTCACGAGTAACCACAACAACACATGTTTTAAAGGGACAGATCGCGCCCGTGCATCTTGTCTACCCACGCGATGATACAGAACTTGGAACTGGACTTTTTAGAATGGAGGGTTTACTCGCAGACGCATCAGACCGTGCATCTTAAGGAATCTGGTTTGAAATGGGATGTTGTCCGATTGTACTACGTGCCGTCTTTAAAGCTTTTGACGACATCGTTTTACAGCGACAACTGTTATTGAGGAGCTTCGATATATCGTACCGACACCTCCGGTAACGATACGATGGATACACAAAGGCGTCAGCGGAGTATCTCCTATCATCATTGGAGTCACCCGAACAGTCTATATACTAAAACTCTCCACTGGCGAGGTTTCGTAGCGTATCCCCAGTTGTGTTTCCTGTAGTGTCGTCGTCGCTAAGAAATTTCTCCGTTCAATTCTGCGGGAAGATTTGTCGGCTAAAGCAGCGGAAGATATGTTTCCGCGTAATTTAGCGAAAATATTTCTCCGCTAAACGTCACATGAAACCCTGATGTCACGTGAGACCATAACGCGACATTGACGTGATACCGTTCTATCACTGACACTGTAACGTCACGTGATGTTTTACGTCATGTGATACGGTGACGTCGCATGACGTTAGGGTTAGTGCACAGTGTGGTTGCGTGTAGTCTATGCGCAAGTGAGTGTGCAGCCCCTCGGCTGTCGTCGTACTTCATTCGCAGGACACGGCAAGAAACTGGCAGTATTTCTGTGCCTTCTAAAGCCCGTCTTCTCTCGATGGTACAGCGGGCAACGTGTGCGACAAGTACTGGGCCTTCGAGCGCGTCCCTGGCAAGGAGCTGGCCCTGGGCGCGGCCACGTCCAAGGTCATCGTGGAAGCCAACACCAGGGAGGAGTGTCAGGCCGCCTGTCTGGCCCACAGGGACTTCCTCTGCCACTCGGCCGAGTTCAACTATCAGCTGAGCGAGTGCAGGCTCAGCCCGTACTCTCGCTTCACCAGTCCAGCCGCCGAGGCGAAGCTGGAGGACTCCAAGTTCGTTGTGGACTACTTCGAGAACAACTGCTTCAAAGGTACGATCCTCCCCCTGTATTTTACTAAAGTAATATTTAAAACACGGAATACTTTTTAAGCAAACCGCCTAATATTTGTCCGTTCGTCCTTCCGTCCATTCGTGCATTTTCCTCTAAATTTAGCGGGGAAATGAACGTCACGTGACGTTATGGTATCACGTGACAGAATTACTCGAAACCGTCATGTCAGGTCACGTGAGGTCAGATCATGTGCTCTGACGTCACGCGGTATAGTCGCGTGATGTAGCGCCACGATGTCATCCGATACTTGACGTCACGTGACCACCTCGCGTGACTTCAGGTAACCTGATGTGAGCGGATAAATTAAGAATACGTTCTTCACACGTTCTTCACTCGTCGAAGCGACTATTTGATGTCTCCTAAATAACTTTAAATTATCGCTTCTTAAATAGAGCATTTCGTGCATTATAGAACTTTGAACAGAAAGGTTTCTGCTAATTCTTTTCATTTTGCGAGAACCATAGGTGCTCTCCGTATAACTACAGTTGCATACTAGGCGGGGTTGCAGCAGATCCTGCTACTTATGCCACATCCGTCAATTTATTATCCTCGACATTGGCATTCAGCAGTCGGGTCTGAATAAGGGCCTTTGTTTGACACGTATCCCTCTTCTATTGACTGTCGCCGAAGGGGATAATCCTACAGTTTCTCTCTTCTGAGTCAAACCAATGCTGGATTAAAACTTGGGTTTGGGCGATGATGATGATGCGCTACAACGCGGGGGAACATCTTGCTGACCGCTGCAGGAGATGCGCTGGCTGTAAGCCTCTTTTGGCTGCAATAAAGTTTTTAAAAAAAGCAAAAGATATAACCGAGAGAGAGATTATAGAGGCGTTTTACATGATCAAAAGGAAAGATGACAACTGCGTTATCATGCCTTCTTTTTTTCTACTCTAAAAAGAAGTAAATTTTTTAGATAGCTGCCTATGAGAGTGGTGATTGCTTGTATTGCAGGTGTGAGAAGCGATTTTGTGTATATAAGTGAAGATTTTTTTTTCTATCAAAATCAATTTTGAGTTAGCGCCCGTCCTGTCGTCTTTGTGCCTCTATTGCCCTTGTTTTGTTTGCGCGTTTTGAACTTTTAAATCGATTAACTATCTTGGTGGTGAGAAATGAGTGAAGTTTGTTGGAGGCATTTGTCTCCCCCATTAAGCGTTACACTCAGCTCTTCTTAATCCTTTATAGACCCTTTTCCAAATTCAGTACGATCTGGTGGCTCCAAATGCAGTTTCACTTTCAACAAATTAATGGCGCCCATGAAATTATATTTCATTGGGCACCGCCGTCACTTTCCCGGGTCAAAGGCAGATAAAAATATCCTCTTCGATCACCTCACAATTATTTTTTATTCGTTTCAGTTTCGATGGTGTGAACATAAGAACTGCTTATTGAACATAAGAACTAGCGACTCATAAGCCCCTTGACTAGATTTTTGCCGTCGAAATTCTTTAGAGCCAAACGTGTACCGAGAGATTGATTGGACCACACTCCGAAATAAACGTTTACGCAGCCGTTGTATCGAATTCGTGTGTCGTATTGCACTGACGTCTCGAACGTACACTCCTTGTATATCCTCCACTTGGTAGTATCTTCAACTTCTTTCTTCCTTCGCCTCAACGAGGCCGCCATTAGTTAGGTACAGATGCAATGCACTGAAACGATGATAGCGACCAAAGTTGCATGACGAAACTTTGAAAACGGTCTATTGTCCTAGAATTGCTTAACCTGTTGTTGTGCTGTGCACCGAGTCTCGCATTCTGAACTTCCGATGAAGCTCTTGTCTCTCTGTGTGATCTCTGTTCTGGTATTCCTGAGCTGTTGATGCCTTTAAAAAAAACGAGACATCTTTCTACGGAGAGAAAGATTAAGAGCTATGCATTGTCGGGATAGAACCTTGAATCCCGATTCCCCCCCTCATCAGAGATCCGCGGTTTCTGCAACACCAAGAAGTACCGGGACCAAGAACTCGTCCTGGCCGACCTGATCATCGGCACTCAATCTCAGGAGGACTGTCTCCAGCGCTGCCTGCACAGCGGGGACTTTGTGTGTCGCTCCTTCAGCTTCGAGCGGGAGACGCAGACCTGCTTCCTCAGCCACCACACGCGCAAGTCGGCGCCCGACGGTGCCACACTCCGCCTACCGGGCACGGACCTCGTAGAGCTCGGGGCCTGCTTTGACGGTAAGTCCGCGTGGGCGTACAGCATTAACCAGGCAGCACCCCCCCCCCCCCCCCTGCCTCTTCACGTGACAGTAGAGATCATAAGGCCGCGGTCGCAGTGGTCATATTGTCGCGGACGAAAAAGGATAAACAAACGTAAAACTAAAATAAAAGTTTAATCGGCAACTTGGGACTCAAAAGTGTCTGACGTCACTCCACTGTGGTGGCGCTGCTGTCGGCTCTGCGCATGCGCAGAATCTTGGCCTAATGCGAATCTGGCCAGACGCGGGCTTGCTTGCAAACGGTGTGTTGGTGTGGTGTATATTGCGAGCGCGTCCATTAAATAACGTGACCGACCATCGAGCAGCTCGAAGCACCTTCAGATCTAGCGGACACTCTGTGACAGTACAGCCACCCGTGGGGTTGGAAAATGAAAATCCATATGATTGAATTCGTGATCTGAATCTTGAGTTAAATCGTAATTTAAATCGGACGAGTTTTACTATCCTGATTTAAAGCAAATCTTTCCCGCAAAAAGTAATCGCGAAAATAGTTATTGTTTACCGTTTGTCTAACTATAGACCAACTCATGTTTACAAACAAACCCTAGCGGACGCCACCGGCGCCGCGCATGCGCGATGGAGTATGGGCAAGAAGCTCGCCGTCGCCCACAAACGAACCATTGAAATGCAATGTTGTCGGCGTCGGTGTGTGTCCCCGTGCTCTCTTTCACGTTGGAATTGTTGATTCTACGTCTTCCTGGAAATGTCTGACCACTTGAGCCGCCTCAAGGAAATTACCGAGGCTCGTTACCCCGCAAACCTTCGCGTGAATAATGTGACATGCGGCGATTCATTCTGCATGGACGCCGCATGCAGAATGGACGTAAAGCATGATTCGCATGATGAGACTCCGCTCGCAATCTTCAGTCGCGACGTCGCTCAGGGCTGCAAAAGCGTGAACCGTTGCTGAGATGGTCAACGTCGATACTGAAAATCGCAAGCAGAATCGGACCAAGTGAATCAGGAATAACAAGTCGATGATGGCCACTGGTAACAATTGTCAACATATCCTTGTATCTACTGTTTGCACCGAGCCTGCTTACCCCAACCAACCTTCAAACTTAAAAGTCTTTTGAGGCCTGCACCTCTACGAGCCGGTGTCGTCTGAAAGAGCATACGACAATTAGAAAAGTTTGAAAGAGCAAACGACAGTTCGAACGATGAGGCGGCCGTTGGAACGTGAAGACGCACTGAACGTAGTCCGCAGGTGGTCCGTACAACTCGACGGTTTTGCGGCGTTCATGTTGGAACAAAACAAATAAATCTGATGACCACAAGTATCCGTGAATTCAACCCAAAGTGCTTTCCGCCCAAGCAATCGTGGTCCGACGGCGTCTGGTTTTCCCTTTTCACGGCACATATCCCGTTCTCGGACGAACCGAGCACGTGAAAACGAACCTTCAAACCTTTCTCGACTTTTTTTTTTGGTACAGCCCCAGCCACGGCGTTTTGACAAGAAGGCATGTTTTTGTCTGGTTTCTTTCAAAACAACGCAGGAATTGCACGTCTCGCATTGTGACTTCCGCCCACAGCCCCAGACCGGAAGTGCGCTCGACGCGCCACCACCGCGCCGTGACGTAACAGAGTTGAGTTCGTGTATATGCCTTCTACGTGAATGATATGTCTTGTACTGAAATCCAATAATTGTCAAGCAAGAAAGATCTATATCAGGCGCTGAACACGAGCAGAAAGAACTTCTCTTAGCAAATCGGAGCATTAAGCTCTACATCTACATTCCACTTCGTCCGCCAGTAACGTAACGTCCTATTGCAAGTGAACTAGAACACCAAGAAGAAAAAACAAACAAACAATGTTTTATAGCAAGCCTATAAAAACGCAAATGAAAAGTAAATAAAATTTTTAGCAAACTACATATATGAGTCTATTTTTGTTCAATTATGGCGTAGATTATATCAATAATAAGACGTTAATTAACCGCACTTTAAACTTACAGTAATTTCTTCTTCCGCATTGTTATCAGTGATCGGAAGGATAGATCAATCAATTTGCCATGTTTAAAAATACATGCAGCGATAAAGAATCACTATTTTAGCTGCATGAATTTGAATCAAATGAATCTGATTTAAATCAAATTATTCTAATTTAAAGTAAAAAAAATAAATCTTTATTAAAAAAAAAAAAAAGATTGTTATTTACTTTTTTTTTGTCTCGTTTTCGTGCTCCTGGGGCGGCAGCAATTTCAGCACCACGAGGCGCCACAAGTATCGTGAAAGCATTAGTGTGCCTAAATTTAAGAGTGTCTTCAACTTCTTGGTCGGGTTCACGTGGCTCACAGGCCGCGTTGCGAAAGCGTCGATATTCTGGAAGCGTCTTCAAGGTTTGCACAACCTCCTCTCCTTCCACTACCTTTCTTGTCACACAGAAAAATACTTCATGTGCGTGAGCAACCAGTCTGTGCAGGAAATGACCGCCATTAAATTGCGAACGAGCTCCTTGGTTTGAGTTGCTCAATCCCTGGAATCTGGGCTCTCTAAAAGAAGCATTACGCCACACCGACGTTCGTTGTAGACAAGCTAGGGCCATCTCTCGCCATTTATTTGCAGTATCGAGCTGTTGTTCAATTTCCGCAGCGATCATGAAACTTTAGGGCTGACGTGAAAGAAAAGAGCGGGCAGCTATCGCCTATCCAACCTTGCAGCGAAACCTTGGCGTGACCTGTTGGCCGACATTGGAGACGGAGGAAAGGCGATTAAATGCACCGGGTTGCGGTTGCAAATATGACCGGTGTCTGTAGGAGAAGTTCGTAATAGACGAGTTCCCACCGCACGTTATCTCTTCAAGTGTGTGAGAGAATATGGCGTGACCTGATCTTTATCTCGCCTCTAAGATGCTTACGCGCTATGGCTTTCCCTTTTGAATTACAGAGGGGGAAAAAAAGTAAAGAAGTGAATAGCGTGTGAAACATACAAGGGAACGTTACCACCAACGACATCTTCTCGACCAGTTTGAATAAATGTAACTTTCTCGTGAGAGTTTTCCTGCTGCATGCAGCTAATAACATTAGGCCTGGGAATTTTAACCAAAATTAAAGTGCAACACTTAATAACATAAATCAACTCCGGTGCAAAGCCTTTTTTTTTCTAAATTTAATTCTACGGCTTGAAAAAAAAAAAAAAAAAATTGGTCGGGGCAGAGGTGTAGTATGTTGCACGAATTTCCGTAGAACCACAGCCACAGGTGAAGAAACGTTCACGGGCCTGTACCGCATGACGATGTCGGGAGCGCAAGAAGTGAATGCCTGTGGCTCGGAGTCCGGTAGAGGCATATGTGCATCCCCCGCGCCTCCATCTCCGAGGCGCGTATACGAAATTGCGTGCGATTGTTTTTGAACGCTTCGCCGAGTCGCGCGAGAGGATCGCGGGAACTGCCCATGCCGCATAGCACGCGAGCTCGGCCGCTGTCCAGAGCGAGGAGCGAGGATTGTGGATTCACGCCTGCCGGAGAGGCGTCTATCGCTGTTTCGATCGGGCAGGAGCGCGTCCCGTTGTAGCGAGCAAATCAACAAGCCAGCTGATAAGAAAGGACGCGCGTGTTCACAATGCGCCGCTCTCGACAACAGCCGGCGCACCGTCAGGGCGATCTGCGTGACGTCACTTCCGTGAGCAAGTTCTCGTGACATCGATCTCCAACTGTGCACACCTCAAATGCAAAAAAACAAAAAAATAAAAAAACGTAAAAAAACAAAAACAAAAAATACTGCGTCGGCCGGGAATCGAACCCGGGCCACCCGCGTGGCAGGCGAGTATTCTACCACTGAACCACCGACGCTACGAACGTGGGAGATACGCGACTATTTCAGCAGCCTGCTTACAAGATGACCTCAATACCGAGCCCTGTAAGGGCGTTTTAGCGCCAAAAATAGAGCGCGTGCCAGAGGCGACTGTCTCGCAGCAGAACGAAAAATCGGGCTAAATAGTGAATCGCCTCTATGACACTGTGCGCAACCAGCGGAGTGACGGAACCCGAGGAAAAGTTCACTGATCAGAGTCGGACCTCCATTGATTAGCTATGCAGACGTTACCACGAGTCAATCGAGTAAACAGCTAATCTCACGGGCCTTCTTTGGAACGCACGCTCACAGGTCCTGTTGATTGATTCGTCGTGGACGAAATCCTCAATGAACCAAAAAAAAAAAAAAAGAAACGACAATTATGAATAGAATTTAGTAGACTTTATTCAACTTAATGTAAGGGCGCGAACGAGCTGGTGAATATAAAGCATGACAAAAACTCCGAGACTGCCTGTAAAAACGAAACATACACTAAAGCATTTAGTGTCTGTCGGTCTGTCGTTTTTTACCGGGAGTATCATTTTTAGGACTTTATTTGTAATTTTTGTTTTTCGGACGACTACAAACATGATTGTGACGAAAAGAGAGAGACGAAAAAGTCAGCGCGAAGCACTAACTGAAAAATTGAAGAAGTGCGCAAAAAATAGTGCCGTGTGTACACATTCTTTTTTTCCGTGTGTGCTTCGAATTTCTTTCTTTTTTTATCGTAATGTACGAACTAGCTTAATTACCTGTTTATTATATAAAAGAATGAAGCTGCTTAAATGTTTCAACTCTCAGAATGATTAATTTTGCGAAGTATTAAGTTGTTACCGGGGCACAAAGATGTGACTGAATTGCTCGAATTATTTCCGCACATATTAAAGGAAGGACTTGCCCATTTCGCGTCACAGATAATAATCGCAATAGTATTCACTTCGAGAACTCCGAACATTAGTCAATTTCTATCTCGAGGAACAAAATATCGATATGGGTCATTAAGTATTCTGGTCTGACAACGTACTGACGACCACATCAAGATGTGTGTTTTGCTTTATAAGTCCTGCTTTTGTTAAATGAATTAAATCCATTTTTCTAAAGCGTGCATTCACAATTCACAATTGGTACAAGGTCTAAGTGGGACCCTATGCCCTTTTTTTTTATAAATTGGTATTGAGGTTGGTTCGTCATTTCATGTTTTCATAAACCAGATGCCCGGGTCCAGACTGATCCTTCAAACCTTGTAAAACTCTGAATATCATTGATGATGGGAACCCTGGAATTATTTTACTACATTAAGATCCCCCTGAATCACACTCAAAACATTACCATTAGTGAAAGGGAAAGAACGTTTCGACCGCCTCATCCAACTAAAACGCCGAGGAGGTAAAATACACTGGCAACGTAACTTAGGCGGGCCACAAAGGCGAACATCCTCCGGGAAACTACATAGTGAAAGTGCAAAGACTGCAAATCACTAGCTTTCTTGACGTTCGGGGAGACGCAGTGCTTCAGAAGTGAAGTCTGTCTTTTCGTTGAATACGACATTCCTTAAAGCACAATTCCAAGTACTACTCCAGCCTTCTGGGTGCCAGAAGGTTATCGGCACGTCATTGCGAACCCATAAAAATTCGTGATATTTTATTTAAAAATGCAGGGAAACGGTTGGGTGCAGTATCTATTCGCCACATTCTGTAAAGTTTTATTGTCACACATTTTCAAAGTCTGGGAGTTTTTCACGTCACGCGCGCACCCCAGTGATACACGCGTGACGAAATGTCCCTACAGCGTGCAATTCGCGTAGCGAGTGTCGATGAAACGTGTGTCCATGAAAAGTTGTCCACGAAACGTAATTCCACGAAATGAGTTTCGACGAAACGATAAGGACCCTCAGCCTTCAATTAAAAAACAAAATTTAGTACGGAAGCTTTTTATTTTGGGGAGAAAATGCTGGAACGTGCTAAACACATCAACATCTAGAAAAGCAGCTACCGTAGGCCTTTTTGTGGAGCGGAGTATAGCAGACGGCGAAAACACATCTGTGGTTCAGTTTGTTCTTACGATGAAAAGCTTTTTTTTTTTTTTTGTAATGACGTGACGAAAAACCTTCCACAAAAGACACGTAAGAACCGTCGTGATGGTAAAGAAGAAAAAAAGTCGTACCACTTAACATGGCGCGCCTGGACTATTTACGTGCTGTTTGTAACTTTCTCGAGGCACGCGCGTTGGTCGGATAACAAAAAAGTTGCGGCTAAAACTTGACAACTACTAAATACATAAAAGATAGGGCGTTCGGGAGACAGCGCATAGCTTTCAATGACTGAATAAAAATTCGCAGTTGCGACTGTTCCTTGGCAAGAAGTTTCGTTTTCATTTGTCCCACAACGATTGTTGTTTGTTTTATTTTCCGCGGGAAGAAAACGTGGGATTCTTTTTTTTTTTTTTTTCTTTTTCCGCGCTCTGTCACAAACGCAATTTTCCAAATGGACAGTGGGGACGAAAAAAGAGACCACCACCCCCCGCGGGGAATAGCTAGGTCTAAAAACGTCGGTTCGCACTTTCAGAATTCGGGACCGCCCTCGAACATTTTCTTCATCCTTCTTTACTCTTATTTTTACTTTTAGTTTCCCCGATTCTGCGCACAAGATGCTTCGTTTCTTCGGGACGTGTCCTTGCGTCAGTGTTCGAAAACGGGGAACATAACGGAAGAAAAAAGGAACGCAAAAACAAAAGTAAGAAAGAAAAAGGGAAATCTGGAAAGTTTTTCTCCTAGACAGCGCCCGCCCGACAAAGTTTCCGACTCCGTGTATATGCGCGTGATACGAACGCAACACCCTAGTCACTTTTTTGTTGTTGTTGTTTTTTCTTTAGTTTTTTTTTTAAGTTTGCAGCTCGCGTCATCCTGTCGCTTCATACTCTGACGCCTAGACGTCGGAAGTCGAGAGTTACGATGTGTTTAAAAGCACGCTCTTTTTTTTTTTAAGTTTGTTGTCGTGTTTTGCGCTTGTCTCTGGTGTTGTTGATTCTTCTTCTTGTTGTTTTATCCTGCATGCGAATGGAACTATTTAGCTCCGCTAAATATTCCACCGTATCAAAGAACAGAAGGGCACGCTCGCATACTATAGCGCGCATAGGCGCGCTGACAAGCGTGGCATTAAGAGAGCAAGGAGAGATGGGGGTGAAGGGCGGTTGACAGCACCCTGTGTCAAACCGTAACGAGGTGGCTCTACAATAAAAACAAAGAGATAAAAAAGCTTTGTAAAAGATACGCTTCAAATGTACAAAAAAGATAGACACGCTATTACTCGGACGGATGAAGAAAACTGACGAAGTGCGAACAATGGGAGCAGCCGTTTTAACAAAAAATAAGGCAAAAAAAAAGAAGGTAAAACGTCAAGTAAAATAAAAAAATTGCTCATGTGTCAGGGAGTAAAAATGAGAATTCCTTTAAAAAGGCCGAAAAATAGCTAGCAAAAAATAAAAGAATATATAAAAATAATAATAATAAATAAACTCGGGAAGAGTGCTAAAGGGTCCCTTTCCCTTTTTTGACTCTTGAATTATGGGAAAGAAGCTGTTAGTTGCTGTTTTACAGGATAGCGGATGGCCGTTTCCCTGTTTAACGGACTGGAAGATCGCAGAAGCCCTTGCTAAGTTGCTACCACCCACCCCCCCTCTCGCGGGCCATGGAGCTGAAAAAACTGTCGTTGAGTTTGACATTTTGGTGGGACAGGGTGCCGCCTGTATGGGGTCATTTGTTTTCACCCTTTTACTTTAGTTATCTATTGATAGGTTTCAGTATTTTCTCTTTTCCAGATTTGACTTTAACTTTGAGTTTCTTTTTTTCATTTTTTGGCGTGTGTGTGTGTGTGAGGGGGGGGGTGGGGCGGGGCTGTTGCGGAAAGGCGGGTTTCCCTTGGAATGCAATTTTGACAGACGTTTCGTTTTGGAGGCAACATACTGTAAACTTCTTGGGATTTTTTTTTTTCTTCTTTTTTTTTTAGGAAATACATTTTTGGACCCCCGTATCGTTGATAAATAGCCCGCTATTCTGCGACTGTTTCGTTCTTTGAATTTGAGGATGATTTTGAAATGATAGCGATGGCTCTCACTATTTCAGAAAAGTAAATAGACCTAAAAGTAAAACTGTGTTTTAAGGGAAGAGAACTACAGTGGCATTAACCCGACAGTATATTAGACAGACGAAAAGTGGCGGGCACCTAAAACATGCTTGTCTGCGTGGTTCCTTCTTTTTATCAAGACATGATTTCGGAAGTTTTTAGCCGGGTGCCTTGTTTACTTCTCGTTCATATGTGTGGGTGTCAGCCAATAAACTTTGAACGCTTATGTGCAAACGCTAGTGAAAAAAAAAAAGTTACACGAGTTTATTTAATAAACGAATGTATAAGTTCATATAAGACGATATGAGGACTTTTATTTGCCTTATATACACCTCATAAAACTTACATAAATTATGACGTGTTTATTAAAGAAATCAAATCAGAATTTGTTTTTTAATAAAGATTGGTATGGGGAACAAATAGTAGCTCGTTCAAGAATTGATTTCTATAACTGTTCCACGGTAAGAGACGCCATACTCGCTCTGAATATGAACTAAAATAACTATGCGACCGGGAGAAAGAAGGACAAAACGAAATTGAGTACATCTTTTTATTTCCGATTACGCACAGACGGCAAAATGCTTGCTACACAAGAGAAGATCTACGTATAAAATAACTAAATTTAGAAAATGAGCCCCTCGAAATCGTTACTGTTAGCCTGTGAAGAAGGAAGTTCGTTGTTTCGAGAGGTTGAAATAATGTTCCAACTGAATTTAAAGTGAAAATATGGGGTATGCAGTGGGAATTCAAATACAGATGACAAATCGACACAACCTCTTACTAGTACGAAGACACACAGGGCTTAGTAATACGAGGACATAAAAACTGGCATTTACAGACCTGGGCAAGAATCGTGTCACTATTCGTCCGCTCCTGAAAACAGGTCGCCCTTGCAAGTGTTTTCACAGTCCCTACAACCTTGGAGAACGTGTTAGAAGAAGCGATCGTCAATGTGAATACAAATACATAAATATATTTTTTAATACCTGTCATCAAGTGCGACCATCCACTTGCTGGGTGGCTTCAACCTATCATTATAGTTCTATCCTGCAGTGCATTTAACAACAAAAAAAAAAAAACACAAAATTGTTTTGGTACCGATTTAAGTGCCACAAAACAGCAAATATATTATTTAAAACAGAATTTGTTATAGCAGACATGCAAAGGTCAATATCGATTGCTCTGTCAGTGCACACCCTAAGACCCCATGTAATCGAGAGGTGCAGAAATGCCGCTGTTGTCAGAAGTATAGTATACCGCTTTACGGTTTCGGGTCGATAAAGTGTCTATTTATTCACGAAGGTCATGTTCTGACCTTCGTGTCAAAATTAACGACGCATCAAACCGTAAAATAACTGACTTCAAACAAACAAAATCAAAAAAAGAAAACAACGAATTAAGCAAGAAATGGGAAAAACAAACAGAACCGATCCATGGTTCCCTCCTTGAGGAATTTTATACTTCAGAAGAAAAGAAGACACACACTTAGGAAGTTTTATAAAGAAAAAGGTGTTAGGTTGGGAATATATTTTACAGAAGTATAATTGTCTGAAGCGAGATATCGCGGCTAGACAATTTCGTCTTATTTGTTTACTGTTGATTTTTTTTTTCGTATTTTAAAATGTTCTCTCACATTAGGGGCACTAAGGTGGATTTCCAGATCGTATTTTTATGACGCGAACTCCATCTACAAACCCTAGGTATCCTATAAAACCTTAAAATTACGATCAGGCGTGACTTTTGTCGCCCATAAACACGCGACAAAACATCGCGGCACGCCCCTTTGTTTGATATATCTCAGAAAAAGGGGCGTGTTGCGTTGTTTGATCGCCAGGACATAAAACATTCCGAGTACTCGACACCTTTATCCCAAATACGAAAGACAAAGTGGCGACGCGGTCAAGTTTATTTATTTATTTACTTATTTGTTCTGATGGCCGAAGCATTACAAAGAGGGTGGGTAAAAAGGTATATCAACATAAGTAAACCAAAAAACTATGTATAGGCAGGGTTACATCATATCATTATAAATGTCAGATTTGAACAGGTTGGTGACTGTGGCGGAAGCGATGGAGGCGGGGAGGTGGTTCCAGTCGCTGTATTTGGTGGGAATGAAGGAACATAAATGCAAATTGGTTCGTCTGGTACCCACCCTTGAAACCCCCAACCTTGAAAGGATGGTCCTTGCGGGCAGAGTTATATGAAGGCAGCTAGAAAAGTAAGTCACGAGAAACGGGTTAAATGGTAGATCTTGCGAAAAAGACAAAGTCGAGATATAGTACGGCATAAAGCGAGATCGGGTTAGTTTAAATTCAATTTCGTTGCTGCCACGCTATCTGTGCGGAAGTACCTATTAAAAAAAAAATAAAACGCACAAAGCGATTTCCCATGGCTTCTATGTTGAGAATGAGCGAGTTTAAATGGGGGTCCCAAAGTCGATGACGCATATTCAAGTTTGGTCTTACCAAAGTTTTATAACGCAGAAGTTCCAAACTAGAGGAGGCTAAAGAAAAGTTTGGCCTGAGAGTACGATTTGCGTTACCTGTTACTCAGTCAACGTGAGTTCGCCAAGAAAGGTTATCAGTAATGTTAACGCCGAGATATTTGTATGAACTGCGGCGGCATGACGTGAAATTTATGAATTTGCATTTAATAGTGTTGAGTTTAATGACTCGAGTATCACACCGAGAAGATATTTTATCTATAGGTCAGATTGAAGGATGACATGATCAGATGGACTCGTAATGTATCGATAAATGACACAATCATCTGGAAACAATTTTATTGACGAGGAAATGCTAAAAGGTAAGTCGTTATTGTACAGGGTGTCACAAAAGAAAATTTACACGGTCTTTTTTACCGCAAAAATAAACTAGGCATCGCCGAACGCTCATTCTCCGCCCAAAGGTAGCGCTATAGAGGTCACAACCAGATGCCAAAGTTTTAGCCCGATCCGATAACTTAGTCAAAAGTTATAACCGATTTCCTGAACATTTCAATGGGAAAATGGCGGCCAACGGAGTTTTCGAACACATGGGGCTCTATAGAACCAGAAACCAAAAACGGGCAAAAATGGGCTCCATTTTCCCATTGAAATTTTCAGAAAATCACTTATAACTTTTGATTAAGTTATCGGATCGGGCTGAAACTTTGGCATCTGGTTGTGACCTCTAGCTCTACCTTTGGGCGGAGAATGAGCGTTCGGCGATGCCTAGTTTATTTTTACGGTAAAAAAGACCGTGTAAATTTTCTTTTGTGACACCCTGTAGATGAGAAACAATAGGGGTCCTAAGCACTGATCCTTGTGGGACGCCAGACATTACAGGGAACGAAGAGGAGTTCAGTTGATTAGCACCTACAAATCGCGTGCGGTTAGACAGGAAGGATTCAATTCATTTTAAACGGTATAGGGTCCAGATTAAGTTTACTTAGTTTGTAAAAAAAACAATTTATGGTAGACGGTATCAAAAGCTTTGGAGAAGTCAATGAAAATGCAGTAAACAGTTGAGGAACTATCTAGAGCAGAAAATAAGTCATTAGTAAAGGATAGAAGAGTCTAGCATGAGTAATTTTTCCTGAAGCCCTGTTGATGAACACTAAAAAAAGAATTTGATTCGAGAGACTGTACAATATGACAGTCCATTACATCTTCCAGGAGTTTGCACGGTATAATGGTTAGAGAAATAGGACGATAATTATTGGGACAATGCGTGCTACCACACTTGTGCAGGGGAACTACCTTTCCCATTCTCCAGATGTCTGGAAGCAGAGATGATTCTAATGACTGCGAAAAAATCTCTGACACTATTATTGAGAAACAAGCTTTTTTTTTTTTTTTTAGAAATTTGGTATTATTACCGTCATCACCAGGACGCGCAGAAAGCTTCAAGTTTTGAATAGGTTTATGTATTCCATACCAATCAATAACTATGGAATCCATTGGGAAAAAATGATAGGCAGAAATATTAGAAAACACGGGCAATGCAACGTCAAAAAAAAAAAATGAAAAGGCATAATTCAAAACATTCACTTTCTCTCGGAACGACCAGTTCACTACCAGTTGTCAATTGCTTTTTTTCGTCACCGTTGACCACATGCCAACATTTAAGCGAGTTAGTTTTGAGCAACGATGGAAGTGTTGGCTGAAAGGAAGTATCCTTAGCAAGATGCAGCACTCGTGCATACTCATCTTCGGCACGATATGATAGGCAGCCCATCTTTCCGGAATCGTTGACAGTTTGGCTTTTCTAAAAAGACGCTTCTTTTGATTCAGCAATCTTCTTAACGATGGCGTAAACCAAGGCGATGGCGTATTTTTAATCTTGCGAAGAGGTATGTTCGATTAGTTGGCTGATTTACTTTGTATTTGAACAGAAGCCAGTTTTCTTTTGTAGTTCTCTAGGAAAACCTCAGAAAGAACTGGTGCGAAAAGGCCTCGAGTTCTGCATTGATTGAAATGTAACCGGCTCTATGTAGTCTCCTATTAACTTCATAGTATTAAATCTGCTAGGCGAAGTGTTGTGGACAAAAAAAGAGAATAACAGAAGTGCCACTTGTCTGGGTAAGAGTGAAAGTCATTGAATCTCATATAAATCTGAGAAAACACCGGTGGGTGAGTTAAGCGGCCGATAACAATTACAGAAATTTGCATCCTTGTGATTTATACGAATGCACACGCAAACCAATTCAGTCGGAAAGGCAAGTGAAACATTGAAAGAAACCAACTCGTCAGAAACCGCAATCAAAACACCACCACCGGATTTAGTACCACGATCGCATCTATAGAAACTATAGACTTTTTTGCGCAATTTAAAATTTCTGAGCTGTTTACTTCGGCGGACAGCCACGTTTCGGTTAAAGTCACAACGTCAGAAAGGCACGTGTCAACGAGCGATGATAACGCATCGCGTTTGTTGATGACGCTCCGAATGTTACAGTCCAAGGAGGGAAAATCCCGTGTGAATGTGGTAGTGCGTGTATAGTCACTGTCAGTTGAGACGATGGTTGTCTGGAGGGTGCTCCAGAATAATCATTGAAATAATTGAAGGGACACCACTGTTCGTTTCAATTTCGCTCCGACTCTCAGTAATAAGACAGTACGTACAAGTTTTTTTTTCTGATTACTATTCTGTGGTACTTCAAGGAGAAAGGTTGCCCGCAGGCTTTAGCGAAGTCCAGAAGCTCTTTCTGAGTTGCGCGTGCTGCTTTAAAGAAATCTTTGTTGACAGAAAAGCCTGCACCTCGCAGTTTAGCCTTTTGGGAGAGAATTGTTTATCTGATTTTGAAGTACGTAAAGCGCACAATCACTGGGCGACATTTGTTAGCTACAAACGTTGAACGTTCTAAGCCATTTAACTCTAGAAATTCCATCCTCAGGTAACTGGATACTGAATGAATTAGAAATAACTGTCCGCACTTTTTCTTCGAAGACGACCCACGTTTCTGTGTTTCCAGTCGGTAATGCCGTAAAACACCAAATTGTCTCTTAGGAGACCGATCTTCGCAGTCGTCTAACCGGGATATTAGGGCGGCATTTTCACTTCGGAATGTCGTCATCACCATGTCTTGCAGATTGAATTCGTCAATACGTTCTTCGAAAGAGCTAACGTTTTTTTTATTAACGGCTAATCTAGTTGTTAAATCGGACACTTTGCAATCTAAGAATTTCTAATTTTTTTACTTCATCGATGGATGTCAATAGAATGTCATGTTTCTCGTTTAGATCCACTGATGGACCCCTAATGGCGGTTAATACCCCATTTTGCTGTTTAATCATATATATTCCTTTGGAGAACCTGGCTTTCGTTCTACGTCTCCATCAATAAGAATCGTTTTCTTATCGTGAACACTTTTATGCCGCTAAACTAAACACACAAATGCTCCCGGCAACGCATAAGAACACATGACAAAGGAAGAGACCAAGGCATGTGGGAATGACAATAGCAGCAAACAGACGTTCTAAGACTTTTTAGAATAAAGAGATGGAGCAGAACAAACCTGGGATGAAAAAGCAGAAGAGGTTTTTGCAGCCATCCAAGCTGCTGCCTTCACGTGCCCCCCAGTTATATCATGGTTCATGATTCAACTGGAAACAGCGCACAAATAAAAAGACGAGGACGGTGTATATAAGACAAACGCTGGGCTTCAACTGATTATTTGATAAAAAAATAATAAAAAACATTGAGCAAACTATTTTCGTCACTATCCCGTCGACACGAGCTTCAAAAAGGCTACCTAATTCTTTTGAAGACAAATCCAAGTTCGACTGCCGCCATGGTTCGCCTTCCTTTCCTATCTCAAACGCTTCAGCGATTGACACATAGGAAAGGAAAGACGGGCCGTTGTGTCAACCACCGAGCGCCCGAGCACGCGCTCTCGCTGAAATCAACTGTGGGAGGGCACCTGCCCTTACACTGTGTGACCTGCAAATGCAATCCAAACTTTGACTGTATCGAAAGACGTTGATAAAACTGCAAGAGAACTGCTGGAAGCGTTTGAGATAAGAAAGGAAGGCGGAACGTCCGTGAGTCAAAGTTTGATTTGTTTATATAAGAATGAGGTAGCCTTCTTGAAGCGCGTGTCGACGCGATATTGTTGTGGACTGTTTGCTTGACGTTTTTGATGCGAAGCAATTCTTTAGCTGCCTTTATCCCGAAGCATCTGGCCTCGTAATAGACGAAGGAGCTAAACCCGCGCCGCGCATATACGGAGCGGTAGTATACGTACTTCTTTACATTCGCACCCAGGTTATGAAGCAATCAGTCAAAACCGACCTCGAAGTGACGCGCTGCAGTCGCGGTGACGTCAATGATTGCGTCGTAAACCGTTTATGAAACCCGATCTTGAGGCACTCGTCGTGTCAGATGAGTTGAGGCCTTGTAAGCGACCACCACCCACAGAAGAGGAGCTCCTCGAGAGGAAACG
Source organism: Ixodes persulcatus (assembly GCA_013358835.2). Lineage (NCBI taxonomy): Eukaryota > Metazoa > Arthropoda > Arachnida > Ixodida > Ixodidae > Ixodes > Ixodes persulcatus. Next base: position 338,346 of record JABSTQ010000943.1, read on the forward strand.
GCGTCGTGCAGCCGCCGTGAGTCGCCGACACGGAACGAAAGCGGACGATGGGAACTCAGTGCCCACAACAAGACATGGCAGTGTCATCGACCTCGTGTTTACTAGGGAAGTCGACGTATACACTTCCAAGCACGCCTCATACTTGACTTTGCACGTACCGTTTGTCTCGATACTAGCAATCGACCGTGAAGACTATAACAACATCGACAGCATGGATTAGTAAAGTGTTTGTTTAAAATTTGCGTTGTTTTATTCATAGTGAGCTGGGTCGTGAGTTCCGATGTGGATATATCTGTCATCGTAACAAAACCTGTCCTCTTCTTGGAGGGGACGTCGTGAGTCTTCATACACGATGCGTCGCACATCGGAGACAACCAGCATAGTGGTTTTTCTTTCATTAAATGATCAGTTGAAGTCCAGCGCTTGTCGCGTCTACACCTTCCTCGTCTTCGTTATTTGTGGCCAGTTTCCATTTGTATGAAAGTCGCAAAGTCCACAGATTATCGTCGCGTCCGCTAGCGTCATCTCTTGGATCTGTGCCTGGATTGAAAACCTGTCCCCTCCAAAGCATTTGTATTCGTGCAAAGCGTCCAGTACTCATGCCCAATCAGGTATTTGAGGATATAATGTAATAGAGGCACTCCGAGTCCTGAGTTCAACCGTTCGAAAGCATGATGTTTTCTTATGCGTTTCTTAGCAATGCCTAAATACCCGTGATAACAAAGCAATGCAAATTAAGTGCACAAATGTTGCACTTTTATGAAACAAAAACGCAGACTTGAAATATATAATTTAGTGTACTTAAGCGTACCTTCAGTATACGTTTTAGTGTACTTTGTATTTTAGCGGTGTGGTTCACAATTTGACCCTGTCTGCAAGTACAAGGTGTCCATACTAAAAGCATGTTTATTGTACAATTAGCAACTAAAAGGCATTCCTCGCGAAAAGTTGCATTAAGTACGTTTGTGTCATTTTAGTGTCTTGTATTTTTTACCAAGGGAAAGGCAGTGTTGTACGGAACGGCGTTCCTGGAACGCGTTCCGTTTAGGAGGAACGAAGGAACGCCGCAGTTCTATTTTGCACCGGTGGAACTGGAACGGGAACTCGTTACATTTTTACTGGAACGGAAAAAAAAACAAAAACGGCGTTCCTTTTTTTTCGTTCTGTCGGGTAATCTTTATTTTATTTCGAAGAGGGAAATTCTAGAAGTTTAAAACAATATCTTTACGAAGAGCAGGATCTCGTCAACGTTTTAGTTACTTATCTTAGGGTTTATTTTGTTTGGCCCTCGCTTGGTAACAGTCGGGTGCAGGATAGCTAGTGATATTGATTTTTTTTCAGTGCCCGAGGTTCCGGTACAAAAAGCAAAACCTTTAGTCCAAGAAAAAGAAACAGAAAGAGGGACGTTTCAAACTCAGCTCCCTTCTTTGCTGCCACGAATCCTCATACACCCAGAAATCTAAGGCCGACTACAGCCATCACTGAACTTTCACAAAAAAACCTACAGTTGCAACAAAAGAACAGGTTACTAGACATCGAACGCACCCTTGTATCCCGAACATTCATCACCTAAAAGATAACCAAAAATTAACCTTTATTCCTTCTCCCCTTGTCCCCCACCTTCAAACTGAACAACGAACCCAACCTTCGCGAAGAAGGACTTCTAGTTTTCAAGACTGACCTTCCAAAAGCCCTACCCTCTTCTTCACTTGCTCGTCTTGCGGACAGCAATGTCGAGAAGTAACTGTTGTTAAGTTCGAACAAGGGACTTTGTTAGATTGAAACGTGTGAGGTTGTTGTAAAACGCTCGTGCAATGTTGGGTAACAGTACATTTGGCTCGTCTGAGTCGCCCACCATAAAAATGAATATGGTTAAAAACTGAGGTTTTTAAAGGTGAATATATCACCAAATGAAACCCTTTTTCCACTTCTTTTCTTTTCCTGGCGACCTTCCATCACGGCATTCAAATTCGTATGTTTCCATTTGATGGGATAGATAAAAAAAGAGAAAACTTTGTTTGATCTAACTGAATATGGTAATCAGCAAAATACAAATGTAACGTGTATGTAACAATACGTTCTATTTTTTTAACTGTAACGGGGACGAGTTCCTTTCTCTCAGATGGAACTTGTAACGGAAACGCGTTCCAAAAATCAGAAGGAACGAGGAACGAACTTTTGTTCCTTTTTTTTAAGGAACACATGTACAACACTGGAGAAAGGGTACACTGTTTGTCATATGGAACCACGACAACAGCATGCTAAGTTGGATCACTGGCGTTAGTTGAAAGAGCAATACCCAGACTGACTGCGTGTTTTGCATCTCTTTCCAAGTTTTATTAATTATGCACGCGGTATTTTCGTGACTCGATTCGAGAGTGCATGGCCAGAGAGCTACTCGCTGTGTCCACGGCATGTCCGCGTCACGTACATTCCTCATCCCGCGCTTTTTTTGGAGGACCACGGGGGGACAAAGGCGGGACGGACGTTATCTCCCCATCTTACGGTCGAGTGGCGGCACATTTAGCTAATTTGAGGAATCCTTTGTTCGCCCTCGTGCCTCGAAGCGCTTTGTCAGGCCGCGTGCGCGATGAACGAGAAAGCAAAATTCCAGTACCATTGTCTTCTTCCTGAATACCTTTTGTTCCCTTTCGCTGGACCCTCAACGACGTGTTCGCATTGAAAAAAACAAATTAGAACTAACTCTCCTGTTTCTTTTTGTGTGTGTGTGTGTTTTTTTTTTCCCCACATGATTAGATTTAATATATATACATTGCTCTTGTTTCTTCTTTCTTCTTTTTGCCACAGGAATGTGTCGCAATCTTTATTTCAAGGATGACTTCAGTACAACTCCTTTGTTATCTTTTGTTGTCCCGTAATGAAAACGCTATTGCTACGTTTTCGCTGGTGGATTTGGTACGCGGTGTTATTTTTCATGTAATTTCGTGTAAGTAAAAACTTAACAAAAAACATATTCTACGGTACAAAATTTGCTGGAGTGCTTTGTTGGCGTGTTGTATGGTCGAAAACTGAGATTGATTCAGTTCGTAAAAACGATGTCAGAACTTCTTTTTTTTTTCTTGCAAAATGGCCCGGTGACGGTATTGTATGATTCTTTTCGGTGTGTAATGCGAGGGCAGACAGCATACACAAAATGAAGACTTTAATCAACATGCCAACCTTCTCTTTTCTCCCTATGTTTTAGTGTCTGGAAGAAGATTAATGTGGCAGCGAAAATGAAAAGAAAGTACCCTAAACCACTGTATATTTTAATAACTTGTGAAGCTGTGACATTTGTCCTAGTATGTCTCTTTCTACGTATCCGTAGGAGTATGACTACAATTGTTTGAATCTGTATTTTTATCACCTTCTTTTATATCGTATTTTTAATAACATAACCAGACATTTAACACAGCACTACATGAGAGAAAATTTGACCGCTCACGGGGCACAATGCGTCAATAAATTTGAATTCACTTTTCTCTCTTCAAAATTTACTCTCGGGGATGTTTACATTATGTATTTTCGATTTTTACATGTCGAGCTTTCAAGAAAATTTTAAACACACAACCCGTAAGGGGAAACAGCGACAGCCGAGGTGCAACGTCGGAGCCGCTAGGTGTCGTTTCGGAGCAGATGGACCGAATGAACGGTAAAGGAGCCAACGCGCACCATAGAGTCCGCAAAGGCGTTTCATATAAAACCGAGAAACACACAGGACGAAAATTCCGTAGCGTTTTGGAACCAATTGGGGTGCATTAAGTAGAGATCACTTTAGATTCTGCGTAAGATGGGGGCGTGTTTTCGTACCTCACTTCGGTAAAAAAGAGTCACATGTGCTAAACGAAAAAGCACCGAATAAACAGGGACAAGGAAGCAGACAAGACGAAGTGCACTCTCAAGTAAAGGTTTATTGAAACAAACACACAATGTTCATACCATCTTTCTGTCTATTTGTTTAGAAAATGAAAGGCTTATCTGTGAGGTACCTTGACGGGGCGCTAGAGCCCTTGCTTTCTGACACAAAATGTATCGTAATATTTAAGGCAGTTCTGTCTGCGTATGTCCCGAGAATCGTTGTTTGTGCTAATTCTGGGTCACATGGACACCTATCCCGGTGCACTGCCAGGTTGCCCAGCGGGTGACTGTTTCTACTGGACATGCATGCTATCCTGCAACCATGCATGACCATGCATAGTTACTTGCTTACTTGTTATCTTAATATCCCGTGGAATATTTTGGCGGAGTGCGGAAAATGGCTCGCGTCGATAGGGAGCGCGGTCGACGGCGCGAAACCGCGAAGTGTCCCACTAACAGCTATCGCTGTAATATCGCCGTGAAAAGGAAACAACCGAAAATGGTGGTCAAGTGAGGGAGCCTAATGGGCCGTCGCATGACGTGTCACCGACAGCATACGAAATCCAGGGTATGGCCCATTGATGTTCACGCGTCTTGCTTCGTGATTGGTTGTTCGGCGTTCTTATCGGCTAATGCGGCGATCTGATTGGCTGCGAAGAAATAATAAGACATTCGGGGCTCACCACGCCCTGCCTTGCTCAAGCTGGCAGTGACGATTGTCGCAGAAGTGTTATGTCGGGTTTAACACCGAGTCTATCATGTTTAACAGTCAACAGTCAATGTCCGAATCGAACAAAAGTTTGATTCGGACATTTAAATGTTGTCCTCGCAAGGCTTTCTGCCATGAACCTCGAGTGGATGAATGGCGCTTCGGGTTTTTTTTTTACAGTCGGTCATGCACCCAGAAATTGAGTGGTCTCGAGCAAAAATGATATGAGAAGAGTAGCTACCTAAGAATTATTCGTAGTGTCAGTCTTACTGTAAAAAAAAAAAAGAAGAAACAACTTGGTTTTTGTTTTTAAGAAATAAGGCAAATTCTCTCGTGCTATCCATTAGCGTTTTAATAATCACGGACGACGACAATGTACATTTACTGCAATTGGTTCTTGTTATTATTTTTTTTTGTGGAACATGCGACGCGGTAGTAAGTGCATGTTTTCTGTTTTGTGTTCTTGTGTACCTTCACACTCGTGTAGCAGTCCCCAAAAAGCCGACATCATCAATAAATAACAATTTGAATAAAAATAGACGTGCAGACAATGGGATTGGTTGGAAAGCTGTTGCTTCCGGCGCCAAGAGAGATTTAGCGTTTGGCCGCCCTAAACGATGTTTAAAGTCCCCCCCCCCCCCCTCCCCGCCCCCGGTCGTCGGAAACAAACGTGCACACACCATTCCTTAGTCATTTTTAAAAGTGTGTTCTGGGCTTCCTTCGTGATGCAGTGGGTCACGGGCTTAGCTCGACAAGAGTTGACGCCACTATAGCCGTCCTTCAAAATTGGCCGGCCCATAAATTTGGTCGCCCTTGGCAGCTGCCTTCTCTGCCTATGCGGAATGCAAGTTCGTCTGCTTCTTGCACATGGGGCTGCGATGATGTCAGAACGCCGAGCTCTTATTGGCCGATTAAAAAAAAATAGTGGGTAGACTTCAAGGCATCTAGTGTTGAGGTCTACCAACTATCCTTCCAACCGAAGCCAATCAGAGCTCGGCGTCGCTGTGACGTCAACGCAACCTCTGCGCCAGAAGCAGACGACTTGCTCTCCGGATGAATAAGTTTTCCCGTGATCGAGCGGGCTTGTGCCTTAGGCTTAGAGCCCGAAACATGTTCGTGTTACTGTACGATGGACCGCGAACGTTGGTTTTAACGTTTCTGAACTGCGACTGCGTAAACACCACACTTGTGGCCAGTCCACACATTTACGTATGAGCGTTACCGAGCGCGTCGCAATCGCTTATGACAGCTCACAACGAGAGACTACACTGGCGCCTATCGGGTAAGCCTGTGAAACGCCTGCGATCTGGGTAAATTTTCTAATTTATTTTTATGTATTACACTTTAACCGCGGACTTGAAGTGCTTTTGCCAATGTTACGGGCAATCGTTATTTCCATGGACAGCGTAGAGACCTTTTCTCGCAGATACTGTCAAATCTACAGTCTGGTTATACGCAGTGTACACGATGGAAACGCACGTTCATTTTCCATTTGGTGATCGCGCTTCGACAACCCAGTCCAAGTTGCATCAATGCAGAGCGTTCAGCGAGAAGACTCACGCACCCTCTCTCTGTTCACTGTCTGTAGTGTTCGTCGACTGCGAGCCTCAAGTGATGAGGGCCCGCGTCAAGAGCAACATGGTGTTCAAGGGCAAGGTGTACGCCCGCGGACGACCTACGACCTGCTCGCAGGACATCAGCAGCAGCATGGACTTCACCCTTCCCATCCAGCTGTCCGGCTCCGACTGCGGCACCATCAGCAAGGTGCGTAGTCCGAAGGTCCTCTTACACTGGTTATAAAAAAAAAAAAAAAAAAAGTCTGCAGTCATGTTCGAGACATGCACATGTATGAAACAAACATGCTTCAAAAATGCTAGAAACGTACGTCCGCAGATAATCCTGTCATTGGGGGCGTTTTAGCAAACCGTTCCCGTGTTCCGCGTACAGCACTCCGGTATAGTGCGGTACGCGAAACACGGTGACGGTTTGCTAAAAGTTCCCATTAAGTGTGTGACGAACACCGTGCCTTCCGTATAATTACGGGCGGTGTGACTGCGGCTTGAGTCACTGAAAGGATGAGAACGGTAGGGAGGTCCTTCGGTTGTCCCGCCTCCAGCCCGAGTTTCCTACCTTCGATAACGCTTTGGCATCTCGTGACATACGAACGTTCGCGAGCAGCCGAAGCACCACGGAGGGCAACGGGCGCGTACTGGGGGCCGGGCATTCCGAAGAGACGCCATGCCGTTCCCACCCTGTCAGTGACTATAGTCACAATCGAAATAGTGAGCGGACGACTTTGTTCGTCCGCTGTACATCTTACGGCTCCTTTGGGGTAATGCCTATACGTGATCTAGCACGAGGCTAACAACACGAGGCAATGCTCGCAATATATCGCGCTGGAAGAGTTTGGAATTTGAAGTCGTTGCTCTTGAAGCTGTTTCCACGTCCCCAGTATTATCGAACGATTAGATTTATTATTTTATTTGACAGCGTGCCCACGAACTTCACTCTGCTGCAGGCTTAGAGCTGCAAATGCAAATAGGTTCGCGCTTGCACGGGAGCACTAGTGTCAGTGTATTCTTCTTGCCTACGATCTCATCTCGAGCTCCTTGTGGTTGCAGATCACTATGGCTTAATTCCACGAAATACGCAAGCAACAAACGTCGAAATACATATGTTTTTACCAAATGAAGTGTAAGCGGGCGATTTTTTTTTTTTTTTCTGAAGGGGTATTACCTTGATGAGCAGCCGCAATCTTTAAGCAAGAAAACTTTATTCTATCTAGTCATTTTTTGATGGGACGGATCTGGGCTAATATAGCAGTCGTTTTGCGCATCGTGTAGAAAATAAAACACATAAACAAACAGGCGTAGACCAATCAGTGATGGTGTACCAACCTCAAGGGTAATCAGCGTGATCGAAGAACATTGTTCGGACGGAACCGTGCGAAATATTTTTGGGGCAATCGACAAATCTTCGTCGTTCATCACTTTTTTTGTTGCACATGGTATGTGACTTCCATTGCCGTCCAACAATTGACTCGGTGCCAACTATCATTTCAAGCACTTTTCGCGACATGGGTATCACAAAAAAAAAAAAAAAAATTCGTACACGATATGAAGTTTACGTCGTGATGTGCACAAAATGAACTCCAGAAAAAAAAAAACATTGATAGATGTCCCACACATGCGAATCCACATTGCAGGCGGCACGAACTCCACGATTCTCCGGTATATCATCGTGAAACGCGCCACACGAAATCTCTGCCATACCGCATACCACCATTTCACATTCACGATCACAAAAGGTCACCGGCCAGCGTGCGGACGAGAGAACACGGGCACGAACTCGCAAATTGCATCTCCCTGTTGTCATCCATCACCACCACAAGAACAACAACAACAATAACGACCAGCTGCAGCTAGAGAACAGAATGTACGATATACTTTCTCGGGTGCTGCCCCCCTCCCCCCACCCCCCATGCTTCGTTTGTTGATACCGCCCCTGTCTCTTTCTCACTACTGCACCCAGTTTGTCGGTGCGCTGATTTGGGAGCCATGTGCTTTCTTTTCGTTTCCTCGCTCGTGGCCTCCCCTGAAATATATGCGCTTGCGTACGTGCTTCGGCGATGTTTGTCTTGCTGCGGGACTGCTTGCTATTCAAACGAAGACGGATCTCCAGTGCGGTTCCGTCGGAGCCCAGCGGAGAATCTGTTTTCATTTGGTTCGTCGGGAGGGTTCGTTGGGAGGAGGGTTTGTACGAGAGGTGTGTCGGTAGGAGAGTTGAAGCCCCGACGACCTCCCCATTTTCTCGCGGTGGGTTTCTCCTTGTTGCGTGTATAACGTAAAAGAAAAAAAAAATATGAGCAAAACTTTAAATGAGTTCCGTGACGGATCCGGCCCTAGAAAATGCGTTGTGGAGTTTGTGAACTGAATACGCTGATAGCCCCCTTTTAACCCCGAGCTTAGCGTGCCATCTATACAATTTCATAGGCGTTTCGCAGTATTGCGATTAGGTTTTGATGGAGCACTTGGGATAAAACAGCCCCGTCTGTAGACCGACGCGCAGCTTCAACATCACCCCGCTTCGGTGGCGCTGCTGTAGACATGGTGCATATACGCAAATGCTTCACTTGGCGCGAATTTTGTGTCTGCGCACGTTCTGTGCATCTGGTGTGGGCATATATACATGCATGCGTGGGCTCGTGTGTAAACAGCCCGGTGGCGTGTTACGGATACCGTCAGGGGGAACCGTATTGGTCCTTGCGATGAACTGCGAGGTATCTGTGGTTCTCCAATTCGTAATACAGGATTTGTCGTTCCATTTACGTATAGTCTTTCATCGTGTTGCTGGAGTCTAGAATGTTGCATTTTGTTCAACAAGTAGTTCCCCTTCAGGTGGGCAGTGAACTCAAATACCGATGTCCCCCACAGGCGAATGAGCTAACTAAGCATTTAGTGGGGTTCCTCGAGCAATATCTTATCAACTTGTGATGGCGTGTTTTTCTAGTCTAGATTGGCATTTGTATCGAAGTTCGAGCTTCCCACATTAAAATAGCCCATATACAGGATTGATCGAATTAATTAAGAACGGCTAACATAGAAATTGGAGACTAAGTACTATATATTCTTTAATTCATTTTTCTTTATACCTCTAAACACCCAGCAAATAATGCATAAGGGAAGATGAACATGTAAAAAGTAGACAAAACCAAATTAATAAGATAGTTTACAAACAAATTAATCGAGTCTTTACAAAATTAAGATCATTAAGTCAACTTTTCTTGAAGCATATATATTGCTGTCTGCATCGGAACGTGTGTTAAATTAATCTCTGGTTATTTGTCAGTGACCATGAAAAACCACATATACCGGCTGATTGACGATGACGACCACTCAATTACAGCTGATAGGTTACGGACAAAAATAATTGAACCAAAACCTATTACACGTTTACAACGCTTACGCTTACGAAGTTACCGCTTTGTTCTTCGCATTCGTTTCTCCGGACTGTCTTCACTGTTGACAATTCAACGTCCACAAAGTGTAACCTTCCCCCTCGTCGCAAAGCTACAAGTAAATGCGTGCTTGGTTCCAGACGGAGGGCCACTTCTCAAACGTGCTGGTCATCCAGAGTAACGACCAGGTGGTGACAGGCCATGGACAAAGCCATCGGCGTGTCGTGCACCTTCGACGTCGGGAACAAGACCGAGTTTGCCGCAGCCAAGGTCTCGTGAGTACTACGTTGTTCTGCCTCTGACAGAGCGTTGACAGGACGCTATCCTTTTAAAGCGCGCAGTGTTTTTGAACGGTACCCCTAATCCCATAAATTTTTTCTCTCTCCGTCCGTGCACTTAGTGACTTATACATAACTCCCCGTAGCCCGCTCCCAGGCTGAGTCCAACATCCCACCCATCGCCAGGATTTCCCACACAACGTACACAAAGCTATAGACTATACTATACCCCTCCCCCCTCCTTCCCCAGGCTCTCGATCCTGGATCAGATAAACATGGGCACCTTAGGATGAACCCCTGGGTGCAGTTTCCCGCTAAATTTAGCGGGCAAATTGACGCTATCTGACGTCGATGGATAACGTGACAACACGACTTTACACCGTAATCTCAACTGCCCCGCTAAATTTAGCGAAGAAATTGTTAAACAGTACTGCCTTGTTCGCCCCACGAAAGGACTGCTTAATTTCTTCGCAACAAATTGAAACGATCGCTCTTTAGGTAGTTCATTCCATGCATTTAATAACTAAAAACAAAAGTCGCTGACATTTTTTTTTTTTTTGTATGTGGCTAAGAGTGAGTACTGAACGAATCCCTTCACCCACGTGTAAGAACTTCAGTGATCTACGTGATTAGAGTACAAAACGGACTTCCGCACCCCGTTACAATTTGTTTTTGCTAAACATTACTGCCAAGTGATATAGATGTCAATCAAAGACATTTCGCCGTAAGTAGAAGCGCAGTGAAATATATAGACCTTTGCAAAAATTGCCTTCTGCGCGCTGCCATCTTTGTCTGCTGAGCTGTGGAACGCCTTCTGAGCATGGTCTGTTGGCCTGCTGTGCGGTATATCGGATGCTGCGCATGTGTCCACAGCTCAGTGACTTAGCATTTTCCGCCCGGGCGCTTCGTTCGAGACTGCCGCTGAAAAGGTCTATAGAAGGCAGACACACATGGGACACATGTAGTAAAACTGGAAGGTCACGAACTTATTCACCGTGCTCGATTGGTTTAGACAAGGATCGAACAACCGCAGAATTATGGGTAATCTTGTGACGTTGCGTTGTTGCGACGTTGCGTTGCGTCGTAACGTCATGACGTCGTGCTCTAAACTTAGGGTGAAACAAAGTATATAGGATGTGCTCTTATATAACAAATTACCGATTTCCTCGCCCTTCCTCCCTTAGCAAAAAGAGGCCGTACTTAAAACGAATTTGAAATATATTGAATATGAATATTCATTTTGTATTCATTCTGTATTATTTTGTCCGCATTCGAAATACGCACGTAATGTATTCAAAATATATCATAAATATTGATCAGAAAATATTTTAGATATACCAAAAATATAATTCCTTCCCCCTCAAGATGTCATTTGTGTCCTAAAAAGCGGCTACACAATTTTTTTGTTAGTAAATGCATTTTTGTGTAGTATTTGAAGACTCTAATAAATACATCCCACAACTACACATCAGAAACGAACACAAACACAAAGACCACGACGCACTGGACACCTGAATCACAGTCCCGTTGACTGCTCTAGAGCCTTATATAGCCTACATATTTAAGGTAATCATTTGGCCGGTGACCAGCTCTGCACTTATTAAGGCTCTAAGTATTCTATCTTCTCCTAGGGAGTCTGTCAAATGAGAAACAGTGTTTTGAAGTTCGTGGACGATATATCTTACTAAAAAGCATTGGTACAACTAATATTAATTTGGCGTTTGGCGCAGTCGCTAAAACAATATCCACAAAAACGGCTTCTAGAAGAAATGTTATTGCTTCTCTGCATAGCACCCCTCAGGATGAAGCGAGTCAAGCTAGTTTCTTCACTTTAAAATAGTAATTTTGCTTTTCTTTACTAGTTGACTATTTAATACGGTCATTAACGTCACTATATTAAAGTCACTACTCACATCACATACAATGGCGAGTATACACATTCAGTGAACTAACGCATGCGCTAACACAATTCCACGCCAAACATATATGCTCACTGCTCTTGCTGAAGCTTTCCAGCATCAGCAAGTATTGTGGTTGTAGTTCCCGAACCCCGTTTGTGATTGGTGTGCAAGAAACTCATCAGGTGTGTTCTTGATAGAAAAAAAAACAATAACATAAACTTCTCTGATTCATCAGTTTGATGCTGCACAACTCAATTGACAAACTAATTAAATGTTGTATTTAGGCAGTTCAATGTACTCCACATCTGCTTGAAGTGAATTTCTGATAGGCAAGCTTTTCATACTTTGGTAGTTTAAGTAAAACTACCAAATTATTGCAGTCAAAACGTACTTAGGGTATAACAGAACAGTATTTACGATTTCTAGGTATTTTAAGAGCATTCTGCACATATTTTTGATCGCTGCCTTTTTTTAGAGTTGTAGTATATTTTGCATGAAATAATCTAATATTTTAAGAAATCTAATTAAAAGGTATTTTGTGCCTACCAATTTAGTATTTACATATTTCAGAACGCATGAAGAGGACTTCAAATGTAGTTTAAATAAAGGCATTTTAAAACTATTTTCAGAAATATATTTTAGAACTAAGTAAAAAAAAAAGAAGTGTGTATTTTCGGTATATTTTTTGTGTACTTACAATTATGAGCTGTACTTCAAATATACTCAAATTAGAATGTGGTATATTTCAAACGTCTTAGTTTTCGCTAAGGGCTGTAATGGCCTACGGGCCATCAAGGTTCTATAAATCAAGATGATGATGATGATGATGATGAAGATGATAATGAAGATGATGATGACAGTAGGCATACTCGAATGCTTGCACGACTAATGTAACGTCATGTACATGGAAGAAACACGCCACGGACAGTGTCTGCTAACTGTCTTTTTGTACCGTGTATCAGCGATGGGACAGCGGCTCAATAGACAAAACATAAATGTCTCGTCGGCGTAGTCTCGTCACGTGATTTCCATTTAAGAACCTCGTGGCACGGCGTTTCTGCGAAGTGTGGACGAGGGTCGACCTTCCCCGCGGTACCGAGACCTTCTCGTGTGCCGTCCCCTTTTGCAGGGATCCCAAGCAGACGGACCGGAGCCGAGGAAAGCCGCCGCTGCCCGAACTCTCCCTGCACATCCTGGACATGCGAGGCAACGAGCGTGACTCCGTGTCGCTGGGCGAGCTGGTGCGGGTCCAAGTCCGCATGTCCGAGGAAGGTAAGGTCTCGATCGCCGGACTCGAACGAGGGACTGCTGTGCGACGCAGTTCGCTCAAACTCTACATCAGACGTAACGCGTTGCAAGTAACGTGTTACTTGCACTTAGTTCTTTTTTTTTTTTTGGTAACGAAGTTACGAAAGAGTTACTTTTTACGAGAAGGAACAAGTGACGGGTTTTCGTTACTTTTTCATGAAGTACCGCTATTTAGTATTTAAGGGGAACGTGTGCAACGCAAATACCAGACCTATAGTTTTCATCCCAGCTCGCGGCTGTAATTTGATCGACGAGGAAACGCTAGATAGACCATAAAAAGACGTGCGCACTATACGCCTCGCAAGTGGGCTCATTTTCGTCTTCTGCGCATGAGAAAGGAAGTAGTGGTGACGTCAGAACGCCGAGCCCTGATTGGCTGATTGCGACCCCCCTATCTGAGCGTCGTCTGCTCCTCTGCAACGTCGTCTGCTCGCAACGTCGTCTGCGTCTGTCTTACCTTTCCTGCGACTTTCGGAAGTGCAGGTCTTTACGAGCGAGCTCGACTTCGCCTTTCAGAGAGGGCAGACGAAATAAATCGAGCGGTACGTTGTTTTTAACAACTAGCAGACGCGCATTAAGGAGAGAAGTCAAAGGACTTACTGGCGAGGTGTCCGGAGGCGCCTAGGTTTGTTTCCTAAGAACCGAGAGTGAGCGTGTTAGTGTCCGCAAGTTCCCTCCCAAATACTTTTTCCCTCCTTTCGTGTGCGGCGAGACTCCTCACTCTTTAACGGCGTCGGCGGGTCGGCGCAGTTAACATCGTCTGCTTTACGTCTGCTAGTCAAAGCGATGGCTGCTTTACCTTTCCTGCGTCTGTCGGAGATTCACCGCTTTTTCACCGGCGAGAGTCACCGCTGCCTCGGAAAACAAGGAGATGACAATAGGAAGAGATTGAAGGGTTCACAAGTGTCGCGCCATTCAGCACGCCAGCCGGTCGTGGGCAGACGGTCTTGGCCAAGGACCGTCGGAGCACCGCTGTGCCTGCTAGGCCTATCTGCCGAGCTCGCTTACTCGGGGTCGGTGGAATCGTGGCCGTTGGTGCATTTCACGGGTGTTTGTGGATCCAGCGTTCTTGTTCGTCGTGGTTTATTTCAAGTACTTTTCACTTTTTTTCTTGCTGCTTGCAGTCGGGACGCGTGAGAAGAGCACGTACAAAATAAACGTCCGTTGATCGTCGCGACCAAGTAACTGAGCGACGCTGTCGGCCATGCTGGGTTGATCGTCGTATGATTCCGTCGTAACCTGAGCAAAACTTACGATAATTTCGTTTCGTGAATACGAATTTGTTCTCACGTTTTGTCTTACGCACTCTTTCGGCGTAAGATGGTTTTGTGAATCTGGCCTCTGCACTTCCGCAAGTCGCAGGAAAGGTAAGACAGACGCAGACGACGTTGCGAGCAGACGACGTTGGAAAGGAGCAGACGACGCTCAGATAGGGGGGTCGCCATCAGTCAATCAGGGCTCGGCGTTCTGACGTCACCGCTACCCCCTGCGCAAGAAGCAGACGAACTTGCCCTCCGCATACTTCGTTTCAGCTAAGGTCCGAGCGCGGCCGATGTTATGAGCCGAAGGGCCAATCCAACAGCGTAAAAAGCGCAACGTCATGGCGTGCTCTCTGCGCTTGACTAGCCGGCGGAGCAGCAGTGCACAGAGAGACGGCGAATACCGGCTGGTCCTACCAACTACAGAGAGCACGCCATGACGTTGTGCCTCTTTCGCTGTTTGATTGACCCTTCGGCTCATAACATCGGCCGCGCTCGGACCTAAGCTGAAACAAAGTAGAGGTATCTCAGTATCGCCACAGTATCTACGAAGGAACGCGTTAAAAAAGCGAGGAATTGTTAATGACGGCATATACAGACATCTTCAGTTTACTCTCGTATCCAGACCACGTAGTTCACACATCCAATATGGACGACCAAAAAAAAAATTCAAAGTATTACAAAATGGCTCGAGCAAAAAAAAAAAGAAAAAGTATATAGAGGAGGCAAAACAAGAGTTTGACAACCGTCATCAAAACGTGAACACCTCCTAGTTGCGTGGCAAAGGGAAAAACCATGTTTTCTCTCATACCGAAAGTTCGGCGATTCAAGATGGCGACGACTGCACGAAAAAGGTCTATGCGCGGAGAAAGTGAGGGAGAGGAGACAAGGAGCGTGCAGGGGACGTCGGAACGCTGAGCTCTGGTTGGAACTATTAGGCGGTAGACCTAAAGCTAGCTTCCTTTGTCTCCACTAAAAAACTGCATGACATAGCAGTTTTTTTTTCACATTTTACTCAGGAAGGGTATAGACATTTGCAAGTCAAAAACTAGTCAGTAATCAGGTGTTTTTTTTTATATATATAGACCGGCACGTGGCCCTGACGTCACGCAGCTGCGGTGGTGCTGTCGCCGGCACTGCGCAGGCGCAGAGGCTTCACTTCGCGCGCATTCGGTTTCTGCGCACGCGCAGTGCCCACACCATGGTGTGGGCAAAGAGGGCTTGTTTGTAAACAGCGTGTCGGTCTATACATATGTCGTATACTTTTTTTTTTTTTTTAGAAGAAAAATGATTTTGGTATAGTCGATCCATGGAGGCGACCGAATCTTTGCACTCGAGACAATGTGGAGTGTTTTTGAGGCCCGAGAACTTTCTTGTTTTAAAAGTAATACGATGAAAAAGGGTGGTGTGACGGGGGAAAAATATCCTCTGCGTCTCGGTTGCACCGGCTGGATGCTGAACGCAGTTCAGCGCTCAATGTGAAACGAGCACGATGGCTCCGAAAGTGTATACTGACTCAAGCACACGCTGGGAGGGTATGCTTTGTTTGATCTTGGGTTAGATGTCGCAACAACGCAGTCCTTCTTTGACTCGTGCGATATGTCGCAACGGTATTTATCGACCGGCCCTTCGGAAGTATTGACTGGTGTTTCCATTATAAGTGTCGCAAGAACTATCTGGATACATTTGGAGGGTACGGAACCTATAGAATACTCAGTGAGCGGGCGAGCTGGTGAACTGCACACGCAACCAGCGTATGTACCTTTTGGGACATGAATTCTTAACTTTTTTGTGTGTGTGTTTATTTAAAATATTCGGTTATTTTACAACTTGGTGTTCGACTGTCTAGAATCGCTCTCAATACCTCTGAATGCGCTCTTTGTTTTAGATATTAAGGAACTGTAAGACCGAGGGAAATTTCTATAGATACTGCAATGTGACTTGAGGGATCTAGAAATCACATTATTGTATAAGGCCTAAATTAAAAGTGTATTACTTTGATACCTTGCTGTACTTAACTTCCCGCGACATCAAAAAAATATAGGAAACGTTTTTGATTTTCTGTTTTTGTTATCTCTTCAGATACGTATGGGATATTTGTGAAGAACCTTATCGCTCGTGACGGCACCGGATCGACGAACTTAACGCTCATTGACAAGACTGGGTGAGCTCGAAACTGCATTTATATTCGAAACATTGACGCCAACCGACAATGATGCGCAGAAAATGAATATGCAGTGACTATTTCGACGTCCACTTTCAAAATCGTTTTAAATATTATTTTGACGTCCGTGACGCCACTTCCTGAAGACGTCAAATTATATTCGAAAACATTTTGACGTCCCCCGCCAAAATATTCTTGTCCTTGTTTTGACGTCTCCAACTTAGAACTTTGGAGCTTCGGAGTCCGGACTGGGGAGCGATCGACGGTTGCGGTCAAAAAATTTCATCTTGCTTACAGGCAGCGTCGCAGTTCGTCACGCATTTTCCGAACAATAATGCAATGCAGTCGACTGCTCATTTTATGACCTTTTAAGTGATGTGGAATGCAAAAGACCTTCTCAAAGTACTTCAGCTCTCTGGCCAAAAGTAACGTTCACTTGGTTGTGAAAAACAAAGAATACGTCACCGCAGCTTTTCATGATTTGTATACACAAAGGGGCTGAATGCCGTGTCATAAAATTTGCAGTGATTGGGAAATTCGTGTATCTCGTACAACCGCACAAGAAGCTTTGTTCGTTCGCAACGGTCAAGAAACATCAAGGAGGCGATGTTTTCATCCACAACCTTTTATTTAACATCCCGATCGTTTCGTAGTAAGTCGTTATGGACGAGCCGAACAGAAAATCTAAACTAAACAACGAACTCACGAAACCCGTTTAAAGACAAAGCGGGAGCCAGATGCAAAGCTAGACTGTAATCATACGAAGACGCACTCGCAAGATATGAAGGCACGAAAAGCGTGCCAAATTTCTCAGTGTTACGTAGTGTACGCAATTACGCGTGTTACATGCAGGGAAGACAGAAGGACATCCATCTCGCCTTTGTTGTAAATTCAAAATTTCAAGAGAGACGCGTGCCGAGAGGCGAGCTCAAAACGCTCAGATCCGAAAGGATAAGCTGTCGAGCCAATCCCACACACACGCTGAGTAAGACGTTTCACTGCCAGCTTGGACCAAAACTATCTGTCAAAACGCCAACACAGCAAGGACGACACCATCAGAAACTAAATAGAACGAAACCACAAAACGGTTGCTACGGCTGCTGCATCGAAGGAGGACGTCTAAATAAGAAAGCCACTATTTTTACGTCTTACAAAAGTGACGTCAGGGACGTCAAAATAAATTTTGAGATATTTTAACGGTGGAGGTCGAAATCATTGCCAAGTCAATAAGCTAACGAACGTAAAACTAGAAGTGAACAAAAACGAGTGAGTTAATTTTCTAAATCCATTGACGTAATGGACGTTCCAACGTTCAGTGGCGTCCATAAAAAAAAAAAAAAATAGCCGGGTTCCTAGAACTATAATAAAATCAGCTGGTATTCTCCTGTAGCAAGAGACGATCAATATAATACAGCAGACAGTGACAATAGTCGTACAGTGCAAACCAACAAAAATAAAATATTGCAAAAAAAAGTTTAAAATAAAGAAAAGCTTGCCGGACGCCGCAGAACAGCGTAATACGAGACGTTTCCGGCCTTTCCACACTTCGATACTGGCGCCATCTAGATGTCGCGCGTTCAACCACGTAACGATCCGCGCGCCATCTGGTGTCTGAAACGGACGATAAATAGAGGTACCGCGTCTTCTTAAGAGTGTAATTGCGATAGCGAAACATATAAACATATAAAGTCCCGCTCGTTCTCAAGCCGTGATAGCGTGCCTTGCGTGACCTAGTGAGTAACGTATCTGTCTCGCAATCTGGAGGGTCATGGGTTCGAATCCCGCCTAAAATTTGTCAAATATTTCTTTAAGGCAAATGAATTACTTTATAGAGTTAAATCATTCGATACTTACGGCGACCTTTATTCACATTACTTATCATCTTTTTAATCACTTTCATTTCACGCGTGACGTCACGTCCGCGTGAGCGTTGTGGGTGGTTTGAAATTTCGCGCGAGGTCATGTGGCTGTGACGTCACGACCCTATCGATCAATCAAGATTTTCGCGGCACGCCACCGACGCCGGCTTTTTTCGTCATGCCACCGGCGCCGGATTTTTCGCGGCACGAGCTACTTAACCCTATCACGTTAAAATCAGTGGTCCTAAAACCGAATGCAAAAGTGAAAGAAACACGTGAAACAGATAGGCTTAGTTCCCACTGTCCTTGAGTGTTCACTGCGCGGCTAAATCCTCTGACGTTTGTATTTATTTTCTAAGGGCTGTCTTGTTTATGTTTTCTTCCATTTTGGAAGAGGAATCTGCTAATAAGATTGTAAATATAAAAAAAATGGAGTCATCTCGTTCATCATCATGCAGTTTTGTTTGTTTCCGTACATTTCTCGTGGTGAGCTGCAGCATGCTACTCCTATTCCAATTATAGTCAGAAGCAGGTTAAAAATTTAGTATACGCTCCGCCCCCAGCGCTAGCTTTCTGTCCTTCATTATACTTAATAGCATATAGTGTACACGCAGCAAAAGTCCAGGGAAAGGTAGCAAGCAAGCGTTGGAGGCGGAGCTTTTACTGAATTCATTGCCGGTAACTAGAATCCGCATAAATACTTTTGACCGGAGTTTGCCATTAAAATATTTGTATGGTATGTCCTTATAGTGCAGATTTCATTCATGATATATTGACTTCAAGCAACTCATGGGATAGGAGCGGGGTGGGGGAAGGGGAGGAGGGGGAGGGGAAAGGGCTTTTAACAAGTTTAGCACTCTGATGGTTATACCGGCCGTTCCCGAGTAAAGAGAACCCAGATTTTCGGGCCGCGTAAATAAACTATGCATTGCAGAATGCTCAACCTTCGTTAGAATGTGACGCAAGCGGTTGGAATAGGACGCGAAAAATATATTTTTTTTTTATGAGCCTACGTTAACCTAACTTTAATATCGTCAAAACAAGAAATGGCCATGTGGACGCCTATCGCACTTATTTCACTGAGAAAAAAAAGGAAAATCTTGTCACTAAAAAAGAAAACGATATCATATTTCTTGATGGCGGGTGTTTTTCACTGGTACAGTGATGTCTCGTTAATACGGACACCTCCGTTCTCCCCCCAAAAAATCTTCCATAATGTGAGTTGTTCATAATAACGACACAAAAATGCATGTATTTTCCCAATTTGTCCCAGAAAATGGTGTCCATATAGGGGGGTATTTATAATAACGGGTATATATCAACGAGACATGGCTAAATCCTACATTCGTCGAAAAAGTCAGCTCTTGTTCTGACGATGTTAGGCTTACCTGGACGATGGCTCATAGAGAAGTTTCGGCTTTCTTAATTACCTTTTTATCCAGGCAGCGTCATGTTCCCGAACTTTTGCATTCTAACTCCAACCGCCAGAGTCACGTTCTCACGAAGATTGAGCTTTCTGCAATGCATAGTTCATTTATGCGTGCCGAAAAACACGGTTCTCTTTTCTCAGGAACGCCCTGTACATAACAGCACTGAAACAAAAAACCTTGCGCACTGAAGGCCTCAAAGATAGTTTTGATGAGACCTTCCATCCTTGGTTTATCTACTTCAGGTAACTAAAAAAAGAGGGGGAAGGGTGTCATTGACCTTCTTTCTAGCCTTGTTTGTGGATCGAAACAGTTTGGGACAAGTTTTTTCTTTAATCTCCCTGTCCCGTGTCGCCTCACGCAGCTGCCCCGTGGAGGCGAAGATGATGCGCGAGATACGCACGATCGATTCCCAGAGCAAGTCCCTGGAGAGTTACCTGGAAGCCTTCGCTTTCACCGGCAGCAGCACCCTCGAGCTCGAGGCCGAAGTGGTCACGTGTCTGGAACGTTGCAAACCCGTGAGTCGCCGGTTTTCGTGCGTCCTCTCTCTCTCTCCCCCCCCCCCCCCCCTTTCCTTTGCCACCTTTCTTTTTTTTTTTTTAGGGCGGTAGCCGTTATTAGGGACTCTTAGTAGATTCTTTAGATGACATCGATAACGATACCCGATACCCCGCCGACGCCTTTGCGCATGCATTGTATGGTTATCGGATATCTTTATCGGAGGCATCGAAACGACCTGCTAAAACTCTCTACTGCACGAGTCTTCGCAGTGGATTCCGTGTGTGTTCCGTCTACGTCGTAGTACGCTAAATTTTAGAGGGAAAATTTATCTGCTAAATGTAGCCGGGAAAAGACCAGATGCGAAATGCATAGCGCCATCTAGTGGGGCGCCGAAGAACATGCTTCGTTTCACCAGTTGGCTTTGGCGCTGGCAAAGGCTGCAGGGCGCGAACGCGTAGTTATGAAGAATCCTTCGCTCGCACAAGGACTCGCACTGAAAAGGCGCTTTCGAAAACCAGGCGCCCGCGCCAGTGCCCTTGCTGGCACTCAAAACCAAATTTCGAGCTGAAGTGTACGTCCACCATGTTGGTTGCGTTGAGAAACCAGCGACCGGCGTGCGACGAGCACGCACATGCGCAAGAAGAGCGTAAAACCGTTCTAACCCTTAGCTCGCAGCTGTGGGTAAGGATCGATGACGGAGAGCAGTATGCCTCGATTGTTACCGACAGCGCTACGAAATTGACAGACAGCTGAGGAATCTCGCCGCAACAAAGATGGCAGCGTCCAGAGTGTTGCCAGACGTTCGAACAATTTCGCAAATGGTCTACCTATTACGATGTCGTTACATTGTAATGTCACAGTGTCAGGTGACATGCCACATGAGGTCGGAATTTCTTGACTTAATTTAGCGGGTCAATTTCTCCGCCACATATAGCGGTAAAATTTTTACGCTAAATGTAGCGGAAATTTAGAGTCGGGTCACGTCACACTGTCGCGTCATGCAACGCCGTCACGTGACGTCCCAGTGTCACGTGAACACCGTCCGCTAGACATAGCTGTGTGCGCGACTGCTGAGCGCGTGCTGATGGCTACTTCCAGGGTTCTTTTGCAACGTGCATTCCACACCGTCGAAATGGCCGGTCTTAGCAGCCTATTAATGGGGGCTCGTTCTGAGCATGCGCTCTAGAGAGCACCCACAAATATGGCGCCCAGTGAATACTCCTTATAACTGTTTGCAGTAGTGTGCAAGGTCTCGGCCACGGTGGTAGAGAAAGGAGGCGTCTGAACGACACCACCTCGCCATGGAACAAGTGCGTCAAAGGTTCACTCGCATTTCTCAAAAACGCCGTGGGATGGCGTAGCACGCCTAGGGTAGTAGAATGCGAGCCATTCGAGGATCCGTCCTTATTCGCGCACACAGGCGTTCCAGACCGCATGACTGCGCCTAACCGACAGCGCCTAACTGCCGGGAGATGCACAAAGCCCGAGCAAACTCTCGCGGTATTGGCTGGCCTTCTTCAGACACCCCTCTCGTCTTCCATCGTGGTCTGGGATATCGACACAGTTCATTTGCACGACACGGTTAAGCACCGGGACTTTATTTTTATTTTTGCACGTTTGGTACGTTTGGTCGGCTTCTGTGGTGCCTTGTACTGAAAACACGTGTATATCATCACACGAACAGAGTATTGCCCCTTTTTGTTTTCTGTGTGTGTGCTACATTGGGCGCGCTCCTATGGCGTCTTGTATCGATAACACGGTTGGTACGAAGGACGGGAACACGCAGAAGAAGTAGAAAGGGCAGGCGTTCATCCTGTCTGCTCCTTTTGGCACTATTCCCGTTTGTAGTGTCCTGCCAACTAGTCCATTAGAGCACTTTAGCTGGGGGTCTTTTATTCTGTGGCCGGTGCTGAGTCTTCTTTACGAATCCCAAGTAGATCCGTGATAGACAGGTTTGGTTTGTGCGAGTTGTCGATCCTGGAGCGATTCTACTGGCGTCAATTGGTAGAATGTTTTTGTCACGGTGTGTGGGACGTTTTTTGCATTCCATGCGATGTGGTATTTTTTTATTTATTTATTTAACTTTTTCGTTGCCCTTGAACACTCCGTGGATATACAGAAGGCAGACATTCTCGTTGTTTGACACGAATGTTTCAGAATATTTGCTTTTTTCTGTAAATTCCTCGTTGACGGCGTGACGCTGGTAGCGCAAACTTAAAATCTGCACTTTTGCTCATTTTGCATGGCAAAGTTTTTGGCGAACTGAAGTGTCGCCATGTAATTTGGGGACAGATGTTACACATTCTACTTCACTGGTATTGTTTATGCTGGTTTAGGGAGGAATTATAAAGGATATATGTTCTTGTTTACCATCATGACATTAAACTAAGATAGGGGCAGTAAAAAGTCAAAAACAAAGACTACGTATAAGAGATTTTTTATTAATATTGTTATTTTTTATGCCCCAGTTTCGAGTTAATATGTAGTTTTAGTCAGTGATGGCGATAACGCGTTAGAAGTAACGGCTTTACCGGTGACGCTTTTTTTTTTTGTAACGTAGTAGCGTACTTATGTTACTTGTTACTCCTTCCCAAGACTCAAAAAAACATATGCAAAGGAAATTTTTTTCTAATAGCCTGGACGGAAAAAAAAGAGATGTTATAAAATAAATTTACAACAACAAAAAAATATTTTTAGAGCTATATTTACCGCGCGGAACGAATTTGTAATTGGCGCCCGCGGGAGCCCGCGGAAAAGTGGCAACTAGCAGTCACGTGAGTGGCCACTGGTCACGTGGTGCTTGTGCTCTTTCGGGAGCTTGCTCTAAAAGTTCCTTATTAAGTTTCGTGCTTTTTTTTTACTTTTTTTACCACATTGTTTGATGTTTCAGAATCAACAAGTATAAGAAAATCGTGATTTCGGTTTTGACTCGTACGATAACAAAAGAAAAAAATTCGCCATTTTTTGTTCGAAGGTGCGCGGTGTCAAATGCTTTAGTTTCTACCATGTCATTTTTTTTTTTCCCCAAAGCGACGACATCGGGTCGACGGTCACGTGGACTGCAGAGCCGTATTTGTAGAGAGTTTGGCCATTCGTTGGGAAGTATAGGACACAAATGAGAAGGCGCCATTGGCCGAAAGCGGGCTGGGCGCGTTCCAGGGCGTCTTCAGAAATTTGAATGTGACCAACCAGAAGCCGGCAATACTACCCTGGCGCAGGCACGTATCCAGGGGGGGGGGGGGGGGGGGGCATGAGGCCCGGGCCCCCCCCCCCCCCGAAATCATCCATTTTGCTGGGACCTCCTCTTCCCCCTCCCCCTCATACAGCATTTTGTCATGGGCGGCCCCCCCCCGAAACAAACTCCTGGCTACGTGCCTGCCCTGGCGGTGGTCGCGAGAAACAAACCTGATAACTGCATTGGAGTAACTCTCGGTGACTGAAAATATGGTACACGTCATGTTTCAATCATGCTCATCCAAAATGATGGTGGAAGAGTGCGACTAGCGGAACGATCGACATAGTCCGTACGCCAAGCGCCGAGGGCCGATAATCTGCCGTCCGAGCGGTCACACTCTGTCCGAGCAAAACAGAGGTTGAACGGCGCATTCGTTTCTTACATCTTTCTGCATGATCATGATCAAAACAATACGTCAACCTATTTTCAACCACGAAGAGTTACTACACTTCACTCTTACGCGCTTATTAAAACCATATACGAACATATACCTGCGATCAGAACTGTTTCTCGCTACCACCGCTAGGGGATTCTTTTCGGCTTCTGGTTGGTCAAGAGAGCATGCCAAGCCCTCTTTCCGAGTCTGCCGCACGCCCTGGCTCTGCCCGCACCTCCCATTGACCAAACTCTACATATACGGCTCTGGTGTACAGCAGCCCTTCGCCGAGCACAGCAGCGTCGCTGCTCGACGCCGCTGGTGCGAGCTCGGCAGGCAAAGTTTATCGATATTATTTGTAGGATAGGAAGGTGAAATTGTGCCAAGGGTGTCCCAATCTCGCCCAGCTGACCCACTTTCTGGAAGGTCAGGGCCCGTTCGAGACAAATTCTAGAGTCACTGACAGCTCTCAAGAAAGGCAGAGTGTGGCGTATACTGTTCACGCTCCTTGCTTCCTGATTGGTTCTTCGGCGTTCTTATCGGCTAGTGCCACAATCTGATTGGCCGAGGTCGCGATAATGAGATGCCCGGGACTCAAGTCGCCACGTTCCGCGCTTTTTAAGGTGTCGGCGACTGCGGACTTTTTCGCGTCGATAAAGCTTTATTGAACGCCGTTTTGGGCCGGGCCGGCGAAAAAGATGAGAGTTCGCTTGTTCAAACATCCGGGAAATCGAGAGAAGCCGGAACTATATCTAGGAAGGCGAGAAATCTCCACAGTAAGTATAAGTGCCAGAACGTTCGGCGGAAGAACGAGAAACAAAAATTGCACAGAAGATGAACGTACAACTCGCCCCCCCCCCCTTTTTTTTTCCAAGAGAATAAAAAATAAATAAATACATTGGAAAAGGGGTACAAAAAGAAAAAGAAAGACTTCTCTCTAGCCACCAATAACCCTAACTGGCAAAGGAGGATATCGAAAAGGGGAAAGCGAAGAAAAACGAGGAAGAGAGTCGTGCATTATTTAATTAAAGGGGTCAGAGGAAGCTACTAAACGGCGGCATAATAACTCGAGGCATTCAAAGGTCGAGGCAACGACAGAAAAATAATAATAAGAACAGAAAAACAAGTAGCAAAATTCAGCAAGTGACAAAATGAGCGACGGCTTCAATTAAGGCGTCAGAAGAGGTGTCTACCCATTCTCACCCGCCCCCTCCCCCTAAACTCGCCCCCCCCCCCCCCCCCCCCCCCCGGTCCATAGAAGATCACCAGCTTTCTTCTTCTATCTTTCTTGTTTCTTCTTCATTCCTTCACGACTCATGGCTCTTCAGTGTAGCGTGAACCAAATTCATTTATAAATTGGGGGAGGGGGGAAAGGGGAGGGGGGTGCAGGCATCACCATTTTCACTGCCCTTAATTGGCTTTCGGGTAATTATGTTATCTCCAACGTTTGCTCGTCTTTCATTTTTTTTTTTCTCTCCTTTTTATTTTTGCGCTCGTTGCCGTTGCGACGATCCCGGATGACGATTAATTGGTTTACCTTGCTCCAGTGTCCCGCGCTCTGACGAGTGTGAGATTTCGGGATTTCTACGCTCTTCCCCTTTCCCTATGTTCGCTCTTTGACGTTATGTGTTGTTGTTGTTGTTGTTGATGATGATGATTTTATTTGTAGTGGTGTTTATGCGACCACAGGTCCTTATGAGCCTGTTAAATTTTACTGCTATACGAATGCTAGCTGAATTTTACGTTTCTTTTGAGTTGGGATCCGTATCCGAGCTTAGAGGCTATGAGAAGAAACTTGCATGTCCTTAATCGGACGGGGCAGTGCCAAGGCTTGCTTGTTCCCACATTTTCGATTTGAAAAGTAAAAAAAAAAAAGAGGACAACAGGGAGAATAGGACGAAACTATGCTCTCGTTTCGTCCACTTCTTCCCGATGTCTTTGTCTCTTGGTGCTTTTTCGAATCGAAGACATGTACCGACTTTCCCAACTACAAATTCTTCCCATATTTACGTTCGAGCGTGATCGAATGTGTTGGAACCGTTCGCGACCACTTACGACGGGGCTAGAGACTGGCACGCGGGCTCTCATCTAGCTTTGGAACACTTGCGATGTTTGTATAACTAGACCGAAGGTTTTGCAGTGTTTTCAGGGTCAAATCTATGCCGCCAACTTTGAGAAAGTTTTACTCATTATAAACAGAACCATGCATATCCGCAAATTACCTGCGGATCATCCTAGGATATCCGCAGTCGAGTGGCGAATCCGAATAAAAATAATCATTTTTAGCCACCGATAACCAGGATTTAGCTTCCGAAGGACACCCGACCCTTACTCCAGTTCAGTCTCTCCTTCCTCCCGTGATCCCGCGGCTCGCTTCTCTTGACGATACTGCTCCGCTGCGTCGTCGGGTGCCCTGGCGCTCGATCCGTGGCGTTGTCCCTTCTCGCAATATATTTATGGGCAGTTTCATTTGGATTCGGGCAACGAGGGGCAGTCGTATTTTTTATTTTGTTTCAAATTTTTATATTTCGTGGCGCATGTTCCAAGAACAATCCTTTTTTTATTTTAATGTACCTGACATATTTAGTTTCTGAGAAGAAAAATCTCAAAGAAGCGGGAAAGAACGACGAGGTTTTAACGATTGTCGTGTGTGGCGTTTTTGAATCACTCTCAATCTCAAAGTATTCAAAAGAGAGCGTCTATATTTTTTTAGTGTGATATATATGAAAGTAGGTAAGACGACATTATAGCTACTATTTATTATTTGTCGCTCTAATCTTCGTAAAAATCCCCAAACCTGCCTCCGCGAACAACTGCGATCTAGATTGCGGATTTTGTTTTTGAGTCGACTATGTTTAGTATCGCTTTTAAAATAGTACCACGTGTAGAACCTTTCATTGCCTTCCAAATTAAGCAAAGTTTGTGTTTTTATCATGTACGAGCACTGAGAAATAAATTATGAAACAGGGAGGGTTTTCACTTTTCGTTCAATTTCAGCACGCTGTATAAAAAAAAACAAAAAAAAAAAAAACATTTTTTTTATTGTTCTTCGCGTCTCGTTCTTTGTACACCCTTATTTTAGCCAGAGTACATTCCGTTAGAGGTTTTTGCCTTGTTTTTGAGTTTTAAGCCTCTAAATATGCTAAAAAAGAGCAAATGCCGATAGTGGGTCTTGACGATTTTCGTGTGCGGCGTTTTTGAACCACTCTCAATCTCAAAGTATTCAAAAGAAAGCTTCTACATTTTTTTTTATTGTGATATATATGCAAGTCGGTAAAACGGAATTTCAACTACTATTTACTATTCGTTGATCCAATCTTTCTAAAAATCCCCAAACATGCCTCTGCGAACAACAGTGACCTAAACAGCGGATTTTTTTTTAGTCGACTATGTTTAGTTTTGTTTTTAAAATAATACCACGTGTAGAACCTCTCATTGCCTTCCACATTATGTAAAGTTTGTGTCTTAATCACGTACGAGTACTGAGAAATAAATTATGAAACAGAAAAGGTTTTCACTTTTTGCTCAATTTCAGCACGCTATAGAAAAAAAAAAAAACGTTTTGCGTTTCGTTTTTTTCGCACTTTTCTTTTAGCCAGCATACATTCCGTTAGAGGTATATGCACTAGTCTTGAGTTTTAAGCCTCCAAATATGCTAAAAAAAAGGCTGATGGTGGGTTTATGGGTTATAGCTGTATATTTTATTCTTTATTATAATAATCTAAGGGACGTTGAATAAATACTCATATAAAATACATTAATGTCGTTAGGCGTATAATAACAAGTTTGGAATTCCAAACGTCTAAACACTATAAAATCGCAACTGCCCAAAGCGGGTTTTCAGACAATTTCCGCTGGTGCCACGATTGGAGGGGCCTCAAGCCTAAACCCTATGCTCTACATAATCTATACTACGTTAGAAATATCAAAGCATAATATTGTAAAACATCAGAGTAAAATACACTTCATATTGGAAACCTAGATTTTTAAATGCGAAATTTTATATTTTAATGCGAAATTCATTTTTATAACAGAACAGAATCATTTTTAAGTATATTTAGACGTTTAATACTCAAAACCAGTGCATACACCTCTAACGGAATGTATTCTGGGTAAAAGAAGGGTGTAAAGAAAACGCGACGCAAAAAAAAAAAATTAAAAAGATTTTTTTAATACAGCGTGCTGAAATTGAACGAAAAGTTAAAACCTTCTTTGTCGCGACGCAAAAAAAAATTAAAAAGATTTTTTTTTTTTTTTTATACAGCGTGCTGAAATTGAACGAAAAGTTAAAACCTTCTTTGTTTCATAATTTATTTCTCAGTACTCGTACGAGATTAAGAAACAAACTTTACATAATATGGAAGGCAACGAAAAATCCTACACGTGGTATTATTTTAAAAACAAAACTAAACATAGTCGACTAAAACAAAAATCTGCAGTTTAGGTCACAGTTGTTCGCGGAGGAATGTTTGGAGATTTTTGCAAAAATTGGATCGACGAACAATAAATAGTAGTTGGAATGCCGTTTTACCGACTTGCATATATATTACAATAAAAAATATAGAAGCTCTCTTTTGAATACTTTGAGATTGAGAGTGGTTCAAAAACGCCACACACGAAAATCGTCAAAACCCACCATCGGCATTTGCTCTTTTTTAGCATATTTAGAGGCTTAAAACTCAAAACCAAGGCAAATACTTCTAACGGAATGTATTCTGGCTAAAAGAAGGGTGTAGAAAGAACGCGACGCGAGAAAAAGAAAAAAATTAAAAATGTTTTTTCGTGCTGAAATTATACGAAAAGTGAAAACCCTCTCTGTTTCATAATTTATTTCTCAGTACTCATACAGGATAAAAACAGAAACTTTGTTTAATTTGGAAGGCAATGAAAGGTTCTACACGTGGTATTATTTTAAAAGCGATACTAAACATAGTCGACTCAAACGAAAATCCGCAATTTAGGTCACAGTTGTTGTTCGTTGTTCGATTTTTACAAAGATTGGAGCGACGAAAATTAAATAGTAGTTATAACGTCGTCTTACCTCCCTGCATATATATCACACTAAAAAAATATTGACGCTCTCTTTTGAATACTTTGAGATTGAGAGTGATTCAAAAACGCCATACACGACAATCGTTGAAACCTCGTCGTTCTCTCCCGCTTCTTTGAGATTTTTTTTTCTCAGAAACTACACATGTCAGGACATTAAAATAAAAAGGATTGTTGTTGGAACATGCGCCACGAACTATAAAGATTTGAAGCAAAATAAAAAAAAATACGTTGCCTTAATTCAAATGAAACCGCTCATATATATGTATATATAATACACACTCACACACACACACACACACACACACACACGCACACGTGTGTGTGTGTGCCATACTTGGGTAGTAATTCAATTACTGTAGTTTAGTTACTTTTCTTGGTAGTTTGTAATTGTAATTACTTACTTTTGGCTAAAAGGAATTGTAATTGTAATTTACTTACTTTCTAGCTTCAGTAATTGCAAAACATTTCAGGGAAAATTGCAATTACTTTTGCGAAACTTTGCGTGCTGCCGACGGAACCTCATGAAAGCCTCAGCGTTTGCACAAACGGCCTAGCTCTCGGTGAAACACTCACACACAGACACAAACACACTCACACACAGAACATAAATTGTGTCGCATCGTTTGTTGTTTTGCTGCTTACACTGCGGGCTGAGAGACAATCCTCTTTGGAGCCTGTCTATCCTAACGGCGCCGTGTAGCGCCGTCTGCGGTGTGAGAAGAAAAAATATCGTAAACATGCCACAATATTTAAACAAAAAAATTTAGCTTCAGCTTTCAGCCGAGATTGGAAATTTTAATTGTATAAAAGTTATTTTTCTTTCTTTTTTGCCAGTTTTTTTACGTCCCTCTTCCAGTACTATCGCATATTCGTATCTTTGTATTATTTTCAAGTTTATATCCTGTTGTTGTTAGTTGAGATATTATTTTCATAAGCACTTTGGAGATCTGAACTCGTACCTGTGAATATTGTCACCAATGATTCGGGAGCCCCGATTCGGTACTTATATATTTCTGAGCCATTATAATTTCCACTCAATGTAAATAATTTACAATACCATGATGTTTGTATGTGAATGTGATCGTATTAGCGCATGTGGATTTTACTTTTATATTAACACTTGTAAAATATTACTATAAGGCTCATTGTCACATTTTTATTTGCCTGACTAACAAAAGTCTGTCAACCCAATTTCTTTCTTTGTCGATCTGGCGTATTGCAGCATATGAACTAATTTATTATTATTTATTAAAAATATAAGAATGCAGTACTTCATTGCCCCTTACTGTCAAGTTTTATCATTAATTTAACAAAATTCATGAAAAGAAAGTACAATACGCGAACATTAGAGTAAGGAATGAACAAATACGTTTAAATCTATACAACTCGTTTAAAGGTATATGGCCCAAGTCGGGTCGCTCTCAGAAATAAGTAATTGTAAAGTAATCGCATTAATTTTTAAAAGTAATTTGTAATTGTTATTAATTACTTTTCACGTAGTGGTAATTGTAGATGTAGTTGAACTACTTTTAAAGCAAAGTGATAGTAATTGTAACTAAATTACAGTTTGGAAGTAATTTACCCAGGTATGGCTGTGTGTGTGTGTCCGTGTTTGTTTGTTTGTTTGAGGGTTGCTCTGCTTACGGAAAACAGCGAGATGAAAGGCATTATTTGGCTTTTAACTGGACTATTTGTTTTTGCCGTCGCGTTTCGGGTTTTGGATCGAAACCCATCATCCTTACCTTAGGCACAAAGACACACAGAAAAAAAAACGAGCTGTCGATTTATGGTTTTAGGAACTCGAACCCCCCCCCCCCCCCTCGCCACGAATTCGTCACCCTTCAACCCTTCCTTATATTTC
The DNA here is from genome assembly GCA_013358835.2 of Ixodes persulcatus. Lineage (NCBI taxonomy): Eukaryota > Metazoa > Arthropoda > Arachnida > Ixodida > Ixodidae > Ixodes > Ixodes persulcatus. The sequence goes on from JABSTQ010000943.1 coordinate 369,091, forward strand.
CTTTTGTAATATATATTACTTCGCGTTTCTGTTGGCTCCTTTTTGTTATTAATTTAATACCTTTACACGTATTTCTTTTTTCTCTTTCTCTCTGTTTTTACCAAACTATTGACGTCTTGCAGTAGCAGTGAGGGGGGGGGGGGGGGGGGGGGGAGCTTCACGACAAGAAGTGAAATAATCCATAGCGGTGTCGGTTCTCGGGGGTTCGAGCTCGTTGGTTCGAGTTTGATAACTCGGAAGGAGCACCTTTTCTTCTCCATTACGTACTGTTCTTGAGCGCTGGGCGTGTACGGGCAGAGAGCCGTTTTCACTGCGCCGCCCCGAACTCAGCCGGAAATTTGGGGGGCAGCTGGAATCCGCTTGTTTCTTTCCGTCTCACGTCTCGTCCTTTCATCAACGTGCCAGAGAAACGAGAGGATATATAGAGAAGAGAGTTTAATAAAGGTTCTCGTTAAAAGAAGAAGAAAAGAAAAGACATTCAACTTTCTTTTGATTGAAAAAGCAAATACGCTGTGCGGTACCTCCTAAGTGAGGCGAATCCTTTATGTGTGTATTTTTATTCTTGGCAGTGTTATTTCGTTTAAAAGATTCGTGCTTGGATGTGGAGTGAACTCGGAAATCATCTTCCAACATGTGTTTGGTTTGATTTTTTTTTTTTTTTTTCCGGGCTGGCGGGGTTTGGTTTGAATTCGAGTGGCGAGCTCTCTACACATTTTAAGAAATCCGGTGCATCTGCATTTCCGCAACCCACTTTGGAAAGGTTAATCGCTCCGTCTTACGAAGGGAGCTTTGCGAAAGACGAATCTGAATCGGACGTGTGCGATGCTCAAATTACTTGTAATCAAATTACTTGTAATTGATTAGTTTATGTAAAAAGTAAACGTTGATGAGGGACAGTATCAAGTGCTTTAGCGTAATCAATAAACATGGCATACATAGCACAAGAGCCATTAAAGGAATTATGCACGTGTGTCACAAATTCGAATAGCTAAGTTTCACAAGAAAGATGTTTTCGAAATCCGTGTTGGTGAGGGTGAAGACACTTGAAGTTATTAAGATAGTTCATGACTTGCGAGTAAATGATGTGGTCGAATAATTTACATGGGATGCTTGTAAGAGAAATGGGTCTGTAATTAGATGGATCATTGCGGTCTCTCGATTTATACACGGGGAATACTTTTGCAAATTTCCAGTCGTTAGGTAATTTGAATGAATCAAGTGATGCTAGAAAAAGGCGGCACAAGGGAATAAAATTTTTGCCCTTAGTCATTTTAAGAATGGTTGTGATGTTATTGTCTCCTCAAGCCGAGTTAGCACGCAAGCGTTCGATGACGTTAGCAATTCCGCATGGTGTGGATACCTCGTTAACTATACTCGTGATGGCGGCACATGGCATCAATGGCAGTGGGAATGACTCGTTCGTAAACACTGAACTGAAGAACGAGTTAAATATCGATTATGAGTTATGAGTTGACACTATGGTTCCACTATTGTCACGGATAATGGGTGATGGATTTAGATTACTAGGCCGGACCGCCTACCAGAGCATTCGAGCGTTGGTTAAAGGCGGGCACTCAAAATTTTCTTCAGCTTGGCAGAAGATTCCCCCTCTTTTCTTTTTTTCCTCCTCCCCTTTCCTCCTCCATTTTCCTCCTCCATTTTCCTCCTCGCTTTTTACGGCCTTCTCGCACCAGTTCTAATGGGCTTACCGGCCCCCCGACAAAATCCTCTGTAACCCTTCAAGGTTCTTTGCTTCGATCCCAAACATCAGGGATTAGTTAGGCAGGCTGGATATGAGCTCGGAAGGGTTCGGGCTGGCTCGCTTTTCTCCTTTTTTTTATTTTTTTACTCTTTTTCTGCAGCTCTAAAACACTTTAGATACTTCCGCATGCGGCCACATACGCTACAACACCGCATATTTATCTCGAGTGAACGGAACTTGAACATCACAGCAGAAGAAAAAAAAGGTCAGTATTTTTATTTGAACTTTGAGCTCTACCCAGAGAGTTGAGTTCTAACAACGGCACGCTGAAGAATGATTGTATCACTATTTCGTTTTTTGTTTTTTGTTTTTTTTGTTCAAAGTAATAATTATGAGTAAATACAAGTCAAAAATATTGTAGTAAGAAGGCGAAGCATGTAAAATTAGTTGCATTGTGACAATATAGTCATGTATCGAAATGAACACAGTCTGACCATTTCTTGCGCATGATATATATGTTCGTACTACAGGTGTTTTCTACAGTAACGGCCGCCTCGTTGAAGCAACTAAGAAGAGTAAAAAAACAAACTTCCATAAAAAGTGAAACGGTTTATGGTATATTTCATGTATCTTCAGCCTTTGGGCACGTTTGGGCACGAAGAAAAAATTTCTTCGTGCCCAAACGTGCATTTAGTAGTTTCTGTCAACAAATGTAACTGAACACTCGACAGCCGACATATTTCTTGCGCATCAACAGAGAGAGCGGGAAACACGGAGATTGAACCGCAAAATCACAAATTTCTTCGCGTAAAATAGTGCAACTATACTTCGTCTCACCCTACGATGGACTAAACGCAAAAGCTACGGACCGCCAGATCCAATCACGAGCCACTTAGAAATCGCGTATTGCGCTTTGATGCGCGTATCAGTGCCCGCGTCTCGGATCACTGATGGGGATGGCCGGACAGTGGTTCGAATCGAAATAACACTGAGTGACTCAACAATTTTACATCGCAAAAAAGAGGCTCTTTGCAGTGTCGAAGCTATAGAAATGATGCAGCGTTTTTGGGTTCGGAGCTTTATTCGTCCACCCCTAGTCAATGCTATATACATGTCATAGTGTAGCGTGGAACGTGATTGGACCTGGCGGCCCATGGCTTTGGCCCTTAGTCCACCGTAGGATGAGACAAAATATAGCAATATAGTAGCATATTATGCCATTTATTAAAAGACAGCAGATATTACGAAGTTTTCATTCTCTTCTGTTCCCATTTGTTCGCAGATTAAGAAATGGAACGCCCAGATAGCCTCTGCAGCCCTTGCATAATTGTTCGAGGCTCTGTCAGGATGGACGAAGGCCAGCGGCCATTTCCAAAAAGACCCAGGAGCTCGGAAGGTGCACCACCGCAAGTTTTGGAGCTGCTTGGCTAATTTAGGCGTCTGTCGCTACCCGGCCTACTTAGAAAAGAAGCGGAACAGCGGCCAGCTGAACGTCATCACCAAGCGGGAAATCATGCCGAAATGTGTCCTTGAACACGTGCGAGATCTGTACCCCAACCCAGCCGGGATTCGCCACAATTCCTAATCAATCTTTGAAACAAACTATAAAAAGAGGGGCTTAAACGATTTGGCAATTTTTGAATATAGTCATGCGGGCTAACTGCCCACAAGTACAGAAAGAAAGAAATGCAGTAGAAATGCAGAGCTCTATTGTGTTCTTTGTGTCCCTACTTGTCTTTCGCGCTGTACGCCAATTAAAATAAAATGTATAATATCTGTAGATTATGCCTGGTTATGTTGACTCTAAAAGAAACGAAATCAAGCAAGTTCGGCATCGTGCCACAATTTGTGCAAATACAATTTTATGTGGAATTCAACGTCAAGACAGTACTTCCGCGGGAAATAATGCATCCGTCGTTCTTCGTCTGCCTGAAGCTGTGAGCTACCGATCTCGGCTACATTACTTTTGGGTCCAGAAAATGTCACGCTCAGTGAAAATTCGCCTTTTATTACCGAAAGTACAGGAAATTATTTATTTTTCAAACAAGTCGGGTGGTGATGCGTGTTTGAGTGCAGGACCGTTGACTAGGCACTCGTTTGCAGGCCGCGCTGTTCGCGGACGCGGCTTGACAGATAAGGTCGCGAATGCTTTTCACGAATTTTTAAAGACCAAGCATAAAAATGAAAGACGTTTACAAATCTTTGTAAGGCGAAATTAGAGCGCAGCTACTTTACGCCAATGAAACCAACTTTATGTTGTTAGCAAACGTCTTGCGAGAGTTGCAGTATTTTTATTCATGCCTAATAAATTAAATGTTTCGGACTAATTACCCAATGTTTAAATGTATTAAGAACAGAAATGTCAATTGGAAAGTTCTACAGCTCCTTGAGTAACACCCGAATTAGCTGTTTGCAACTTGATACGGCTCGCGTGGCTTTCTTCTGACCAGTAATAAAGCTTACAAAACATGGCAAAATACCCCGTGATAAAGTGCCCACCCCATCATAAACTCAATTTCGAATCTCCTAAGATTTGTTTTTATAGGCCGGAAAAAAAAAAAAAAAGATGCATGCAAGTCGCGTGCCCCACGCTTTATTTATATCAGAAACAAACTGCCCTGTTTTATATACAGCGTTGTTCTTTTTTTTTTCTCCTACTAGATATTAGAAAAAACGTGCAAATTAAGGCAATTGCGTTTTGTGGATGTGAGCTAAACGGCCAAGCGAAGGTTAGGAGGCTCAAGAAAGAACGCAACAAAAACCGACTGATTACCTAACATTTGTTAATGAACTTTTTAATTAGAAAAAACGGCATAGTTTATTTAGAAAGTTGTTGGGCATAATCAAAAGCCACCAAATTGTTCAGTGAAAATTAGCCCAATTGCGGTTTGTGTAGGTGAGCTGTACGGCCTGGCGAGGATTAGGTTCAAGGAAGAACGCAACTAAAAACCGGCTGATTACCTAAAATTTGGTAATGAACTTGTTAATTATAAAAGAAAACGACATAGTTTATTTAGAACGTTGTTGGGCATAATCGAAATACACTAAGCTGTTCAGTGAAAATTAACGCATTTGCGGTTTGTGTAGGTGAGCTATACGGCCAGGCGAGGATTAGGTTCAAGAAAGAACGCAACTAAAACCGACTGACTGCCTAAAATTCGCTAATTAACCTTTAATTAGAAAAGAAAACGGCATAGTGTACTTAGAAAGTTGGTGGCCATAATCGAAAGCCACCAAACCAACCCGCGTACACTGCTATACGGCGTCCTGATACCGCGTCCTTCTAATTTGGGCGCGAAAATAGCGAAAATATAGTTCTGATTTTATTTTATATGGCCTCTATCTCCGCGTGGCACAGCCCAACGCCATGAAGCCAAAGCGATAAATCATGCGCATCGCTGTGACAACGCCACTGTAGAAGGGGCGAGGAGCGCGGCGGCCGAAAAGATTGCGGTAACACGATTCGCGTCCAAATTAGGTTTTTTAGGACGCCGTGAACTACTTCACGTGCGTTACATCTTTTTAAAAATGAATGATTTGTTGTTTTTGATGACTACAGATAAGGCACAACCCGCAATTGCGTAACTCTGGCGTCTTTTTTTAGAAAAATATCTAGTCGTTACAAAAATCACTCTGTATAAACACGATTGTAAGGCAGTTTTTTATGGACGGTAACATCCTTACGGCACGGAAGGAGACGTTGACCACAGATCATACACAGCCACTGTTGTTTTCGTACGAGAATGAGCAAACATTTGATACCAAATAAAATCGATTTAGCATTCACCAAATTCGGCTTGTTTACTTGATTCAAATCGATATTTGATTTTATTACACTTATTTTGTGCCCGCACACGCCTACTTTATTCCCTAATGAGTTACAAGTGATAATTGCATTGTTTTTCGTTGTGTAAGGTTATCAACAATTTATTATTAACAGATTATTAACAATCGGAGCTATACGATTACGCCAAGCGCATTTGAAGATATTCAGAATTGTTCTGAGTACACAAACAACTTCTCAAGCTTCTTGCTGTTTGGGGCCTTTCCTACACGCAGTACCAATAATAAAGCCAAAACCTTATAGGGGAGCCCATCTCTATCAGCCCAACACGCAAACACGATTTGAAGCGTGTAGTGCGTGCGTTGGAAAAGAGATACCGGCGAGCGAACCATAGCGTCGAATGTCCATGCATCAAAATGTCTGTGCACCGAAAAGTCCGCGCCGAAATGCCCTACAGCAAAACGCTCTACACCGAAAAGTGGTAGACCCACTACGGATGGGATCCTCCGTCACCTCTGCCGGTCCACGAACCATAATGATTCAGAATTTCTGGTCTATGGAGCGCCATCCATGAGATACCGAAAAACGCCACTTGTACTTCCCGTTGCCGCAATGAATTTGCCTAATCAACGAATGATGCCAAATCAGATATTTTTATTAAAATATATACTTCAATGACTACTTCTTTGAACAGAACAAGTTATTTGTGCTCTCACAACAGCAAGAAGCGTCCTCCGAACCAATGCTAAAAAAGCCAATCCAACTCGTTGGGAAGGGCAAGTGCCAAGCTCGCTCAAAACAGCTTCTCGGTTGGTTCAGCTCCTTGTCGCAGGTGTGCCGGCTGGCTTCTGGATAATCTTTTTTTAATCCTCCAGGCTTTCATTTCCCCTACCCCAAACTTGCCAAAAAAAAAAAAAAAATCCGACAGCCGGCAAAAAAAAGAAAAAGGAAAATGGCGAGGAGGAAACGAGAGGCGATTTCCTCCTTTCGCAGTGGCGAGGAGAAAAATGAGGGTCGGTTTCCTTCTCTCTGCTTGCGGGCCGGCCTTTAAGAACATGTTAGCCAGGCCGTGATTAAGAAACTTAAATTTACTTTTTCTAATTTCTAGATTGTAGGTTTTTTTCACTTTCCTTGTGTTTGGACCATACTTCAGGAGTATTTCTTTACTTGCTTAAGTGAAATAACAGTTTATTTTTGTTCAAACGTTTTTTTTTGTGATAGCTATTAAACCAAGGGCTTGTTAGGTTCTTTTTAATTGAAACTAGGGGGACGCACTCCTTGACATTTTCGCTGATTTTATCCCTAAGCAGAGCTCAGTTGTCAGCTACAGACTGTGTATCAAAGAAGGTCGTATTCGTTTGAGAAGAAATAAAAAGAGCAGAGCAGTTCGTTAGTGCCGACACTGAAATAATAAAAAAAAATGTTTTTTTTTTTTTTTTAATGACACTGCGCTAAGCCGGATAAAATGTTGACTTGACAAGGACAGCCCTGTGGTCGCAGATATATTCTAGATTATGACAAGCGGAAATGCAGTCGGGGTCAGATGAAAAGAACAGATCAAGAACGGAATCATCTCGTGTAGGAATAAAGACAGTTCGGGTAACGTTGCAAGACTCAGTAACCGACACAAACTCTCTGCACTCCGACGATACTATTTCATTACGAGGATTCACTACACCCGACTGTGCAATCACGCCCTCTTGCCCACTACGCCACTAATTTGGAAGATACCCTCTCCGTGCTTTATCTGCACGATGGAGTTCAGTGTGTGCGTCCTTTTCACATACCAGATATGATAAATATATGCTTTGTTGAGGTCTTGCCAGTGATAGAATTCTCTCCGCTGCTTGATATCCTCGCCCAGCAGCAGGTCCCACAATCTGTCACACGGATCGCGCACCTCTTCAATCATCCAAGAAAAAGATCACCAAGACATACTTTCGCGGTATGTCTTGGTTATCTTTTTCTTGGCTCTCCGAGGAATGGAGTTCGTTGATATGTGCTTTAACAAAACAGGGCTTTAACAAACAACCTGTTTCGGTCCGGTTTCTTCTGGGCTTGTTATTGTTTTCTGCCTTGGTGTGTTCGAAACGAAACGGCTTAGAATTTGGGGGTCACCTTAAAGACAACTATTGCTTGCTTGCTTTTTTTTTTTTAACGTTGTGAGAGGGATGTAGAAGCGTTGTCTCTTCTGTCCCTTCTAATTTATCTTCAAATTTCCTTCCCAGCCTCAGGGTTTAAACAAACGCTGTTGATCGATCGTAGTGAAAAACCCTTAAGACTAGCCTCAAGTTTTTTCCACTATGATTAATACTGACCAGCTCGCCTGCACTTCGATTACTTTTGAACAATTCAAGGCAAACTAACTTCCGCTGTCTCACCCCTCCACACAAAAAAATCCAACTTCAATATTTCTTTTTTTTTTTTTTAAAAAGAGAGAGTTTTGGTGGCATGGAGAATGAGCGCGAAGCTTTAAGCTCATCCTATTCCAGCTCGAATTTATCGCGAGCATTCATTCGCCCTTCCGAGGGGATTGACGTGTCCTTGCAAGAAACGGAAGAGCCTATTCTTGTACCGTACAAGCTGTCGAAGGCTTGTCTTTTCTAACTACTCATTTCCTATTCTTCTCAATTTTTCTACTAAAGCGGGCCGCAAAAATCCATAGCCGATTAGAGGCAGCTGCTGAGCTAGTTTCAGGAAGGAAAGATGATGATGATCATAGAAAAAAAAAAAAGGATCGAATGAAGTTTCTGTTATTGCTGTGTTTCTTCTTTTTTTTTTTGTATGTGTTAATCTTTGGACTTGTTCGTGTGTTCGGCTTTGTTCTGTAGTCCTCAAAAATGATCGCTATACGCAAAGGGAGGTTAGCAGACGTTGAAGAAAATGTTCCTTCCGCCCATTTCAAAATAAGAGAGCCGTTCCGGCAGGAGGTCCGCATGAGGAACATCACGTGCAGGCGTGTTCAAAATGATTGCGTTTCGTTTTCTTTTATTTTTTTTTATTTTTACGTTTTAAGTAAGTCTGTCTGCGTTTTTCTACTATGGTTAGGATTTCCCTTACGCTTGTCTTTAGGTGTGCTTACACGCGTGCTATTGTGATTGAACGGTCCTATCGACCGAGTCTACAGACGTTGATCGAGCCAGTTCTTTAGCATTGGGGCTCGTTTTGCATTCTTTAGCGTGAATCCCGAATAGTAAAAGTTTTAATGTGTATATATATTCAAGTTGTTCGTTTTTTCTTTACATCTAGAATTTAAAAAAAAAAAAGGAACTCGCGCAAAGCTGCGTTCACACTGCTAATACACGTTAGAGTGGGAGACGGTCACTACATTGCGCGTGTATCTCTGGGGCGTGTTTTAGCCTACCCGGCCCACCCATTAAAAAAAAACAATGGGTTGTGTGTATGTTTATACAGCCTAGAACTTGGTCTGCCTCAACGGGCGACGAGTCTCCCAGTTGTAGATTAGAAATTTAGCCAGTGCAGTACAACCGCTAGCCTGGGGTCTTTAACGTGCATCACTGAGTAGTGATACACGACTGCATGCCGGTACGATGCTCATCCAGATCGAAACGGGCAAAGGAGGGGAGGGAACCCTGGAACCTTGGGTTCTACAGCGCGAGCTTTTGCTTCACGCCCTCCGACCTGGTGTGCGCTAGCCCACTCGGCCACCGATCCTCCGCTTTCGTGCTCCACCCTACTGAAAAAAGGAGCGAAATAGGTCTGAAGACACAGTTTTCGAGACTCAACTATGTTCGCGACTGCGTAATTTTTCAGGGTTACCGCGGCGCAGTCACCTACTGCCGTGTCTCTGAGATCTGTGAACATCAAAAAACTTTCAGCCTTTTCACTCTGGTGAAGAAGGAAAAGCAGCGGAGCTGTAGCTTCTGTTCTCGGCGGTGGCTTTCCAGGCAAGCGATCTGCTCTTCTTTTGCAAGAGAATCTGAAGCGCGCGACGTAGTAAAACTTTAGGCAATAGCGCCTTCGCGGCGGTTGCGGAACCATTTGCGCTGCTGCGCACATCGCCGCTCCTTTCGCTCCCGCTCTTCTTCCTCCAAAGAAAGGTTGCCGCCAGCTATGAGCGACGGCGGCAACCAGTTGTCTGGTTGCCGCCGTCGCTCATAGATGGCGGTAGCTGTCCAGAGTGCGGTGTCATTATTTCTAGTTCGGCGAACACGATCCTGGGGAAACTAGCCCTTAACAGCTCCGCTGTAAAAAACGACCCTAACGAAGAATCGCTTACGCACAAACAAACATGGAAAATGGCTCGCGGCAGCAATGTGTATGACAGTGAACGGCTTGTCGGAAGTGAAATGGTGCTTCGTGAAACCTCAGTGTAATATTTCCACCACAAACTTCCGGCTGTCCCGTAGGTGCTGTGCCAGATTCCAACCGGACGGCGGGAGGACGACATCGAGACGGTGACGTCGTTCGGGCGACGTCGGAGGAGCGCGGACGACGACCACTTGTCCGAAGAGGAAGAGCTGACCAGAACCACGCTGTCCAAGAAGGTGTCCATCGTGGCCAACGAGTTCGGGGTGGGCAGGCAGACGCAGGACATCAGCTACGCCTTTCCGGTAACAGCACCGACAACGTCCGGTATGAAGTTTCCTTACCCGTAGCTTACTCAAACAAAAGAAAAAAGGAAAAAAAAAAGCTCTTGACTTGTTATTTGGCTTTCCGCATTTAGAAAGCTTTTGAATGCTTCAAAAATGCAGCGTCGGGGGCTGTGAATGGTCTATAGAATAGTTCAGTTAATGCTTTGTAAGCAGAGTCCTGAATACAAACAACAACAATAAAAATGAATCCGGAAGACTTTTTTTTCTTCTTTAGAGTAGAAGGTGAAGTGTCGAGCTTTCTAGCTCTTTTTAACTGATTATTTTGTAACTCGAATTGTATGCACTGTACCTCATCTTATTGAATCTTGACAAAAAGGGAAAGCCGCGGTCACGGCGAGCCAATGAAAGTGTGGGAGCGAGGGGCCCTGAACAACCTACGGTGGATGTGCGTAGTCCTTCCTATGCGGAGAGATGTCGCCTCAATTGGCTCTCGGTGGCCGCAGCTCTCGCCCTTTGTCAAGTTACGCAGAAGCGGAATGTAGAGGGCAGACTCAAGAATGCATCTTGTGGGTGCCTGACCTCAAGGGCGAATGTGTAGTTTTCGGGGGGTACCTCAGCTGTACCCGAGCCTCGATGTTGCAAAGGGAACTCTAGTACGTTGAAGTCACGACACAAAATGGCTAAGAAAAAAAAAACATTAAGAAACTCGCCCTGTTGCTTAGGCGATCCAAATAAGCTCGTTCCTCTTCTAACAAAGGAAAAGACGAAAATTTACTGCTTCCCTTCGAAAAGAAGGAAAAACATTCGGCAGTGACCCCTGAGACTGCTTATCTGAAGGAATGCGAAAGCATTCCTACACGCAGCGCATTTCTACAAGCAGCGCGCCACGTCTTCCTTTTTCGCACGGCGCGCCGGCGGTGACATCACGCTCCCTCACTGCGCAGGCGCGGCGCGCCCCCTCCGGCTCCACGGCTTCTGTGACGATGCATCTGCGTTGCTGTGTTTTTCTTTGTGTTTTAATTCTGAGGCGCCTCCGCTTTAACCTTGAGCGCCCGGCCGGCTTCCGTGACGAAGCATTTGATATGATGCGTCGCCGCCAATGGGAATTGCACTTCTGGGTGCCGTTTTTCTGCTACAAACGGTTACAGACAACGCTCCATGGGACAGTTAATGCTTTCCCATTAAAACATTTTTGACAGAAACCAATTGATCGCCAGCCTCATATGACAGCCCTGCGTGTACTACATCACTGGCCGCAGTAAGTCAGTTTACTTTGTAGCATGTGTGCATTATATAACCTTTTCTTGTTTCGTGCGAGTGGTCATATACCATTAATAAATCACCTGTTTATTGACCCCATGCCGCGGTGGGTAGTGTAGCTCAGTTCGGCTGAAGTCTGAATTAAGCAGATTGACTTCGACGGAAATAGTTATCACGACTAAATGTTCATCTCAACCTGTGTCATGTTTCAATCCAAACTGAGACACTCAGCTCAAGTGAAATTTTGAGTGAAACGGGAGCTTTCAGCTAAACCGAGGCGTTTAAACAAACTAACGTTTTAGCCGCACGATGGGCTTCCTGTTGAACTGGGGTCAAATATCGCGCACATCCATAACTGTGCTTTTAACGATCTAAGGTTATTCTATTGATTTTTTATACAACATAGTTAAATTGAATCGAAACCATGCACTACATACTAGCATGTAGTAGTTAAGTCTATAGCCGCGCCCTTTCCAAAAACAAACGTTATGGTACAAAATTAGTAAAATGATCATGCGTTTATACTGCTCCGTAAAAACTTTTTTTTTTTTTTTTGGGGGGGGGGGGGTGGTTATAATTTTGTTACTAATGCATTCTTTGAACGGACGCGTGATTTTCTCGATTGCGAGAACATCAAAGGTCCCTCTAGATATTTTGTTTATTAATCAATTATTACCAAGACATCTCCTAGTAAACCGAGGATCTATTTTTGCTCTTTCTATTTCGAGTACATATTTTCTGTACGGCGTACTCGTCGTTACGCGAAAAGGTCCTTCAGAGTTGTGTCGTCTTCTTTTGTTTCCAGCCGATAGGCCTCCCCTCTCCTTCATTCCTTCGCCATTCTATTCTATATGGTTGCTAGTGTCTTTCCATGGCAAGACTGCCGTCACGAAGCCGTAAAACCGTCCTCCGAAGAACCGCTTGGTTTTATTTAGTGGACCTCTTTTTTTACCTCCGCAACCTCTGCTTTTTGCTGATGCTCTTTGCACTCGAGAAGAAGACTCTGCGACATCGGTCCGCAAGATAGTTTCGATTTCCCCGAGGCGGCTTTTGATATTCCATCCATCGGCCGCAACTGCGACCTCCTGCACCGCTGCGATTTGCCGCAGCACAAAGGAATATCCACAGAGTATGGGCACACGCACGGCAGAATTTGCATCCTCTTGAGACGTGCACGACATCCGAGATACGTAGCTCGGGTCTCGTTTGAACTCGAGGAGACCCGATTCCGACATTGGATGCCATTAGAAAAAGGAACCAAGAACAAGAAGAAGAAACGGGAAGGGACTTGAGCGAAGGTCTCAATTTGATGACCGTTCGCTCTCCTGGATGGCCGATGGCAGAAAGAAGCGGGTCCGGTGGGCAGTAAAAACGGATGGAGTCTTCGAATAACGATTCGCTGGTCTCAGCGGGTCTCTCCGAAATGGTTCCTCTGATCGAAGCCTGTCTTCCGGGGCGGCGGCGTCAGTTGGTGGTGACGCTCCGTGCCGGGGAGTATGGGGACGTCCCTTATGGGGATTCGTGCGACTGAATTCGTATACGGTCAAGTCCGCAGAGTGCGCCCCTCCTGCTGTAAGTGTGTATAGACTTTGCCTCGAATAAACAGAAGCCGCTGGCGATTTTCGGAGCAGAGCTTATATATGCTTGTCGGTGAAGACAAGATTACCGAAAGAAGGAAAAGGAAAAGAAGACTCTTTGAGCGGATTCGTCTTTTAGCTCCCCTGTGTGGCCGTAAAGGGGAGGAAAAGTAGACCGTATACTTCCGGTCTTGGCGCGGAGGGGTTTCTTGACGCGTTCTGATTTATTAGGATGAGACGAAAGGCGACCGGTCCGAAAGTTTGCGAGCAGCTGTCGTGTAATGAGACTGACTACTCAGAAATGATCAAAAGTTTACTTACTTCCGTTCTTGGCACTTTCGGGTTTGTTTTTGAAAGGGGAAGGCGACATGACATCACTTATCTACGAGACGGAAAAGTCGGTTAAAGCCAAAAGCTGAATTTTTCAGGAAGTATTAATTGTCCTTCTAACTCCAAGCCGGAACTGCCATTTGTTCGTCGCGTTTAATTTGTGGTTTTTGGGAAACAGGCGCCTCTTGTTTCGTTTCAAGGTGTATGACCGGAAGTCGTTAAAATAAAAAAAAAAGAATATATAATAATGAGAGCATGCATGATTTATGTGTCGTGCAGATAACAAAGTGCTTCATGAAGCTGTTCATTGTGTAAGCTTTCTTTGCACGGTCCGGGATTTTAAAGAACGACATTCAGTGTTCACCCTTTCCGTGTTAGTTGGTATGTATTGTAAAGTGACGCATCCAATGATCGGTTCAAAAATATCAGCTGTACTTGTCATTGATTTTGACATCACATTTGCATTCGCATCTTTGTCTCCTTGATGATTCCAATGTGAACGGCCTTGATTCAAAGCACCTAATTGTCCATTTGGAAACTTCACTTTATATTGCACAACCTAAACATTTCGACCGGTGTAAAGTGAGCTGGAAACATTGACGCCTGCACCTACCCTAAAGGCTAGGTGCAGGCGTTGATGGTCCTTTGCAATTGTTATTTTAGATATTGGTTCTGCCTTAGATGTCGTTCTATTTCTGAGAGAGAAAAAAAAAAAAACGCAAACAAAGTTTCTTCAACAACGACAGGTCAACGCCGCCAATGAGTTCGTCTTTCGGCTGCTTCGTAACATTTATTTAACTTGATAATTACGGCTCATGCATCTGCATATTTTATTTATTTCTTCTTTAGAGACCAGATAAGATGCTAAATATGACCCCTGATGGAGTGTAGGGTGCTTGATTTTAATTAGAACGCATTCAGTAGAAAAAAAGCAGTGGAGGGTAGACTGCCGGTCCGAAAACATGGATGAAAATATTATCAACCCCGTTTTCTGATCACCACCCATGCGCCTGTTGCACGGGTGGAAACTCTAGCTCTCCCTCGCGCTGAACAAGTGCTTCAAAACTTTTTTTTTTAATTGGAAGATGTAGAGGTCTTTGATTACCCTTAGCAATTCTCCAATTGGAACGATATGTTTACTTTCACTAATTAGAACGTCATTTAACAAATTATAGTTAATTATTCGATTTATTGCTGCCGATTAGCCCCCTATATTGTGTACCCCTAATTGTACAACTCACCGACCTTTCACTTTTGTTTTAATAAATCTGTTCAAATTAATATTAAACACCCTGCATAAACATAAATTGTGGGTAGTTATACTCCTAAACGATAATGCCGGAGGTAAAGGCGGTTTGTTGTAGTATGAATTTACTGATAATTAAGGAAGTGTTTTTTGTCAATACCAGTTTAAAAAGAACCCTCTCCCCCGATGCAAAGGCCGTGCTTGAGTAGTTGACGTTTCCTGGGAAAATATCCATAGCAGAGCATGTGTTATTGAACAGAGCCTTTGTTCTCTAACTTTGGCAGGGTTGCGCCCTTCCACATCATCTATGCACGGTTTCTGTTGTTTGCCACCTTTTTTGTCGTCTCGGTGTCATGAGGGGATGACTGAGAAGACGGACTTTGTACACAAAGGACTCCTTCCTTTGGGTCATGCTAATTCGAGTATAGCAATATTAAAAGTACAATTGAGAACAGATTTTTTTTCTTTTGCGTTCACGTTCTTTTTTAAAATGTGCAGGGAAAACGTCCAGCATGGAGGACCTCATAGCCGAGCAGCTGGGTGTGGTCTGCTTCGAACCGACTACATCGGCCGTCATCGGAGGTCTGGCGTTGTTCCTGGAGGTGTTCGGCTTCAGCACGTGTCTTGTATTCGCACTTCGCAGGCGCAAAGACAGCACTAAGGACGAACCCATCTGTTACGACAACAGTATCGAAGGATCCACGGACTTCCCATCATCAGCCCCTTACTGAGCGCTTCGTAAAGTCACATCCTAGTGTCGGTGATAGACTTCTGAAAACACAGCACAGCACGTGTTTGTTCATGGATGCGTACGTGATACGATCAAAACAAAGAGCTTAATCCGTTTTGGAAACATTGGCTTTAACAGGATTGATTGCAGACTGTCATGTCATCAGAAATTCAAAAATGTTTAACTCTTTTTATTTCCATTCCCAAATTGAGTACGGTAACTCCGATAGACCTCGGCTTCACGATGAGGACAATGAACGTAAATTGAATGCGAAACTTTGGGTAAGTCTCTGCCGGCATTGCCCTGTGCCTGAGGACTTTCTCTAGACCGCACAGCGAAGTCTACGCGTCCTCTTCTGTGCTCCGCAAGCAACAACACTCATCGAACTGTGGATGGGCAATGTTCTCACCTAGGTCTTCAACGTCTCGAACAATCCAACGTGCGTATTACTTATCCAGGAACTGGTGTCGGACAACGGTGTTTTTGACTTCTAGACTTCCATCCTCCGTCATGCCCTTATGGACGTGGACACTTCCGACAGGGTCAGCCTCGGCAGAATCGTCTTCTCAAACCATCCAGTGCTGTTTCCTGGGCAGGACAGACCGCTGCTACAACCTTTTTCTCCACTTTCTACATCACACGCGATCGTCTTTTCGGCGTCCCTTACGATGCAAGCGGTTTAGTTTGATGTCACATCGCACAGAGTTCCTTGGTGCACTCTAAGCCTACTTACGTAACGAGTTAACCACTTTTCCAAGCGGAAATTCAGACTAAGCTCTTTCTCAAGCGTCATATGTGCAGGGCTGGAGTAGTATTAGGAATTAACATTCGATTTCACACATTAAATTCGATGTAACGCAAAAGCCTTTTTCTTTTCTTTTGCAAAAACGGCACAAAAAGCAGGGGACGTGCAAAGCAAACGACACAATTATTAAAAAAAAAAAAAAAAGCTTTGGCAAGTGGATTTGTATGTACTTCAAACTGATGCGAACGATCATTTAACATTATATTTAAGCCGACGAAAACAGTTGCGATGTGGCTATATTTGGAAATTTGCCACGACATCTACAGAGGTCCAGCCAGCATAGAAACCTTGAAAAAGAGCACATACAGCACGTTTCTTCCGCTTACGTTTAATCTGAAATGATTGGTTTCGACATCCTACCTCTCACGCATTCTACCAAGCACATGGAAAGAACAAATCTAGTTACATTTGATACGTCTTTACTAGCCAGTGTAGGCTCATAGCGCACGAAGGACTCCCGTTACTGCAGTGTTACGTATATTATACTGGTGCGTTTTGCCAGCACAAGGTGCTGGACATTCTTGTGTTTAAAAGCGACACGTATATCAGATGAATCATTTACGTGATGTTCCGGTGGTGAGGGGTTCTCGTTTTCTCGTGGTGGGGGTTCATTACATTACGTTGTATTTTTCTGTAGACCAGATGGCGTCTTTTGCGATTGTAATTTGTGGCGAGGTGGGCAGTCTTGAAAATTACTAGTCCTTCTGTTTATACGGCTTCTGTGATTCTTTTCTTTTTTTGTGTGTGCGTGTGTACCGATTATACACGAGTTGTCAAAACACGCGACATCTCTACTATGGTAGACAAATGTTTTACGCGAATAGCGCATCCTAGAAGTATTAATTTTTCCACCTCGTAGAGTTCGATATGAACGGGCAGAAAGACTTGCACCCTACACATGTTTCATGGAAGGCAAAAGAAAAAAAGAAGAAAACATTAGAGACCAAACTTAGCTATAAAAATACTATATTGGAGTTGAGAGCATGTTTTGATCATTTATGCACCTTAGGGCAGGTATCTCTTTAGGGGTGGGTTATGCCTAATCAGGCTTTGGCCCCACCCTTCGATTAGCATTGATTTAGCATTGATTTGTCTCCAGTGTGAAAGAGAACATATAAGCATTGATTGGGTAGAAGACAACACACGTTTCTGATCACACCGGGAGAAGTGCTCGAGGTGTGCTGCGAATGTGTTGCTAATTACCTCCCATAAACACGGACAGCCGAGCATAAAAAATGTTGTTTCGGACGTCATCCTAAGGCATGTTTTGTAGTCCAATGACCCGGCTCTTTTGATACTGAGAAATTCGTTCGCACTTTGTTGTGGCTAGACTCAAAAAACGCTCGCTCACCAAACTGAATTTGGTGACACCGGCCGTTGCCACAATTCTGAAGGAATTACAACAATGTCAGTATGTGCGCATCGCTCACTGCCTCCGAGTGTAACCTCTGTGTATGTATCTACTTTATGTTTTGTGTGTGTGTGTGCGTGAGGGGGGGGGGGTATTCACCCTTTTTGGTAGAAATGAAAGTGGATGCCGTCTACCTCACTCATTAGGCTCCCCAAAGGATAGAAAAATAACAGCTGTCTTCACAACAGATGTAACTGGGATATCACAGCCGGGAAAAATCATTCTTTTATCGGCATCACATCTACATTGTGATATCAATATATCTCGTGAAATTGACGCTCGTATGTTCTCTTTCACACCAGGCGCCATAACGCTCGATAGGACTTTGACATTTAATTTAGGTCGAATCTTCTCAGAAGCCAGGCTAAAATTTAGTCTAGCGCCCCTAAAAAACAGATCTAGACCACAACACGACTGACTCCGTCCACAAACTCTGCACAAAACACTCCCATTGAAAGAGGCAGGTTATTGCACCCCCTCCCTCTCTCTCTTCTTAG
Source organism: Ixodes persulcatus (assembly GCA_013358835.2). Classification (NCBI taxonomy): domain Eukaryota; kingdom Metazoa; phylum Arthropoda; class Arachnida; order Ixodida; family Ixodidae; genus Ixodes; species Ixodes persulcatus. Next base: position 386,989 of record JABSTQ010000943.1, read on the forward strand.
CCGTCTATGCGAGCGGATCGACGCAGCGTGGTGTCTATACACCTGCCACCAGGCTCTCAAAGGTATTGCTGTTTTCTTTTCCTTCGCCAAAATGGGGTGGCCGAATGCTTCCTAAATAAACACTCGGCAGAACGTGAACTTTTTTGCCCCTTTGTTTACTTAATCTTCCTCCGGCTGAAGTGAGCCGTTGGAGAAAAAAAAAAACAAACATTGAACTTGCTTTTTTATTTTTTCTCGTTGCTGAAGTGTTTGCTCGACAACAAAAATGGGCAGCCATATCCTCTATACTCCGTTTTACATTAAATGAAACGTGGAAAACGCTACGAGTGATTTAGTCCCATCGAATTACGTGTCAGTGTCACGTGAGCGCGTCACGCGAGTACGTTTAAAGTCACGTGATACTTTCTCAGTGTTTGGCTGGATGGAATGGCTCGATGTGGTTCATGTCGTAAGGTGTGCTGAGTAGTATAGGCGTATATGGATAAGCACGATGATGTTGACCGATCTCACTGAGCGTTCCACGCATATGACGACACCATTGGCGCACTCAAACTAGCTGGTGAGATCGGTCTATTGAAACACCATAAAGCTGGAAGTGCATGAGACGGGGACAGTGAACGAAGACAGACATCGTCAAGACATGTTGACTGTCGGCAGACGGCCTGGGACGAACAATGGCGATGTTGTCGATTCTTTTCTATATATTTTGCTCCACCGCTCCCAAATAACGTTTTTGATATTGAAGTATTTTTTTATATGTACCTGTTGCGCAGCTTGCATGTTGTCTGGGAAGTTCGTTTGTCTTTGCTGACGGTGCATGCGAACTTGCTTCGGGGGCTGAGCTCATGAGCGGTTCAAACTTTAGATAGATTAGGCATGTCTATACTATAAGGTTGCCGAAAGCATGAAAACCGCCACGTAATTTCAAACTGTCAGTAACTACCAAGGTTGAAACGGAACACCGGCCAAAAGTTTTCTGCGGCGACTACGCGGCCCTCAGAAGTAATCACGATGTGTTTGTTTCTTCCAAAGGATATATGCTGAGGGGTTCCGAATAATTAAATGGCGCATAGGCTTTTTTTTTTAGTAAAATACGTTACGTTTTAATGAGAAAAATATTAAGATATATTTTCAGCTAGACACTTTCCGGGTAGCAAAAAAATCCTGTCCTTCCATTGAGACCTTATCCTCCTGCGCCCCGCTGTTTTCCTTACCGTTTATTTAACACTACCTGCACCACCAGTTGACTTCTGAAAGAATAGGTGCGCGTGCCAAGTTTTAGGGCACCCCCCTCATCCCCCCCCCCCCCTTCTACAAAAGTAGAAAAACACCCAATTCGAATGGTTATACGTTATTTTCTTTTCCTGTCGATTCGCATATTTGCACCAGCAGCCCTGAGACTAGTGGCAAAAGCGGGTTATATATAGTGTGTCTGAAATAGCGACCGCTCGATGTAAACTGGGCCGTAAAAATCGGCGCCTGCGCGTTGCAATCTACACTTTTCGTCAAAGGTATATTTCACAGGTCAGTTTTATCCTGTAAAATTAAAAAGCGTATTTCCCTTTTTGTAAAAACTAGGACTGTAGCGTCTTGGGTTGTTCCAGCCCGACTCGGAAGTGAAACTGACCTGGAACAGTTGGTAAGAACACTAACTTCTTATTTAGTTAACTGATTGTTATATGGCTAAATGTAGAATAACGATGAAGACGCGATGTCGGTGTCTATCACGTCCGGTTCACCAATGAGACGACACTTCTGGGTTGAGTCTGGAAGAATCCAAGACGTTACAGGGCCAAGAAACCTCCCAGGATCAGCGGCGGACGGCGGCGCAGACGACCGAGACGAGTGGCGGGGCGCCTTTGGCGCACGTATTGATAGGTTGCGTCGTGAACAGCGAAAGAAAGCAGACGACACGCAGAGGAAATCCGTCGGCAGCAAGAACGCCATCATTATGCAACCGCGTTTTACTTGTATTTTGTTTACTTTAAGTTTTGCTCTCATTGTCCGCATTTGTTCTTAAACCAAAGGTACATTACAAAAAGGCTCGAGGTACACCTAAGCACTTCTTATCAGTTGTGGATGCGAAAGCATGCACGTCGCTCTTCCGCTCCCTTCTGTCGTCTGCGGCGTACTTGCGTCGACGGTCGACCGCGTGCGCTGCACTCGGCGCGCTGACCTTGGGCGTGGAGCGGCGGAGCCGTTGCCTCGCGGACACGCAACGCCATGGGGTGGCGGTCGTTGAAACTGACGTGCAGCGACCAATGGGAGCGTCGTCGACGCGCGCCAGCCAATGAGACCGAAGCCGAAATCCATCAGCTTTACTCCGCTCCTTTGGGATCGGGGAAACTAGGTGCCGTTGGGCTAGGCTTTTCGCGTGGTTTCATAGCTGGGAGCTGGCTTCACTTGGAGAAAGGATTTAAGGTGCCGTTTGGCGCGGTTTCAAAGCTGATGACGTCGGCTCGCTCCATGGGACAGTTAAGGTGTAACCCCATCCTTGGTTAGTGTGCTTCTGAGCCAACAGATGGCAGTGGGATCGCCTCCCAGACCTGTACATCAGTGCGAGAAATCATGTGTGGTGGCGCTTCGATACAGTGGGGTATTTTTCTTTATCCTGAAATTGACATCCCTGGTCTTTCGCTTGTTTTTCTCTGCGCGAGCTTTCTTCGGAACGCTCACGGCTGCGACAGTTTTTGTGCAAGGGGGCCAGTTGCCTACACTCCGAGCTCACATCTTCAAAAACATCTGGTCAGAACCAAACGGGAAAATCGTCCTGAGTCAAATAGCGAGACAGACACACAACAAAACAACCGACGCGTTGAAAAATATAAAATTGCCTGTGCGCCGTTAGCACCCCGCGGTGATTTCGGAGGCCAACTACACATATTTTAATGTGATCACATTTATATGACGGGCCGGCCCTTTTGTCGTGGATGTGTTTGGCTCTTTGTGGATTTGCAGGAAAACGTGATGACGTGATAGACTTGGGTTTCCAAACTCCTAGCTTGAGGAATTAAATACCTCAAAAATCAAAAGATATGAACTATTTCTTTTTTTTTTTGGGGGGGGGGGGGAGGATAGGTGTCTTATTTAGGTAGCTGGGTGTTTATATTGACCAAAACCACAAGACTGGAAAAGACAAAAAATGACACTAAGGTTTAGATAAATAAAAGAATGCCAAAGGTTAAAAATGAACTCGCGGCAGTAAATGATAAGAATTAATTTTAATACGAGTTCAGTTATAAATGCAATGGCTGGCCAGGCAAAGATTCTGGGTCTGTGGATAGGTTGGCAAGAACGTTTACAATGGCTGGCCAGGCAAAGATTCTGAGTCTGTGGATAGGTTGGCAAGAACGTTTACAATGGCTGGCCAGGCAAAGATTCTGGGTCTGTGGATAGGTTGGCAAGAACGTTTACAATGGCTGGCCAGGCAAAGATTCTGGGTCTGTAGATAGGTTGGCAAGAACGTTTACAATGGCTGGCCAGGCAAAGATTCTGGGTCTGTGGATAGGTTGGCAAGAACGTTTACAATGGCTGGCCAGGCAGAGATTCTGGGTCTGTGGATAGGTTGGCAAGAACGTTTACAATGGCTGGCCAGGCAAAGATTCTGGGTCTGTGGATAGGTTGGCAAGAACGTTTACAATGGCTGGCCAAGCAAAGATTCTGGGTCTGTGGATAGGTTGGCAAGAACGCTTACAATGGCTGGCCAGGCAAAGATTCTGGGTCTGTGGATAGGTTGGCAAGAACGTTTACAATGGCTGGCCAGGCAAAGATTCTGGGTCTGTGGATAGGTTGGCAAGAACGTTTACAATGGCTGGTCAGGCAAAGATTCTGGGTCTGTGGATAGGTTGGCAAGAACGTTTACAATGGCTGGCCAGGCAGAGATTCTGGGTCTGTGGATAGGTTGGCAAGAACGTTTACAATGGCTGGCCAGGCAAAGATTCTGGGTCTGTGGATAGGTTGGCAAGAACGTTTACAATGGCTGGCCAGGCAAAGATTCTGGGTCTGTGGATAGGTTGGCAAGAACGCTTACAATGGCTGGCCAGGCAAAGATTCTGGGTCTGTGGATAGGTTGGCAACGGTTGGGAAAAAGGACGCGCCCCAACCGCTCGATCCCAACCGCTTTGCGGTTGAGAACGCGCGGATCCGCTTCGCAGTTGCGCATCCGCTTCCATGGGGTGAACGTGGCATTAGTGTCGGCTGCGTCCGGACCAGACTTCTATCCGTTAGATGAAGAATGTAATAGATTACAATTACAAATTATCGAGCCCTAAATGTAAGGGATTACCGTTATAAATTACTTTCGCTGAAAAGTAACGGATTACTTTACTCGTTACGTTACAACTTACTTTGACGCTACTTTTCCTTCACACTTATTAAGAAAACAATAAAAACAATTTTGATGTTTCCAAAAATGTGCTGCAACACTAATTTCCATTTCTCGTACGCCCACATTATGGTAGTCCTTGTAAAAAATAAAATATTGTATTTAAGAGAAAGAATGTGGGTGCACTCCGTTCACCTGTAATCTGACAAGCCACATCCGCCACCCCGCTAGCTTACAGCGACCGGAAATGATCCCTGGAACTTCTGCAGACAAAGCTAGCGGTGCGCATGCTCAGTAGCGGCGTCTACCTCCGCCAGAGCAGCGGATTACTTCCCAAGTCTGGTTTTCCGGACGCAAGGTGAAACGAAATGTAGGAACGCGTCTTCGAATGTTGCCAAGTAGTCCCGACCTGGCAAACCAATGCGGAGCGCAAGTTCGTCCGCTTCTTTTGACGTCAGTGGATAGACTTCAAGGCAGCTTGCTTTGAGGTCTACCCACTATCCTTCAATCGGAGCCAATCAGAGCTCGGCGTCTTTCTGACGTCATCGCAACCCATGCAAAAGAAGCAGACGAACTTGCGCTCCGCATACCACTCATCCCAGCCAATCCAGCGCTGTGAAAACATCACGCGACTGCGCTGCGTCCTAACCCGAACATCACGTGACATTCGTACGGCATCGGATTGGTTTCGATGGCTCGTTAAGCGTCCTCTGCGGTTCATTGTAAGACAAAACGAAGTTATAGACACTTTTAAGCCCCAAGTCACACTGCTCATATACATCATATAAATGACACTTTGTTCTCTACAGATGACCGTTGTACAGGAAACACGCTACAGACAGTATCTGCAGACCGTCTTTTGTACGACGTATTATAGCGGTGCAACTTAAAGCCGGGGTCACACTGCTTATACATCGCGCAAAAAGACAGTCTGCATGCAGATTCGAACGCGAGTCCCCGCGAGATCCGCGCTTCGAATGCCGCATGACAATAAGTTCAAGGAGGAAAGTTGAAACGCGCGGCATTTGAAGCATGGATAGTGCGGTGACTCTTGTTTGCAGACTGTGTTTTGTATGGCGTATGAGCAGTGGTACCCCGACTTAAAAACCGGGGTCTCGCTTCATACCCCACATAAGCCGCTTAGGCTTATGTGGGGTATGAATCTCTGTAAAATTGTATGAGGAAAAGATGAAATAAAGATTATTATTATTATTATTATTATTATTATTATTATTATTATTATTATTATACATCGTACAAAAAGACAGTCTGCAAGGCGGTGAGTTGGGCGAGTTGGTTGAACATCTTCAAACGTGGAAAAAGCGCTTCGTCCGTGCACTTTTTTCACTTGTCCCTTGTCGAATTTTTTGCGCTTTTTCCACGTTTGAAGACAGTCTGCATGGAGATTCGAACGCGAGTCACCGCAAGATCCGCACTTCGAATGCTGCATGGCAATGAGTTCCAAGAAGGAAACTTGGCACACGCGGCATTCGAAGCACGAATAGTGCGGTGACTCGCGTTTGTAGATTGTCTTTTGCATGACGTATGAGCAGTGGGACCCTGGCTTAAAAAGCCGGCGTCACACTGCTTTTACGTCATACAAAAGACAGTGTAGCGGCTGCTGAAGCAGAGAAAGCAAAAGAGAGCTCCTGCAAGGACATCTTCACGAGCCAGGGACAGAACAGAATAATAATTGGGTTGTGGAGATATTTATACAGCGAGTAGTTGGTCAGCCATTTCAAAGTAGCGACGAGTCACTCGCTGTAGATGAGCAATTTAGCCAGTGCAGTACAACCGCTAGCCCGCAGGGTCTTTAACGTGCACCACGCAGTAGTGATACACGACCGCACGCCGGTCCAATGCTCATCCAGATCGAACCGGGCAGGGGTGGGGATTGAACCCAGGATCCCTGGGTTCTGCAGCGCGAGCTTTCGCTCTACGTGCTCCGAGCTCGGCCACCGATCCTTTTCTTTTTTTTTATTCCGATCTCTCTGACAGAACAGAGCGTCTGTACGGCCAGTGGTGCTACCTAAGGGAAAAAAAAACATATTTAGGGGAAGACGCCTTCACAATTTGGTAACCCGGACAAAGAAAACGCAACATACAAGCTACCGGTGATCCCTCTACGACCATTGCTACTGTTCTGGATTGCAGATCCAGCTCTCTGGTTCGCACATATAGAGTCCCTATTTGCAACACGCAGCATAACACGGCAAGAGACGAAGTTTCACTTTGTAGTCAGCGCGCTTCAACCAAGCGAGGTCTGCGAAGTCCGGGACATAATTATGAACCCTCGCACTGAACATCCGTACGACAGTATCGAAGAAGAGCTCATTAAGCCCACAACGGCATCTGAGCAACGGCGTCAGCAACAACTGCTTGCAACAGAAGAACTCGGAAATCGTAGACCGTCTCAACTGCCACGATCCATGTGGCAACCTCTCGGAGATCGCGCAACCACCTTTGATGGCGATATATTGCGCGAACTCTTTCTTCAGAAGCTTCCGAATAATGCACGCATGATATTGGCAACATCCAGTAACATCTCTTTGCACTGTTTAGCCGCGCTTGCAGACAAAATCTAAGACACCACTGTACTATATGTGACCTCCGCCACACTAGCTCCCATCAACACACAGGCGTTGAAAACTCAACAACTCCGAGACGAAGTACGCCAACTCGCACAGCTGATCGAGTCAAGACTTCGGCTACCTCTTTTCACCAGCCCTCCCAACGTAAGCCAACGTGCCTCAAACAACTTTAGACTTAGACGAAGCAGCCCATCGCCACGTCGGCTCCATCGCAGCACCACAAGAGACAGATCTCCGGTAGGTGCCATCTGCTGGTACCATCGCACGTTTGGTACCCAGGCACGTCAATGCCAAGACCCCTGCTCTTTCCAGGAAAACAACCAGACCAACTACTGACGGCGGCCAGTTCAGTTTAGTCATCTACCAGCCGCCTCATGCTCATTTACATCACCGATCGTCAGACAAAGGTTCAATTTCTTATTGACACAGGAGCAGAAGTTAGTGCAATTCCCGCAACCTCACATGACCGTAGGATTACTACATCCACGAATGCTCTCCGAGCAGCAAATGAAACTGTCATTGAAACTTACGGTCAGAGGTCTACAACCGTAGTTCTTGGATTGCGCCGTACGTACACTATAGTATCCATCGTTGCAGATGTTCGATATGCAATTAGTGGCGCCGAGTTTTTTAGCTCACTTCGGTCTTCTGGTCGACATGACACATAGGAAGCGTTTAGACGCTACCAATCATATTGGCGTACTTGGAATTCTCTCAAATCCTCCATTACTGAGCCCTACACTACTTTGCGCAATGACCAATACCATGTACGACGCCATCCTTTGCAACTTTTCCAACCTGACCCAGCCAATACCCCATTCACACGGCAGCATAAAGACCGGTTCTCACATGCAGCGAAGCGCTGATGTAGCGCTACTCACGTGTCGTCTGCTAGTTATCATCTGCCATGAGCAACAGTTTTGACGGTGCGATACAAAGCTGGTGAACGCTCCCGTCAGCACGCGCTTAGCGCGAGGTCAGCGCTATGCTTGTAGCGCTCCGCTGCATGTGTGAACAGGCCCTAAAGGTGCCTTTATGTAAGGGACCTTTAGGGACAGCGGCGAATCAGTCACGCGATCCTCCGCGCGTGGCAAGTACTCGCGACCCAAGAGAGCGGACTGATTCACCGATTGCAAAGGGACCTATGTTAAAGGGGTGATGCAACAATTTTTGTACTTTGCGCGAATACCGCTTAGAACGGATCCATGACGTTAATGACCTATAAAACGCGCGTTCGTTTTTCACCCCATGCAATAGAAGTCCCAGTAAAAAATTAAAGAAAAACGAGCAGCGTTCACCCCCTCAACTCGCAGCCAGAAGAAGCGGCCACGTGATCTGGAGCCGATTATATGCCGCCAATGTTGATCATAGCCACGCGCTGGGGTTGGCAAAGCACAGGACACGCGCTGAGTTCCAGACATTGTTATGGCTCGGCTATTGTCGTCGTTGGAGCGATTGGACACGGGCCACTACCCGAATGCTTCTCGAGCTAGTAATGATCACGAGCCCAAATGGAATGACCACGCAATGCTCGGGTCCAATCTATGAACAGCATTCAAATATAGTCATATGGGTGTACTGCGATCCCCACTTTACGTCATCAATCAAAATATTCTGGCGTGCTTTACGTCATCAAAATTCGCAAAGGAGAGATTGAATGAGAATGATCGCTTTGGTCTCTGAAATAGACCCTTTCCGAAATTCAGTGCCATCTGGTGGTTCGTAAAGCAGTTTAGGTTTTGCCGTTGGTTTTGCCATATCAATGGCGGAAATGAACTTGTATCGGCACCGTCACTTTTGCAAGTCAACGGCACGCGAGGAATTGTTCAGTGTGAGTTCTTTCTCGATCACTTTCAGTTCGATGGTGACCAAGAACCTGCATTTAGAACAAAGCTCCAACCCATCCAGATGCCTCGAGAAAATTCTATACACCCAAGTGATTTAAAGCCGATTGTTTGCCGCCCGCAGATTGACTGAATCTGAGTTATTATAAAAAAACGCTTACGTAGCTCTTGTGTTCCATTCCTACGTCGCGTCGTACTGACCCCCCGAATGTACAGGCCTCGCATCATCCACTTAGGAGCATCTTCAACGTCTTCCTTTATCCGTCACTAGAAGGCCGCCATTGGTATGGCACAGATGCCGTTCCACAGATGATGACAGTGATCAGGGTGGCCAGATTGAATTTCGGAAAGGGTCTATTACACCGCAACAAAGGAGTTTCTTGGCCAGTGGCGTTGCGTGCGAGTAACCTTGAGTCCCACTATACTCCGTTTCACCTTATGTTGTACCGCAGCGGAGGCTAGAAGCGCGAGCTCATAGCGTTGGCAGCTGCCCTTGGTGCACGAGAGCTTGTGCCGCCGAGATGTGCCCTAGAGCAAGGAGCTCGCGCTTGTAGCCTTTCCTGCGGTACAACACAAGGTGAAACAGAGTATAGTGCCAGTAAGCTCGTGTAAAGTGAAAAACGTTCCAATTGAATATCGTTGTACCGCCCCTTTAAAGGTACCTTTATGCTGACCGTGTGAATGGGGTATTATTCTTCTCCGATATGATCGAAGCGAGACCCGGTATCCTTTCCAAAAAACACGCCGTTAGTCCCTTCTTGCTTGTACCGCTTCGATCACAATGATTGGTATTCTTCTCGCAGAGCGTGCACGAAGAGACTTGAAATTCGGGTTAAATGAATCGTATCTACATACTGTAGAAGCGGTGCCGGTGAGCAATGTTGCGGCAGGGGAAAATCGTACCACACAAAAATTAAAGAAAAAAAAATGACAACACGAAGTCGACGTTTACTAGAGAGATTCATAATGGCCTTTCGTGACTTCCCGTACAGACCGCTGTCGTGGCAGAGTGTTTCGGTTTCCGGCTGATGACTGACTGCAGCGAACGCGGAATGTTTGATAGGAGCAGACGTATGTCTATTTCGAAACTGGATCATTGTTTTATATCCACCGCATTCGGATTGAACGCAGCAACTATCGATTTTCTTCGCTTCGATCGAACGCTTGTGGGCAAACGATTAGTCTTAAATATTGTCCCACTCGCGCACCTGTACTTCTCTCCCTTCCGTGACACCATACTCTTAGTTAAAAAAAAAAAAAGGTCTGATAGCGCAGGGTATTTCCTCGCGGCTTGACAAGCTGCCTGTCGATTGCGGCATTTCACTGATTTCGATAACTGGTGTCAATAACGACATAAAACATGCGTGTGTGTGTACCATTTCTTCCCTTTTCATTCGTAAAACACGTGGTAATAATAATAATAATATAATAAATCATTTTTATTTCCATACATTGATGGCGGAGTCCGAGGGAATAAACTACCCACAGGCAGCTTGACGAGCCCTCGGCCCCCTCATAGTGGCAGCATTGAAAATGATACAAAACATCTCACAGAAAGCATGCTACCAAATTAAAAGATCCAGAGATTTCTAAAACATGAACTTAGTTCCTTTACGTGGTAAACGAACAATATCAGAAACAGAACGTTTAAAACTGCGAAGACAGCTTTGTCAAAGAATATAAGTATCTGTAAAGAGCTTGTAAAAACATGTATCCTAGTGGAATCTCGACCGCAAACATGCTACATCAAGCACTAAAAAAGCAAGCCTCACAACACGATTATCATTCCGTCAAACCAGCCTCGCTTCATCGGCAAGAGAGAAAGGCAGCAGCGATAGCAAACGACGGCCATTGAGCGGGCAAGCAGAAATTGACCCATAGGCCCATAGAGCTATTACAATAAACGCGGCTAGAGGTTCAGGTGGTGCTAGTGTGCTGTCGCATTTTGAAACAGACAGCAAACAGTCTAAATTTGGCTTCCGGTAATGCATTCTCATGGGAAAACGCAAATGCGTTTTCTCTTCCCGCTCGATTATAAAAGCAAATTTTGCTTACTGTTGTGACAGAATAAAAAAAAGTTTGTAACGTTTTACATTCGGATGTACAAAATATGTGAGAGTTAAAGCGTTTTTCTTTGGAATTCATGGCGTTGAACACTGCACTAAAATAGCCCAATGCACATGTATAATACGTGTTGACGTTACAGACTGCTATTACAGGGCACGTATTTACGCATATAGTCAATGCTATGAAGCACACAGAGTGAATCAGCTTGACAAAACACCAAAAGGATGCTAATATGTGCTAAATCAAAGAATCAAAACAGACAACAAGAACGAAGCGTGGAGTTGTGGAACGAAGAAAACGTACTCCATACTAACGAACTGTGTATTAGTAACAAATTGCGTTTCCGTCATCTGAATGCTATTACAGCTTGAATAAACCCTACGCACCTTTTAATTGTTCTTTTAAAGCGCAGCTCTTAGGCGCCCGTTTGCTGGTTGAGTGGCGTCGGCGTAACCGCGCGTTGCATTATGGGACGTGTGACGTCACACGTGACGTCACAAGGGTTACGCTCGTGAGGGTAACCGCCGTGAGGAAGGGTAACGTAACCCCCGTGAGGGTAAACCTCACAACCCTCACGAGGGTTACCGTCACGGGGGTTACGTTACCCTTACGGGGGTGAGGGTAACCCTCATGGGGATTGCCCTCGCGAGGGTAACCCTCACGTAACCCTTGTGAGGGTCATAAGGGTAACACTCGCGGCGGTTAACCTCGTAAGAGTACCCCCGTGAGGGTCACCCTCGTAAGGGTTGCCCTCGTAGAGGTAACCCTCGTGAGGGTTACCCCCGTGAAGGTAACCGTCGTGAGGGTTATCCTCGTGAGGGTAACTCCCGTGAGGGTCACGAGGGTAACGTCAAAAGTTACCCTGGTGACGCCACTTGTGACGTCATTATGGGAAACACGTGATGTGTGACGTCACGAGACATATTACGTCATAAGTGACGTCACTCGACGTATGACGTCACACGTGACGTCCACGCGTCTAACATTGCCAATATTCCCGCGAAATTTAGCGGGCAAGAAGGAGGCGCACACCCTTCCCTCCGTACCCTCCCCTCCTCCTCCTCAAGAGCTGCGCCCCAATTCGGCGTTACAGAGAATTGTGAATGTCTTTCATGTTTCTTGCTTGAATTGATAACTTGCATTGACATATCCCGCTGTTCAATATTGACCTGCGCCTCAATTTTCGCTAACTTAAGCATCGCTCAGTAACAAAAAAAAAATATATTAACTAAATAAATTACACTTTTACAATAATATAAAATAGTCTTTATTCAGACAAATGTCTAGGAGGATGGGGCAAAAGGCGATTTAGATCGCCTTACAAGGCTCCATCCCCCTGTACAGTCAGCAGCAGAACAATGCTAATAAAGCTACATAGTACCCGTTACCAGTAAAGAAAATACGCTGATTTCTATTATTCCCTGGCGAAGAGAAAGATATCCCCTACGTTTTTCCATAGGAATACACAGGAATCTGGAAAAGTAGACTGTTTGCTGTCTGTCTTAATTTGCAACCGGAAGTCCCGTAGACACTAGCGCGAGATGAGCTTCTAGTGTTTATTGTAATAACTCTAGTGGTTAGGCCAAAGTGTCGCACGGGGAACACACCTCGTGCGTTAGCGAATTAATAATACAATTGAGCAGTCCTTTCTTAATCCACGGAACAGTCAGAGCGATTGCTGCGACACGTAACGGCGAAGTCGTTGGGCATCGGCGCCTGAACAAAAGCATTCGGGACAAAACACACATCGCACCATTTTGTTCCAAGCGCTTTTGTTTGTTTTTTATTTATTTTTTCGGAGTGCGTGAAAGTGCATCTCCCGGCACGAGCTCTTGGCATTGAGAATGTTACGACGGCATTTTGTTATCGGTTATAGTTTTCTTTTCCGAGAGAGCTCGTGCAATGAGCTTCGGGTACTACAAAACTTCCAAGTATAAAGCGGGTTGTCTAAAGGGACACTGACAGGGTATGTATGGTGGCCAAGGTTTTTATTTCCACATCACATATGTGACATGAGAACCCAACTCCTCAGAACACAATATGCGGCTCGAGATTCGTTTTCTTTTCGCCCTGAAACCGCCGATCGGGAGCTGCAGCCGGTTTGAGTCGCGCTCACTCTCTTCTCCGTGGTCACGTGCAGTTCTCTATGGTTTGGACACAACTACCAAAGATAACCAAAGTCATGGGTCATAGACGGCACACACTCAATACCATACTATATAGACAAAAAATATGATACCCATTTGTTGTGGCTTCTAAAAAGCTGTAAATACGCTGATTGAAAGAAAAAAAAGTTGCACAGCCACGTGACTTTTGGTAACTTTCTCCTCCTCTATATTTCTTATTCCTCCCCAGTCCAGTTTCGGTTTCGGTTTCGAGCAGTTGCGTATTTTGACTTTATTACAAATATACGTGTCGCTCTAGCCAAATATTAATTGAGTAGTCTTCTGACACCATAATAAATCGCCTGGCAAAAAAAGAAAAGGAAAAAGACGACGGACGCTTTACATCGCCAGCTGCAACGTCAATGACATTAACAACTACAACTACAACATCAACAACGGACGTCATTACCAGTGGTGGGAAGAACCCTTAACAACTATGGCTGTGCAAGAAAAAAAAAAAAGAAACAATACAAGTTTTGTGTTTTTTCGAAGTCCGAAGAGGCCGGTGCGAAACTCGTATGCATGGAGAGACACCTGATGTTCCCCCTGAAAAGTTCGCGAGTCTCAGTTCTTTGCTTAGCACCTAGAGGGCGCCAGCTGTCTCTAACCTCTGACGGAGGCGCGACCACGTGGAGTTTCAGATCAATACATTGCACAGTTGCACCGCATAAGCCGAAATGCCAATCCCTTCTTAAATGCAGGATCGGGCGAGAAGTCTGTTTAACACGCAGGGTTCTTTGACAAAAAAGAAAAAAAAAAAAAAAACGTGTTCACTTACTGAGAAACTTTTTGGCAGTGGGTTGGGGCTGAGCGCCCGTTCAAAATGTCAGTCAAGTCTCTCAACTTTCAACTTTATTGTTTCTCTCCATAGAAGAGGGAGAGGGAAAAAAATAAATCAGACAGTTAACTGTCGTTTGACATGGTTCTCCTCCCCACCAGCATCAGAGAAAAATAGCATACCTGGTAATGAATTTTACGCCGTCAACACACAACCATAACAAAACGGCACCATAAACCATCAAATATTCCTCCGCACGAGGATGATCCTTTTCAAAGAACAAAATAAATACTAGAGAAAGAGAGATGTTATATATTTTCTACTGAAGCTTACAAAACCTATTTCACATCTTTGCATGTTGTTTAATACATTTCGTGCAGTGCTGGGAAGCAATGTTGCTTCCCAGCTATCTCTCTCATCGCTTCCCACGTGACGCATGTTGAGAGGTGTTTTCAGCGGCGCTGTGCCCCGACCATCGTCGAAAGGCCATTCACAAACGACGCGAAAAGACGTTCTACCGTGTTCTCCTTGACTTGTCGCCGTGGTCTCTACTATAGTCACCGACGATTTAAGAAACGCGGTGTGTGGCGGGTTCCGAGCACCCTAGTAAATGAGATCCTTCACTATCGTTTTTGTTATTCTTAGTTATCCTCAGTAAAAAAATATCCTCAGTAAATGAGATCCTTAGTCAGGCACGTAGCCAGGATTTCGTTTCGGGAGAGGTGTGTGGGGGGGGGGGGGGGGGGGGGAGCGCCCATGAAAAAATGCTTCTTGAGGCGGAGTCGGGAGAGGAGGCCCCACACTTTGCACTGCGTCAAAAACTTGTGAAAACAAAAGAGACTGAAAACTTGACATTTTTAAACGTTATCGCAAACTTAAGAAAGAAGTTAGGCATTCTTGGGTGAAATATATCTGCGATCTTTTCCTGACCTGTGTAAATAGAACTGATGTAGCATGGAAAAGGTTAAATTCTGTTTTACATCACACTCCTGCCTCAAAAAGCGTAGAAATGATTGACTATAAGCGTCAAGAAAAGAAAGGACAATCATTAGCAAACGCACTCCATTAGTATTTTGTTATTAATCTGGCCAAATAGACGATTGAGCCCGATGCTTGCATATTTATAAAATTCCAAAACAGTGCATCTATGTTTTGTTTTTTTTTTTGTTTTTTTTTAACCCGGTTATTGATACAGAAGTAATATCTGTCTTTCATGCATTAAAAAAAGGAGAAGAAGAAAAAATCTAATTGCTGTGACTCGAATGGCTTGCAGAATAAACCTATTAAATACTCATTGATATCATTTCACCTTCCGCGACACACATTTTTATTCTCTGCGCGCTTAAGGGGAGGCACTCCCTTGGAGGGTCTACTTTTTAAGTACTGGTGCTATCTCAATAAAATTGGCAGGGCATACTAGGCATGCAAACTTAGGAGGCTACACCAATTTTCAGCTGAGAAGGTCAATTTTGTGCCAAGTTACAGCCTCTTATGTCAAAAATATGATACAACTAGTAGTGCCGCGGGAAAAAAACTATCGTTACAAAATAGTACCAAAATGTTACAATTTTTTTGCTTGGATATAAGGACGAGTGACTAGACTAATCGGTAGTGGGTTTCAAATAATTTTAAGTGCCATATTTAGCGTTAAAGTAAACTTTGAAAAAGAGACCAATTTCATTAAATTTTTTACTTTTACAAAAGTAAACATTTTCTCGCTAAAGAAATAACAATCTTGAAAAAGTAAGCCCATAGTCGAGTTCTCCAGTAAATTTTACTCCAGAAAAACCGCACGGCGGTTCTGAAGGTACTTCAGTCATCGAACGATAGTTTTTGAGCAATGAAAAAATGGCCAAAACATGAAGCTGAGTAAAACGCATTTGAAAATTCACATTGTGTTCCACTTTAGATGGCACTTGGCACTTAACCTAAAATGCTCCTGGAGCGTACGTCAGTCCCTCCTCTGCATGGTCCTTCTGTGCTTTGGCCACAGCTTCCATCTTTCGTCTCTTATGTGATGGCGTGGAGGACTTGAGTGTCTTCACCTGGGCCTTTGCAACCTTTGTCCGAGTGGTTGGCCACAGCTTCCATCTTTCGTCTCTTATGTGATGGCGTGGAGGACTTGAGTGTCTTCACCTGGGCCTTTGCAACCTTCGTCCGAGTGGCCTTCACGGCTTGTGAGGTCTAATGGCTCCCTGGCTCAATGCCCATCTCTAAAAGAACTTTCTCGAAGCCTCGAGGACCTTGGTTAAACTCCAAGACTGCCAGAGCCATGACACACTCGACAGTCTTTAGAGAAGCGAATTCTACCTTTGGGCACTTCTTCCAAATCAAGGCGTTGAAATATTCATTCGCGTTCT
Organism: Ixodes persulcatus; assembly: GCA_013358835.2. Classification (NCBI taxonomy): domain Eukaryota; kingdom Metazoa; phylum Arthropoda; class Arachnida; order Ixodida; family Ixodidae; genus Ixodes; species Ixodes persulcatus. Next base: position 403,118 of record JABSTQ010000943.1, read on the forward strand.
GGGTCTTCATCCTGGAACATCTTTTAAGCAAATCCCTCCGTGACAGGCGGTTATACAAGGGCACTAGCTCCTTTGCTATCTCCTAGGAGAAGGCCGGCTTGGGTGGCCAAGATGCTGGTGATTCTCCCGCTTCCTTGAGGTCCTTACTTCGGTTGAAGTGGTGCCAGGAGTCCATCCCAGTGGGGCAAGCGCTGTGCCTTGGCTCCTCGTCAGTAGAGTATGAATGCAGGAGACTAGCATACACTTTACGCTGCATGGCTGTAACATCAGGTGCGTTGTCTTTGAGGGCACAGGCATAGTAGTTGGTCGGTTTCTTGATCTTGATGTTTGTCAGCTTCCCTTTTCCACCAAGTCCCTTTACTTTCTTGAGAGATTCTAGGCCTGCGCCACACCTCCCACCAAAGTGGGAAGTGTGGCCGCGTTTGTGCCAAGTTCCATCGAACGTGACGCACACGTCCAGCAGTTCGTCTTTTGCAACTATCTTCGCTTTGCGCACCGACTGCGCTGCACTTCTCATGACTTTGCCGGCAGCTGTCACGGCTGCATCATGCACTTTCGCGGCAACTTTTTTGGCAGTCTTCAGACACATCGGCGGTGGTAGGTTTATGCCGGTAAAAAGATGGGACAATTTCGTGAAGCTCACCCCCGAGTCCCGTGCCGAAAGATCGATGCGCGCCGCAAGTTCGTTTAGACGAGTTTCGCCGATGTTGACCGAGTGCAGGGCTCTTGCCACTTCTCCACAAGTTGTGCACAAAACAACAAACTCAAAGTGAATGCCTTTCCCACTTTCTGTCCGTTCGAGAGAAGATCCCACGCATTCCGAGCACAGCAAAGCACTCATCAAAACCTTGATGCAGGAAACGTCGATCAAGCGGTAGCCTTCAGGCTCGCTGCTGTCATTTAGGCCTAGTGGCTCCTCGGCGCATTTTGCAGACTCCTCTTGTTGCATCATCGCAATCTTCCGCTCGATCACACTCATCTTCGAGTGCAGTTCCGATCACCGGCGTAGATAACGAGGGCTCCGGTGGTCCCGGACGATTGAAATCTTCAGGTCCCGACGCGGCGGGAAGCACAAAGGCGACGGGAGAATCCGAGGCACTCGACGACGACGGAGCGCTTGGAAATGAGGAAAGATCGCTTCCGTTGTCTGCATTGCAAGGTTGTCCACTCCCTCACCACTTTGAAAACCGATTGCGGCTGCCGAACTTGAACGGCGAAGGCTTGCCACACAAAGTCACCGGCACCGCGGGGTGGAACGGTCAAGCGCATGCGACGCAGCTAGGAAACGAAACTGACGAAACACCGACTGGCCGAAATTGCGCGCTAGCAGACGAGTATGGGGTCACGTGACAGGTTTGAGCAAATCAGAGTTCCTTCTTTGCCAGTGTGGCCAATAAGAGAGCGTGCAGTGTTGTTTTCTACGGGGTTTCACGGTTGGTGCACACGATGTCTCGCAAGTAGCTCTACACCAAAAGGAGGAGGGTGAAACGCTCTTTCCAATGAGGGGTGCCTCTCTGCGCTAGGCCTAATGAACGCGGAGCGAGCGCGCTTTGAGTATGGCCAATTTGTGCGACCGCGCGCGTTTTTACGAGGCGCGCGCGGCCGCCGGTACGTCGAAAATAATTTATTTTGGAGTAAATAGTTTGTCTATAGGAATAAAACTTTTTGACAGCATTCTTCAAGAGTTATACAAGCTGATAGGACTATTTTTCAAAAACGTGACTTTTTTCAAAAAATCGCGATTTGGAGGCCGTGCCTCCCCTTAATGGCGTGCTTCCAAAGCAATTATGAGGGAGTTTTAGAATAGCGCACGTTAAAGCTTTGCGTACGTAAAGAATAGCGTCGTCGCCACTGCGCATGCTCCGAACGCTAACCACGTTTTGCGCTTTGCGTGCGCTAATTTAGCGTGCGCTATTTTTCGGAAATTGCGTGCGTACGCAAAGAGTCTTTGCGCTCCTCCAAGGTGGATTCGTGATGAGAAGTTGGCTTAAGCCAAGACGAGCACAGTTAAAAAATGGCGGCTCCCAGGACCATGGCTGCGGCCGCTTTGGCGGCGTCGTGAGTGCAACGTCGGCGGCACCCTCGCGACAGCGATTTTCAATACGGGGCGACATTGCACTCGACTTGGCAACGATCACCGGCAACTTGATGCTTGCGACACGCGAACATTTCTCGGCGAAGGTACGATGTGCGAAGGTCAGTACACGAGACCTCTTTTGCCGAGGCAACGCAAGCAGACACGACCGGTCGACCGCTCGCACCGCGTTCTCGTGTTTAAACAAACCTAAAATGTTACTCTGGACCAAAAAAACTTGTTTTTTCTCAAGTTACAGCACTTCGTGTGTGAAATAAAAATTGTGACTGTATCTTGGTGGCGTCGCAAGCGCGAGATGCTTGGGCTTTTGCGTCGGGGCGGAGAAACGCTATTCTAAAACTCTTTTGCGTAGTGTGCGCTAACGCAAGCGCTAACTTTAGAGCTAGCGTGCGCTAAAATTGCATACGTTATGCTAAAACTCTCTATAATTAATCGGCCTTTTCGCTGTCGAGCTAATTTTTTAATTGTTTTTTTAGAACCCAAAGCAAGAAGAATGCGTGGGCAAGACGTCCTTCCGGTTTCGTACCGTATTATAGATAGGTGTACGTGCTGAACGACCTCAACGATCTCGTCCACTCTTAGGGATGAACGCACGACTCTTCTCTCGAAAGCCCCCTTTTCAAAACTCCGTCAAGCAACACTGGTGGCCGCCATTGCATTTTATACTTAGGCTAGGTGGCGCAAGCTACCGCCCGTTACAAAGGGTGTAGCCATTAACATCCATCCATCCATCCATCCATTGGGCACGAAGCTTGTGATTGGTTCCGAGTCCTCGCCGAACGCCGAAGCAACCCCCGTGTCCAATGACAAGCTCAATACTCTGCGTTCCCAAAGAATGGCAGATGGACAGATTCGGATAACTGGCACCGCAACTACTAGATGAAGCGCCTTTCTGAAGAGGAGGAGGAAAACTTTAATCAAAAGCTCAAGTCCGAGCCGTCTTAATCTTTCGCACTGGAGAAGATTTTGTCCTCCATAACTTGGGTTAGGGTTGGGGTCTGAACGGTATCCGATTAGTGGGTTTCAATGGCTTTTCTAATCGAGCGGCGACGTCATGCACGGAGAAACGGGTCGCCTTCAGAAAAAAATATATGGGCAAGGCAACAGCCCCAGAAAGAATTCAAAACATCACGATTTAGAGTTTGTATCGATATTTTTTCCCCTTCTTGGAACGTTGTTTTATTGAACCATGGTTGAATAGGTGACGGCGTTAGTTAAAGTTGTTGGTCCTCCCGGTGGTGTGGAAGGCAGGTTCCGCTCCGATGGTCTGGACTCTGGAGCGTGGTGGCACGAACGTCGTTGAGTGACGGGTCGATTCACTGCTTGTAGAGAACGGTGTGCATTCATATAGTTACAAGTCCCAACTTGGAAGACCATCCTGCCTCGTCTAGAGGCTCGGCCCCAGTCTCCAGTCTCCCTAATCCCTAAATTGAATCCAATCCCCATCAAAATGCAATCGGCACTCCTTTTGTAGGCTCGTAGGGGCGTCCTTTCCCCTCAGGGACCGACCGATCTCTTCAAATTCCACCACTCACACGTTGTACACTTTTCTCCAATGGTCGGCGAGCTGTCAGCCTGGCACTCCAACCGCCAAACGCAAATTCCTTGTAGAGTCGTCCTCTGCATTTTTCTCAGTCTGGCTGGCGCCAACAGCTAAATTATTACACCGGACAAAAAGCGTCAATTTAACCCTAAGTGGCGAAACCCTCTACATACAGGCACATTCGGTTAAAAGCCACAAGCATCTCCAAGCGCGTGCTGTCCCAGGGATCTGTCCGAGCAGACTCCCGAAACCCGAGACGTTTCTTAATGACCGCGGGGGGAAAGCTCCCTTTTTTCGGCCGCTCTGTCCCCGGAAATGCTCCCTCCAAAAAGCCGATACCAACCTAGAAAGTTAAAAAAACACTGCCGACGCAACTCTGGGAAGTTCTAACAAAAGAAAACACCTTAATTAATAAGCATGATTTCCATATACTTAACTGCGTCAGTCCACTCTTTTCTTCTTCTCGTCGGATCGTTTTTGATGTGTTTTTTGTAAAGTGCACAAACATTTGTCTCTTAAGCCGCGGTCACACGTACCGTGTCCGAGTTCTACTAGAGCGACAAACAGAAGCAACCGACACCGCGACAAGCCTCAAAACATGTGCAGCATATGCACGCGATGGCATATACCTTTGGTAGGCTTGCGGTCTCTCGGCGCTCGCGAAGCAAGCGCGAGTGATTCTAAGCTTATGCCAAAGGTGCCTTCGCTCGCGTGCCGCGCGTGTTTGAGGCTTGTCACGGTGTCGGTTGTTTCTGTTTGTCGCTCTAGTGGGACTCGGGCATTATGTACATCACACAAAAACTGTCTGCAAACAAGTTCGGAGCACACGTATGTACAAAGCAAAACATACTTCGTTCAAATTTAAGGCGTGTAAAATAGATAATCCTGTGATCATATCCATGCAGTCAAAAAAAAAACAAAAAAAACGTGCCTTGTGTATACGACGTACGAACATAGTGACTGCGGCTTTACTGACGACGGGTGGGGTTTTGCGTGTTAAGCTTTTGTTTTTTATTTGTTTTTCATCTGAACATTAAAGAGCGTTTTGTATGTCTCGCCCCCCTAGTTTCCTTCAGGTCGAAAATTTCATCTAAAGTTTACCTTCATACAGGTGTACTCGTCAACGTCTAAATAGTAAAAACGATATATATATATATATATATATATATATTTTTTTTTTTTTTTTTTTTTTTTGGGGGGGGGGGGTAAAGGGGGTGTCAATATTTCACAGATTAACGGGCTAAAAATATTATTTGCGATTAAAGTATTAATTGATTAATCGGTAGGTTAATCGACCATCCGCCAACCCTAATTTTTTCTCTTTTTTTTTCTTTCTTTATTTAAGCGAGTTTTTAGAATGTAGCGTATGCAAAGAAATTGCGTCATCGCCATGCGCAAATCTAAAACGCGGTTCGCGCTCCGACGCTTCGTTTTTTTTTTTTTTTTGTTTTTTTTTTTTTGTTTCCGGAAAAGGGGGTGGGGGGGGGGGCACGCATTGCTTTCGCTATTCTAAAACTCGTTATGGCCACTACAGCTTAAGAAACGAGTGGCGGGTCCCCGAGCACCTTATTCTTGCTTCACAACCAATCATATTGCGTCCTTAGCCGATAAAAATATCAACAAAAAAAATCACGAAGTAGAAAGCATGAGTGTAAAAAGCTACACCCTATTTTTCTTAAACCGTCAGTCACTATATAGGAACTGAACGTTTAAAGAACGCGACATGTGGCTTATATTGTCCATTGCTTTGTGATTGGTTTGCTTGTGGAGCGAGAATCAAATGCCAGCAACTTGTCACGCCCCGTGTTTCTCAAACTTCCAATACCATCCACAAAAAAAAAAAAAAAATCCAGTTTTAGCGTATTAACGTGCGGTAGCGAAAGCTGCTATTCGCGGTATGAGGCTCGCTAGGGGCGCTTCGTTCTTCCTCATTATGGATACTGCACTGCTACACACGCTGTCATGTTTTCATTTTCATATAGTGCATAGAAGCTTGGCATATTGCAGGTGCTTGAACCAGCGGAGGAAGTTGAACTATCCTCACCCTGGGTTCCGAAAAATTCCACCAGGTGACGATACTGCAAACTTCTCGCCGCGAATACTCGGGTATAATCCCAAATAAGAAAGTCCAAACAAAAATATATTAAAAATCTAAAAAAAAAAAAAAAGATATGGAGTGATGGCCGACCAACGGTACTGAATGCGGTTGACTCTCGGCGATTTGCGTTTGAATCGCAACTAATGGCCCTCAAAGATTCAGTTTGCTTTTTTTTTTTTTCGTTTCCCCAGCCAAACCCCGACTTGCGTTGTTTGTCTATTTTTATTTCTTTTTCGTGACCCTGAAAAGAGCCGCCATTGTCAACTTCGGCGAGGCTTTGACAATCCGCCAAGGGCAAAAGCTGCCCCTGCAAAGTTCACGGAGTTTCTTCTTTTGTATACTTGTTTGATTTCTTTCGGTTCTCGTGCGATCACTACGCTCCCCAGCTTAAACAGCATGACGTCTAGGAGCAAATATATGGCGATTTTGAGCGCGTTTTTTTCAAACCAGCTTCCACGAATTTGCGTTTTGGCCGGCGGGTGGTGTAAATATTTCGTGCGCGCTTCTTCGCGCGCACGGGCGAGCAAAACCCGTCTCGATAATTCTCTCCTCCAGCCACTGTAGCGGCGGAGCCAGGTTAAGAATTGAATGGCTTCGGAAGCTCGCGGGAATTAACATTAATCCGCCAGTCAATCGCTTCCCCTCAATTTCATGAGGTAACGACGTTATCAAGAGCGAACTTTCTTTCAACCGTGGCAGCGTGCGCGTGTTGGCGAGGAGCTCAAACTATCGGGGTTCTTTGTTCAGGTAGTTTTCAGCAAAGATCCGTGTTTACCAGATGCACGTCCTGTTGACTCGATTCTTCCTCCATGCGTCGCAAACAGATTGGATACCAGTGCTGCTTGAGCGTTCGGCTACGTCAACTATACTCCGTCTCACCCTACGAGCGGAGCACTGCCTCGGAAAAGCTTTCATCCGCATTGCTAAACAGTGCGCGAGCCCAATTACGATACGCAGGCTACGAAGAGCACTAATCTAACGCATATGGTTCTCTGTTATAATAGCGCGCTATTTTATATTGGTAAAATAAAGGTACACAGTATTTAGTTTCATAAACGTTCTTGTCATATTGCGTGAACATGTCAACTGTTTGGAGAAGTTGGACGGCGCGCAGGCAACACTGACATAAAGTCGGTTCGCCTTAGCCATAACAATCCAATCCAACTTTTGTGTACGTAAGATGTACCGGGACCCATTTCTCCCTTCCGCACGCTGTATGTACATACGCCCCGTGTCACTCTTTCCGACTCATCTTCATTTTTTGATGGTCACGGGTTCTAATCAAGGGTTCTCTTCGCCCCATTGCTTCCAGACGGTATTTAATGCCCTTCAGTAGTTTTCAGTACTAGCAGCAAGCAGACGGAGCCGCCGCGAGGGCTCGATAAGCAGACGAAAAACTCGCCTCCGCATGACGCGTCTTGGCACACTGATACGTGGGACGGAGCAAATATACCGCGTGGTTTCTAACGGGCTCGTTATTGGACCTCACGGCCTGTAGCACTGGGCTTTAGTCCATCGTAGGGTCAGACGGAGTATAAGCGCTGCGTCAGAAACAAAAAATAATAATAATAATGTATGTTGTTGTTGTTTAGAGGGATTTACTTCTCAACTTAGTCGCTTGGGATGTGACGGCTGGATTGATTCCCCAAAAATAGCTACAAAGGTAGTTTGCGACGCCGACTTTTTTCTCTTTGCAATTCCAGCCAATTCGAATATAAATGCGCCGGTGGCGCCACTGCAGGTTACTAGTTACGCGTGGTGGTTACAGCCGCATTCACAGTTACTATATAGTGTTCATACATCATACAAAAGACAAGGTGTTTGCTGCTGACGTGACCACAGAATTTCCCGCGGATTGTGCCTCGATCATGTTGAAAGCAGATTCATGGGCGATTTCGTTTCAAATCGTCCAGGAAAAAAAAAAAAAGGGGTCATGTCTCAAGAACTGTCGAATATATATATAAATATATATATGCTGGACCAATTCTTCACTATAATAGGACGAACCGGAACTGAAAGCATATTATGCGTTATACCTTTATTTCTCGAGTTCTAGATTTCCAAAATCCCAAAGGCGGATTTTGGGGATTTTGGGCGAGCGTCACGAGCTGCGCACTTGCGAGCTTCGCCGGCTGTTATACATATATGCCTTCCGCGCGACAAAATACGTATTTTTCGTGTTTCACAATGTACATCAAAAGCGTCTAATGTTCGTAAATTGTGCTAATAATTTTATTTATTTTTGTAAAAGAAAAAATTCCGATGTTGGTCACTTTAACGATAATTTACCTGCCTTGGATCTTGATAGCTTTAGTTACATTCAGTTATATGACTTAAATTATATATGAAATGAAAATCTTAACCAATACCAATTCAAAACGTGCAATATCGTTGCAGTCAAATCAAGTATTTTAGCGAAAGTGGTTTTTAATACAAGAGGAAACTCTAAAAGTACAAATTTCAACATAAATTTTCTCCAAAGGGCTTTTTTTCTCTTTTTTTTTATGAAGAGAATTTGGAATTGTTTATAACATTTATTAAAAATCAGATGCAGTATACGGCTTGGATATATAAATATGTATATTCGAAAAGGCGATATAGTTGGAGCTCCATTTTAAGATGCGAAGCTAGGTCGTATCCATTTGTTTCTTACAGATGGTAATTATTTGTTGGCCCCCGCTCATAGCGTTGTTTTGCTTCAATTTAACATAATTAAGCATGTTGTGTAATATATTTGAAGGTTTACTTACCGACGTCCTGCTTGCTTACTTAAAAAATAGAAATCCCAATTAAAAAAAAAATGTTTGTTTTTTTTAATTGAATAATGAAAATCAAAACTTTATAAATATTACCCTATGAACGTTAGTTGGAATACTGTCGCACTCAGTGCTCCCGAGGGGCACTGAGTGCCCCTCAGTGCCCCTGAGGGGCAGGAAAAAACATATTACTGATGCGCCGAGAGGCTCAACTCAAATTTTAGCCCTTGTCCAACTGCCGCTTCGCCACGCAGGAAACTTTATTGAGATGCTAGATTCGTTTAACACAATTTATCTTCGTGCCTTTAAGAAAACAAAAGGAGGAGGGGGGGGGGGGGGAGGGGGGGGCTTGAACACCTTTCGGGAAGTACAGTGTTCCCGAAACCTAACGCCGCCATGAGATCGTCTGTTTTGGCCACTTTTTGTGCTATTCCTAGACCTAACGGTTCAACTACGTGGTGTCGTTTTGATCCTCCGATCACAGCCCAACATGGCGAAGACATTTGCAGCTGCTGCAGTGGCCAATTTAGCTTTCAGTAACTCTAAATATAGTTTACAAGAACCTTTACTCTACCCAAAAAGCGACGTTAAAATAGGTTAGAGGTTTAGCTCTTAAGACTTGGAAAATTGTTTTAATATATAATTCAAAGAGCGTCTTTATTTCCAGTTTTCATCCACAAGTGGCATACAAAATGTTCTTGGAGGAACTAAAAGCCTTCTTTACTTTTTTTTTCGTTGCAGCTGTGGGCCAGATGTGCTGCGTCACTTTTCCAAAGAATGATTTCAGGCAATTCAAGGGCGATTAGCTGAAAGAAGTCATCAACACGTCCAGTTGTTTCAAGTTTTGCTGACCTGAGGTGGTTTAAGGAGGCTTGATGCGATCTTCCCAAGCCGCGGCACGCACCTGGCACTACCCGCATGCCGTTACCGCACGTTAGGCCCACTACCTCGACGCCAAGAAAAAACAAATGGAATACTGTAAGTTCAGGCAAGAACATTCAGTCATGCCATTTATGGACGAAAGCTCAAATCAAGGACGGAACTTCCTCAATGTTACGTTAAACAAATACCTAAACATGGACGGTAATGCTGCAACCTGCTTTAACCGTGCTTTTTGGACATATTAAACGTCCTCGTTAACTTGAGTTACTAGATATTTTATATAATTGTATGTACTTCTCCAAAATGTATGCAAGTTTTCTTTAAAAAAAAAAAAAGGAAACTAATATCGGTAGATTTAAACTTGTCTTAAAATGGTCAGCGTGAGTGGACAAGCGACAGTTGGAAAAAGTTGAAATTTCATACTAGGGCTGTCGGCACAAAGAATATATAGTGTTTCCTAAAAACAAACATTTAGGAGGGAAATATTGATAAGCTTTTATTTCTCATAAAACAATATAAAAATATATATTGCAATTTTTTATTTAGTAAATAACTAAATTGCAAATCTGTATGAAATACTGTCATATATTAAACCCAACATTTTGTGTACGCGTCAGCATTACTTGATTCGATTGTGTGTTGCAATTGAAGCCAGTGAATACTTTGATACGGGGCCAAGAATTACTGGGCATACAAATCAGGAGGACCAAGCATCGCATCCCAAACATGAACTTGAAATATGTTGTATTTTTCAAATGCACGTACTTATATGCCCAGCCCATTTATTACATCTAACTTTTTATTGGTGTTTTAAACCATGCCGAAGGTTCTTCATACGAAAAAACATATAGCTAAACATATCGCGTTAAAAAAAATCATATAGAAATTGGTAATTTTAGTTTGTACTCTTATTGAAAGGCTGTTTTTACTAAGATAACCTTATCTGACTACAACCACGGTGTAGTTTTTGAATTGATGTTTGTTTATGCTTTTATTTTATATGTAACTTACGTCATAAAATTGAACGTAACAAACGTTGTCGGATGTATTTTTTCCATAAGATTTTGAGACATATGACCTTTTTTTTTTTCCTGCACGTTTCGTAACGAAATCGCACTCATACGTATCTATGCTTCCAACATTTCTGCAGACAGTTTTTGTCTGACCAATGGGAGACGAGGAAGAACCACACCTCAGCCAGTGTCTGTTATACTATTTATTAGCTAGGCGACTCCAGCTTAACAGTACACAAAACAAAAACAAGAAAAACAAATAGCCTCTTACAAGACCCAACGTGAGGCCGATGCATGCTGAACGCGAACGAGGGTGAGAGGGAAAGGAAGCAATGGACCGATGAACGCTGCATGCACGTGGCATCGGTTGACCACAGAGACGCACGTGGACGAGATCGCAAATCCTTCCTCCAGAAAACGAACGAGTACACCGGTCGCTATCTCTCGAGAGGAAAAAGAAGACTAGTAACCACATCAAACACTGCGCGGCATTCGGCTAAAAGAAAAAAGTGTGTTTTTCTGTTGTTTTTTTGTTTTATATATTTCTTTTATACGTCAAGGAAACCGAACGGGGAACCGAACATGGGTCTTCCTACACGCGGCGGCGGCGGCGGCGGCGGCAACGACCACCATTTACCTACAGCAGCGAACCAGTGTACACGCCTATAGGTTCTCCGACAAAGTTGCTTACCCCCTGAGTTTTGGTTTCTTATTATATATTTTTTTTTCTTTTTTACCCAACTGCCGAAAAGATTGCGCGCAGCGGCAATCCAAGGGAGGCAATGTTCTTGCTATGGCGCGCGATGCACGCGCCGCTACTATGGACGGGTCACGAGCTCCAATAAAACTTCCGAATTCAACCCCCCCCCCCCCCCTCCTCGTAACCCGCTGACAAAGTCCGGGATATGATCGTACGTCGTGTTCCACACACCCTGTTACATCACCTTACGATGGACATCGAGGACGTATACGAGCCATGTCAACCAATCAAGCTCTGTGTGAGTGTCACGTGATCTTTGGAAGGAGCGCAGCAATGTGTGTATGTGAGTGTGTGTGTGTGGGGGGGGGGGGGGGAGAGGGCGTTAAGTCACGTGATAAGTTCACAGCGTCTGATTGGCTGCTGGTGGATTGTTAACGACCGCTGCGGTCCATCGTGAGTTGAACGGGAGAATAGCTGCGACCGCCGGGGCCGGTCGGTCGGCGCCTGTTTTACGGTGTGTTCGACCGGTGGGGGTTAGTACTACTAGGCGCTGTCTACACTAACACCTTTTTTTTTTTTTACTTTCGTACTTTCGTGTTTGCCCTCGCCGTGGGGTGCGTGGGCACGTGTGTGTCAGTAACCCCGACGGCGTATACGTGCGCGCGCTGCCGTGCGAGTTCAAGGGGCTGAAGTCTTTGTGGTCTGGAAAGAGTTCTCTGGGACGGGATATGAGTGACTTGGAGCAACTCGCGGCTAACCGTCATTAGCTAAACCACGACATTTTTTTTTTTTAGTAGGGTGTCTGGAACGATGTATTCGACTGTACTTGAGTCCTATCCCGCCCGCGCATCGAACGTGATCCCCTATTGCGACAGCAAATGGTGTGACAGACATCGTCGCGTCATGTCGTAACCGATACTGTGACGCGACATCGTGATGTCACGTCATGTTACGCAATATTGTGACGTAACGCGACATTGTGACATCGTGTAACACTGGGATGTCGCGTGACACCATGACGTAACGTAACATTGTGAGACCAACACATGACGTCACGCCGTGAGACCAACACGAGCGTGAAGTGTTTCTGGAGGGCCCCCTTATGAAGCCATCGCTTTAAGAAGTCTTCCTGTTTACGTACTTGGAATGCAAACACACAAAGATCTTCTCGGCGAAAAACTGGATATTTTTCTTCCGGACGCCACCATAATAAAACCGGGCGCTCGGTCCGGGCCATCGCCGCAGCTTCCCGTTTCTAGAGCGTGCTTCGAGAGGCAAGATGCGGCCACGACCGCGGACAATAGAGCTCGTCGTTTTGAATTGTGCCGTTCCGTTTTCACGGCGGCCCGATCTTCCACCCGCCGGCATGGCGTTCTTTTCGCTCGAGCTCATGAAGTGAAGCCGGAAGAGACGCTAAAACATGGAAGAAGCAAAAAAGAAATAAAGCGGACGAACCCGTTTAAGTGAAAACTCTCAGCTGCCGCCCGAGCGAGCTCTGATGCAGCCAACGGACCATTGCCACAATGAAAGATAGCGCTCCGCTTTGCCCCCGGCACGCATGCGGTGACGTCTGTGACGTCCGCTTAACGGTTCAGCGTGTCTTCCTTTTGCTCGTTGTTAATTATATTGTCTTCTGTGTGCGAATAGGTCGGTAGTATTTGACGTTTTCCTTCACGTTTTTTCTGCGGCTTGGAAAAAAATATTGAGCATTGGCGGTGACCGAGCAGTAGATCTCAGCCCTCGCAAAGGCCAGGCGGCGCTGGCAGAGTGAGAGTTCACGAAGTTATAACCCTGTCTCATTGTAACTTGGCAAAGAGTTAACGCTACGCTCTACTTTGCGTTCCGACGGCTTCGACATGCGCTACGTAGACCAGCGCAACGCCCACATATTGTAGCATGACGCAGCGAAATGTCTGACACTTTTTCGCAGTAAAGGCGCACTCCGGCGATAGGTACATTCACGTCCCTCCCGCCTTTGTTCCGACTGGCCCGCAAGGGCCATAGCTTCCGCCGTACTGGCACGTTATACGACCACGGCTTCCTGACCAACCCAGCATTTCTTGCTTCAGACACTAGGCTAAGCGACGCCCCCAGTGTTCAGGTTAGAACAATGCAGCGGCCGCCACTTCCAGGCATACCCAATGTTTCTTGTTTGAGTCGCCAGATGGCGCCAAACCAAACAGCATTGCAGGTTGCCTATACGTCATCGCCGGTCCCCAAAAACGGCAAAAAACAAAAAGATTAATTTATTCGCAGTTTTGGCACGCGTTCCTCCAGAACGGGAACGAAAGCCTCCATTTATCCGTCCGTTTTGGTTGCAAGCTTCGATCCGCAGTATAACACAGTGCTATTGTGCACCTTCCACAAGACACGGTGTTCCTCGCTGCAGTCATGATGATGGAATCATCTGCGTACCCGCCCCAAGTATGTTCGAAACATGTTTGCTTCATGCATATGCATCCTTCGATCATGTCTGCAAACAGCATACGTATATAACCCTCGCAAGAGGACCGTCGTACAAGGAAGAAGCAGGCATCAGACAGTAGGGTGTTTTAGGGAACCGCGTTTACCCATCCGATACGGTGGGATGGGCCCTCAGGTGCGATCTGCGCACGCGCGAGTCTTCTGTGATTGCGCATGCGCAGTTCGTAACGGAGGGCCTCTCGTACCGTATCACATGTGTGAAAACGGTTCCCTAAAACTGCCTAAAGTCGACAGACTGACCCTTGTACGATGTATTAGAAGAGTGACCGTGGCTTTAGGAGCTCAGAATTGAGCCGTGTTACAATTACTATATGGTGCCTGGAGGGCTTTCTTCAACCGGTGTATTTTTCGAGTCCTCAATCTCGCCCAACCAAGCCTCCATTTGAACGGCATCGACCCACATATTCAGCTTTGCGTGTTTTTTGTAAATCGTACAAAATAGCATACAAAAAAAATATGGAAGAAGGTATGTTAGAGGTTCACAAGAATTGCTATATAGAACATCCCAGAAATGCAGGAAATGCGAAAAGAATCACAAATCGCGGGCACAAGCAGCAGCGAAAAGCACAAGAAAACCCATAGCAGTATACGAAATTTACGTCACAGCGTTGCTTCGGTGAGCATTAAACCACCGTTAAAAACGCAGGTGATTGCATTTTTTAACGTGATAGCGTTAAGGAGCTCATGTCGCAGAAAAGCCGGCGTCGGTGTCGGCGGGACGAGGATTGGTCGATAGGGTCGTGACGTCACAGCCTCATGACCTCGCGCGAGAGTTTCAAACAACCCACAACGCTCACGTGAAACGTGACGTCACGCGTGGAATGAAAGTGATTAAACGTGACATTTAACGCAAATTAAAGGTTGCATTAAAGAATTTTAAGAATTTTAGGCGGACGCGAGATTCGAACCCGCCCACGAACCTTCGGTTGCGAGCCAGACACGCTACCGACTTGGCCACGCAAACACTTTTTTTAATTATTATTATTATTATTATTATTATTATTGCTTGGCCACGCAGACACGCTTGCACGGCTTGAGAACGAGCGGGGGTTTATATATTTAGCTATCACGTTCCACTCTTATTTTTATAACGGTTCCAGTAGGCAGTGCGGTGTACCATTGACGCTTAATATCTCGGTTATGGCCATACTTTACCTATCTAAAGCGATATCATGGATTTGTTTTGGTTCAACGTTTGAGAGTGAACAGCAGTTTGGTGCACATGGAGCGATAGCTCGCGCTGCTGAACCCAGGGATCTCGCGTTAAATTCCACCCTTGCTCATTTCAATTTGGATGCGTATAGTGCTATCGTGTGTATCCTGCGTGATGCACGTTAAAAACCCAGGCTAAGGGGAGATGCGGGTCGAAAAATCGGCATTTTTTTTTTTTTCGACATTTTTTGATTTTTTGTTTGTGCTAGTTTTATTGTCCTTGATCATTCTACTTTCACAGATAAAAAATCAAAAACAATATCTTAACGAGAAGTTAGTGAAAAGTGCGTCCAACTGCCTCGGGGTGGCTTGAGAAATCGCAAATTTACGCGAATGTTCGCTATTTTTGAGTGCCCATCTCTTGGGACGGCGGCGCCGCCCGCCATTGCGATCGCTAGTGGTGGTAGTCAAGGCCTCATTCTTCCCGGCTCCATTGGTTTCGTACTTTCCCAGCCAATAATAGTAAACGGTGCGTTTTACCGCGTCTTTCGAGCGTCCCTACTGGACTTTTAAATCACGTGACAGTATCGCGAGACCGCCATTGGCTACCGCAGCTTGGGGTGTGTGGTGAAGCCTATACATACAGGGGCCCTAATCTGGACACTTGGCGAAAGAGTTGGCGAGAAATTTGGCGGCCCCGATTGGCCAACTCTGCACTTGACCTTGGCGCCTGCCAATCAGAGCCTCCAGATTTCTCGCCGTCTTTCTCGCCGAGTGTCCAGATTAGGGCCCCTGCTCTGGCATCGTTGCGCCTCGAACCAACTATTTCTATTTCTTCGTTTATCCGATCAGTTTCGACAGGGACAATCCGAAGAAGCGCGATTTCCGTGCTCGGAAGTACTGGACGAAGAATAAGTTCAAGGGAAGTCGACGCAAAGTCAAGCGCAGAACGACAGCAGAAAATCGTGTTCCGCAGCCGACGGGGCCAGCTAGGCCTAACGGCGGCATCGGCGACTCGGAGGAGATCGACGCTGCGTTGACGTTTGTGAGCGCTTCCGAAAAGAAGCTTGGATTCTTCGAGAACGAACAGAGGACGTGCGGCGATCAGTCTGCGAGTGCAGTGATATGCGACATCGGCGCGCTGACGATGCTCGTTTGCGGTGCGACGTGCCCGACATGTCAGCAGGGCATGCAGGCTCTCCGTCCGGGAGTCCGCTGAAGAACGGAATGAACTTGCAACGTTCCTCGAACTGCTGTGCAAGAATGGCGAGTGTCCTGCGTAGATTTTGTCTTCAACGTATACGTCGAGGCGTGTTGCATCAGGTGGAGATGCTAGCGCAAGCCAAGCGTATACGACAGCGGAAGCTCAAGCGACAGTTTTGCCTTCATCGTGAAGGCTGTGGTGGCCGCGCGCGCTGTTGGTGCGGGACACGAACAACTTTCGCGTTTCTGCGTGATTCTCGGCTTTCAAGCTTTGAACGAGTGCTGGGGGAGCTCGGCGTCCTTCCGCCAGAAGAACTGCTTGCGCTTGGCGACTCCCGTGACGAAAGACAGATTCGAAAAAATGTCTGCCCGCCAGACAGCAGAAGCGCGAGCACGACGCCGCAGCGTGGTGAAGGAAGCTCACCTCAAGGACTCCAGCCGCAAAAACCGCGAGGGAACAACACTGCTGGAGAGTTCTAGTGACTTTGGATACTTCCTGGACAGCCTGCTTGTGTTCTGGCCAAGTTTCATGCAATTACAGCTGCTTTTTTGACGAGAATATAACTTTTGAACTTTCAGATGCATTTTTCTCTTATTGTGATTTTTGGCAGTCTTCACAGTTTGTGCACTCCTTTTCTGATACTTACAATTGTCGCATCACAACGAAATGTTGCACACATAATCTTGAAGGTGTATAGATTGCTGATATCTATTTAGACCTGTAATTTTCTGATATATGTTTATGCAAATTGCGATGAACTTCTAGATGGCTTCTAAAATAACAACATTACAGCATCTTTATTTTTTTTATAGATAGGAAAACTATGCACTACTTTTGAATAGTTATCAGCATCCTACACCTCATAAGGAACAAAATAAGCTGTTGCAATATATTTCTGGTGAAAAGTTAGTATGACAAAAGTTGTGCACAAAAACACCTATTTTTTGCAATTGTATGCGGTGCTGAACGTAAATTATAGGAGCTATGTCAGAACTAATGACTGTTCTAAAAAGAGGAGAAAACACCCTATAAGCATGTAAAGTTTCATTATCCTAGGATTTATATTAAATAAAAAGGGTCTTCGGGTAGCATCTTCCCAGGCTAATAGCGCTAAATGTCTCATAGCAGAAGAAACAGCAGATGCCCATTGAGGATGGCTGACTTCCCGCCGTTTTGAACATACAGACAACAAAATTACAATTGAATTCCACCTTGCAAACTAACGGTAGTGTTTCGTGAGTCGTCTCCGAAATAAACACGTTTTTATTATGTTAACTGTTTTCGGTGAATAACGTCCTCACTTCGTGTACTGGTCGTTATTACTCAAAGTCGCGTCATAATTAGGAGGCTATAAAAACCAGCGTATTATCGTAGAAATATCTGAAGGAATCAGATTTCAATCGTTCTTGAAACTTCGCATATATCCAATTCTGACTGCGGGGAGGGCGGTGAATGATCGACCGTAGACGGCACATACCTAAGACCCGTTCACACACTTGCGACCTCTTAGAACCGGGTGCCTTGGAACCTCTTAATAAGTCCTTACAACGAGAGGACACACTGGCGCCATCTATCGGGTAGCAGTGGAAACTTGGCGGTCCCGCATATTTTCTGTTTCTCTCGCGCTTCATCCTTTCTTTCTTCGCTCGAAAAACTTTTGTCAACACTATAAACGAGCCTTTCTCATAGGTATTTCGCACATTTGACCTCGGAAATCCCTAAAAACCTTCACTCTTCTGAAGTGTAGTTCCAGGGTCACCACATAGGTGGCGCCAGCGTGCCAGTGTGTTCCCCCGTCCTAAGAAATTGTAAGAGGTTTGAAGGCACTGGGTTCTAAGGAGCCGCAAAGGTGTGAATGGGCCTTTACCTGCGTAGTGGTAGCGTGTCTCCAACAGAAACTATCAAAACCCTTTGCTCATTTCCACCAGCAACATAAAACTATTTTTTATTGCAACGTAGAAAGATCAAAGATGCTGTGTAATGCGGAAGGCCTTCGAAATTGCCGTTTAAACGGGGTGTGTTGCCCCTGTTTCACGGGCACTTCAAATGCGCTATGAACGTAGGCCTTTAAAGAATCGGCGAAACAGCACATGCGATGGGAATATTACATTGCGAGATCATTTTCTAATTCTCCAAATGTTGTGGTTCTGGAGGTCTCCGAATTCCCGGGAAACAGGAATATCACTCTGTAGAGAGGTGGCGTCATTTTTGCTGCGCCCCTGATGATTGGATTGTTTTCCGGATTTCCTGTGTTTATTTGTTACGCCACTGTGTTTTGTTTGTGGTCCTGTGTACCACTATTCGGACCTGCTGGCTGTCAGGGGCACCACAAAATATACAATTGTATAAATGGCACACGTCACTCTTACTTTTATTGTGCTAATCATCCCAGTATATTTTCGCTACCAAAATATTCCACAGCGTCGCATTTGTGGAGGAGGGTTATTGCAACCGTGTAATACTGGCGCCCGTCTTTAGCCCTACCTGCTACACCTGCCCTACCTGCTACACAAATTGGCCGAAATCAATTGGTAAAAAAATGAGAAGAGGCAATCGGCAGAGAGAGTTATTCTTTGAACAATTTGGGACCGAAATATGAAAAACGTGTGTTTTCTGGTGCATAACACATGATGATTTGTTTACCGATGTACGGAGTTTTATGGCTCTAGATTTCTCAGTGCAATCATTTTCAAGAAGCAGAAGTAGGTACGGTCTTCTACTCCTAAGGTGCCCCTCCTCTGCCGTGGGGACACCTTCCGTGGGGTACACCACTCGTGCAGAAAAAAAAAAAAAAAATATTACTGTAAATTTAATTTACAACTTTTATTTACCCGGCCAGCCATACTAGAACAAAAACAGCTTAATTTTTTTGTTTTATTTGGAGCTGAAAAGCTTTGTTTTTTTAACGTTTTGATTTGCTTGCGTAAGACATTACTTGTCTAGTTTTTTGTTTTGTTTGTTTGTTTCTGTCGCATTCTGATTTGCTTGCAATAGGACGTTACGTCTTGCAAACATATTGGAATGTAGTAAAATGGAAGCTTAATGATCCGAATCGCTCGGAAGAGCAATGCTTTTTGCTCGTGTTTAGCTTGATTTAAATCTTTCTTTCGCGATGATTCTTTGATTTCATTGCAAAATAAATGCACAAAAAAGCATCAAATAATAAACAAACGGTAAATAAAAACTTTTTTTTTTCTTTAGCGGGAAAGGTTTGGTTTAAATCATAAAAGTAAAACTGCATGGTTTGATTTAAATTTCGATTTAAATCACGAATAAAATCAGTAACAAAATCATCTTCATTTTCGTTCTTCACCCTGGTGTGAACGATCCAATTTCTCCGAGCGAAGTCCCTCAGTGTTCTGGCTTTGACAACACTCCAGCAAGCAATTGATGAGAAAGAGCCTACACAACTTAAAATGCAGTGAGGCAAGCTGATGGGTGTGAAATGCATTGCCTCAAAACTGAAAATAAAAAAAATAAAAAAAGACCATGGGAAAATTAGTGTCGTAGATAAGAATAAGTGAACGCCAGCGCTGCTTTCTCGGATTAAGATTCCTGCACGCTCCAGCATACCGTGCTCTACCTTCGCTTTTTAGTTACAGCTGCTATAGCTAACGTACTCTAGTACAGCTAAACGCCGAAAAAAAAACTTTTTATCTCACTTCACGTAACATAAGAGATTCGGAAGAATAAAAACCACTCAACTCACGAAATCGAGAGGGCCCGGCCGAAAACAACAACAACGACAAAAAAGAAACACCAGCAACAATAAAAACCAGAACCTTATCATTCCCGTTCCAAGTCGCGAGTTTCCGAGAAAACAAAAATAAAATAAAAAAAAATATATATATATACTTCAACGATAGGCACGGAAGGAAGCATGTAACGAGAAGTCTTTTTTCGGTGTGTGTCGTGTCGATTTTTCTTTGTTTCCCTCCGGTGGACAGTTTGACCCCAACGCACAAAACTGGGCGGTCTTTTCCCCCGTACGTCTTCGTGCATGCACAAAGCCAAAACCGAAGATTCGCGACTATTTCCTCCTACTCCCCGAGCCGTTTTGTCTGTTGTTCTTTGCCGTTATATATACAGCATTTTGGTTGTTAGTTGTTCCTCTTGTTGTCGGTGTAGTTTGGATTCGATCTCGTCCATTCCTTCATCCTTGTTTAGTCCCGAAAAAAAAAAAAATAGCAAAAGAAGGAGCTACAGGGTAGCTCAGGAAGAAGAGGACGACGTCTGCCGGGTGATGTTTAACAGATGATAAAAACCAGTTTTACTCCTCACCTAGTTCGGGGCCAAGAGCGGGCCCGAGATTCGTTGGCCGGAACGAACGCCATTACCTTCCGAAATTGGTGCCCCCCCCCCCCCCCCCCCCGCATGCATGCTTCGGCTGCTGCTTCTGTTTTGATGACCTTTCCCTGGTTCTGCATGCTGCTCTTTTTACTTCTGGTCTTTGGTTGTTTTGTTTTTCGTTCTTCTCTGTTTTGTTTGTTTCTTGTGTTCTGGGTGTGTGAGTTGTTGCGTTGAGTTGCGTATATGTTGCTTTACATGTATATGCGTTCGCCGCCGGGCTATTTATAGGAAGCGGGGATGCTTTCCCCTACCCAAGCATCATCCCCGAGCCTTGGTGAAGGACAGAAAATAATGAACCCAAAATAAAACGTGGGATGGAAGGAAGGGCAGTATATAAATCGGTATAAGCTGCATGACGTATGAAAATCGTGAAGGAACGCATAAGACAAAACGTTTCGGCGTTATACCACGTCGGTTTATTATTACTTTTCTTATATATTATTATATTGCTCGGAGAAAGGCACAAGCAAACAAACATTAAAAAAGCCCAGATTTCTTTTTTTTTTTTATTAGGTTGGGTTGTGTGAACAAAATGTACCGAACAGAAAGATGATAAATGAGCAGAAACTAGTTTTTCGGGTCGTGTACTGTATACACAGTTTTTGTTCTCGACATGGAACCGACAAAGAACACAAAAACAGGGTTTGACCAGGAGGAGCGCTCAGTGGTCACGGACCACTGGCGCACTTTCTCGTTGAGAGAATAATGATAATAATGATAAAAACAAATAGGCGGAAAACTCCACTACTACACTATTGACTGACAAAACAGCGATGTGACAGAAATTGATGATTCCTTTGCTGCGTGTGCGCATAAAAAGCGAGGCAGCCAACCATGCGTAACCTTTCTTTTCTTTTTTTCACTCCTGGGCAATTCATCTTGCGGTGTAGGCCCTCCGGCACAGTACTACTAAGAAGTAAAGTTTCGTTATTTTGAAGGTGGCGTACCGAATCCTTGTTTACTTCAAAGACGACAGCAGAAAGTGAATTATTACTTCTGACCGGGAATGGCGGAATAAATAATGACATCAGGCCACCTTGTGCAGTTTGCTAGTCTCGCACCGAAATGTCCGCTTAAAATAGATATTTAAAAATAGTGATGGAAAATCAAGGGTGGCCGAGAGAAATCACTGTCCCGCAGGTTTTGTGCGCTTTGAGTTCATGGGAGATTTGGATTTTTCTCTCGCCCTAACCTCGGGAAGCCAATTGGAACGTTAATTGTGTGGTTAGAGTTGATACTACTGTGGTCATGTTGTGTCGAAACTTAAGCAGTGAGCATTAAACTTGCCAGTTCATTTATTATTTGCCATCCAGTACATTGCTAATCATGTTTTCGACTTGCTTTCTTTACCATGCATGAATGCAATAATTTTCTTTTTTTATGTAATAGTAGTGGGTTTGATCGAAAACGTTGAAATCCCCCTTCTGCTTCAGTTCAAGGTATTCGCAGGCGGTCAGAGAGCATGGCCAGAAGCATCATGACCAGTTGGTAAAATATGTATACAGTATAGGCCCGAATACAAAGGGCTGGACAATTGGACTTCAACCACGTGCTATACACTTTTTCTGCAAGGGCGCAGTCATATATTAGATGTCGTCACTTCTGGCACCGCTGGAAGGTGTTCACGAAAAATGTGTGATTGTCCCACTATCTTGTTTTGTCTCACATATATTATCTCGCATATTCCAGGTTGAAATGTTTTATTATTGTTTCGTCCCGCATACCAGATACGGAGCCCACGTGACTGCGAACGAAAGGAAACGGAAAACGTCTATAGAGGTCGATACGTTAAGAGTAAAGTGGAAGCTCCTCCCACCACTTTGCAGTTAAGCGGAACGAAGGCTGGGGAGGAGGTCACTTCCTCTCCAGCGTTCACTCTACTAAAGAGGAAAGAGGTGGGAGGAGCTTCCACTTTACTTTTAACCTGTCGCCGACTACAGCCCCCGTTAAACGCAAACATTCAAAGGAAATCGCTCTTGTCGGAGAATGTGACCATACCTCTTTGCCTCATCCAGCTGAAGTAATAATCTGTGAGAGTGAGTGTCTTTGAACCTATCTCAACTACACACCGTGCATGATTCATAATCGAAATCGTATATATTGCGTCATTTATCGCATTATCAACAAAAGCAACAAGAGAAGTCATTTTGACTTTTAAAAATATTATCCAGGTAAATGAGCGAGACTAATTAATCGATCAATTAATCGATTAAAAAGTGACGATTAATCGGGTTAACATTTTTAATCGACGCCCAGCCCCATGACAAATACGTAAATGCCCGTACACACACTTGCGTTTGACTCCGACCGACTGAGACAAAACCGAGTTTAAAAAAAAAAAAAGAAAAACATTAAGAAATGTTTTTTTAGCAGTCTGGGTGGGAGACACGTATCAAAAAATGAATTTTACACGAAACAAATTTTTCACAGCAATATTAACGGCGCGAGACGCGATTTAGTTGGTAGTCACCTCCTTTCCAATTGTTTCCCCTCTCAGTATTTCGGGCGCATCGGAGGAGAGGTGGATCGGCTTGGCCGTCACGCCGAGGTGGAGAGAGTGTATGACCATCTCGTTGAGGTGGAAAGAGTGTATGACCATTCCGTGACGTCACGGGCTTTGTGCGCAGAATTTAAAATAAATCTCACGCCGTCAATATTGCTCTAAAAAAAATTACGCTTAAAATTTATTTCATGACATGCGCGTCCCAACCAGACTTTAAGAAAAACATTTTTGTTTTCTTTTCAGTGGCTTTTTAAGTTTCTAAGGACGGCTTACGACCGGGTAGTGCAGCAATGCAGCCGGTCGTAAGCCATCACGGAATGCTTAAAAACCCGGTCTTGTCTCAGTCGGGCGTTGTCAAGCCCAAGTACGTAAACGGGCCTTTATAGCCACTAACGGGATAAAAAAAAACAAAAAAAACAGGACGTGCATTTTCATTAATGCTTCATAACCAATACGACTGCATCATTACATGTACGAAGCCTGGAACGTCATGCTCAGAACGAGCTCACATTATTAGCCCGCAAAGACCGGCAATCTCGATGGTGCGGAACGCACATTGCGAAAGAACTGCGGAAGCTCGGCCGTCAGCACGCGCTCAGCAGTCGTGCACACACCTATGGACGACAGTGATTACAAGGCTCAAGGCGTCCGATTCCGCCCACGCCTCGATTGCCATCGAAAGCTGCCCCGAAGTGGTAACAAATGACGTCACAAAAGCTCCAGTGTCGTGATGTCAGACGTCGCCATACTGGCGGTTGGTCGTAGAAATTTCGGCGAAAAGCACGAGCGAACGCGAGTGTCGCTGTCGTCGCGGCGTCCCTAGGCGTCCCAACTCCAGGCTGTCGAAGCTTCCGTGTTCTGTCAAGCTGGAGAGCGACCTGCAGCAGGACAGGCGTCTGCCACATCCGCCACCGCCGCTGTCACACCGCCAGGATCGTGACCGGCGACAGCATGAGACACTTCTATGACGTCACAAGGCGAAAATCGAGGGACCGCTTTTTTTTTTGGACGCGGGAAACACATCAGTCGGAAGCGCGTTCTGTGCTCCACAGCATTAACCGATAAAAGACAAAAATTAAGGAATCGCAAAGCAAGAAGCATGAACACGACAAGCCGTGCCCTATGCTTATTAAAGGAATGCTGAACCGAAATTTGAATTTCACAAAATAAGCTCGCAGAAGTGTTCAACAGGGCGCCATAAACCACGAAACATTACTCATATAGCCATATCTCGAGCGGATGGCCGCATTTCTGGAAAATAAAGGAACGAATGAGGGAGATCGTTGACGTCATCTTATCGCAGAAGAGTTGAGAAGGAGGAGAAATGGCCTCGCTCCCTTTCCCCTCCGCGCCCTCGCGTAGTCAAAGCGAAAAGAGGAGGAAATGAGAATCGCGAGGTCACGCGCCTTTTCGGCCTTCTGCGAGCGCGCTCTTCTTTAACACAAATACAACGATCCGTTGCGCTTTATGAGTGACGTTTTGGGATTTGTAGCGTCCCGCCTATCGGTTCTACGTTGTTTTGTGAAATTCGATTTTCGGTTCAGCATCCCTTTAAGTTGTCACTATCTATAGTAGGTCTCAATATGTGGCTCAGTACCATCGTTTATTTTTAAGTTTCCTACAAAGGTACCCATTTGCACTTCAGAATTAAGCGAAGACGGAATAAAACCCAAACGCGGAATTTGAAACCAATCGAATTAGGCCAGCAGCGCCCTCTATGCGCCAGTTAGAGGACTTTACTCAGATGAAAAGGTGCGTCTTTCTTCATTCGCAGGGACAACAGAAGGTCCCCCGTTTTATTTAAAGGGCAACTCCGGCCAAAACTCGAAATGAAATAAATTACTGGTATCGCTGTAGTGACACAAAATACAACCCCAGCCAAAATATTATGTCCGTGGGATACCGCGTTCTCAACTAATGCCGATAATAAAAATGCGACCCGCCGCGAGCCGCTGCTCCTTAGCGGGCGGCGAGCGGGTTGCCGATCGCTAAAGCAACATTGGGCCGTGACGTCAGTATCGTTCTCTTTTTTTTTTTCTCCGGTCCTGGCGTTGCGCGGAGTGCGCTTCTTTGAGCCGCTACCACCGCTACTTCGGCTTGTGATTGGCGTGTTTAGCCGTTGCTTTTATCCGTAGCCCGTGTAGCTTCGGTATAGCCTTTTGTTTATTTGCTTGTGAGGACTCCAAGCGGGCTGCTCAAACAACCCGCTGCGCAACCCGGAGGTGCTTTTTCACAAGTTTCCAACGGACCGGAAATTGGAGAAGGTGTGGGTGAACGCTGTTCGACGAGTGGACTTTGGACTTCGGCTTTTACGCACCCGAGAAAAAAATAACGAAAAAGCAGACGTGTACAGCCCAGCACACGTGTGTTCGGGTGCCGCGGCCCACGCCGGAGAGCCTCAAAGCTTCGTGTCTGGGACTGGCCCGCAGCGCGAAAGCAAGAGGGCCCCCAGTACTGTACGTCACTGGCAGCGCGGCGTAGGGCAACGCCGCTCCATCCACGGTGCAACGATGACAATTTAGGCCTAGCGACGAGTACGGAAGACCGCACGACCAGCGACAGCTGCCGAGTACGGCACCGAACGAGTTCACTCGTCTTCCAGTCGCTAGCTTTTGGGTATACAAGCGACGAGTACGGCATAGCGCACACACAGCGGCGGCCGCCGAGTACGGCACCGAACGAGTTCACGGGTTTTCCAGCCGCTAGCTTTTGGGTATACGCACTAACTCTTCCTATATATGCTGGATAACTACCTCGTATACAGAATTAAAACAAAATCAGCTTACCTCCTATCTTTAGACGGCTAGCGCAACAGATGCAGGTGCCGCTTGGCCTGCGTACTCGTTGAACGAGAACGATCCTGACGTCACGTTCACATAGCGGCTGATTTCCAGTGTTGCCGGGGCCTCAGGCGGCTAGTTTCGGTTTTGTTGGCCGCGCCCCAAACAAAATTTCGAGCGTCGATATCTTTAAAACTACGCACAATAACAAGAAAAAAATTACACCTTGCAATTCAGGGACGCTAACTGCGCTAAAAACAGTCACAATCCCAAAATCGAAAGTATGGACCGGAGTTGCCCTTTAAGTTACGAGGGCGGGGCCGCGATCAAAAAGAACGCAACTTGCAATCAGGCCAGAGATTTCGCGGTGTTTATTTACATGAAGAAAATTGGCGTATGTATTGCGGTGTTTATTTATTTTTCAGAATCTGTCTATTTCGGCGGTTAGTTTCCTACGCATGCTAAACACGATGATTATCGATGAGAAGAAGACATTGGCAGAGACCTTTACCTACAAAGTCCTATATAATGCATAAGATGCACTATAGGGAATCGGTGTGCCACGTGACGTATATTTTCCCGCTAAATTTAGCGGGGAAACTGAATGGTTGTATAGGTCACGTTATGTTAATTTCCCCTGAAATTTTAGCGGGGAAACTGGATTGGTGTCTAGGTCACAAGACGCGAATTTTCCCGCTAAATTTAGCGGGGAAACTGAATTGACGTATAGGTCACGTGCCGTCAATTTCCTGCTAAATTTAGCGTAGAAACTGAATTGATGTTTTGGCCACAAGACGTAAATTTCCGGCTAAAATTAGCGGGGAAACTGAGTTGACGCATATATGACGTGCCGTCAATTTCCCCAAGGCGTATAGGTCGCATGACGTCAGGTGAAGTCACGTTGACGCCACTTTCCCCGCTAAATTTAGCGGAAAATGCACGGACGGACGGACGGACAAAATTTGGGGTTCGGGAGGTAGTGTAAAAAAGCATTTCGTGTTTCAAAACTGTATAATTACCTAATTACCTAATAATAATTCATTAAGATATAAATATAACCCTTCATAACTCTTTACGCTTATCATAATGCGACGGTACTTGCAATCTACGTACAATTCCGAGCGCGGGCCGAGGTGGGAGTACATTTTAACGTAATTGTCCAGCAATTTTCATTTTATTTTCTTTTTTTCCCCTCCTATTCTTCTGCTTCGTGTTGTGAATCATTTAACTGTTTTCTAGCAAAGTGTTTCCGCAAAGAGGAAGAAAAGCTACTGTATATTCTTTCGCAGGCTCCAATCGATAACGACCGAATGTTGTTTGAAGCACTGCCGTCCAGCTCTGACCTGAATGAAACAAAGAGAATGGACAATGCGTGATGGCCGACTAACTGACCTAACTCTGATGCCCCTCTCATCCTAGGTCGTTGATTTCACCCATTCGGGACTGGCAGGGTGCCTGATTCTAGGAAAGAATACGCAACACACGAACGTTTAAGAGGGTAGAGGGTTTCGAGAAACACTGTCCCGGCTTATAACAAAAATATTTCGAAATCGGAGTTTTCATTGTTCGTGTTTTTAACTGATCTTATATTTTGAGACCGGTAAATGCTGTTCGGTGTTTTTTTTTTTTTTTTTCCTTGTTGAAACCGCAAAATCCCGCGGCCTACTCACAACCCAGACGACACGGATGTAGACTCGATAATCGATTTCAGATGAACAACTTCGCGATGATCATCTCACCGCCTTGCAACTCGTAGCAAAAATATGTCCCAACGGTGTAAGACCAACTTCATGTATCAAACTCGTACTGGACAGGGCCGGCGGGTCTGGAGAAGGTTTCCGGTGATTAGTTGGATGGCCATTGTGTAGCTAAACCACTACCATTTTCTGTAGCCTTTATTTTGCTACTCGGAGCACGGCACTTTACTAGTCAGCGACGTTTAAAAAAAATAGAAATAGAAAACGTAATTACAATTTTCTCTTTTTACTCTTCGGCGGACTTTGTAATTAAACCTTTCTACCGGACACCCCGCTCGTACTTAAAGGCAATCGTACGGTAGCTAACGGAGATGAACGACGGCGTACTCAAAGGGCTGCAATTTTGCTTTGGCTTTCGCTTCCTGAATCTCTTTGCTGTTTACCACTTCCGTGTATACGTTGGGTCACCGCCCCGTGGAAATTAATTAGTTTGGAAGCTGCGCTGGTGCAAACCTGTATTTAGCGCTGACGATCGCCTCTGCATTGTTGTTGTTGTTGTTGTTTTTTTTCTTTTCCGCAGAATTATTTTTTTTTTGTCTACTGCGCTACTGCGTTAGGCGTCGACACGTTCGGAGGTAAATTCTCGCTAATTATTTATTACTAACAATAAACGACTAAACGTGATTGTTTTTCTTTTTTTTTAAGTTAGCACGTCGATACATCTTTTTGCCATCACATCGATAGTTACGTGCAAAAATGTTATTGATTCAATGGTTAAAACTTAAACGTACCCATAGATGAAAAAAACCTTTCTGATTGCGAATAATTAGCGTGTCAGTTGCCAACAAACTAGAAATCTCTGTAATCAAATACTACAAAATGCAAACAACCACCGCTAAAAAAAAAAATGGCAGCGTTTTTTTATGTTTTAAGTCTTATAATGCAGGAAATGCATTATAGGTTAGGTTAAGGTTAAGCTTAAGGTGGTTAAGGAATTGGTAAGGGAATTGGTGGGTCGCGTGACATATATTTTCCCGCACATTTCAGCGGGGAAACTAAATGGTTGTATAGGTCACTTGACGTATTTTCATGTAACGTAAATTTCTCCCGCTAATTTCGGCGGGGAAACTGGATTGGTGTTTAGGTCACAAGACGGGAATTTTCTCGCTACATTTAGCGGGTAACTGAATTGGTCTATAGGTCACGGGACGTCAATTTCCCGCTAAATTTAGCGGGGAAAGTGAAGTGATGTTCTGGCCACAAGACGTGAATTTTTTCGCTAAATTTAGCGGGTAACTGAATTGGTCTATAGGTCACGGGACGTCAATTTCCCGCTAAATTTAGCGGGGAAAGTGAAGTGATGTTCTGGCCACAAGACGTGAATTTTTTCGCTAAATTTAGCGGGTAACTGAATTGGTCTATAGGTCACGGGACGTCAATTTCCCGCTAAATTTAGCGGGGAAAGTGAAGGGATGTTCTGGCCACAAGACGTGAATTTTTTCGCTAAATTTAGCGGGTAACTGAATTGGTCTATAGGTCACGGGACGTCAATTTCCCGCTAAATTTAGCGGGGAAAGTGAAGTGATGTTCTGGCCACAAGACGTGAATTTTTCGCTAAATTTAGCGGGTAACTGAATTGGTCTATAGGTCACGGGACGTCAATTTCCCGCTAAATTTAGCGGGGAAAGTGAAGTGATGTTCTGGCCACAAGACGTGAATTATTTCGCTAAATTTAGTGGGGAAACTGAGCTTACGTATGGGACACGTGCCGTCAGTTTCCCCAAGGTGTATAGGTCGCGTGACGTCATTTGACGCCACTTTCCCGCCAAATTTAGCAAAGAAACTGAATTGGTATATAGATCACGTGACGTAATTTGTTTCGCTAGATTTAGCGGGGAAACTGAAGTGGTCTCTATGTCCCGTGACGTCAGGTCACGTGACATCAATTTGCCAACTAAATTTAGCTGAGAAACTGAATTCGTGTCTAGGTATCGTGATATCAATTTCCTCGCTAAATTTAGCGGGAAATCCATAGACGAACGGACGGAAGGACGGACAAAATTTGGGATTGGAAGTAGCGTTTAAAATATTTCATGCTTTAAAAAAAAAAAAGAGAAGACGTCTGCAGTTTGAGTTTTTTTATGCCACATACGAAACTACCGCTAAAAGTGTGAGGCTTCCAGTAGGTTCTTTTTCGGATTCTTTTTTACAGGCTTCAAATGTTTACCTTCGTGTTCTCTTCAAATCGTAGAGCTCTATGTAATCATCTAGAGGGAAAGGTCCCATACATTCGGGACGCTTCGGAACCACGGGGAATAGAAGCGGTCATCGGTGGTTCCAGATGGTGGTCCCGATGGTCCCATATCGCTGGCGATGCCTTAATGTGCACGAAGAAGCAGCAAGACATCGCCTGTACGGTCTGTACCTGTAGTTCTTTTTCCTGCTTACTTTGCAGGAAAACACTGGAATCGCGTACTGTGTCAAAGGAAATAAAGTTGCCAAGCGCTCGAGCGACTTCAACTCGTCACGGCGAAACGAACACGCCTAACCTTTCATGCCCTTTCTTCCTCAGCTCTTCTGTCGCTCTCTTTCTAGTTCTTTCTGTCAGGCCCACTGATGTCATCGCTCCAAATATACCGCGCTCTGCTCCCGTCTCTTTCTACTGCCCTGGTTCAAATAACGATCGAAAAAGCAGCAAAGCGAGAGTTACGCGGACTCATTAAAAGGTGCAGGATGAAATCTATGATGGGTGCTGCTATTTAGAATGTTAACCCACTAGAGTTTTCGCGTATACACCGACTCGCGTACACCGACTGGCTGTACACCGACTGGCTGCTGAACTAAGAGTGCGCAGCTATCTCGCTTTGGAACAGACTTGCCTGAAACGATGATGGGTCATAAGACTCATCATCTCACCTGACACGCTGTCAACCAGACCACTGAGAGCGAAAGGAGCGCCACGCGTAGACGTCGGTGCACTCTTCAAGCGCTCGCGTACTAATTGACACCTCTCGCTACCTTGACTAAGAGTGCCCCAATTTCCAAGTTTGAGTTTTTTCGTACTGGCCAGGCCCGATACTTTATTATTATGTAACGACATGCGTCAAACGCTGAACGCGGTTAGAGGTGTGTATATAGGCATCAATCAACATTGGAGGAACCTTCAGTTGAAGAAGCTCGACATCTAGAGAAAAATAAAATACCTGGGAAAATAACGATGGATTTCTCTATATCAGTGATTTTAGACCTTTTCAGCCTCCGTCGCATGGGCGCCGCCATCTTGGAGACACGTGACGCGGCCGCCATCCGCGCCTTGGCGAGGGCCCTCGTGTTGTTCGTCGAGTTTCGCTGCGTACCTCGGCTTACATTTGCAAAGTGTCGTCCTGAGTTATTGCATGTCATCCTATAATGTGCAGAACGTACGCAGTAATTTTTGTAACAGGTTATGACTATTTTCACCGTCCGGCGTACCGGTTAGGTGTAAGACGGGAGGAGACACAGGAATGAGCGTTTGCCGTGGCCCATATTGGTTATGTAGATGACTCTAAGCCAGCCCGAGGGTTGAGGATCCAATTACATAGGACAACTCGAGTCTGCTCACTGATGGTGCCGAAACATTCGAAATAAGTAGCGCAATGTATATTTACGATCTCGGATTTAAGATCTCAAGGAAGGTGACGCAAATAGTCAGCCGAAAGGAACAAACTACGCGTGTTTCTTGAAGTCATCACACACTGCCTTCAATAAAAACCGTAAACACTCCCTTATGATTATATTGGGATATCTCGCGAAGATACGTAACAAACGTTTAATTTGCGTTTTATCTGATCCTAGGAAAATGGTACTCTCGACATCAGGCGCTGTGATTTTTTATGGTATTACACCAAAAATAGTTAGACGTTCATATTCATGTTTTATTTTTTTTTGGATCTAAACACTAGCTTGCTCTGTCTACTTACGAAAATAAAGAAATTGTACTCTATGCTCGGTTTCATATCCGCAGTCATTCAAGTGCTTTGACGCATTTCTTAAGGCTTACGATTCAATTGATTTATTTAATTTGTTTTAACAAAAATGTCGACACTGTCTTGGTGCGAAAGCCCCCACAGGCAGCTTGAGAGTCCCTAGGACCCGCAGTGTGGGATGCGGAAAAATAAGCCACCCGAGTGCAGCGTTGTCAATGCCGCGGATAGCGAGTGGCATGGTGGCGCCGAAATGTACATACAAAGCGCATCTGTTTCAAAAAAAAAAAAAAAAAATTGTCTACGCAGGTTTACGAAATGTTGCCCAGCATTCAACTTCAGCCCACTTGCCAGAGGTTACTTCGTAAGCTAATCTCCGCCGAACAACGATACGTTCTCGTAGGCTAGGAAAATCTTGGCTCTTCCCGCGAGGCCCCCACCCTTTCCAATTTAGCAGAGAAAACGCCGGAGAGGAGGAGAGAGAGGAGGCGAGTCCACTCTCCCCTTCTCTCCGGCGTTTGCTCTGGTAAAGTGGAAAGAGGGAAGGCCTTTGCGGGGAGGAGCTTGCCCTGATTTTCTGAACTAGCTGCAACAGGGTATGCTCTATTTCCTGACGCCAACATCGTGAAATGCTGCTGGTAATAAGTACATTTTCAGGGTCGATAGTTAAAACATTTTCCCACCTTGACTTGGATGGACTATGAAAATGTTGCTCGATTACTTAACCTTTTTTTTTTTTTTAATATAGCTTCAGACAATTTTTTTTTTTTTTGTTAGATTATATGCGTTATTATAGGCGACTTTTCCAGTTGCTGAAGTTGGAAAAAAAGTTGGTGTCCGTGCAAATCAAGCAGTGAGCGTTTTCGCAATCCAAAACATTACTAATCAGGTTGTTGATATGCTCTTCATTATTTTATTTTCATAATTATTTGGGTCAGCGGATACGGCAATAGACGACGGAACCCTCCCCGCGCATCAGTTGAGATATTTCTCCGCCGAAACTGGCAAAAATTAACGACAAGCGTGACCAGATGCGTCGTAAAGCATTAATATCAGTTGGTTGAACATCTAGACGGTGGTTGAAAAAACGCAAATGACTAAGAAGAGAAGAAGGGGACAAAGCAAAAGCAAATTGTTGTGTGTAAGTTTATACAGCCGGAAGTTAGTCTGCCTCAGTGGGCGTCTGGTGTCTCAGCTGTAGATGAGCAATTCAGCCAGTGTGGTACAACTGCTAACCTGGGGTCTTTAACGTGCACCACGCAGTAGTGATACGCGACCGCACGCCGGTACGATGCTCGTCCAGATCGAAGGGGACAGGAGAGAGCGGCCTACTTACAACTGTCGATTTAATGGAGCATGTAGAGAAAGACAAGGTAAAAGTGAAAAAGGAGAAGAGAAAGATAAAAATAAACTCACTGCTGCTACTAAGACAACATATTTAGTTTTAAAAATCGAAATAACAATTATTTTAACTTCTTTTAAAGACAGAGTACTTGTCACGTAAAATTGTCTATAAAACAAAAAGGAACCGAGAATAAAAAAGAAAAGAGGACACAGAGCAAACGACTAAAAAGTCTTCACGGAAAACACCGCTGGAACTGAAGTTCCTTTTGTGCTTAAAGTCTTCGAGGGAAACACCGAAGGAACTGAAGTTCTTTTTGTGTTAGGGTCACTGAGGGTGCGCTTATGCATTTTTCACCACTGGCGAGGGTCACCTGAGCCTCGTACAGCTCTCTATACTCTGTTTCATACTTAGCGTGCAACGCCTTCAAAGCTACTGGCGTGAGCGCGTGGCTTCATCTATGGTTTTGTTTGCGCGAGAACCCGTGCAAATGATCAACGAGATCAAGCCCCACGCTCGCGCCAGTAGCTTTGACAGCGTCGCACGCTAAGTATGAAACAGAGTATAGTGTTTTTATCTCGGAATCGTACGAGGCCCAGGTGATCCTCACCAGTGGTGAAAAATGCATAAGCGCACCCTCAGTGACCCTAACCGCTCATTCACACTGGAAGCGGATCCGCGTTCGCAAAGCGGTTCGAACGCGGTTGTATAAAGATCCAGTACAATTTCACGCGCACTCGATGACATCAAGTGCGCGTGCAATTGTACTGAATTTTTATACAACCGCGTTCGCAACCTCTTTGCGAACGCGGATCCGCTTCCAGTGTGAATGAGCGGTAACACAAAAATCAGTTCCTTCGGTGTTTCCCTCGAAGACTTTAAGCACAAAAGGAACTTCAGTTCCAGTGGTGTTTTCCGTGAAGACTTTTTAGTCGTTTGCTCTGTGTCTTCTTTTCTTTTTTATTCTCGTTTCCTTTTTGTTTTATAGACAATGTTTGCGTGACAAGTACTCTGCCTTTAGAAGAAGTTAAAAGAATTGTTATTTCGATTTTTAAAACTAAATATGTTGTCTTATACCCGTGTCAGACGGCGTTTTAAAGGTCCTTTTCACTAAGCTCCTTTATAAAATCGGCGAACCAGCGCACGCCGTAGAGCACGTGCGCGCGCCACAGAGCACGTGCGCAATCCACATCGCGAGCTGATTGGCCGATTTGTTTAAAGGAGCTTAGTGAAAAGGACCTTTAGAACGCCGTCTGACAGGGGTATTAGAAGAAGCAGCGAGTCTATTTTTATCTTTCTTTTTTTCCTTTTTCACTTCCACCTTGTCTTTCTCTATATGCTCTATTAAATCGACAGTAGTAAGTAAGCGCTCTGTCCTGTCCCCTTCTTCTCTTCTTAGTCATTTGCGTTTTTTGAACCTACGTCTAGGCGTCGTAAAGTGTTCGTAAAAAAAGTCCGCAATTATGGCTAGAAACGACTTTGTAGTTCGGAAGTGGCGCACTCAAGGCGGGTGGAGGCGGGAAGTGCGATAGCACCGCACCTCCTCAAGAAATGGGATGACGAAAGAAAAAAAACAGGATCCCAATTTTGATCCCGGGCCTCCGGAGTACAAGCACTGCAAGGGGACAACCGCACCCAACAACACGCCACATTTTTGTCTGGGAGTGCGGACACTTCGCGGCGGAACAGAGAAAAGTACTGATGACGACAGCAAAAAAACAAAACAAAACAAGAAACAGGATTTTTGAGGAGTGGATTAAACCAGAAAACGACTGAAGTTGCAAACAAAAAACAAACAAAAAAGAAAAAGGCTGAACTTTTTATTGTCTTACTTGGATAGAACAGGTCTCGGCCGATCCTTTAAGCCCCTGCCGCAGCGCAATCACCCGCCGTAATCATATGGTTAAATAAACGTATTATTTCTACTCCCTCGCTGTATACAAAAGAAAAAGCAGAAGGTATATTGTAACAAAACACGCACTTTTTAGACAGCAGATCACAAAACAGCGCAGGTAACGTCCGCCAACATGCATCCCTCGGTCTGTGTTTACACCGGATTTATCTTGGCTTCTTCGTGCCATGCAGTCTAAAGCCACGGTCACGGTGGTAACACGTCGAACAAAAGACATTCTGCAGACATGTCCGTAGCATGTCTATGTAGGAAGAAAAACATGCTTCGATCGTGGTTGAGGCGTGACCGCAAATATTTCTGCCGTCATGTCTGCATCAATCACCGTGTCTTTCGTACGACGTATTACGGTATTAGCAGTTCGAAAATCTGAGCATGGATTAAAGGGGAGGGGGGCTTTGGTCGTTTACGATGTTCGGCGTACCCTGCCCGTGTCCTCCGTGACCGAAACGAAAAGTCGGGGACGCGTAGCTGCTGTACTCCCGAGCGACTTCGCGCATCATTCACGGGGCTGCCCTCTTGTAACGCATCGGTTCTCCGCCAACCGGATCGCCCGAGAGACGTTCTCACAATTACGATACGCCGTCGACTTCTTCCCTTCTGTTTTCCTTCTTTGGAAAAAAGCACCACACGGCCAAACCCGCCGCTCCGGGCCACGGCAATCCTTTTCGTCCGTTACTCCATCTTATATATGCTCCATTTTCTCCTCAGCTGACAGCGCGGTGGAAGTTACGTGCTTGCTTGACCAATCGCGCGTCTATCTTCAGCCACGTGATCACGCAGAGAGCAGGATCGCGCGATGGAAGGAAGGAAGTTGATTGGTCCAGCGAGTACGTAGTTCCCGCCGCGCACTGTCGGCTTGGGGGTGAAGGGAGCATAGGGTGCTCGCCTGTCCTTGAACATGGGCCTGCCATCTGACCTACACTGAGGCGATCTGTTTCTGCATCCTTTCTCCATCTTCCTCCCCTCTCTTGCTCTAGCTGTCTCTCTCCTTCGCTTGCTTCACGTTCTTCATCTTCGCTCACTTTCTGATTCTTGCTTTGGTCCACGGCGGAAGGATCTTCGAGGGCCATGCATGCGGCGATGGTCTCTTCCGGGTGTCTGTTGTTTTATGCTTGATGGCGGGTCCCGTTCTTCTCAGGAGGTACGGGCTTCGAGACCTTTCCACTGGGGTGCCCTCGGATGAGCGTCTCTTGGTGCGTTACGCCCTGGATGAACGCTCTTTAGGCGCGTTCTCTAATTATGTGCACGTTTGGAGCTGAACGGTGTTGGACCGTTAGAGCTTAAGTGGCCATGCACGCTCGGCGTTGCCGGCTTAAGGATACGCGTAAGTGTTGGTAAAGGGTAACAGTTCCGAAGGTATTGTTCTTGTTCGAGGAAGGGCTTTTTTTTTTTCTATCGTGGTCGGGGAGGGTTGCTGCGTAGCCGTTTAGGGTGGTTGCTCGAGCGTCACACACTATAATAATCACCGTCATCATAATTCTTCCGTCCGCCCAGTTGACACCTCTTGGGGGAGCTAGCATCAGCGAACTTTATGGTGCATTACCATCGTTCTTATAGCCGTCTCTCCTCTTACTTTTTGCCCGTTTGCCTCGCACATCCAGCGCATAAAATAAATTGTAGAAAGCACACCTTACGAGTCTGCTACTTATCTACGTATAAAAGAAAGAAGGAAAGAGAAAGGCAGTTTATTTGAAGTGGGAAGGAGTCGACTGGGCCGGTTAAGGCATGGCTTGCTACTTCGCACAGCGGAAGTAGAAAAGAGAGCAATAGAATCGAGAAAGAGACAGAAAGCGAGTATCGTAAGCACGCCAAATAGTAAGAAATAAAATGGTAAAAAAAAGTGTATATATATATATACAGGGTGTTTCAGAGAACGCAGGCCAAATCGCTCCTGCGAAAACTACTCATCGCAACGAAAAAAGGCTTGTGGCGTTTTGGTCCTGGGCCAGGAGCCCATTTAGAAAAATTATTAAAGTCCGAGGTAATTAAGTTGTTAATTATTTTTGCGTAATTAACTTTTTTAATATTGTGTTTAAGGGCATGGTTTAAACTAGGAAATTGCTCAGCATCGTCAAAAAACACTAAATCAACAAATTGCAGATCGATAGAAGACACGCGAAGCATTTTACGGCTTTCTGAAAAACCGTACAAATTCGACGGGTTTTTAAGTTTCGGTTTGTTATAGGAGCGCATCTCAGCCCCGGCGGCACCGCGCCCCGTGGAGAGATAGTGCAACCAGCCTCTGCTGCGTCGCGCGATGACAGCGCAGCAGAGGTTGGATGCGCTATCTCTCCACGGGGCGCGGTGCTGTCAGGCCCTAGATGCGTTCCGATAGCAAACCGAAACTTAAAAACCCGTCGAATTCATGCGGTTTATCAGAGAGCCGTAAAATGCTTCGCGTGCCTTCTATCGTTCTGCAATTTGTTGATTTAGTGTTTTTCGACGATGCTGAGCAATTTTCTAATTCAAACCATGCCCTTAAACACAATATTAAAAAAGTTAATTACGCAAAAATAATTAATAACTTAATTACCCCGGACTTTAATAATTTTCCTGAATAGGCCCCTGGACCAGGACTAAAACGCCACAAGCCTTTTCTCGTTGCGATGAGTAGTTTTCGCAGGAGCGATTTGGCCTGCGTTCTCTGAAACACCCTGTATATATATATATATATATATATATATATATATATATATATATATATATATATATATATATATATATATATAATCTTGTGAGGAAGGTGAAGACGAGGCTTTAGCGTGCACAACCACGTCCCGCCAGGCCCAACGTGCTGGTGCGGCCTCCATGAATTGATTGTGAGTTCTATCATCTCGACCTGTATTTTCCTCTCTGCTGCCGACTGCATCGTTCTAACGACAGATGCACACGCATTAGCACACATATACACACGTATCTGCATACAGCTGTATAGACATACAATCAGACTTCTGCGGTACTCATTTACAGTAATAAAATTACGTGCAATCGATTACTCTTTGGAGTAATTTTCTAATCATTTGATTATATTTATTAGAAAGTAATCGCAAGAATAATCTGCTTACTTTTGGAGAGACTAAATTCACTTTTAACTGCTACTTTTTTTCTTTCCCCTTTCTATGTCGCCCTCTGATTGTACAAGTTTCCAGTCAAGAAATCCCCTAACCAAGTCTCTGACTTAAAGATGGTTTACCAAAATCGGCGGGTTAAGCAGATGAGCAGTTTATAGAGCTGTGGTTCTAATCCAATAGTGAACAGTACAAACAACCCGTTTTCAAACCGGCAGAAAATTATGTCATTTGAAAATCCAAAGTGATCGGAAAAGTAGCGTTTGCCTTTTCCATTAAGACCAATAGGTTTTCTTCTCAAGTAATAAAGCAATATCAACGAATGATTCTTAAGTAAAGCGTAATTGTAACCGACTTCTTTTTACGAGTAACGTCTACAAAACTGCAGAATCCATAAAGCAATTTTATTTGATGAGCAAGGGGTCCTCTCAATTTGTCAGTACCATTATGAATGTTAGAATCCTGTACTTGATCACCAGTTCATTTTCATTTACAAAATGCAATCGGCATAGTACATCTAAAAGGGTTTAGCACTGTAACGCTCATCTAAATATTACAATATCCTGCGAAGGTCTTTTCTCATTTCAATAAGCTTGAAGCGTCAAAGTAGCGTTTCTGTGCAACCTATTGTCATTGCCATTGTTAGGAAACCCTATGCATTTGAGGTAGCCTGAACTGAAAGATGGTAGTGGGACACAATATGGTACTTTTCGATCTCAAAAGGTTACGGCGTGGTGATGTCATCGTGACGTTTTAATGACGCCATGAGTCCAAACATGTTTGTTGACTGAATATTTATTAATTTATTATTGTTTTTTTAGATGCTTTCGAGTGACGCGTCTTTTAATTCAATTCCAGCGGGCCTGTTGGAAGGAAGTATTTTTTGCCGAGTGGGAATTCTGCATGTCTGGTCAATGCCCAAAGATCTTCTCAAACGCAGCATATTACTTATTATGAATGGGTCATCCAGAATTATTTATTAACCACCGCCAAGGTATAATCTTATATTTCAGCTTATCAATAACTGCTGCATATTTTCTTTAGTAGAGAAAGAAATGCTTATTCGGGTCCCGTCAATCATTTCAATACAAAACTACGGCATGCAAACGAAACCTGATAACCTCTTCCAAGCTACACAAACCGGGTTAGTTTCTTGCGAACATCATGCAGTTAGCGAAAGCATAAAACAACAAAGCTTTTCTCCGGGACCCTTTAGTAGAAGGTCTCTCTTTCCGTCTACAGCGTGCCCTGGCCTCCTAGTCTCCTACCAGGTTTAAATAATCGTGGCAACGGTAGCAGCGCACCCAAGTCACATCTGGATCCCGCCTAACGGTACAACGAAACGATGTCCGTTCACGGCCCAGGGATGTACTCCAATGTCTTCGCATTTCTTTGACCCTGTCCCCGACCTCCAGCGGCTCAGAGATGATTCGCGGCCACGGCTGCTTCCGCTTCCGTATAAGTGCTGCAGCGTATATATATATATACGACGCATGGGATTCGCCGCAACACCCACTCGGAAAACGATCATGGTCTCTGGACGATCATCTCGGCGCGGTTCATAAGCCGAACGAGCAACCCGACCTTGCGGACGACTTCACGAAGAAGACGTATACACTCTTATGAGCCCTTCGAGGAGCTGTCCTCAATAAGCGGAGCGAACGGTTTATTGTCCACACTACGTGGATGGATCTCGATTTATTGCGGATTCTTCTTCCAGGTGCCTGATATACGTTGTGACATGCAGGGCGACTTGGTAAAGCAATTGTTATAACGTTAGGCGGGAGGTGTCCTATAGTCGGGGATAACATATGCAACCCGGTGCGTAGCTGATTATGTTCACGTGCCTTGCTTCGCGGTTTGCTCTTTGACATTCTTGTTGACAAATGCCGCAATTTTCAATGCTGCTGACCAATAATAACTTGCTCGGGATTCACCCAGCCCTGCCTTTTTTTTTTTTAAATGCTGTCAGTGCCCATGGTTGTTTACAGCAGACGGAGTAGACGTAACGTTCATGTGTCGAAAATAGTTGTGCTGGAAGTAATTGTTGATTGAATACATGACGTAATCCGGTGACCCTTTGTATGAACGATGCTTACTGTGGAATTTGTGACCTCATGGCAAGTTGTTTTAAAATGAGTGGAAGTAGCTACGGATTTTATAAGTTGCACGTATTTCCCACTACGCCTAACGTATACTCTCTAGCTATTCGCACAAAGCGGTCTCTGCGGCTCTGACTGTCGATAATCCGGTGACCCTTTGTATGAACGATGCTTACTGTGGAATTGTGACCTCATGGCAAGTTGTTTTAAGATGAGTGGAAGTAGCTACGGATTTTATAAGTTGCACGTATTTCCCACTACGCCTAACGTATACTCTCTAGCTATTCGCACAAAGCGGTCTCTGCGGCTCTGACTGTCGATGCTTAGCGCCACTCTTCAGCCGTCTACATACTCCGGGGGATAACGGTCCAGAGTCGACGCCGCGCCGCACGGAACATTAGCTGCAGCGATACCGCTAAAAACCGGAACTAACGACACGAGGGTGAATACGTTACACGGATTGAACCGTCATGAGCACTGGCGTCGTCCGGGGCAGCGGAGTTTCTTGATCTTTGCTTACGACGCCGCATGGAAGATGAATTCGTCGTCTCGAATGCCGCAAAAGAAAACGCGCGCGCTGCGCCTCTGATGAAAGTCGGGAGCCGTCTTCGAGAAAACCTCTCTGCGGGGGAAGACGTTTTCAGACGGGCTTCCTGTTGAGAACGGCGCGGTTCGCCGAGTGTTCGCGCGTGCGTAAAAGAAAGCTGGTATCACTCGTAACGAGGCTCACATCGTCAGGGGGCCGCGAAGCTGTCTATAAAAAGGCTTCTCCTGATTTAATTTGTTTTCCCCGGCGTAACGGAATTTCGGATGGAAACGAGAAAGGGAGCGAATGGAGGCGGCCACCTTTCTTGGCTTACTATATAGCTGCGAGCATTGGAGTTTAGCGGGCTGCCATCTCGTTCCCACGTAAAACCTTCGACTTTGGTCAGAAAAGGTGAAATTATACGGTAATTCAGTCTTGTAGTAGTCACGGGAAAGGAAATAAGGAATCAATTACTGTATGCTTTAATAGTTATGAATGATCTCTATTGTTACAGAAGGCTTTCAGGAGTGCTTCACAATGCGTATTTCGTGGTATTTCGTCGAATGTCGGAACTTTCGTGCACTGTCAATCGCAGCATCTTCTCTGCAATGCGTTATATAATTGATTAGGCATGAACACTAAGCTTTATATATACGTATATACTAATAAATACGTCTTAAAGAATTTATCTCCTTTTTACGATATAAAAGGTCTGTCTCAGCCGAAACTTCGACTGACTCTACGAATAATATGTTAAAAAAAAAAAAAAAAAAAAACTCCTGACAACCGTCTCAAGTATGTTTTTCTGCCGTTTATAGTTTTCGGCATCCTGCGCTGCGTTTTTGTATCTCTCTCTCTTTCTTGTTTATATATACAGGGTGTTTTTTTTTTTTAAGTTTAACAAAATTTTTAAAAACAAACCATGAAAGCTAGGTTAATGCGGTCTGCGCAGGTGAGTTATAAGGCCAGGGGGACATAGTATAGGGGACTAATCGTAACGATCAGTTGGCTAATTAGTTAAAATTTGTTAATTAACTTTTTAATTAATAAAAATAGACATATAGTTCCAATTAGAAACTTGCTCAGCGTCATCGAAAACCACTAAATCAGTAATTTTCAGAAAGACTTTCAACGTGTGAGAAGCGTAGTAGTGCACGAAAGTTACCGCTCGTGGAGCAGGTACAAGGCTGGGGCTAGATAAGCGACTGAAAAATTGCGCGGGCGCCTTATCGCAACCGCTAGCTTTGTACGTGCTCCACGAGTGCTAACTTTAGTGCACTACTACGCTTCTCACGCGCTCAAAGTCTTTCTGAAAATTACTGATTTAGTGGTTTTCAATGACGCTGAGCAAGTTTCTAATTAAAACTATATGTCTATTTGCATTAATTAAAAAGTTCATTAACGATTTTTAACAAATTAGCCGACTGATCGTTACGATTAGCCTCCTATAATATGTCCCCCTGGCCGTATAACTCACCTGCACAGACCGCATTAATCTAGCTCTCATGGTTTTTTAAAAAAAAATTCTGTTAAGCTTAAAAAAAACACCCTGTATATATATATATATATATATATATATATATATATATATATATATATATATATATATATATATATATATATGTATAGATAGATACATACATACATCACGGGCACTTCTTTATGATCGTACGTGGTCTCTGAAGAGGAAATAAACGAACATATGCAGATGAAAGAACCGTACTTAATCCAATGATTCCAAGAATCAAAGTTTTATGAATCCGCCAAAAGCCAAAATAGTTTTAAAGTCGCTCGTATGAAGCGCGAACTTTATTGAATCGTGAGAAAACGGGACCCAAAAAATAACGTAGCGGAGTGAAATTGTTCGAGAGTTAAAATAGATCGTTCTCGCGCTTGGATCGCTCTTTCCTTCCGTCACTCTTTTTTTTCCCATAAACTGTATGTTTCTTGTCTTCTTATCTAAGTGTTACGACTGAAAGTTGCTATATTTTATTTAATCTCTTCCTCGGTACTTTAAACAGTGGTGGAGGATAAAAATTGTTTTTTTTTTTTGTTTATTGTCACGCTCGCTGTAGCCCGCTGAAAAATTAGATCAAATCAATAAATAGTAAACTTGAGAAACCATATTTGTATATAACTATAAAGCGTTGCTATAAGACCGGATCCTGAGTCGTGAGCCTCAGGATCCAGTGGTGTAGCGGCAGTGTTGTGCCCGTTACCGAAAATAATTAACGAAATAGCGTTACTCGTTAGCTTGGAAAAAAGCTAACGCGTTACAGAGCTCCGTTACAATTTTGTAAATGTAACGAAATACCGGTGTCGTTACTTGCCATGACTAACGGACGTTACTTTTACGTTAGTTTGTCGTTACTTTGTGTTTCACTGTTAGCATATGACAGCTGTTAGTATATGACTAGAGTCTCAACCACAATTGTCTCTATAAAATTGTCGAACACTTTTTGAGAAACGAGAGTTCGATGCATACGGTCGATCTTCCTCTGCTTCAGCAAGGGTGTGTTGGAAAAGTGGGTTGTAGCTTCGGTCTTTCGTTTCTCTGAAATTACCGCGAACTCTGACAGCTTCTGCGAATGGAGGGACTGGCGGAAAAGAAAAACAATTAGGACTGATGCGAAGCACCGCTGTTGATTTCTAGTTATCAGTCGT
This sequence comes from Ixodes persulcatus, assembly GCA_013358835.2. NCBI lineage: Eukaryota > Metazoa > Arthropoda > Arachnida > Ixodida > Ixodidae > Ixodes > Ixodes persulcatus. Next base: position 445,951 of record JABSTQ010000943.1, read on the forward strand.
GTGGAACAACGAAAGATTAACTAAATAAACTTCATCACGAATTAGTATAGAAAAAAACTGTCTAAATAAACCGCAACCTTAAGCATATATCACATAGGCGTGTTTATATATAACTTCTATGATTCATTTATTCTCCTTCTGAATTATACAAGTAAACTAAACTAAGCCGTTTTCGAAGACTTTTTTGCTAAGTTACATTAATGAGCATTGTGAAATGTAGCTGAAAAACTGCGACTAACAAAATGATCTTGAAAGAAAGGTGCGTTCTTTTGGCAAAGAAAGCTTAACGACGACAATTTAACGGAAAAACGTAAGTGACATTGAAGAATAACTCTTAGTGTGCTTTTTCAAATTAGAGTTTGACGTCCTGGATGTGCTCAGCAGCTTGAGTTTCGGCATACAGAGCAGACATTTAAACAGCAAATTGTCTGACTTCGTTTCCCCCAGTTTAAACATAGCACTTAGCCCGGGCCATAATCACAAAGTTTCGGTGGTCGTTGCCATCTTGCACGAAAAGTGAGTGCGAAATGGCAGTAAAAAGGGCTTTTATAACAAGCGTTCCAAAAGAGCCTTGTTGGTTAGAGGCAGAAGTTGCATGACAAAGGCAACTGCACAGTACACGGACTGCTCACAAACAACATACCTCATAGCCACACCGGTTTTAGTCACAGTCCGGTTTAGGCTACACAAGCAACGAAAATAGGACACCGATTGCTTAAGATAACACATAATTACAATCAAAGAAGATTATTGGTGATTATAAACGAAGTATAGCGCCGGCCATACTTTGGTTATTATTACATGCGTACTCGTAATATTTTTCCGTGTATATATATGACCGAAAAGGTGGCGAGCGTTTATAAGCTCTTTACCCTAAGTTTGTCTTTCATGTCCAAAAACCTTCTTTTTTTTTTTCACGCCGGTAGCAGCAAAGTAAGGGCGAAGCAGACGAAAGCCATCACTATTACTGCTACGAATGTGTCTCTTTAGAAGAATGGTAAAATAGTCTTCACACTGCAACCAGGAACTGTGAGAAGAATAACGCGGGCGCAGCGTCCAGCAATAGATAATTCGTAAGGACAGAATGAGCGGGTTGGCAGGGATAATTAAACTTGAGGAAGAAAACGAGAAGGGACGGACACACACGAACTTCCACAAGTTTGTGTTTGTCCGTCCCTTCTAGTTTTCTTCCTCAAGTTTAATTAGATAATTCGGTCTTTGAATGCCAGGGAGTTGGGGGCTAACTGCGATACAAAGAAGGTGCCGTCCGTGGTGGTTACGCAGTCTTTTGTCTAATCTTTTGAGGTGCTATGGGAGAAAGGATGACCAGAGGATTCAGTGGGAGGCGACCTTCTGAACGGGTGTCGTTACCTAGCGAGAGATCGCACCTTTGTACCACGGCGGCAGGGATTCTAAAAGATGGTGACGTCTTTCTGGTGACAGACGCCTTTCAATCCTGAGATAACCTTGCCACTTGTTTTGGTTCAAGGCGTGGGAACGTCAATGCTTCCAAATTTAGAGTTTATCCTTTCTGTTGTTGACAGAAAGATAATTTGTTTATTTTGGAGAGAAGGACTTGACCAGCTGGAGTAGCTGGGGACAATTAGGCAGAATCCTTCGAGCGGCGGCAGACTGTTGCCTTCTGAGCGGATGTCTCCTTCCAGCGAGACGGCTGCTCCTTCAGGGCACGGCGGCGGTGGCCTTAGTATATAGCTTCGATACAAAGACTGCACCAAGGACACTTCGGAATTCCGCAGAGCGATGATCTCGCGTCTTTTTGCCCCGGTTGTGGGAACGTTGAAAGTGTATTCCGAGGGAGTTTGAAATGACGTCGTTTATACATAGCTTTGTTGGGGTTTCTTTGCCACTTTTTGTAGTGCGCAGAATAAAAATTAGTTTGCTTTCAAACCATCATGCTACCATTTTTAATCAAAAAGTAACGAGTAATGGGTAACGTAATTTGATAGCAGATACCGTAAAATAATGACGACATTACTTTGATCGTTGCTCATTTGGTATTCTAACGAGTACGTTGGTACGCTCCTAAAAAAAAATAACGCGTTACCAGTAACGTCGCAGTTACTTGTAACACGTTAGTTCCAACACTGTGTAGTGGTCAGCACACCAGACCCGACATTGGGAGGCCCAAAGTTCATATCCTGGCTCCACCGTTTATTTTGGCTGTCGGCGGGTTCGTAAAACTTTGATTCTTTGAATCATTGGATTAAGTACGGTTCATCCATCCGCATATGTTCGTTTACTTCCTCTTCGGAGACCACGTACGATGATGAAAAAGTGCCCGTGATGTATATTCAATAACGTGGCTCTTGATTCTCGCAGATGATGATCATACTGTGCCTCTAAAGCTCAGGAAACAAAAAGACTAATACATGCACACCGGACGAGACAAACAGTGGAAGGATTTCTGGAGCACAACCAGCACGTACCACGGGACAACAAGCGTCGTACCGCATTCCACGCGGCGGCGTGTGTTTCCAGAACACCTCCGATTGGATACATTTCGTTTCTTGTGCATTATTAAGACAGATAGGAAACGCCAAAAAGTCAAGGTGGAGTGGTGTAGTTGTCAGCACACCTGACCGGACATTGGGAGGCCCAGAGTTCATATCCTGGCTCCGCCGTTTATCTTGGCTTTCGGCGGGTACGTAAAACTTTGATTCTTGGAATCGTTGGATTAAGTACGGTTCATTCATCTGGATATGTGCGGCGTTTATATGTATATATATATATATACACTTCTTTTGTTTGTCTACTTGTTGTAACGTGCGTTAATTTGTAAATGCATTCCCAGGTACTTCATACACGCGTCCTACGCTGAAGCCATCGAGATTTTTTACTTCTTGTATTTGTTTTTCTAAATTAGCATAATTATTTTTCCTATAGGCAAAAATGTGATTATTTGTTGACTTCCTAGCCAAATTTGATGTTCATCGATAGCTATAATGTAGCCTTTACTTTTTTGTTTATTATTTTTCGTCGCGTATATTGCTTTGCGTTTCAAAAAGAAATTAATATTATATTAATAAAGTAATGCTTATATAGTAATGTTCGCCAAAAACTTCGCTCTGTAGCAGAATAACAGAAATATTATTCAAAGTTAATATAACAATATCTCTCTTTTTTGCATATACGTGATTATAATAAACGCAACATCTATACCACAGAGTATATATGTTATGAAAGATTTGCTTGTTACGTTCACGTGCAAAGCACAATATGGTTTCCGATCTAGTACTTTAGTAAATGGTGATCGAGGTAGCCACCGAACGTAAGTTATAAAACAATTTCTTGTCTCAACAAGAAAGCTTGCCTGTTCAAGCACTCGTAGAAGAAACGTATTGTAAATTCTGGACTAAATCGCTCAAGCAACTAATTTATTATTATAGTAACATAATTGAGTACTAGTGGGAGTTCGCTAAAAATCCCGAAACCCACTCTGATGAAGGCTTCTTCCAGTTCGCGCCACAATTGCAACAAACTTTCCGTAAGCCGTCGAGTCAGTCGCTAGGGTGGAAAAGGAGAATAGTGCCTAACTTACGGCACCATCCTGATTCCATACGTAACTGACACTCAGTACACCGATGTCACACATAAACAAATAGGTTTGTAGGTTGCCAGACATGCACAGCGCCCTTAAATTACGATATGAAACCACCACCAACATATTTTATTGTCTAGATTATTTTGGTCAGAGATGAAACTCTCCTATGGCTGCAGGACACGGCTGTATGGTTACACTTGACGTGTGCGAAAAGCGTACGTCACGTGTACAACGCACCCGATGGCGTAGGGAAGGGTGCACGTGTGCGCTACCAAATGGGTGTAAGTGTGCATTTATTTTTTGGGTGCACACGTGCACTCTTTGGTGCATATTATGTGAGACGAGTCCCTTAGATCCCAAGGGGTACTACGCATTTTTTTTTTTTAATTTAGAATGTAAGCTCACGATTCAAGATACGGTCTTATAGCAACGCTTTATAGTTATACACAAAGATTATGTCTCAATTTTACTATTCATTTATTCGATCTTATTTTTCAGAAAGCTACAGCGTGACAATAAAAAAAAAACTTTATCCTTGGGGACCACTGTTTGAAGTGCCGAGGAAGAGATTAAATAAAATATAGCAACTTTCAGTCGGAACACTTAGATAAGAAGACAAGAAACATACAGTTTATGGGAAAAAAGGAGTTACGAAAGGAAAGAGCGATCCAAGCGCGAGAACGATCTATTTTAACTCTCGAACAATTTCACTCCGCTACGTTATTTTTTTGGGTCCCGTTTTCTCACGATGCAATAAAGTTCGCGTTTCGTGCGAGCGACTTTAAAATAATAATATCGTGGAAAACCCAACAAAATACAAAATCGGTATAAAAGAAAACAAAAAAACGCCTTCCTTTTTTTTTCTTTTATTCCGGAAGCGTTGGTTCCTTCAGAAAACGAGGAAAGAAAACTCCTGGTCACGCGAGCTTTCGCGAAAGCTTGGGTGGCCGCGAAAGCATTATGCGGTAAGGCCAGTGTTGCGAGGTTTATTTATTTATGGTCTTGTAACTACAACTACTAATTTTCTAGTTTTTCTACTGATTAATTGAAAAATCCTTAGTTCTTCAGTGGAACATATTTTTTTTATATATGAAGGAGTTATGTACCGAATATATAGGGAACTACGTTGAAGTTAAATCATGCTTGTAATAGCGGTACATGCATTTGATGTACCGACTTAGTGAAGCTATGAATACAGAAAATACAAGACAAAGACTGACTGTACCGTCTTTATCTTGAATATGAATAAATGATCTGTTTGATTTAAGATCGTATTCTTGGCGCACCAGAAATCAAAAGCACTTTTGAACCGTAAATTCGCGTTACAGAATAAAATCATAAGTTAGTTCAAAGTCCACTCTTATCCGATTTTATGCATTTAAAACGTCAATTGCCATTTGGTTGTTCAGGCTGGTTGATGATAAGACCCCTATATAAAATATACAAAATCAATTTTACGTTTTGCCTTCTGTTGAGGGTAAGAGTGCGTTGCCACCGATGTCATATTTGTTGGACCTGTTAGATTAAATTCCGGAGCATTAAGTTAATCTGGAACACCGAATTTCGTCCGCACCTCTGGTCAGATATCATTTACTGTAAATAAATGCACCCCTAAATACGAACTGACAGTTAACATCAGTGTCAGTTTAAGAACTGAACGAACAAGCCCTCGAGGGCAATCACTCACATGAAGCGGTTTTTATCTATGACATCATATATCGCCGAATGTATATGAAAGTTGGCAGTCCTATTACGAGGGCTCAAATACCATAGAAAGTAATCAAAACTATATACCCACCCGACTACAAAATTTTCGCATGGCCAGCTTTCCTGGACATTCCGTGGAATAAAAAATATTCAAAGAAATATCAAAACTCTAATTGATTTACGTTCTACAATACGCAGGCAATTACAGCCCTCAGGTATACATTACGGTATTTTGTCAAGAAAAGCTGAAATTGATAATTTTGTGATTGCGTTCCATGAAATTCAATGCAAAAAAAAAAATAGTAAATTGTAGAGCCGTGCACGAGTAGAAACTATGCGCGTCCAAAAGCTTAATTACTGCTTATTGTTATTTTATGACTGTCATCTAAAACATTCCAGGGGAACATTACAATGTTTGTTGTTGTTCAGTTGCAATTCTACTTTTAGTACGTGCGCCGATTCGTTGATGTCCAAGAAAATCGGAGATATGAAGGCAAATAGATTTATTCCGTGCCAAACGAGACGCGGCAATTTTTTTCATATCTGTGGTATGTAGGAAAAAATAATTTGAATAATGAAACCTTTAAATTCTAATGAAAGTATGTTTTTGTGAGAAAAAAAAATTTTGCTGATACGCTCTAATTGTTTTTAATTTACATAACACCCACGTAATTCAGAAAACCTTTGGGAAAAAAAAACGGTTGCTTACCACATTAATTTAGGTGAGCGCCTAATTAATGGCTAATTGTAAATGGTATAATTGATTCACCAGAGCTACTCAGTCACATCTACTTGCACGTTCCTCGTATGTCTTGTAGACTTTATACTTCTATTTACCCTACCGATTTTTACTACCATGCTGCACCTATGACACGCCTACAACTGACGTATAACCTTTTAGAACAGATTTGTGGAAATGTTAGTCTTGATATTTTTGATGAAGAGCGTAACTTTCGGAAGTGTGTTGAGACTATTGTTTTGTCCTAACATTTCGTTTTTATCCTGTTTAAAATTTGACTACTAATGACTCATTGATACGTGCACCACAATGGAGGCGTTAAGCCTCTGGTGGACCACTCAAAACAAAATAAAAATAAAAAAAAATAAAAATACAAATACAAAATTTTTAAAGACGCCATTTTGAGTCCAAACAGGAGCAAAAAAGAGACTTTATGATACTGCTTTTTTTTACGCGTTTGAGAATGCTTACTGCGCGTCGGGCTCGTGTTTCATATGCCCAGATATAAAAAAACTATTGAAACCAGATAGCTCTTTTCCGATGCGAAACGGTGATGTCGCTTTTTCATTGAACTTCAATGTATTTTTATATAACATGTACTGCTACCAAAAGCAGTGTTATGATTATGATGGAAAAGGCATTCCACTCTTTCCGGCTGATGCCTTACACCCCTGAGGTTTTGTACCTGTGCAGTATTTTAGACTCCAGAATGCGCCGAAGCCCAGCAGAACCTGTCCCGATTTTCAAACTCGCTAGCATTTTTTAGAGGCCGTGTGTTTGAACTTAGAGAGGTGGGAGTCACACGGGTGCCGTTTTTCGCCATCTGAGTGTCTGGCTCGGCGGACATTATGTGACGTAGTAACCGCCATGGTAAGCCGGTTTATTAAACAAATAGTTCATTACCTTTTTAATGAATGGTTTCGTGGTTTATGTTGCCATTGCAGTATTGACGCCAACTACAATCAGAGGCTTAACCAAATTACAAAATTTGAAAAAAAAAAAAAGTAATAGTTTCTTAGATATTCATCGATCAATTTTCGCGTATTTACTCCCAATTTCAATATTGCGCGCGAAAAGATTGCCACAAGCCCCGCCCACAATGACGATTAGAAGAGTGACGTAACCGTTTCCATGACGTCGTCACTACCTCGGCAGCGCGTCCTTGGTGGATGCGCCAACAAACTGCAATACATCTTAGTTCTACCAAAATACATTTAAGTTCTATGGGGAAGCGCCGTCTTTGTTATCATTTGCATCGGTGAAAAGCTATCCGGTCTGAATTGTTTTTATATCCGGACATAAGACAGACGAGGCCAACGCGCACTATGCATTCCCAAACTCGGGAAGCAGACGATGCAGGCCTGCGTGCGTCAACAGTTGCCTGGGCAGAAGTAGAGTAAAAGTAAGACGCCGGTGTCATTACGTAACGTAAAGAGGATACGCATAAAAGTCAGAACAACGTCAACTTCAAGTAAAGAGTGTTTTCAGGCGAGAGTTGGAAACCTTGCGTCGGCGTCTCAGAACGTTGACGCCTCGTTGGCGAACGCCGGAGTGCGTCGGGTAGGAGGCGAGCGCCTGGAAGCAAAGGCAAAAAGGCTCATCTTTAAAAAAAAAAAAAAAAAAAGATTTCTTAACAACAAAAAGTATTTATTTTTTATTTTTCTTTATATGTTGAACAGCTGAAATGGATTGCACTTTTGGCTGTTTCGAAAGTTCCGGGCACTGTTGCCCACAGTGCTTTTTCTCGCTCTCAATAATGGCGTTTCTGCATAAACTGGAGAATTTGTCATTTAATCGTAACGCAACAAAACGAGGCTTTCAAAATTTAACACGTGCAGTCCAATTATTAGTTCTATGAGAACAAACAAAAAAAGTAATGAAGCTAACACCCAACTTCAAGTCAACTAGAAAAATAAATCTCATAAAGTCTCTTCTGAGGTTTCTATTTGGACTCAAAATGGCGTATTTAAATAGTTGTAGTTTATTGCAAGATTGCGCAAAATATTAAGTAATTAGGCGCCCACTTAAATTTGTATGGTACGCAAACGTTTTTTTTTTTTTTCTTCACAATGTTTTTCTTCATTACTTGGGTGTTATGCAAATTAAAGAAATTTAGAGCATAATATCAGCAAAAATAATTTTTTTTTTTAGGGGGGGGGGGGGGGGGTTTAGAGGTTTCTTTATTAAAATTAATTTTTTCGTACATACCCCAGGCATAAAAAATTGTTGCGTCTCCTTTCGCATAGAATAATGACCCTACAGCAACTACGCAATATTTTCAGTGCATTTCCAAGTTCCTTTTCGCCATAGCACACAGGTCACAGGGTGCTTTCACTGCCGCAATGTTTCCCGCAATCGTCGACTGAAACGCGGCCAACTCAACCAACTTCAAAATTTTAACACACACTGCCCGGATCTGTAGATACAATACAACACAATAGAAAACAATCCTTCATTTGCTTCTTAAAATACAGTTCAAATGTAAATCCCAGATAAGCCAACATTCTATGGTTCGTGCGTAGGACGCGACAGATGCCTCTGCATTTTTAATAGAGAATGATAAAACTTGCATTATAGAGCGCGTCATTGCAAAATAAATTGTCTAAAATCACGCCCTCACTCTAACGAGCGTTACATTCATCCCAGCCAGTAAACGAGCACCCTTTAGTTGTCATTTTTTTTTATGCACGCGAAACCGAGTGAAATGAACAACCTCACAGTCACCTGACGTCACGGCTCGTCAAGGCTTGTCGCGGTCACCGAAGCAGCCATTCCTTTCACAGCGCACGCCTCACTGTAAGAAAGCAAATCTCCCCGCTTTCTCGTGGCTCGAGCCGACAACCAAGAATACTATTGGCAAATAAAGATGAAAGTCCCCAAAAAAACACGCCGTATATATTTTCCCGCTCTTTTATCTCAACTTCGCGTAAAGTAAAAGGACAACCATCTCTCATCTTTCTCTTTTCCTTCCTCGAGTGATTACGACGCTGAGAAAGACGGAAGGAAGTCAGGGTGCAAGTAAAGAGAAACTGAAAAAAAAAAATATAGATGGATAAAATGTAAACTGGCATTCTAGGAATGGAGATGTCATGGTTGAGGAGCCTCGGTATTCGCCCAGGCATGGCTCCCTCGCTTCCTCCCTGCGGCAGTGTTCTCAAGGCGCACGCATGGCTCGCGATGTGCGCCCATAAGGCACTCACTCAGCCATCCTTGGCGCCGTTTTATATGGAGCCGGGACCGTCTTCCGGCTGACTCTTCGCACCGACAAACGGCCCTACCTGGAATCGCCGCTGCGCAAAACCGTCCTGACGGGAAGTAAGTTCACAAGCGGCGGCACCCTTTCAATTTTTTTTTTATAAGATTATTTGAAAGTTCTAAGGCGGCCCTTGGAAGGCGGAGGCACGTGAGCAGATCCGTCCGTGACTCGTTCTTATGGGGGTTCTTTTCTGGTATACAGTCGCGCACGATATATGAAAGTGCCACCAGAGCTATCTGACGAAAGAAAGTTGAGTTATCAATTTCTGCTGGTGTTCGACTTTTGTCGTTATGCTCCCCACTTGAGCGTCAAACAATTGCTGTGTCAACACCGATTGTAGTAGTGCTTGATGATGTCAAGTGAAAACCGCCTGTTGTTCATTTATCCCGCGAACTGTCTATCGGACTGCTCGAAAACGGATCGCTCAGCCTGCCGACCGGGTGGATTTAGCCACGCTTGATTTTGCCTTCTCTCGCGGAACATGCACCTTAATATTCGACGAAATCAGCATTAACTCAGCCACAGCTGGTCAAACAGGGAGGTACGACAAAAACTGAACAGCCGCCGAAACCTCAATAATGGTTGAGCATTCTTTTCATATATAGCGCGGCGGGCTTGGTAAACAATGCGGTCGCATGGATTTTTTTTTTATATTTTAGTTTGTTCGCAACTGTATGTCGTACCGTATAAAACTACTCATAGAATTACGTGATACAATTCTGTCAACCTCAGAGTTTCTTTCTCTTTTACATTTTCGCACTACACTTGACCTTGAAAGAGAACAAAATAGGGAGCAGGGGGCCTGTTAATACAGATAATGGTAAACTTGATCGAGTAAATTTACGCCTAATAGATAAATGGCTCCATACTTGTTTTCACCTCAAGAACCATAGTAAAAAAAAAAAAGTCCGGCTCCTGCTGGAGCATTAATAATTTCCCCTTTTATGTAGAGAAATGAGATATGTGCAGGTGCATTTTAGATTAGATATATGTTATCTTATCAAAACGTAGACGTTTCAAAATCCAAAAGCATTGCTTCCCCCTCCGACAGCCAAATCCTGTAAGAACTACTTCGCGCAACGTATAAACAATGCGCAAAACTTTTTTTTTTTTTTTTTTTGAGAACAGTATAGAATTTACGGCTTTTTCTTTTTTCACTTACCAACAACGATACACTGATTAATTTTTTTTGTTAGAATGAGTATAGAACTCAGGGCTTTTCCTTTTTTTCACTTACCAACAACGATACACTGATGTGCGCAAAATGACAGGGAAAGACTGTTTTTTTTTTTTGTGGTGGGCATCAGTAAATCATTGATGCGAATTTCGGGATTAAAAACAGCGCAAAAGACGAAGGACCAGACGAAGAAGCAACACGGACGCAGCGCTGACTCAGGACTTAGTTTATTGATCGCAAAATCGCAATATATATATGAACCGCGTTCTGGAAAGCCACTGTTGCCATTCGAGCCCGCTCACTCGAAAATTGTTAATCGTGCAATCGCGAGGACTTGCCAGACTTGTAAGTAGTTCTATTTTACTGAAGTTACTGTAGTTTAACTACTTTTCTGGGTAGTTTAGTGACTTTCAATGACATTTTTATTTCGGCAATTTGTAGTTTACTTTAATTACTTTTTCCGAATAACTTATACTCAAATTACAAATTACTTTCTAATTTTAGTGGTCGTTTTGACTATCAACAAACATTCCTGCACAAAAAAGATAAGATGTTGGAAGGTCAGCTGATATTTGCAAAGAGAGGGAAGCATGTGGCGTAGGAAGGGGAGAGGGGAAAGAAAGTGGTTTGGAGAGTCCGAAACCCCCCAAAATCTTCACGAGCCCTTTATTACAAAAACACTGCTACGTGACTCGGGGAGCGAACAGACACGACGCAAGAGATGCCGAGTAACTCCGGGATTAGCGCCGAAGACTGTCGTTTCTTTGTGTCCCGAAGCTCAAGGAGACTTGACCCTTTTGAAGAAAAGACTGGTCCCCGCTTCTTCCCAACGGAGAAACTATCGCCCACTACAGGAGGTGTACACACTGCATCCTCAATCAAAGGAGGCAACGAAATGCTGCACCCGCTTTGAAGCTCATCTGGTGCTCCCGTAGTTTGTGCTGTACTCGAAGAATCGCGTGCTAAAGGACAACGCAAAAGTACCTTTTCGCGTTGCCTTTTTTCCCAAAACTCCGAATAGCAGATCTTCAAAGGTCGGAAGATCGTTCGAGAAACCTTAGTAATTCCCCCAACGTTTTTATATAAAAAAGAATAAACAAGCAGTGTTGGGAAGTACTCTAAATACAATTTACTTAAAATATTACTGTTTAGAAAACGTGTACTTTATTTGAAGTACATACTCTGAGCATATGCATGTACTTTACTAAAGTATTTTTTCAGGTACTAAAATTCCCGACTTCAATGTACGTTCCCCGATTTTGAAAACAAAAAAAATGGCGAATCGTCGTGTGAAAACGCGCTCTTTGGAGACATCTAGTCATTTCTCTGAGTGAACTAATGGCGACTATAAGACCGACACAAATAAGTGCCTTATAAGATGATCCTGTCAAATAGCTCGTCACGAGGGTAAAACGGAGAAACTCTGTGGCGACTTGACTTTATACAATATTGACTGCCATTTCCGTAAAAAAATGATGCACGTACGATTACCCCTGGAGCAATGCAGACCAGTTAAAAAAAAAAAAAAGAAATACGGTATAGGGAATGAAAGGGCATCATGAAAGATTGTGTTAAAAGTACTAGCACTTAACATTGAAATATATTGTCTTTATAGTACGTTACCTCAAGTACGTTGCACCAGGTGCACTTAATTCGAAGTACATAACCTCTCATTTCCTTTGTAGTTTACTTCAAGTACTTTTTAGATGTGTATTCGGCAATACTGTAAAGAAGCGAACATTGGCGAAAATATCAAGCTCAGGCAGTGCTAAACCTCAAAGTAGAAATGACACATTCGAAGTACATTATTGACAAAACAAACAAAAAAGTACAAAACAATTAGGCACGCAGAAACAGAACCAGCTATTAAAGAATTTTGTGAAAAAAACAAGCCGATTCATATTTGGCTGGCACTATTTTGCTAAGGAATCAAAAAGTGCCTTCTTGTTACCATAAAAAACATATAAAAGTAACTTCAAAAGTAATTCGCTACTTTTTTACTCTAATTAGTAATTTTCTCGATTACTTTCCTTTTGAGTAATTTCTACTCTACTCAAATTACTTTTGAGGTCAGTGCTCAGTTACTTAACTTAATTACTTTTTTGAGTAACTTGTACATGTCTGGGACTTGCTTTACACATGCTCTGCGGAGGTCTTGTTATCACAAAATGAACCTTTTTCGAGTAACGAGCGCCGTCTGGGGAGTTGTCTGCGAACTACAATCGAAGAGCAGCGCAACATGCCTCCGCCCGTCAAAACACGTTGGCATCGTGCCGTTGTACCGGTTTTCAGTGCTTTTTATACCCCATACTACCGATACTAAAAAACAAAGGGTAAAAATAGACTAGATACTCGCGAAGATAGATGCTGACAATGTTGCTGTCGCCATTTTCGCAGGGCACCGCGTCCCGGTGTCCTGCGCAAATGGCGACAGCGGGAGTTTACGCAGGCGCAGAAGCTTACTGGAAAAAGGTCCATTCAACATAGCTTTGACAGGCAAACTGAACGCCTCGCAGATGCTGGATCCCCCTCCCGCATGTTAACAGCGGCCGCCGAGTCTCTGATTAAGGATATCAAGAGCAGGCCTGTGACAAGTGAAAAAGAGGCCAACAACAAAAAAGGAAGGGAAAGAAGAAAGTTTGTTGTCCTTCCCTATAGATCAACTCAACTCGCTGACGTCACGCCACTATGGTGGCGCTGTTGTAGGTACAGCGCATGCGCAGACGCTTCACTCCTCGCGGATTTGGTTTCTGCGCATGCGCAGTGCGCACACCTGGCGTGGGCAAAGCGGGCTCGTTTGTAAACGCTGGGTTGGTGTATATACACGGCTTGGCCCACAACCTAAAACGCATTGCGGGCAGGTGTGACGCCGACGTGTTATTCTCTGCTCCGGACAAGTTATCAAGGTTGTGCAGAGCCGTTAACCTTAAAGTTACTGTATCTGGGAAAGTAGCGCCATTGACTTTCCACCTGCTAGCCGGACACAAACAAATACCAAAACTGAGACGACAAAACTTCTCAGGGTGATTGGCTCATCGATGTCGGTTGCCATGGTGATCGCCATTTCGGACCCTTTCAAAGGTTCGAAGCTTCGAAAAGGTCGTTGAAACCAGTCACACCAAGATCGCTATGGACAATCATCGTACTGAAACCGTTCCTCGGCCAACATGAGCGTCTTTGGCACTGTGCATGCAATAAACTTATCACTCATGCATATTTCCCCAGATCTCTTACAATTATGTTGTTCTTCTTGCGTAAATAAAATTATTTACGCAGGAAGAACAATAAAACAAGACAATAAAATTATTTTTCAATACCTGCAAGCACTGACGTTGCGTGTGATGGCGGTACGAAGATGTACGGCATCACACGCGGCGTACGGTGCTGGGGGCATTGAAGAATAATTTTACTGTCTTGAAACACGCAAGGAGAGCAACATAATTGTAAGAGATCAGGGTAAATAAGCACGAGTGATAAGTTTATTGCATCCACAGTGCCAAAGACGCTTATACTGGCCGAGGAACGCTTTCAGTACGATGAAGCTCCATAGCAATCTTGGTGCGACTGGTTTTGACGACCCTTTCGAAGCTTCGAAGTTTTGAAGGGTTCCAAAATGGCGATCACCATGGCAACCGACAGCGATGAGCCAATCACCTTGAAAGGTTTTGTCGTCTGTATGTTGATATTTGTTTGTGTCCGGATAGCAGGTGGTAAGGCAATGGCGCTACTTTCCCAGATCCAGTGGCTTTAGTTAAACCCTCTTCGAGGGAAGCCACGGCACGAGGCATGGGGATCGCTACGTCGCGTGTTCTGACGGGGTTGTTTATTCTCTCCTTCTGACGTGTGGCAAGCGTTACGTTGGCCAGACGGGCCGCTGTCTCAATGACAGGCTAAGAGAGCACGCCTACAGTGTATCCACAACCGTGTCTAGACATCTTGGCGTTCATTGTCGCGACTCTGGTTGCCTACCCGACTTCCAACGCTGTGAGGTTGTTAAGCGTCACAGGGACCAGCTTACTCGTGAAATTCTGGAGTCTGTTGAGATAGCGAGGTTGGGCGCTGCATGTGTAAGCAGTCCTTCGGTGGCCCTATCAGTCACATACATGAATTTTCTAGTTGCTTGACTTGCTTGTTTTTTTAACACGTGCTCTGTTCGGCTGTGTCGTGACGCCCTTTTTCTTGGTGATGTATCACGTGAGCTGAATTCCTCTTTAGTTTTTTTTCTTCCTTTTATGTTCGTGACAACGCATGTGAATATTGCGATTTTCCGATCAATAAACTAAGTTGTAAGTCAGCGCTGCGTCCGTGTTACTTCTTCGTCTGGTCCTTCGTCTATTGCGCTGTTTCTAATACCGAAGTGTGTCATAGCAACTTGCCCAAGCCTCAACTTTAGCATGCAAATTTAAATAGGTATGTGTGTGCGTATATCTTCTCCGTGTTGTTCTTTCAGTTTTAATATTGCTCGACAACGGTCATGATGAAATTTACTTTCCCAAAACAAAATAAACAAAAAAAAAATGCCGAACGAAGATTTATTTTATTCGCATTTCACTCGCTTTAAAGCACCACTGTTAGCGTTGTCCCAATTTCTTAAGTCATTAACCAAGTCGCCTGCATCGCCACCTTAATTCAAATCTCCGACAGGAGAGTGGTTTCCCACAATTGGTGAATTAAGTAATTTAAGTAGTTTATTATGCCGAGATTCTAATCCGGTAATTGACAGTACGAAAAAAAATCCGTTTTGAAAAAGGAAAAAAAAAACAATTTGTCATTTTGAAACTCGGAGGCGATCAGAAAGGAACGGTTACTTTTTCAGGTAACGACCAATTATTTATTTTTTTAAGTAATCTAGTGAGCTGCCTAAATGAATACTTTTTTAACCTAGATTAATTGTAATTGTAATCGACTACTCTTCTCGAGTAATGTGTACAGAGTGGCCGAGTCAAGTTGATCGTGTAAAATTAGAATTTGAAAGGAAATGAAAGTTTCAAAATACGCGGCTCCGAATATATAATATATATATATATATATATATATATATATATATATATATTTAACGCGTTTATACGAACATTGGTCTCTGTCCACATATTTCTTTCTGCGCGTGCATCCGCGTCCGTCTATCCGTGTGTTAATTTAGCTTCAGAGCGGACCCTTGACTCCAACGGTGTATGCATACGCTCGAAAAGTGTCGGCAACAGGGGTGGGCGTGGCAGCGGAAAGTGGCAGCGTGAAAAATGCGGCGCATGTATTTATGAGTCCCTGGCGTGAGCTTGTTTATTCAAACCGAAGCGCGGCGCACGAGGAGTGGCTGCCGCTCGGGGTAACGTACCGCGGGCCACCGTGTGTATATATATGCGTTCGCACGCATGCGTGGACTCGGTGGGTCGGCTATAATGATGAGAGCAAGTGGCGTGAGTTGCGTCTGTTTGAAGAAGAAACCTCGGGCTATGACGAAATGCGACTCAGGAATTGAAGCGCGCGTTTTACTTACCCACGTTTGAAAACGCTTAACGTAAAAATGTGCTGCCTCCTTTTTTTTTTTCTTTTTTTTACGATATCGCAGAATATGTTGGCTAAGGTCAGCTCATCGCGTTGGAGCAATGCGAGAGTTTATACACCATGTGTCGTTAATCAATGCATATACGAACGCGCCCTCAGACTCCGCCACGCACGCGGCAATATACATAATACCATATAGGTCAAAAAAAAAAAAAAAAAAACACCGTCGATTTGCTTGATTGTTATATTTATCCTCTTTTTTATTCCGGGGCTTGGGGGGGAGGGGGGGGGGGGGTAAGACCCTTTCTGAAATTCAGTTCCATCTGATGGCTGAAATGGCGGTTTAACGTTTTTCTGTACTGATGGTGGCAATGAACCTGCAGCCTGCAGTATTTCATCGGGCACCATTACTTTCGCAAATCAACGGCAAACGAGAATGTGCTCTTCACTCTACAGTTGATTCTCGGCCATCTCTTTCAGCATCGATGGCCACGAAGATGCAACCAGTCAGAACGAGGCGCCAACCCAGATAGACGCCTTGAAAAAGTTCTATACATCAAGAGGCTTTCAAGTAGATTCTGGGCTACTAACAGACTGGACCCAACTTATAGAAATGAACGCTTCCACAGCTCTTGCATTCAATTCCTGCTTCGCAACGTGCTAACGTCTCGAATATATAGGCCTCGAATCCTCAGCTTAGAAGTACCGTCAACATGTTCCTTTCATCACTAAACAGAAGGCCGCCATTAGTACGGCATGTATGCCATTTCTCAGATGATGATGATAGTGATCAAAGTGGCCAGACTGAATTTCGGAAAGGGTCTATTGTGTGCTGATATTGACTGGGCATATTAATTGATGCTGCCTTCAGTAAAGTTTCCCAGGAAACCTTCAAAATGCCAAATTCACGCTTACCGCTTGATAGGATACCTAACACGCAGTTTAGGAGAGTGTTGGACAAAAATACTCGTTGGAAACTCCCTGCAAATGTTCATAACCCTTATCTGTTTCCGGTATGTCCAAAGAGAAGCCCTATTTATTTGATATGGTGTTTATGTTTTGAAATATTCCCACATAATATAAAACTGTGATATTGGCATTTGCAAAACAATTACTACATGACAATATGTGTATATATTTTTAGAAACTGTCGAGCGAATATATGAATTGTAGTAGAAAGCTGGATGCAGAAAAGCTTGGAGATATCTTTTGTAACATGGTATCGTTTTATCGACGTAATGCAAGTCAGTAAACTGTTTCGTTTTTGGTCGACGCAGCCTACACTGCCGTTATTCCTACAGCCGTAAATCGTACGACCGCAACTTTGAAATAGAAATGCTGGCTTTAACGATACAACAGAGTTACACATTGGTCAAACAAAAATGTGAGAGTCCAAAAGTAAATAGTAAGCTGTAAAGAGGCCGGTTATGAAGTTTGTACGCAACCATGTATCATCATGCATCGGAAGTAACGACGTGACAGAAACAAGAAAATTAACAGAAGGCCATCGCAAGGTAACTTCGATCGCCATTTTGTGCACGTAAATTCCACAATACAGGTTATATATAAAACCCCGAACCAGACGAGATTACAGCAGGAACCGACATCGCGGCGTCGGCCGGAACCTATAATGTTGCCGGCCGAACTCGGCAACGCTAACCCTAAATTACGATCAAATTAGCCAATCTCGCTCATAATAACATACAGAAAAACGAAGGCTTAGGACCAAGACATATACAGGGCCCCAAACACTGCAGCAGCGGTGGTGGTGGCGGCAGTCTGGAATCTGCATGATATAAGTTCCGCTTTGAATTTGTTGACGTTGTTTATATTTTCTATCGTGATTTAGAGAGGTCAAAGATCTCGGTGAGGCTCTGTCGGTTTCGAGAAAGTAAAAGGATTAGACGATTACCACCCGCTGGCTTCTCTTCGATGTGTTTACTACTCCTCACATCTTTCTAGGGTCCGTTCTTTCTTTTTTTATTTTTTTTATTTTTTTTATCTTTCTTAGCCGGTGCCTGCCGCCATTGTAAATAACAGTGGGCCTGTTGTACGTTGCCCGAGGTCCTCCCCAAAAAACCGGACTTCCCGGTTGAACGGTTACACTGTTGGCTTCCGAGTGAAATATGTTCACTTTCTAAGCCCCGAAAGTTGCTCTGAATGGGGCGTTTCTGCCTCACTTTCTCCAAGTCCTGTTTTGCTCTGCGAACTGTATCTTAAATCTTTCTCTCTTTCTCTTTTTTTATCTTTCTTTGTTATTTGCTTTTCATGTGTCGCTTTCACGAGAAGAGCCGTATTGAATATCTCGATCCTCACTCCATAAACAAGTCTGACTCGTTAATTAAGTTGCTCAGAAACACGGCTGCTTCATAAACGCATCATTGCCGAGCCTCGGCAGCTGAATATTCAGAAACGGCTGCTAAAACGCAATACAAAAACACCAAATTATCGACAGTATTAACCTAATAATGATTACAAATAATCCTAAAACCGAGATAGGTGTTCGAGTATTCTTACGCAACGCAGCTCGGAGCACATGAAGCCAAAGCTCGCGCTGCAGACCCCAGGGATCCTGGTCTCAATCTCCACCCTGCCCGTTGCATTCTGGAGGAGCGTTGGACCAGAGTGCTGCCGTGTATCACCACCACCGCGTGATGCACATTAAAGACCCCAGATTATGGTAGTGGGCCCTGGCTTCATATTTTCGTCAACCGAGTAGCCACTAGGTGCCCATTGTGACTGACTTAATTGAGCGCTTTCAAGCATAGACACAACATAAGTACAATATTAAAACCTCCATATATCGACACAACTTCGCGAATTTTACAGGTTGAATGAAACACTTGATGCCCACTAAAGGCCCGACGTTTGACCGCAGATAACGTGGGTCGCGCTACGGATGTCATCTGCGGTCGCACGAAGTTTGGCATCACCACGGACCCTATATTCCACTTACCAAAGTGTCTGCTTTAGATAAGCTAACAAGGGCTTGCCTCCTTCCATATGTTTCTTCCTCGCGGCTTCCCTGCTGTCAGCAGTAGAATGCTCTCTCGCAATCACGCTTCGACGCTTTCATTCACACACGAGTGAGAAACGAGACGTCTCCTGGCGCCGCTGTTGCCTACACACGTCAAGGCGGCGGTCAACAACGCGTCAGTGCAGAGGAACATTGTGCTCCAAACGAAGGACCATCAGCTAATTGAAGGTTTCGTCCGAGCCTCGATAAGTGGTACAAGGGACAGCCTACGGTCATCCAGTCTCCAGGCGCTCTTCCTTCCTTCAGAAAGGTCCAGAGCGTTGCCTCCACCCCCGTTTCAGATGGACCGCTGTGTACGCTGCGAGCCATCGGAGCCAACCCAATCCCGTGTGAGTGTCACGTGATCTCCAGATGGTATGCAACGGTGCCCTAGACGCGCGGTCACGTGACGCGTTCAAATCGCTAGGGTTGGCTGGGACGACTGACAGCATCCTCAGCGGTCATACTAAAGTGTAACGGATTATAACTTGGGGTTCAGCGACCCAACTCTGCACATGCCAGTGGCATTTTTTATGCGGGCTCCCAGCCGAAGAAACGTGATGAAGACATTGACTCGTATACACATCTAATGTGCGGCGTGTCTAGGGCCCAAAAGGGGTGGGGGTGCTCTCGTTCTTGTAGATGTTGTCGCTGCTATTGTTGGTTAGTGTTGATGTTTGTGCTGGTGTGTGTGTGTTTTGTTTTTTGTTTGTTTGTTTTTTGCGGCGCACATCTTTATATGCTTCGCACGCTTCACTAGAATGCGGGATGGCTAAATGAGCTCGCGCGACCAGTCGCCCCTACAAAGCGACGTGCCGTGCGATGCGATTGAGTTTGTTATGAGGAGCTCCGGCTCGCCGGGGGAGACGGTGAACCACCTGAGAGTAAGAACTAAACTAGGTGGGTCATCGTACGGAGTCGGCGCGACTGGAAGATTGTTAGGCCAGGGCTCGTAAAGTTCGCAACGATTGTGGAAGCGACGAATTCCCATGGAAGCCACACGTCAGCCGGTCTTCGAGAATATAGATTTTTGAAGATCGCGCCGAAACGAGAAGGGTTATAAATAAGACATTAAGTTGCCGTCTGGAATGAAAGGAGGAAAAAAATCGCTCATGACAGAATATAAAATACAATAAGAAAACATCGCGAATGAAGAAGAGTTCGTTGCAAGTTTATGCGTGTAGTTTCGACTGCGTTATATTAACGCAACGAATACTTCGCATTGCTTTCATGATTCTTGCTTCGTGGTTGGGTCTTTAGCGTTCTTATCGGCTAATACCACTATCTCATTGGTTACGGAGCGATAATAATATTATCGGAATTGCTTGCGTCTTGTGTTTCTTAAGTTATTGGTGTCATTATACCGTTTTCACAAACCGCATGTGAGAAGCAGTATTTGGAGGCGCCTTCATTCAGATAAATATTGATACATTTTTTTTTTTCTTTTTCCGGTTCATCATCGAGTGGCCGTGGTACATCACTCGAGTGACGTCACGACCAAGGTTGGCATCTGTTGGCGTACTTCGAAAATTAGCCATCGGCTAATTTTCCGACCGGTCTAGAGCAGGGAGCAAGTAAAGTGCGTTACTCCAGTGTCCCAGTGGAGATCGCAATGTGAAATGGTCGATTTATCTCTACTCACGGCGGTGGACCATGCAAATTTTAGAAAAATACAATAGGTAGTTTTAGTAGACAGTACGCTTCGGAGTGACGACCGGAGCTCAGGTTAGCAACGCAAAGCTCGAACGTAGGGTCTACTAAAAGTCTCTCCGGAGTCCCCGACTCCCCCATCCATGTTATTCGAGAAGTTGTAGGCAGGGTTCTTTCTTAGGGTTGTTTTTACCCTTGACGTATTTCGAATGTCCGCTGGACAATTCCAGCTGCAAACTCTGTAGCCTTTGCAGGTTTGGCCGACAAAGCTATGCCAGATGCAGAAGCGCGTTGCTACCATGTGACGACCCATCGAACACAGCGCGAGGAGCTCATTTCCTGCTGCGTCCACACCGGCGTGAAAAGAAGGGGTTGTTGCTTTTTCGCCAGGGGAATGCCATGCACTGGTTGAAAGCAATGCACTGGAACGGTCGGCCCGCTCTAGCCTGACCAAACGCTTTGTTTCTCGCACCTTCGAAGCTGCTTAACTCTAAGGTATACATGTATCGTGCTCTCACGCGGCGTGTAGCCTTCCTGACCCTGTTTCCACGAGGAGTACAATGGACCTTTTTCCAGTAAGCTTCTGCGCATGCGTACACTCCCAATGTCGCCATTTTCGCAGGACACCGGGACGCGGTGCCCTGCGAAAATGGCGACAGCAACATTGTCAGCATCTATCTTCGCGCGTATTTAGTCTATTTTGACGCTTTGTTTTTTAGTATCGGTAGTATGGGGTATAAAAAGCACTGAAAGCCGATACAACGGCACGATGCCAATGTGTTTTGACGGGCGGAGGCATGTTGGGCTGCTCTTCTATAATCTATTGTAGTGCGCAGACAACTCTCCAGACGGCGCTCGTTACTCGAAAAAGGTCCATTCGCAGAACACGGGAGAAAAAAACAAAAAACGAAAGACACGGATGGGGTTCATTTCTTTTAAAATGCATCATTGTTGTTTGTTTCTGTGAAAGGGTTCTGGCTTCATGAGTTTACGTTGTGCCTTAGTTCTAGTTCATTTATTTGTTTAATAGCCATAAAACGCGTGCACGCATTATTCGTGATAAAAAATAATCAAGAAATTACTGCCCTCGTTTGTGGCCCCATGCATCTCGCGTCCGTGCCCACTATTTGAAGATGACGATAACCAGGGGTGCAAAGTTAACCATGCCCTTCTTTCGTGATCGTCTTTCGTGTGTGCTGTTCTCACCGTTTAAAAACATGTTTCACCAGCTATACCCACGCTTTAATCTGAGCAGATAAATAAAAAATAAACTCCTGCTAAGTTGTTTTTTGTTTTTTTTTGGACTGCGTTCATGTACAGGATTTTCACCTTCCCCAAGCGATGAAAATTTGGGTGCATTCATGTGGACACCACATTTTTGGCGGACAGTTCTACATTGACTGAAAAAAAAAAAAAACGAGGGACCAAAACAAACTTCTCATCTTTTGAAAAATTTAGGAATAATCTAACTTTTGAAGTTAGAAAAGCAAAATCTTCATACTATAAATAAATGTTCCATAATCTCACTAGAGAGCGCCCCCATGTGGTTTGGAAAATAATAAATGAAGTCATATATCGTACGAAGGTGTCCCCCTCTATCGGTGAATTAAATATATATGGTCAAGTTATATCCGATGGAAGTATGGCGGAACTGCTTTTAACACTCACTTTTTTGTTGAACAACCCACCGCTCATAATCCTAGTGCCCTTTCATTTGTATAGCACAATAACGATACTTTTTCTCTAGATCAAATTGACGAAATTGGGAAATGTAATGTATTCTTAGGGCTAAAAAACAGCAAAACTAGTGACGTTGGTCGCTTACAAATAAAGTCAGTTAGATATGTAATAGATATAATCGCCCCATCCTTAGCACACATATATAATTTGGCATTATCATCTGCCAATTTCATGCAAAGATTAAGTTGACTAAAGCTTCTACTATATATAAAGGAGGCGATAACAACGTTCCGAATGACTACAGGCCTATATCAATATTACCTATCTTCTCTGAGGCACTTGAAAAAAATTATACTCACACGCCTAAATTCGTTTAAAAAAAAACATTCTATACTTAATGACTCTCAATTTTGTTTTCGACAAGGTAAATCCACTGAAGCAGCTTCATTACTTCAAAAAGAAATTATATTGCGAAATATTGAAAAAAGGCTCCTTACGTTAGGTGTATTTATAAACTTCAGCAAAGCGTTCGATCTAGGTTCTAAATCACCACATTACTTTTGCAAATCTAGGCAATTATGGTGTCCGCGGAGTACCCCTAGTTTTACTTAAATCATATCTACATTCTAGGAAACAGTGCGTAGTAACGGACGGTCATTACTCTTCCTTTCATGATGTTATTACTGGTGTTCGACAAGGAAGCATACTTGGGCCTCTTCTATTTAATTTATGCATAAATGATATTGTTAACATCGATCACCAAGTTCAGTTTGTCATTTGTGCTGATGATACGAGCATCTTTATTTCTGCTACTGATGCTGATGTACTGATATGTAAAGCGAACAATATCCTAAGTAAATTTGCCATGTGGTCCAAACTTAATTAGTGGTCTTAAAGTAAACACACAAAAATGCAAAGCCATTTATTTAGATTTATCAATAAACCAGTTCTGGTTAAAAATGAAATCAAACTTGGTGATTCACAAATTGAGTTAGACAGCCAACATAAAATTTTAGGAATACTTTTTTCCGAGTATATGATGTGGGATTGCCATGTTAACTATCTAATTGCTAAACTTTCCCGAGTTGTTGGCATTATTGCATGCTGTCGTAATGTTTTACCAATCAATATTAGGTTAAAACTCTACTACGCACTATTTGAATCCAATTTTAATTACTGTCATCTTGTATGGGCTACGACAACTAAGACAGACCTTCAAAATCTGCTATCATTGCAAAAAAAAAAAAAAGGTTTTACGTTATGTTGCGGGTGCCTCTTATACAGACCATACAAAACCATTATTTTCTAGACATCAAAAACTTCACGTAGAATACGCGTATATAATTATCGTTTGCTCTGTACGCTTCGTTTCTCATCACCAACATTCAGATTTTTTTTTTATATTTTATTTCTGAACTTGAGAAACATGAAAGTAATATAAACACACGCCGTGATAACACTTGGCTCCTTCCTGGGTGCCGCACAAATTACAACCTACAGTGATTGCATTACAAAGTACCGTACGTGTTAAATGAATGTTTCACGAACAACATAAACATCTACACAATTCGCAAAAAAGACCTGCCTACCTACTGTTTTAACTATCGATAACTAATTTTGGTTTTCTGCTACTTCAGTGTTATGTAACTTTCTTTTATTTTACTAATCTTCCTGATAAAGTGTTTTATATGTTCGTTGTCCGAGCTGCTGCCATTTACAAGGGGAACCCAGACCCTCGCAAGCTGCTTTTAGCAGCTTTTTGTCTGGGGACCCCTCCGCTACTTCTGGAAAAATAAAGATTATTGTATTGTATTGTAAAATTCGCACACTTATTTCAACGTGTTTTCGGAGTCGAGGTCCTGTTGCTAGCAAGAAAGTGTAGGGTTTGTATCCTGACTGGCTCCTTCCCCTGCAAAATATCTGAACCTTCACTCATGAGTCATTGCCCTCGATATCTTGAACCGTAGTATAACAAACTCGATATCTTCCTTCCTCTAGCTGATGTCATTCGAATAGACCGGGAAACAAATGTTCTTTTTTTTTTTTTGGCAAGTAAACGTGCCACTATTATCCTCAACAAACCTCCGAGCAAAAAAAAATCTAATCTGTTTCTTGACATAATTCTTTCACTGTCACCAACCAGGATACCCACGACCACGAACGAACCATCCTCACAGGAACATTTACTCCAACTCTCGAAGTTGGCACTCCCTGCACGATTGCCGATGGGGAACGATAGGCGGCGTTTCATCCTTACAGGAAGCTTCCACTTTCGCATCGGTCTGCTCTACCTTCGCGCTATACACCTCCAGGATCAAACGAACTGGGTGTACACGCACGCCGGAAGAGACCATTCCTTCTGAACGGTTGCACAATTTCTCCACACGCAGGGGTACCCGACCACGCATTGCCGGGCGAGATTAGCCGTTTAAAGCCGGCTAATCTTCGGCGCCTCTTCCTAAAGGGACGCCAGGCTCAGAGGGTCTTAAGAGTTGCCACATTCGCAATGACCGCGACGCTTTCGACTAAAGACCTTCCCAGTGCTTTTGGTACATTGCGACCTCTGGAGCTCTTTTGCTCGGTGTTATAAGCCTTTAAGGAGTGCAATTACCGTTGGAGTGTGCCCGAGGGTCGCGCTGGAAGGAAGCTAGCTGGAGGTCGCGCTCAAGTTGTTCCGCGGCTTGTAAAGTGAACGATCTGTTTGACCGTCGGCGCGCAGGATGCATGCACGGAGGGGTGCGTTTTCTCTCGTTCGGTGAACGCCTGTTGAGGAAGAAGAGTGCTTGAAGTTTGAAGAGGGTGCTTCTGGTTGAAACTTGAGTCATGAATTCGATGTTCGTGGGCGCTCTGTTTCGCTTTTTTATTAGCCTCTCTATTTGCATATTTGCACGTAGTATATAATGGGCATTTTCCGGGGTTGTCCACGCACATGCGTGGTAGTAGCAGAAGCGGTCGTCCGCCATTCTTTCTGGTGGTGCTCAACGCGGCAGATCGGCGGTCAGTGAGTCAGGGACCGGGGGCAGCCCAATGTTTTAATTAAGACATGCCGCAATTTTGTTCCGCATTTGTTTGCAACAATAGCTGCGTAGTTGCCGGTTGTAGAGTTTCATTTTTATTTTTTAAAACACCATCAACAATTTTTCTTTTTTTTTGTCTATGGATGAACACCAGTTTTCGGGGAAAAGGGCCCGTTGAGTTTGTATTATTTAGTACAGAGCAGACTTGTGCGTAACGAGTTAAAAGTAACTGATTACTTGTATTCACATACATTATATTGTAAAAATTTAACGCTTCGATTATTTTTTTTCTGCGGTAACGTTCACTGTAATTCAATTACTATTTTTTGTAGTCAATCACAAGAATTAAATTATATGTTTCCAAAAGAGCAAAATTATTTCGAGTTTTTTTAGACATGCACAAGTTACTAAAAAAAAGTAATTAAGTTAAGTTACTGAGTATTGACCTCAAAATTAATTTGAGTAGAAAAGAAATTACTCAAATGGAAAGTAATTGAGAAAATTACTAATTACTGTTAAGAAGTAGCTAATTACTTTTGTATATATATATATATATATTGTTGCGGCGTGCTGAGGTGCGTGCCGGGAACCACGGAAGACGAAGACGAAGCGCGGGCAGGCGGCACGTGACACACTTCTAATCTGGTCTAATTTGGTTATGGACATCCTCTTGTAAATTAAAAACGTAACATTTGGTGTCAGAAGTGGGATTCCCGGCATTTCTCCTGACGGCCCAAGAGATCATTTTACAAGCCGCAAGGACATTCTCTGCGCGAGTGTCAGCACCTCGTTGAGTGGCGCGGCCCTGCCTGGATTACCACCGACCAAACCAGCTTCCTTCGCCATGTTCCATCGCTGAAGCTACGCTAGCCGATTGTCACGGCCTCCCGGGAGCCCACGCCACAAAAGCGCGTAAGTGCGCGCTAGGCTTGAATGGTTTTCGAACAGGTTGTGGCAGTTCTGCGGTTGAAAGCATTTACGAAAAGTCATGGTTTCTTCTGTATTAGGCAATGCCGGTGCATATCGTTGTCGGCGTTAACTTTTCAAAAGGCGCAAGTGTGCTGTGAATTTTGGCATCGACATGTTCTGTGCGGGCATAAGATTTGTCCTCCGACGTGTCGCCAGGGGTGATAATAAGGGAACCACCTGACCCCTGGTGTCAGGACTCTGCGCATCAATCTTCCGAAAGCGCGAACGTGCTGGACCTTGGTGCTGCAGGCAGACTGCGATGTCGGCCTTAACTCTATAGAGTTGTGCAATTGAGCACGAACTTTCACGTCAAGAATCTGCGTGCTGAAATGACTTCACTCAAGATAATCTTTTCGAAACAAACAAGTACAAGCACACTGTGTAACACCACTGCAATGGGGCGAGGTTGTGCAGCAGGAGAATGACCCAAAGATCATCCTTGCAAGAAAACAAGTCCTTAGGGGGAATAGTGTAGCGGCATGCTGAGGCGCGTGCCGGGAACCACGGAAGACGAAGACGAAGCGCGGGCAGGCGGCAGGTGACACACTCCTAATCTGGTCTAATTTGGTTATGGACGTCCTCTTGTAAATTAAAAACGTAACAATATATATATATATATATATATATATATATATATATATATATATATATATATATATATATATATATATATATATATATATATATATATATATATATATATATATATATATATATATATTCTTTTTTTTATAGTAACAAGAAAATACATAGGTTTTGGTTCGTTAGCGAAATTGTGCTAGAGAAAAAATTAATCGGCTTGTTTCTTACAGAAATGCTTTAATAGCTGGATCTGCTTGCGTGCCTTATTGTTTTGTACTCTTTTGGGGGTCAATTATGTGCTGCGAATGTATCATTTCTACTTTGAGGTTTATCACTGCCTGAGCTTGATCTTTTAGACAGTGTTCGCTTGTTAACAGAGTTGCGTAAAGTACATCTACAAAAGTACCTGAAGTACAAAAGTACAAAGTACAAAGTAAATGAGAGCGTTATGTACTTCAAGTAAAGTAGTGAGTACACCGTTTACAATGTACTTGAAGTAACGTACAATACATAAAATATATTTCAACGTAAAGTACATGTACTTTTAACACAATCTTTCATGATGCCCTTTCATTCCCTATACAGTGTTTTTTTTTAACTGGTATGCATTGCTCCAGGGGTAATCGGAGGTGCATCAGTTTTTTTCGGAAATGGCGACAAATAATGTATAAAGTCAAGTCGTCACAAAGTAGTTGCTCTCCCTGACGAGCTATATGACAGAATCAACTTGTAAGCCAGAGAAATGACCAGAAGACGTCTCGAAAGAGCGCGTTTTCACACGACGATACGCCATTTCTTTGTTTTCAAATTTGGGGAATGTACATTGAAGTCCGGAGTTTTACTTTCCTCGGAAAGTACCAGGAAAAACACTTTAGTAAAGTACAAGTACATGCTCAGAGAATGTACTTCAAGTAAAGTACAAGTTTTTTAAACAGTAGTACTTTAACTACCATGTACTTAGAGTACTTCCTAACACTGTTTTTTTTTATTCTTTTTTATATAAAAACGTTAGAGGAATTAGGTATCTGCAACGATCTTCGAATCTTTAAAGATCTGCATATTCTAAGTTTTGGGACGAAAGGCAACGCAAAAATGTCACCTTTGCGATGCCCTTTAGTACGCGATTCTTCGAGATACAGCACAAAGTACGGGAGCACCAGCTGAGCTTCAGAGCGGGAGCTGCATTTTGTTGCCTCCTTTGAGTGAGGATGCAGTGTGTACACCTCTTCTAGTGGGCAAGAGTTCCAACGTTGAGGACAAGCGAAGACTAGCCCTTTCTTCAAATGGGTCACGTCTTCGTGAGCTTCAGTACACAAAGAAACCCCAGTCTTTGGCGCTAATCCCACAGTCACTCGGCCTCTCTTGCGTCATGTCTGTTCGCTCCTCGCGCCTCGTAGCAGTGTTGTTGCAGTGGGGGACTCGTGAAAATTTTGGGGGGTTTCGGACTCTCCAAACCACTTTCTTTCCCCTCTCCCCTTCCTACGCCACATGCTTCCCCCTCTTTGCAAATATCAGCTGATCTTCCAATCTCTTATCTCTTTTGTGCAGGAATGTTTGTTGATAGGCAAATCAACCACAAAAATTCGAAAGTAATTTGTAATTTGAGTAGAAGTTACTCGGAAAAAGTAATTAAAGTAAACTGCAAATTACCAAAATAAAGGTGCAATTGAAAATTACTAAACAACTCAGAAATATGGTTAAACTACAGTAACTTGAGTAGAGTAGCTGAACTACGTACGAGTCTGGTTTTTTTAAGTAAAAAATTTCTCTGTCTTCCCGTACGTTACTCGTCTATGATGCACCAACGTTGGAGACTTTTTTGTTACCCCTGAACAACAAAAAAATACAAGATACCATAAGGGTTACAGTGATGTGATTGGTCATAGTAATTTCGGAGCAGCTGTTGGAGCAGCCAAAAGTTCATTTTAGAGAAGCAAAAATAGCTTTTGGAGCATAACCGCACACTTCATATTCATTTATATCACTGCAAATGTGAGGAGAGACGGCAAATATTAGAACAAACACTAGCTGTTTAGTTGCTTGTGGAAGCACAAGAAACGGTAACAAGAAGACGACTGATGAAGAACAGCGCAAACTGCCTTGAATGATTATTTTAGGTACGAAATCCCACTGAAGAAATGTTAAAATACAATCAATTGGAGCACCTAGATTTATGTGTCCTTCAAGTTCTAAGGGGGGTTGTAACAAAACCGCAAGTCTTAATTCCGACAAAAAACAAAGCATAAAAAATAAACTTACAAGAGTCCATATATACCTTCTTGCACCCCATTTCGCTCTGGAAGAGCACCTTTCCCCTTAGTACGCGGGTGCGCTGCGGCGAAGCAAGACACGCAACATCGGGACGCCTAGTTTGCAATTGTTGCTTCACTGCATTACACCAGTATTCGGTGAGAAGCGCACTCAACAAAGCTAACGAACCCACCAGAACAGACCAAGAACACGAGACTTGTTGCAAAACTTCTGAGTATACTGTCAGAGCTTGGTGCGAAATCAAATCGAATAGTGTGTTATTTGAGGCGATTATCGAAAGTCCTGAAATCCTGCACGAGCCTACCCTAACGATTCACCCCGGTAGCGAGGCCTGCAGCTGTTATATCTTCAGTACTATTTAATTAATGTTGGCGCGAATTCCTCACATTTTGGTCAAATGTAGCAGTGTGTAGTAGAATAAGCACTTTGGTGCAGTTTGGCGCAAATGGCAAAGCAATCACATTACTGGGGTTAGAATTTCAACGCGCTCAGCGGTGTATTGACTGTCGAGCTCGACATTTAAAATGTCGCTCGTTTTGCGTCGAAACGTGGGAAGATGACTGACGAAAACTTCGAACGACAACTGATGTTGAAGCTTAAAGCCGGGGTCACACTGCACATACGTCACACAAAAGACAGTGTGCAAACATGCACAAGTCACCGCCACTGACCTCTATGTGTCTATTTGCTGGATCGCGTTTGACCAGCTCCGCCTATGGACGGGAATGCGGCCACGGTCGGCCATTTTTTTCGTAGAGTTATATTATCTCTAGCCATCATAGGGGTAATATGGCGGACAGCGCAATGGCGGCAGGCTGCCATAAAATAGCCGTGGATCTAGTACACTGTACCGGGGGTGATATTTCGTGCTTGATTGAAGTTGTTCGACGAAGCAGATTATTGAAACCCGGTGTGAAAGGTAGCCTCATCTTTGACGACCCGGCAAAAGTTCTACGAAAGCGCAGCACCGGGGGAAAGCAGCGCAGCTCGCATCGAAAGCAGACTCCGTACCGGCGTCTGCTTTCGATGCTTCTTTCGATGAGACTTTCGATGCGTGCTGTGCTGCTTTTCCCTGTATACTGCGATTTCGTGAAACTTTCACCGGGTCCTCAAAGATCGGGCTACCGTTCACGCCGGGTTTCAAAAATATGTTTCGTCAAACAATTTCAATCAAGCACGAAATATCACCCACGCTATTTTGATGGCAGCCTACCACCACAACTGCCACAATGCTGTCTGCCACGGATGGATGATAGTGGCTGCAGCAGCAGTACCTTGGCTACAGGTAATATAACTCTACCAAAAAGATGGCCACCAGTGGCCGCATTCGCGGAGCGGGCAAACGCGATCCAGCAATTGTCATAAAGATCAGTGTTTACCGCAATATCCCTGGTTCGAATCCCGCGTGCCCGAGTTCCTCCCTGAACTCACTGCACAGTGTAACTCACTGCCATCTGCAGCATGCATTCAAAGCACAGATCTCGCGGTCACTCGCGTTCGAATATGTTTGCAGACTGTCTTTTGTATCATGTATAAGCAGAGTGACCCCGGCTTAAAGGGATATTGAACAGGAATTTCGAGCTCACAAAACAAGGCTGGACTGATAGGTGGGACGCTGCAAACCCCAAAAACATCACTCATACAGAGATATCTCAAATCATAGCCTCCTCTAAACTAACAAAGCCTGGTAGTTCGACGACGGAGTCATAGAGTGCCCGGTCGCGGATTTGGAGCGAGAGGATCTGGTAGCACAGAGCATTTTGCAGGGAACCTGGACGTCAGCGCACGGTGCCACGTGGACGCCATTGCAGATGGCCACTGGTACGTCAAAAAAGGAACTACTCTAAAGAAGATCATTGCTATCATTCACCTCAGAATATGAACAATTTAATAAACGGTCCAAAAACTTTATTTTTAATCTAAGTGTACTGCATCTGCGAATATAGAGCCTAGAGGTATTTAACACTTTTCTCACCTACGTAGGCATACAATACCGAACAGAGCCTCTTGTCTCTACACCTGCAGGTGTAGAGACAAGAGGCTCTACACCTGCAGGGACATGGATTTCAGTATCAAGACAAACTTTAAATTAGTCTTTCTACTTTGAGCCCTAAAAACGACAGTATAGTGACAGACAGTTTAATAAACGAAAGGCGTGACGTGCCGCACGCATCTTAATGCCACTCCACAGCCAATGAAACAGCTTTATTTCCCATTAAAATACGAAGAACAAAAAGAAAAAAAAAACGTGGCTCCAATCCACGCTGTGAATGTGGTTGGACAGCGGAGCTGTAAACGACACCCACAACGATTATTCATTGCGACGTCACTTGAAAAGCGTGGTGACCTCACTACGTGATTTCTATGCTGTTGGGTACTTTTCCACTTGGAGTAGCTTACGCAACCGTAATCTTCACAGGGTAACACACGCGCGGAGAAGGAACGTGCTTCGAAGCAGCTGCAAATCTAATCTTTACCAGAACGCGTGGGAGGGTGTTCCTATTGTTGACACGCACCTTATCATCCATGATGTGGTTTTGAAGCTTGTTTTGTGGTTTTCTTTGTGGTTTTCTTTATTGAAACGGATACTGAGCTGTATGCTGTATGCCTGATATCAAAGGAGATATGCTGTTTTGCCTTCAATAGTTAGCCGGGAGTTTTTTGCTTACAACGCCAACGACACGAAAATTTTCTTGGCTGGTAGAGGTATACAGCTTCGCTGTAAATAACGTTATTAACATAATAAGCCAAGGCCTGTATGTCTTCAGCTGTCCAGGACTGACGTTGGCAAGCAGCCGCGCTTCAAGAGCTATAGTCTGGCCACCGTGGATGGAAAACGCTTTATTGGGGCGCCAGTCTGGAAACTGTGGGCCCGTCTCGGCAATGCTTGACTATTACACGATCTACCCACACCGTCAGCAATATGGCGAAGCCACAAGGCCGTTCTTGCAAACGTCTGTAGAAACTGAGCCTGCAGCCAAGCTGCGTCACGAGGAATTTGCAGGAATCCCTGGCACATATGCTAATTAGTGCTCATGAGCTGACTGCTGACCCGGACTGCCGAATCGAAGCGTTTCTCGGCTAAGAAAGCACAAGGTCAAACAAAGAACGAAACATCTTCCAGACTTCCCTTAGGAAAAGCTAGAAGTGCCTTGTCACTTTCCCCCGCCCCATCATCTCCCGTTAAGGCACACCGGGTAGGCAGACACACGCAGCAACCAACATTTAAAAAAAAAAAAATAAAGAGAGACAACACGTGTGGCTCCCTCCCTTCTTCGAACAAGGAACTCCGGAACACCCATCCTCCGTCGTTGATTTTTATTCTCTTGCGCGACTTGCCACCACCGTGTGACCCTCAGTTGTCGGCCTCCGGTCTGGGGGGGGGCCCCCCCCCCCCCCCCCCCCCTTTTTCTTCTTTTTTTTGCGTCCGCTACTGTCTGCTACGCTTGTTATGTGTGTCTATTGAAGATTTCGAGTTGAACGACCGTTCACGAAGTTACGCGGCTGCCCGCACTCCCGTGGTGGTTCTTTCTTTTTTTTTTTTTCCTGGGTCAGTACGACTAACAGAAAACAATAAAACGAAAATCTAGCCAGCTTCTTCACATCGTGCACTTGTTTCTGTCCACGCCCTTCTTGCCTTCTCTTTTGGTGCCCTGCTCTTCCGTCTATTAAATTGACGTGATTCGATTTTCTTTGTTTCATCACTTCCATCTACCGTTATCCTCGAGACATCGCTCCTTTGTTCGCCAAAGCGTAGCGAGATCTTTTGTTAGCCGCTCCCTCTCTTTCTTTTTTTGCCTTTGTCCGACAAATCTTCCAGACCCGTTATGTGGTGGTTTTTCACATTTCCTGCTTTTAATGTATTCAGTACGATTCTGGAGCAGTATTCCGCGGAAGAATAGGTGAAGATGCTCGTTAGAGGTGGATGTCTTCGGTGGGTTTGTTCGCAAGCATTACTATTATCGTCGTTGTATGTTATTAACGTATTGGTAATCTTCTAGGCGCTACATCTAAGAAGCGCTTTTGCATTTTTCTGGGTAAGGACTGCTGCTCGCTGGCTCAGAAACGTCTGTGCACGGAAGAGCTGAAGATGTATGTGGAGGTGGGACGCTTGTTACACATATGACTGTGGGTGACGCGTGCGATGCCAATATTTATTCAGAAACTAGGAGCATGAAGGGTACTAATATGGACGCAAACAACCCTAAGGACGAAGTGCAAAACCGTGCATGGATGGATGGATGGATGCTAACGGCCGTCCCCTTTATAACGGGTGGTAGCTTGCGCCACCTGGCCTAAAAATGAAGAACCAACAGTATGATTTCTTTACTTTGCCAATTTGCTTACCCTCTGCAATCTTTTAACTATATCACCAGCCGGTGTAGTATATCATTAGGATCGGGCAAAAAAAAAAACTTAAAACATCACCCCCCGTCTTTTGCCCCCGGTGAGGGAGTCGCAAATTTTCCTCTGGTCAAACCCAGTAGGCATTGCCCAGACACCGGTCTCACTGAGAAACAGGGTGGACCTACACACAGCGCCTTCAATGTTGTTGTGGCTTTTATTATTTTTTAGAACCTATATGTTAACGCTGGAAGGACCAATGTTTTCGTCTAGCGAGAAATGACGAAAGTTTTTCTTTTTTTTTTAGAAATACACCTTTTTTTTCAGCACACCTCGCTCACAAACAAATGACTTTGTGGCTACATTCTAAGAAATACAGAGCTTCTATACCATTTTTCCACAAAGCACTCAAGAGGACCAATCGCTGCCCTTCACAGAGTCAAAAAAAAAATGTTTACGCATAAAAAGAAAGCAAAAATGTCTGTACTGTGACAGTTTGAGTGCACATAACGTTTGTCTATTTATACTCAATGTCCGAGGGCAGACCTTTTTTTTTTAGGTCTAGAATTTTTCTGAGCCTTGTCATTCGCCGAAACCTCTTCATATACATTGCAGCGATTGACTCTCTTAAGTCATTCGTAAAAAAAAAAAAAAACGCTTCCGACTTTTTTTCTTTTTTTTTTTCTTTTTTGAGTGAACAGTTATCGACAGCTGAAGAAGAGCGCTGGCCGTGGCGAGTGTCGAGTTTCTGATATTGGCGCTTGGCAGCCGATCAGTCTGCGCCAATGGCCGACCACAACGCCGGAGAACGAGTGACGAAGTGTGAACTTAAAGGGGCCATGAAACGAATTTTGGGTTGGGATGAATGATTTTAAATTGGGACTTTACTAATCGCATGTCGTTTAGTTGGCCAGCAGAAAGAGGCTAGAAAGTCAAAAGCCAGCTTTTCGGTACGAACATTTGAAAATATAGCGGACTATTTTGTACCTTCTTGCCTTCGAAAGCTCTCCGCCTTTTCACTGTGATACATCCGTGGTTCCAAAAGCGCGTCACCGGCGCCAAACTGACGTCAGCAGAGCCCAGCTCACGCATTGGATACGAGAACTGCGTCACTCGGACGTATGCGCTCGTCAACAATCAATCCGTCGACGAATATTTGGATTCGCGTTCATGGCCAATGAGTGCCCTGACGGAACTTATTGTCACTGGGGAATGACAAGTTTTATGGTGTGGATAAAAAGCAAGGTGGAAGCTAGGAGTCATCGCACCGGTGCCGAAGGAATGTCACGACCACGTGATTTCACAATTCGCATTTGAGTTGAGGATTAAAGCTAAGGAGGAAGAAGTAGGAAAATCGTTTCATGACCCCTTTAAGAAGCCACCGTCCTGCGTCTCTTTAGCTGTCAGTCACTACGCACCAACACGCTCCGCGTGCGTAGATGCCACATTCTCGTGAGAGGAAGCGTCTGCGCATGCTCTGTACTGACAGCAGCGCCACCGCCATAGTGTGACGTCAGCGGGTTGAGAGAGGGGGTGGGGCCTAGTCTACATGGCGGAACCAATGCGGAGCGCAAGTTCGTCTGCTTCGTTTGCAGGGGTTCTGGTGACGTCAGAACGCCCAGAAGTCTGATTGGCTCTGATTGAAGAATAGTGGGTAGACCCCAAGGCAGAAATTGATTTGAGATCTACCCACTATCATTCAATCAGAGCCAATCAGGGCTCGGCGTCTTTCTGGCGTAACCACAACCCCTGCAAAAGATGCAGACGAACTTGCGCTCCGCATAGCGGGACCAAGCGATCGGGACATCGCCGCCTGCTGCGATTGCTCAGCTCCGCAACGCTGCACCAATCGCAGCAGGCGGCGGCCATGCATGCCCCGGTCTCTCGGTCCCGCTTCTCCCCACCGCGTAGATTACGGCCCTTGGTGTATAGTTGATGACGTTCGAGCGCAAAGAAGGTTTGAAGTTGTGGCGTCTCTGACATGTCTGCTGTGGTGGTTGTTGTTTGTAGCCAGAATGGTGTGCAGGTATCTACTGACTCCGCAACCCATTAGCCTAAAAAAGACGCTGACACAACAAAATTGTTTTTTGACGGGGGGGAGGGGGGGGGGGGGGGGGCTGAAGCACTATGGTTACTGACAGTTCAAAAAACACAAGGATTTTCGCTTTGTGAATCGCCATACGGCTTTCTTACCGACTAATTACCCAATCCCGTTTGTTGAGAGAGAGCAATAATAATACGCTTCTGATACATCTAGGGTGCCTCAATGTCCTTTCGTTTAGCGTGATGACATCCTTTGCAGTACCCGATGCCGACAGCACGCGCTCACAGGGAAAATACAAAGAAATTGCAGAAAACCAAATGCCGCCGTAGCACAGTCAGCGCCAAGAGCGCGTGCAGGGAGACGATTTTTCACGCGCTTCGGAACAAAAAAGAGAAATGCCCAACGCTACCCTACACATCACCCTAAGCTAGAGTGCCTTAATGTCCTTCTGTTTAGGGTGATGCCATCGTTTGTAGTACCCGATGCCGACAGCATGCGTTTACAGGGAAAATACAAAGAATTCGCAGGAAACAAAATGTCGCTGTAGCACAGTCAGCGCCACGACCGCGTGCAGAACACGCTCTTTCACGCGCTTGAGAACCAAAAATAAAAATAAGCGTTCGAAACAAAATAGCCTGCCCAAGCAAAGCGCACATGAAGGCACCCTACCCTAAGCGAAGCGCACATAAAGGCACCCAAGATTTACTGCGCCGCGCGTTTCTTCGGCTGTCGGTGACTGTATATTGTGAAGCCATTACTCTAAACGTCTTTTCTACAAAGTAACGTGTTTGTTGAGAAAAAATTTATCTGCCGTTTTTCGCGGTTACAGACGCCACCAGCTCCACTCCATGAAACAGCTAATGCTTCCGCATTAAAAAAGAAAAAAAAGAAACTCATTCAAGGGAAACACGACTCCAAAAGACAAGGGGATTTATGGCTCCGGAAACTCAACAAGTTGCCGTTGGAATCCTTTCTCAAATGGTGATCAAAATGTTTTGACTGATTGATTGACTGTCTGAACGACTGATTTACTCCCTTTGGTTGTAAACACTCGCAATATTTTGGAATCAACTCGTTTTCGGTGTTGCGAGGCTCATTAAAATTACGTCCGATAGGTTTCATTATTTTTAGTAATGAATACCTGCCTCCAGACTGTTCATTACTTGTCAACTACTCAAATATCGGCGTCATTGGAGCAAGTGACTGAAGAAAATAGAATAAAAGTATTGTTAAAAAAAAGATTTTGAGCCTCAATTTTGGTTTTATTGTCACCGGTTGTGTTGTCTGGATCTAGGCGTGCATAACTGCCTCATCATGGGACCATTTTAACCTAAACAACATTCACGAAGTAAGGTAGTCACTGATTAAAATATCAGCAAAAGCAAACCAGAACTAAGTTTTCGTCATAAAACTAAAAATCCACAAAAAAACGCCCTCCCATTACATTTCTTTTTTTTTACAATTTTAATTTTACTCACGACGTGCCGGCCATTAAGCGGTTGACACTAATCAAGCAAATGTTTGTGTAAAAAAAAAACCGTGGCGTCCCAAAAGTGTTTTTTTTTTTTATTTCTCTTTCCTCAGCCTTAATTAAGTTCTCGTGTGACAACAAAACAAACGACGCGAGGAGCTGCTACGGGGTCGCGCCTAGAAACGAGTAGGGCGTCATTATCATCCCCCCCCCCCCCCCTGCCCGTACGCACACAGAATGCCGGAAGAGTACACCGTACACCATAGTTCTGCTGACTCATTCCCACGCCGATGGCACGAAAAAGAAAAGAAAAACCGGGACGACCCGGCCTGCGGGTTCGCGTGTCCGCACTAGTGTGCCTATATTTCAGAGTGTTTCCAACTCCTCGATTGGGGTCACGTGGCTGAATGGCAGTGTTTACGACACGAGCTGCGAGAAGGATCCAAAAGCGTCGATCGCCTGCAAGCGTCTCCAACCTTCGCTCTGCATCTCCGTTCGCTCTCTTCCTCCCAACACAGAAACGCACGCATGCGCACTTTCGACCAAATTGCGTTGGGTTGCACCCTCTCTCACATGTGGACTCCGCACCGCCGCGCCGCATTTCCTTGATGTCTTTGCTTGGGCTGTCGGTGTCTGCGCCGCAAACTGTGCCTACCGACTGTGTCTTCCCTGAGATAAACAACGAACAAAGAAGCCCCCTTTTGTTTTATCGTTCGGGCATTTCGATTAACTTTAACGTCGCGTGTGCGCCCCCTGCCCTTAGAATGCGGGTTTTTAGCATAGTCAACGGGAGGTGTTAGTGCCTTCGAGTTGCTTGGTTTGCCCGACGTTTATGGATGTGCGATCTTTGTGAACGTGAGGTTGCCTGACTTTTAGACATTCCATCAAAGCTATAAAGGTGCGATAACACTTGTCGTCTTCTTTGTCTTTCTTTTAACGAACGGCACTTTCTAAAGGGCTGTGTGCGAAGATATTTTTCTAGCAAACTTGGCGGTCAGATTTGGACATCACGTCACGTGACTCTGTGGCGTCACGTGATTCACCTCGACGTCCCGTGACCGCATGAAGTCACGTGATAATTGGACGTCGCTTGACACCGAGACGTCACGGGACACTTTGATGTCTCCCCCAGCACAACGATGTGGCGTGACGTCGTGACATCATGTGGTCAGACCACCACGTCCGTAAAGGGCCGCGAAAGCTTCCCATACAAAGCTTTCGCCTTAAAAAAAAAAAAAGAGAGAATAGACCGATCTCACCAGCCAGTTTGACTACGGCACCGCTTCCGCAATGCATCGAGGGTTTCTGCACGTGCGACAACCTCGCTGGAGCTCTGCGCGTGTGGAGCATGAGGCGGCACGAGCCGTCTTGTGCACTGTAGGGTGCCTTCATGTGCGCTTTGCTTGGGGTGATGACATCTGGCCATTTTGTTTCGAACGCTTATATATGTTTTTTGTTCGGAAGCGCGTGAAAGGGTGTGTCCCTGCACGCGCTCGTAGCGCTGACTGTGCTACGGCGACATGTTGTTCCCTGCGATTTCTTTGTATTTTCCCTGTGAGCGCGTGCTGTCGGCATCGGGTACTACAAACCACGTCGTGCTACAAACGATGGCATCACCCTAAACAGAAGGACATTGAGGCACTCTAGTGCACTGCTGCCTGCCTCCTCCGAACTAAAGTTATGGCGGCGTCACGTATGCGCCGAACGCTTGGTGAGATCGGTCTACTGCGTGACTCGTATATTTGTGAAATTTACCCCTTTTGAAGTAACGATGAGATCGAAGCAGCTGCAATCTCGAAACCTGTATTAATGCGTTAGCATTAGTACTAGGGGATGTCGCGAACCACCCTAGGTTCGATTTCGAAAGGTTTCAATATTTGCGAAGCGAACTGAGGTTCGATTTCGAAAAATTTCGATATTTTCGTACCGACCGAGGTTCGAATTCGAAAAATTCGCAACTTTCGATCACAGTAGAGTTTCGAATTTCGAAAAGTTCGAAGCTTTCACGGTTTCTAAAATTTCGGGTTCGAATATTTCGATTATTTTTTTACTTGAGGTTCGATAAATTCGAAGATTTCGAACTTTCCTAAATTGAAATTCGAGATATTCGAAAAATCTGAATTTCTTAAGATCTGAAGTTCGAAAACTTCGAAGATTTCGAAATCTTTGGAAATAAAATTCGAAAACTTCGAACGCTTCGAATTTTTAAAGACATGAAGTTCGAACAATTCGAAGATTTCGAATTTCTTTCTGCATAAAGTTCGAAAAGTTCGAAGGTTTCGATTCTCTTTTAACGCTGAATTCGAAAAAAAAAAAAAAGAAACTTCGAAGATTTTGAATTTTTTTCAAGTCCAAGTTTTCAAAGTTCGAAGTCCAGTTTTCAAGTTCCTCCACAGTTTCAGTTTCAAATAACGTTTTCACGACTCACTGGTTTTCACGAAATCAAGTTTAGAAAAGTTAGGGTGTGATACCTAGGCTCTGCGAAGTTGGTCAGGCAATTAAATGAGACGACAAGTGTCCCGGATGTGCTGGAATATTTGCCAGTGCAGAGTGACGTGTGACCATAGATCAGTAATTGTGACCGCCAGCCCGGGGGGGGGGAGGGGGGGGGGGGTTCTTTAACGTGCATTAAGGCCGGTTCCCACATGCAGCGAAGCGCTAATGTAGCGCTTCTCACGTGCCGTCAGCTACTTATCGTCTGCCATGAGCAACAGTTTTGACGGTGCGATACAATGCTGGTGAACGCTCCCGTCAGCACGCGCTTAGCGCGAGGTCAGCGCTATGCTCGTAGCGCTCCGCTACATCTGTGAACAGGCCTTCACGCAGTAGTGATCACACGAACACACTGTTTTACGATACTCATCCAGTTCGAAATGGCCAGGGGCGGGCAGGAGGTTCAGGCTCAGAAAAACCTTGAAGCGACCTGGCAAACTACCTCCCCACCCCTTGCACGCTGGTAGTAATCCGATCGAACACCGCCCGAGTGACGCTGGCATATAGCAAGTTAAAGGGGCACTCAAGCAGTTTTTGGAGAAGCTACTTTTTGGTGCGATGGCGTTAAGGAAGTGTCAGTGAATGAGTATCTTCAGTTTTAGAAGGCAGAACCGCCTAATAATCACGCAGGAATAAAATACGTGCGGACTCTTTTCTGTAGTTGCGAGGACCAATGAAATTATCGTATGTTTGAAAATTTTGGCGGCTTTTGTAAAGTTTCGCTAAAGAAACAATTTTCAGTTCATTTAAATATGTTGTGCATGATAATTTCAAAAGACGTAAAATAGTTCTAGTTTAGAATACGCGATACTGCAATTATCGTTTCACAAACAAGGGACTATGTTTTCTCCTTGCCTTCCTCCGCGGGGGGTGAATTTCCCGCTCCCCCGGGATGCGCGGAAGCGCACGTATCTGCGCGCGTTACTTGCAGGCCGGTCGGGCCGGTCGTGTCGGTAGCGGGCCGGCTAGGCCTCGGTGGTGGTCGTCGACGTGGACGGCGTGGTGAAAGCTCATCGTTCCGCGTAAAAGCGCTATCCTTGACTTTGAATTATCGTCGTATGTCGCTATGATAACCCAGCACGTACTAAAAGGGAAGATCCACCTACTTGTGCGGCGATGTCGTGGCGGCAGTCTCAAGACAGCAGAAACGCCCGTGCCGTCGTGTTTGTTTACTTCGACTACAGTGGTGCTTTCTAAGCATTTGTGTCCTCGAACATCGCCCGGATTTCTTTTTTGGCGCATTTCATGCGTCTGCTCAAGTTCAAGGTATTACTGGCGCGTACCGTATAAAGGATGCGAATTTTCACTCGTTTTCATCACCGGAGAAAAGTGATTAGTGTTAGCAATCCTGAACGCTCGCAACGTCTATCTGATCACGAAATCATATTTCTACGTTGCTATATCGCTGCTAAGATTAAATTGTTTTTTATAATTGTAGAAAAGGCGTGTGGCGATATTTGTACTATTGCAATGTCGTGTATTAGAGTCGTGATCGTCCAAGACGGCGTACTGCATCTTTTTATTTTCTTTTTTTCATCCACTGTACCCTGCAAGCCTATCAAGAAAAAATAATAATAAAGCTTTAGGCTATAGACAACTGTGTCTATATTCGGTTACGGCATTGAGTAGCAGTGCGTCCCCTTTTTAGAGGGGCCGCTGAAACAGCTGACGGCCGCGTATAGAAGCGGTCGCCGTGCTGACGACCCGCTGCGCTTGTTGTAGTGGTTGGAGGTGTGTGTACGCGCGGCGCAGAGCGGTCGTTCCGGTCGCAACAAACGCAGTCGTATGTACGCGCTCGTTGCACATGTCTGAACCAGCCTTTCCCCCGTCCTCCCGAGGCGAAAGGCAACGTGGCGACATCGTTTGACATCACGTACCAGAGGTAACGCTGCGATGTCAAACGTTGGTTCGGTTACGACTTGCGCCAACCGCAAATCGAAGAATGCCCGAAAAGGTCCGCGTTTCGCCGTCCTCGGAACCCGAACATGACTCCGAAGCGCTGCTATCGTCCACATCGCACGTCGAAGTGGCGTCATAGGAAATCATCCCTAGGTCGGCTGTCCGCCGAAGAATTTCAACCTCTAACGGCGTCAGGTCCTCGAGCGTAGAGAACTCCGCCATGATCGAAGCTCGAATGACAAAGAGGTTCGGCCGATGCGGCTGATGCGGCTACCTCGGGATCACTGCGCGACGGAACGTCGTCCAACGCCATTGGCCCGAGATCCTTCTGATAGGCGTGCGAGGACCAATGAGAGTGGTTTCGTTTTCGGGTGGATCCGAGGTTTGGCGGCCTTTAATTACATTTTTATTAAAGAAATAATCACAGTATGACTATATTTTTTGGTTTTTAGGGATACTTAGGGGGTCTAAATTCAGCTGTCATCATCAAAACACGAACTCAAAAACCACTTGAGTGCCCCTTTAAGTTTGTAATTGTCCTGGAGGTTTATTTTCTGGGACGGAGGAATCGCCTCGCAAAAAGCACAGAAGCCGACACAACTCGAGGTCGAGGAGCGTTCTACAATACAAGTGGCGTCGGAAGAGGAAAAACGGAGGAGGGAAGAGGGGAGGGGGGGGGGGGCCTCACCCCCCTTCCCCCCTTCCAGATATTTCGGACTGTTAAAGAAAACAATACATGGAAAGAGGGCGTGGTCGAGCTTATTTTAATCTGAAATTATTTATGCCTATGTATAGCTACTGTCGCTCTTCATTGTTAGAAACTCGTTGTCAGAAGGCACTACTCGTCACATGCTTAGTGGTTCGGAAGTTCAAAGCTATGTCTTTACGACCTAAATAACTGTGTCAATGGTAAAAAAAAAAAATAAATAAATAAATAAATGCGGGGATAAAAAGCTGGAGAAAGATAAAACTATCAAGAACTCGCCGGATGTGTTGTATTCTTGCATATTCAGAGGTTCAGAACTTCGAAACAACTTTCTCCTACCAAAATGTGTACAGGCTAAAAGAAACATGTCCCATGAACGTGAAGTGAAAAAAAAAACGTTTTCTTTTAATGACGTGCTGAACTTGAACAATATTAGAAATCTTCTCCCATGAGTTAATTTATTCCTTGACGTGAAAAAACAATAAATACATTATTTTGTATTCTGCAGATGGCAATGATATGTACTGTCTGTGGTGTTAATTTAAATGCGATACCTCAAACAACTTAGACGAAAATAAATACCAAGTTAAGGGCATAATTGCATGTAGATACATGTTTGGACATTTCTTCGAAACTCACCTTGAATAACAATAGTCATATCTGAAAACGACACTTATCTAGGCTATACATAGATCATTCTTAAAAAGTTTAATATCTCTACCATAAAAAGCTTCGGCTACATCGCGCTTCAAATCTGGCATAAACGATAATAGTCAAAAACCTGTCGTCCTTCCTCGCTCCTTCGGGAATTTATTTCTTTAAAACTAAGCATGCCAGAACATTGAAATAAACGGCATTGTCTTTCGTAAAGAACGGAACACCGCATGTAAAAGTTCGAGAAAAAAAAATTACTAATGTACCTCACTACTTGAATTCAAATGAAACCGTCCGCCGGTCTTTCGAAGTTCGACGAACGTCGAACTTTTACCCTAAAAGTTCGAAGTTCATCGAACTTCTGACTTTTCAGGATTCAAAAGTTCGAAACTTTTCGAATTCTATTGATAAATAAGTTCGAAAGTTCGAAAATTATCGATTTCTTTAGCATAGGAAATTCGAAAGTTCGAACAGCTTCGAACTTTTTTGTGCAAGAAATTCGAAAGTTCGAAAATCATCGAATTTTTTGGTCAGTCAAGTTCGGAAGTTCGACAAGCATCGAATTTTGCAGTGTGATAAGTTCGAAAGTTCGAAAAGGATCGAATTGTTTAGCGTAATAAGTTCGACGGTTCGAAAAGCGTCGAACTTCTTAGCTTAACAAGTTCGAAAATTCGACTTCCGTCGAATTTTTACGATATAGAAAATTCGAAAATGCGAAATCTTTCGAACCTTCCGAATCGCTTGATTCGATCATCGAAACTTCGATTCGAAAAAAGTTCGCGGCATCCCTAATTAGTACCCACATGACAGGGAAAAGCTGGCGGCGTCCGTCCGTGTGCACAAAGCAGTGGAAAGGGAAGCGTGCCGCGTAGAGAGGAGGGGAGTAGAGGAGGACAAAGGCGAGAGGGAGGCGATGTCACGAGGCTTAGCTTTCAGGATATTCTTTAATTTTTAGGCTTAGCTCACATCGCTTCAAGAGAGCAGAGCTTTGCGTGCATTTGACGGGGATGGTGACCTTTCAGGTGTACTGAAGTTGAACTAGAGCGCTGCACGATTTTGGCTGAATATTGTGCCTAAGCATTAAAAATTGTTTCTCTAAGACTTAACTTCCCCTGGGCGCATGTCTGCGGTTTGCTGTTCTCACTAAAAATCAAGGGTTTTTTTTTTTTTCTTTTTCTTGTGATTAGTTTAATGCCCTCAACCGTCTTAAAATAGTACTTACTAATTCATCATTTTGGGAACGTCAATGACTCTGAAAACACTTATTAAGTGATAAACTATGAATATTAACTGGAATTACATTTCATCTTGCATTTAATCGCGTAAATTTAAAGATGGGGTAAG
The DNA here is from genome assembly GCA_013358835.2 of Ixodes persulcatus. Taxonomy (NCBI): domain Eukaryota; kingdom Metazoa; phylum Arthropoda; class Arachnida; order Ixodida; family Ixodidae; genus Ixodes; species Ixodes persulcatus. Next base: position 490,034 of record JABSTQ010000943.1, read on the forward strand.
ATTTGTCATCCCCCGGAAAGGCGATCCCTTGAAAAGAACATCACTCCCAGACCGATCCGCCAAATTTAGCAAGCCATCTTACGACTTCACGGCTCATAAACGTCTCACAAACAGGCAGTCACTCTATTACAGACACAAAATAATACACACAAAACATACACACAGCTGTGAATTCTTAACATAGAAAACCAACTAGCCCTAGCTGCTGTGTTAGCAAGCCACCAGGGCGCATCTTGTCCTGTCATGCAAAAGTATATAGGCCTTCGTTTTGTTGTTGTTATTAGAGGCTGGCCATTTTGTGCAAAATTTTGAATATGAGGAACCAATAAACAAAGAACGCTTGACGGCACGGTAAACGTTTGCAGATTACATGACTCTGTCTTCTTTGATCGCAGGCATCCGTCGGCGATCAATAAGGACGTGACAAGCATCCAAATGTTCCTCCCATAAGAGAAAACAAAAATCGAATTGCCTACAGACTCCACTGTAGTCCGAGGTCAGAGGTCACGACTCAGACACCGCACAGATAGCACGAAGCTCGCGGCACTTGAAGATCGCTCCAGATAACCTCAAAGCCGGTTACGTGAGCTCTAAAAACCGCTTCGCGCGCGCGCCAGACATTGATGAAGGTCAAGATCTGAGACGAGCCGCATTGTTCTAGGCCAACCGCGTCAAGCTCTCGCCCCTCCTCGCCCGGAACCGAAACTGCGATGCGGTCTCGGGCTGCTCTTGACTCCTTTGTTTTTACCTTCATCGGGAACAAAGTACAAAATGCCTCGCCCCTTTCCGCCCGCTCTCTCACTTACAAGGTCAGGGGTGGCGTTCGCTGGGAGCGTCGCGGCTCCGCAATACCACCGTACCAGTCTCCAGTGCGACCGAGAAGGCGTTTTTTTTTTTAAACGAGCCTCCTTGTAATGCCGCTCATGACACCGAGGGTCCTCGGGACGAGTTCTCTGTGTCACAGCGCGTGTATAGGTCTGTGGGCGAGCGCGGCCCGATAGTGTCTTCTGGTGCCCTTGGGACTGACCGGAGCCGGATGTTCTCAAAGGGACCGTAGCGTCAACGCTGAGCTTTAAAATTGATAACATTGATAGCGTCTTCCAGCTCGTGATCGGTGACTGCGGGGTGGCTGGTCCATCGGTTTACTGCTAGTGGCTCGCGTGCTTCATCCGAAAATTGTGCGTGGCCTGCTGGTGATCGTGAGATGGGCATATCCACTTCCGTGTGCTTATCTACGATTGTTTTTATTGGGAGCTTGTCAAAGGCCTCGTGCGCTTTGAAGCGCATGCAAATACCGCTATCTCTGTTGGATGTACCAGGCGATCTCTCTTGAGAAGAAAGCGACGCAACTTTTCCACTAGTGTTAGTTGTTGTTGTTGTTGCTTTTTTTTTTGCGGGGTAGGGCTTTGTCTTTTAATATGTTGCCCATGTTTAAGAGGTAAGGTTTCGCAGTATGCTTCGCTCCTCTGATCTTCTACGATTTGCAGACGCCGTGCACGCACTTTCGTGGAGTCCGTCTATGCGAAAACAGCAACCTTTCTCGCGGGAAAGCGTCCCTCGCGCCGACATCTCTCAACTTATACCTTTCAGAAGATGCGCAATACTTTTTTTTTTTCTTTCCCGCACTGCCTCCAGATCTTGGGAATCTTTTAATTTGGTTTTATTTCATGCTATCAAGTAGCTAGATCCCAGCTACACGTGTCATCAAGTTCATCGATGCAACTAGACAACAAACCCAATAAAACCGGTTCCATCGAAATCGCTATGGTACCCGGCTCAGCTATCCTGGGATCCAAGAGCAACATACTGCATCGGAGCACCCAGGCAGACATCGACGACAAATTGGTCAAGGCACGCCAGCTGGCATCCCGAAGGTTATTACCATAGACCCCGCGGCCACGACAATTCACTGATGGCTCTTCTCCGCCGCTTCGAGCGTGCATCAGAGTCGGTCATGCCTCGTGGCAATACAAGAGAAAGCTCGCCTCTTTCAAACTGAGTTGTCCGCGGTCAATGCTTCGAAGAAGAACCCCTCGGGGGGCACCTGAAAGATGTCAACAACACACGGCGATGGCTCTCGACAAAGAACTGTGGCCAGTTGCATGCATGGACGAGGGACCAGAAAAGGTTCGCGCGGCGTCTTCTTTCTCTGTCTTGGTTTTCGGTTACTTTCCCTCTCGAAGTCTTCTTCTTGCGCCGGGGAAGGAGCTAATGGAAGGCTGTATTGTGGTCACAGAACAAGGACTTGCTTTTCAGTTCACTAATGATGGGTGGTTCCTCGGCTCAGAAGAACGGGGTCCAGGAGAAGAAGAGGGGCCGATTTCATACGGGTGCCCCGTCGGGCCTGGAGCTAACGCCTAGCTAACGATGTTTTCTGCAGTGCACGCCGCGGCCGGAGCTTCCACGGCTTCCTAAAACATTCCTTTTTTTCTTTTGCTTTTTTTTTGTACTTTTGCCGTTGCTTTAGAAAAAAGGTCCGACTCCTCGCGTATGCCGAAAAAGAGAGTTATGGCTTCACGGTAATTTGGGAACATCCGGGGATGAGGAGAAGGGGTAGGGGGGGGGGGGGGGGGCATCTATTCGCGGACGAGTCTCAGAAAGAGTTAGCAGGCTCAGGTTTTTGTCTTAATCGCCGGTGTAATGTGCTCTAATAACGGGTTGTATGCGCCACGTGGGTGTGGCTGTGTTGATATTGAAGTAGGTTAGCAACCCGAGCCAGTGTTTGTTTTTTTTTTTGCCTTTTTATGTCCCTTTTGTTTAGCTTTCAGGAATTTACGACTGTGAGTGCAGCGTGTGACTTAAGAAGACGCCCCATGCAGACGCTGAATAAATTTACGCTGCTTGAAAATACATCACTTGTTGAGGGTCTAAGTGTTCGACATTGCTTTATTATACAAGCTTCTCTTCATCGTGTGTATCTTACAGGCTCATTCTTTGGTGACTAAGGGCGAATCTCAGGACCTCCCGCGAAGCAAGGGATGACTTCACGCTCTGCAGAGTTCGTTCCGACAGTGGCAGGAGACGCGTCCTTGCTTTGCATCTAACACGGGTCAATAATTCGTATCTCGAATTACCGATTCACAACAAAAACTCAAAAGTAGCATCATTAGGGGTCAGCCGGCGCAAAAAGAAAACAAAACAAGAAAGGGTACGCAGGACGCCACCTTAAATGTTCCCGCGGACAGTGCCACTTATCGAAGTAACAATTCTTCCGGCGCCAAAAGACGTTATAAAAGGGCGGCTTTATCAAGAAGAACTGCAGAACCAACCAACCGCGCTACCTGCTATCACGGCTCCTTTGAGCCCCTATCTGCTCGACGAAAGGGGCTCGCTAATTTTTACTCACTGCCGGTCAACCAAGCGGAGCTGCAGGACACAAGCAACTCGTACATCAAAAATGAAAGAATGAGCGAGAGAAAAAAAATAAAAAAAAGAAACACTCGAGGGAAGGTGAAAGAAACGATGGGGGAGGGAAGAGAAGAAGTCGAAACTATAGGAGACCGATGGGCAATCGTTAACTCTCCCGCTATGTTTGCTCAAGGTGCAGAGCGGAGTTCACGGCCGTGTCCACGCAACAAGTACCACAGCGTCCAGACGGTCGTGGGCCCCCGCGGTGTTCCTGGAAGGTGCTCATCGCTTCCTCCTCGACGCGCCGCTTCCCTTTGAAAGTCCGCGAGGAGCAGTCAGATGGATTGGTTCCACTACTCCGCTCCTCCGTTCCTGTCAGGGCAAGCAGGACCGTCCCTGCGTGCGTCGGTTTGGTCGCGCGAGAGGCCCAACGGCCGAGGGGACACCGTCGCCCTTTCAGCCGCGTTGCAACACTGCCTAGAAGACAAGGCCCGCGTCCTTCCCGCCTAAACGTCATCACGCCTAGGTCGTGTCAGTGTCACCGCCAGTGCGCCCTGTAGCGGCTAGCACGCGGCGGCTGTAAGACGAACGCGTCTGTCGCTTTGCAGCTACAAACTCCGTCCCCCCCCCCCCCCCCTAAACTCACAGACTGCAGTGGAAGCTACGTGCCCGCCGGACCAATCAGACGCCTCTCTTTCGTTACCTGACCCGACTCACTGCACGTCGGCATGGGCGGGAGCGCGATCACGTGGCGAAAGAGAAACTTAGATGACTGGTCCAATGAGAACGTATAGCTTCCAGCGCAGTATTCGGTGTGTTTGCCACTTGGGAAGGGTCGGGGGTCCACTTATGATGACGTAATTCGCGCGCCTTGTCTTCTGACTGGTATTGCTTGTTGAGGTTTCTTCGGGGGAGGGGGGAGTGCAGACGGCGCACTCCACGAGCACTCGAATCGACAGATGCTTTCGAAACGGAATGCGGAAGAATGTTTTGTTTCCGTTTTGCGTGCGTGAGTGGAACACGTTTTCGGCTGAAGCGCGATGACAGCTGAGCTTTGTTGCGGTCTGCTGCTGCGGGTGGCAAGAGGCCCTTTCTGAGACGCGCATGCGTGGACGGTTCGCGGGGAACTTAATTTATCTGCCTCGGTGTGGGCCGGTGGTTTCGTATACGGAACACGAAACTGGATCCTCCAGCGTTGCGCCGCCGGTGATTTCGATATCGTGTCGCCAAAATGTCCCTGAGGAGCGAAAACTGGTTGCGTTTGATTTGCTGGTTTCTCTGAATTTGCAACTATGAAAGAGGGGAGGTTTGTCCTTGGATCTGAAGGTATTTGACAGGTACTTATTAGGACTATGTGAATAGTGGCTCCAGTCAAATATAATTCGCTGTGTCATTCGTAATATTCAGAGGGCGAGCCAAGGCATGCAAGTTTTCTTTGCAGTGTTGAAGCTATATGAGGACTGCACGCGCTTTCCGATTCGATCCAGCATCCGTAGACCCTTTGTGATTACTCCTATTTTACGATGCCTTCGTAAGACTTCTTTCGAGGTAATATAACGGTGTGTCATTCATAAGAACTCACGAACGTCACAATAAAAATTATGAATAAAGTGACAAAGTGGCAAAACAATGAAAATAATTTTGTTCGGTGTTTCTGGTCCCTGCTCGTGTGCTGTACACTAAAAAAAAAAAAGAAAAAGAATCCGGTCTTTAAAGGTTTTTATATGTCCCAAGCACCCTTTCAGCTCGTGAAGCACCATTTCACCTCAAGCACTTTCGTCCTCTGGCAAATTAAAAAGGCAACTGTGCGATGAAGTACTAAGCTTCCACATAAAAAAAGCTCAAAAAGCACACCTTAATTTTTTTTTGTTTCACGAAGAATTTTTTTAGGGTGTGCTAAAATAACTTTTTGCGGTGAAAAATATGGATAAGCCGAAGAACCCCTAACAATTCTTTTATGATCGTATTTTGTTTTTCGGGGTGTAGCAAAAATTCCAACAAAAGATAGCATAAATTCTTAAACCAAGGAATGCAAACGAAACAAAGAGTAATACCAATTTTTAATTAAAGCGAAACTGAACAGTTTCTCTATTTTAGAAAAGAAACTTACATCGTCTTCCTTTGGTCCCAGGATCGCGAATATCGGTGTTATATTTCGGATTCGTGCGCCAAGTAGCCACAACAGCGCTTTCAAAATAGAGCTGAAGCTCCCCCTTCCCGGCGCGTTCGGTGGAAGGAGAGAATCATGACGTATTGTACAGAGATCTCAGCATTTCCGCGCCTTCCGCAAGCCTTACCCGAGCAGCCGAAAATGCTGTATACGCGTTCCCTCACAAGTGCACCACGCGCAAGGCAGTTGAAACAACGTTGGTTGAAACTTCTGGGCATGACGTCACACCCAGCGGTTGGTTTTTCGGATTTTCTCACGTCTCTGCGGAGAACAAGCTCGTCTGCTTCTTTTGCAGGGGTTGTGGTGACGTCAAAACGACGCCGAGATCTGATTGGCTCTGATCGAAGGACAGTGGGTAGACTTCAAAGCAAGTTGCCTTGAGGTCTACCCACTACCCTTCAATTAGAGCCAATCAGATCTCGGCTCCGTTCTGACGTCACCACAACCCCTGCAAAAGAAGCAGACGAAGGCTTGCGTTCCGCATTGATATACGTTCGAGTCAAATGCGTGCGATAATCAAATTCACAGGACAAAGTTACGTTAGAATTCACCCTTAACTAGTTTTTCTCAAAAACCTCTCCAGCTTCGGAACCCGATCCCCGTCTATAATTGCCAGGGTGTAAGGATTACATAATGTCTCCGTCCCAGGGATCGTGAAGGAAGCAACTAGCACCGCTCACGGTTCGAATTCTTTCTTCAAGTTATGTTTTATGCCCTGCTCTTGGTTGGTTAAATTGGACCTGGGGCGAAATTTGGCATTTGCTCAAATATAAACGAGTAAAACTTTTTTTTTTTCTGTAGTTTCCTGAAATTTGTCGGTTTTACCCCAAACGTCTTGAACCCGCTGAGGTCAGTACTACACCCGCGCCATATCCCAAACCTTCGGCAGGGCATGAACGTGCAAGTTGTTTAGCCCGCAAGTGCACAAGGTTGTTTACAGGCTGCCCTGACTCATATTCGCCGTTTCTTTTTTTTTTTTTTTCATCATTTTTGTGAACGAATTGAATAACCCCGAGGCTTAACGTGCGCCAAGACCGAGGATATAATAGTACAAGCTGGAACCCTCAAATAGAGGCGCGCCGAAACTATTTGATGCCCAACCATAATAGTTGCGTTCGCACAATAGAAGCGCGCAACAATCGACAAAACAGTCGCGAAAAGAAAGCAAATGCTGCAGCAAAAGGCCGACGAGAGGCACCGCATTTCAGCAGCGCCCTCCATAACAAGGCTAAGATTCGCCAATAGTATACGCGCCTGGGGTACAAAAGCGGCAGACGATCGTTCCAAGAACAAAAATATCCCATGTGCTTGAGGCACCGGCCGAAGCCGCCGCCGCCGCCGCCGTCGCGGCTTCCAAAAGTGGCTGAACGAAAATTTACAGGTCTGGTTTCGCAACCGTTCGCGGTTGGCTTCAGTGGCCACTTCAGTAGTTGCCGATGCATCTTCAGACAAGCCCATACTACGTTCACCTTAATGCTGACAGTGCGGTGGAAGCTATGGCTTCGCCGAACCAATGAACCGCCTCCTTTCATCACCGGACCCCGCTCTCTGCGCTTGGGTATACGAGCGGAAGCGTGATCACGTGACAAAAGATGGATGTATGATTGGTTCAACGTACTCGTGGGTTCCACCGCACTATCAGCTTAGGGGTGAATGGAGTGTTGGGACACGCAGAACGGTAGAGCCGTTCCTTTCTTCGAATCAGGAAGACGAGAGCGCGTAGCTAAATGCAGCGAGCCTATAGGATGCCCCATTTGGAACGATGTCCCCTTATAGTATTTTGTTCGCTTTCGCCCACTTTCTTTTTTTTGTGGCTAGGAGGCTTTCCCGTGACCATACATATTTCCTCTTACCGAACAGGAGCACGGCCGGCTAGAGGAAAGGTGTTAGAAAAAACGAGCCATTCTTTGGTTTTATTTTTAGCCCTTAGTTCTTCGCCGTGTGCTTAGTAGGTGCTGAATTGATTAAGTACTGCTCTCACGCAGATGCGATTTGGCACAATGCCCTCGATTTGGCTGTTGAGCTTCACGTAGAAAGGTCATTACTGATTGCTTATACTTAGCCTTCTATATCTCAAACTTACATATACGAATAACTAATTTTGTACTGAAAACTTGAAACAAAAGACCTTGCGTATTTGGTCGTCAAAGTAACGACAAAGGTAGCTCGTAACTTTTGAGATAAAGTAACCCGTTCTTTCTGAGAATCGGTAACGAGCAACGTATTTAGTTATTTTTTGAGCGAGTAGCAAGTAACGGGCGTGTACGTGTACATATCTGGTTTCATGTTAATGTCTTTTCAGTTTTTTTTTTTTCATCAGGCAAGATATTGATATACATGGTGTTTTTGCAGGTTTTGCAGTTTTGTTTCATCATCACAATCAGTCAAATATTGGGTTAAGCGACATAATAAGTCAAATAATAACTAAAATTCGTTATTTTTATGTGCGTACTTCATTATTTTTTTTTCGTCAATTGCCCCCCCCCCCCCCCCTCCCCCTTCTTTGGCCTTTTCGATGTAATCCTGAAAGCCCTTTGAGGGATTTTGAATAAATAACGAATTAAAATTAATTAGTGAATGAACATACACATGGTTCCAATTATAAATTGCTTTTCCGTCATCAGAATCATTAAAGGGACGATGTAACAATTTTTCTACTTTCCATAAATACATCTTAGAATTATTCCTTGACATATAGGACCTATGAAACACACGTTGCTTTATTCTCTACACAATGGCAGTCGCATAAAAAATGCAAGAAAAACGAACACCGTTTGCCGCCTTTATATTGTTTTCTTTTTTTATGTTGTTCATCCAAGCACAAGTGGCCAAAAACGCGTATCCTTGACGCAAAAAAACTGCTATTCCGCTGCGTAATCGCTAAGAAGAAAACGAATTATTTGCCGATCTGCAAACTGTGTGTGGCGGTTACGGGAACTACGGTGACAGCGTCTCGGGCGGATACGCAGAAGTAACAAAAACTTGCCCCCCTCCGCTGCTACATTTGACATCATCCCCGTGGCGAACTGTCTTTTGTGTCGACCGCTCGCGCAACCTTCGACGTTGCTAATTCTTTAAAACTCGACAATCGTGGAGGAAGTGGCTGGGGTCTCTGAAAAGAGAACCCAAGGGGAAACCACGTGATCCCCCAGAGTACGTCACTCGAAAGGCGACGTGGAGAGTTGAGAGGCACTTTGACCTTCGATTTGTTTCATTTCTTAAAATAAAAACTAGTTCTCGCAAGAAAATATTTTTTTTTGTTTTTTGTGTCATAGGTGACGCATATTAATCTTGGCAGTTGATTGGCCAAAGTCCGAAAATTGTTGCACCGCCCCTTTAACGTAGCTTTAAGGTGTTTTTGGTTTTTTTAACAAAGCTGTAAGTTTGTAAGCTGTAAATTGATATATAAATGGGCGTCTGATGTCATTCCGACAGAAGTCATTATTTTCGATCGCGTATTAGATTTATTTTTTATGTGCCACGACAATACGGCCCATGGTTGCTATGGGGCGCCAAGCAAATTAAGGATTATTAATAAATGCACAGTCACGCCCGTTACATATTAGTCGTTGCAGACTTAAACCGTATATCTTATAAACCAAATTGTTTATTAATGCAAACTAGGAAATACCCCAGCGCGGAGTGTTCGCCGAAATTCTCGCCAAGATCATATCATCATATTAGTTTTCTTAACTAATTCAAATTGCAATAGGTAAAAGATTGAGTGAAGCTTTGACAACTTTCTTGCCTCCATCGTAGCATGATAATACTCGGGTCAGAAGTATATTAATGACGTTCTAAAAGTGTACTTACGAAAGCTTTTTTTCTGTGCTGCTGCAGACTTGGTGACGTTTTGGAGATTGTTTTGATATCCGTTAGCAAGCCACCTCATCCCCTTTGAATGCACGACCTAGCTCTGACAAGGTCCTCTAATCCTATACAAGTGCGGCCTTTTGACTCCGAAATATAGTATCCTCTTCGTAACGTTCGACAAACGCGAAACATGAGAATTTCTACAACCGCAAAGTATGACCTGCCACATTCATAGCTGACGAGAATAAACGCGTCACAATATATATTATAGACAAAACAAAAATGTTATCAGAGCGTGGTTTCGATCCACGGACCTCTGGGTTATGGGCCCAGCACGCTTCCACTGCGCCAATGTGCTACGGGAGGAGCATAGTAAGTCACGTCTAGAGGTATAAAACAGCCTAACTAAACTTGAACCTAACAGCTATTCCTAGTTCCTCACTCATTTAGTGGTTACAGGACGCTTTTGGTACCTAATTACGATAAGAAACCAGAGCGTTTCGGTGTTATCAGAAATAACGCTTTTAGAAAAATTGTGAAGCCCTTCATTGGTTTTCAAAGGAAGCGAAGGGTGTGGTCAACTAGTTTGTGCTACGCTGTCAAGGCTTGCGTAGCTTCCGCACTGCTTCAACTCTCTCAAAGCTAGCTGTGGTAAAGCGTGCGAATGAGACGAAAGACGAAGCCACGTGGTCTCGCAGCAGTGCGGGGCAGCACTGTGAAAGCAACGCCAGCCTTGACGTGTAGCACTAAATAGTTGAGGCCCGAGTAAAGTGCTGGTGGCATGAGAAGGAACTTTATAAAGAGCGTCTGCTTTCATCTGTTGTGCAATTGTAGGCCACACTGATACGATGAAGTTCATAAGCGGAATGATTCAACGGTATTATTCGTGCGCAACGTGCCTCTAATTCGACGTTCACGCACACGATTCAGATGCGTAAGTATCAGTCAGTCTACAAACATAACATTCAGTGGTCGTCACGTCAAAGCCTCTTTGATTGAAGGCACGGACTAAGGTTATAAAAAAACCATGTCACTTTGTAAATATACTAGCTAACCCGTGCCATGGCCTAAAGACGTCCAGAGAAGTTGCACGACGTATTATGTCGTTATTCGCGAAATTTAAGAGCACGGAAAATTTCGGTCCTTAAGAGTGTTAAATCCGTAGACGACTCAGGTAAAATAACTGGCTTTATTGTTAATCTAACGGCATGTTGGACGTCCGCTCTTCTCCACTGCCCGAAAGAGAGTCCTCCTCTCCCCCTGGATTCGCGCCGCGCGCGCGCCGATTCTGGCAAGGTAGCGTCATCTCATGGCCCAGTGGCGAACCGTGGGTCACACTCGGCCGTGCTGCTTTACCGACCGTCCCGGTCGGAATCCTCGTCGGAATCTTCGGAGTTGAAGTCGTCTGCACTCCAGGACTTGAGCTTGTCCACAGGAGCAATGCTGATGTAGTGTCTCCGTGTTCGCTGACTACCGGGAAGGTCTTCGACGCGGTAGCGGTCGTTGGGCAGTCGCTCCGTGACAACAAACGGTCCCTTGTACTTTTCCCTCAATTTTCTAGATTCTCCGCTGGCCGTAGGCTCTTGTTCGACGAGCACCAGATCTCCAGACTTGTAGATCGGCGCTTGAGATCTCGTCTTGTTGTAGCGCTCTTGCTGTTTTCTTTGGTCGACACGGATGTTTTCTATCACCGCGGCTCGTCTCGCTTCCAGCTCGCGGTCAAATTCTTCCGAAAGGAAGTCCTCCACGCAGTCACCAGTAATACTCCGTGGCCGGTAGTTAAAAATGAGTCCAAACCGGGTAGTCTTAGTCGCCTGATGGAATGTTTTATTAATTCCCCACTGGACCTGAGGCCATGTCGAGTCCCAATCCCGACCGTCTTGGTCTTTGGCCAAGCTTGCCACTGCCGGAGTTATCATCCGATTAACGCTCGACTTGTCCATTCACTCGAAGCGTATTGGTTGCGTTCTTGACGTGCGTAATGCTGAAGGTTTCGCACATTGCCTTGAATTTGGCACTAGTGAATGCAGTCCCTCGGTCTGTGATTACCATTGTCGGCGGCCCGAAGGTGCTGACCACATCCTGTAGAAACTGTGCTGCCGGTGCAGCTGACGTTTTGCGAACTGCTCTCAATAGCACGAACTTCGTGAAGCCGTTAAACGGCAGCAATTATGTAAGCATTTCCAGACTTACTCCTGACAAACGGTCCAAGATGGTCAATATGGACGGTGTGAAAGGGTTTCGCGACCTTCTCGATGCTGCGCAACTTTCCCGGTTTCTTTCCTGATGTCTTGTGAAAGAGGCACTCGATGCAGGCGGCGATGTATCTTCTCACGTAGCGTTTCATGCCTGAGAACCAGTACGTTTCCTGAGTTTTGCCAGGGTCTTGTCCACGGCGAAGTGCCCAATGTCATCGTGGCAGGATTTCGCCACGCTCCAACGTGCCTGGCTCGGAACGACCCGCAGGAGTTTTTCCACAGCGTCGCTGCCCTGGAACTTCTTGAACACCTTGCCGTAGCGCAACTGGTATTCGCTTTGAACGCGACGGTCTTCTTTGAAAAGGTGTTGCATTCGCTCAAGTCTCTCCTTCAGTGCCAGGATCTTGGGATCATTCCGCTGGGCGATAGCGAGGCAGTCTTCGATCCCGACGTTCGTAGCGACCTGTAGACCACTGACAACTTCCATCTCTCCGGGAGAGTCATAAGGAGAACGACTTAACGCATCGACGTGCGCCATCGTTGTGCCGTTCCGATATTCGATATCATAGGTAAACTCCTGAAGACGAAGCCACCACCTGCCAATTCGTGGCAGAAGAGTTATCTTGCTCATCGTTGCACGCACTGCATTACAGTCGGTCACCACTTTGAAGTTGAGTCCGATCAGGTAGGTTCGGAACCTTTCGAGTGCCCACACAACCATCAACGTTTCCAGATCGTGCGAGTGGTATCTCTCTTCGTAGTCGGTTGTTCGTCGACTGGCGTAGACGACTGGGTGGAGCTCTCAGTTAGTTTGCTCTTGCGCTCCCAGGATCGCTCCCAGCCCATCTTTGCTGGCATCAGTGTGGACCTCTGTTCTTGCATCGAACGAGAAGTCCGCCAAAATAGGTTTCTCGACCATGTCTCTTCTTGAACTCGTCAAACGCGGCATCATGTGTATCGGTCCATTTCTAGGGTTCTTCCTTGGACGTCAGCTTTGTTAGAGGTTTGGCAATTGTAGCGAACCCCCTCACAAATCTCCGGATGTAGCTCGTGAGAACCAAAAATTGACGTACCTGGTGTACGTTTGTGGGCTTCGGAAAGTCAGCGACGCACTGCAGTTTGTGACTTCCCGGTCGTACACCTCCCGCGGAAGTGTCGTAACCGAGGTAGTCTACTCGGTCGTAGAAGTAGCACTTGCTGAGTCGTAACGTTAGTCTGGCTCCTCGAAGGACGTCAAGAACCATCCGTAGATGATCGAGTCCCTCCTCTACGGTTGTCGTTGGGACCAAGACGTCGTCCATGTAGGCGAGTGCCACGGTGTAGCGCAGGGGTCCCAACACAGCGTTAATCATCCATTGGAACACCGCCGGGGCGTTAGTCAATCCGAATGGCATACGGACGAATTCATAGTGGCCGTCCAGTGTGACAAACGCAGTCTTGTATCGCGACTCTTCTTACATGGGGATCTAGTAGTAACCATGCAGACGCCTGGTCGAGGCTCGTGAAGAAGCACTTCCCTTGAAGACGATCTAACTGGTCATCGATCAGTGGCAGTGGGTACCTGTCCTTCGTGAGACGATTCAAGGCTCGATAGTCCACGCAGAGTCTTTGTTCTCCAGTCTTCTTTCGTACCATCAGGATAGGACTCCCGTATTCTGAGGTTGAGTCGACGACGAACCCCGCTTCCTTGAGTTCTGTGATGACTTCCTTCGTGTGGACTCTTTCCGCAAAGGTGAGTCGATAGGGGCGGAACTTGACTCTCCTGAGCCGTCAGCTCGATCTTCATTTCGGCCATTTTCGTGTGTCCGATCTCGGAAATCTTGCGTGCGAAGCAGTCGCTGTACTCATCAATGAGGCGTTTAAGTACCTCTCGCTGCTCCAGAGTGACAGAGGGCCTCGTTTTGATCTCCTCGCTTGGCACAGCTGTGTTGATGTTCATCTCTTTCCTAGGAAAGGGCTCGTCGTCTGGATAGCTGACCACCGCTCGTGCTCTTTGATGTCGAGGTTGTGATCCGACACGTTCATGAATGGCAGGCGAGTTTCGTTGTTCTCACTGACGTTTAGGACACAGCGTGGTATGCAGTGTGCATGTCCTTCTTGGCCCCTAAACTGTGCGTTGACGAACACATCCGTGTGGGGTGCACTGCCCGTGACGTGAAGTTTGACGAATCCCACATACTTCGGGGGAACTACCGTCGATTCCTTTGCCCAAAGGCAGGCAACGCTGCGGCAGATCAGGGATCTCAATAGAGCGCAACGTGTCGTCGTCCTCGTGAACATTCTCGCGCTCCTCGAAAATCCTCACCGTGTTTCCACGTCTCACAACCGGCACGTGAGGCTGCTCCGTGATAGGCTGTCCTACGAGAAGGGGTATAGAATGCGAGCTGCTGGGCACCACAAACAGCTGAACATCCGCCGTCGCTTGGTCGTTCGCGATGGTAGCACTTGTCTCGCCACACGGTGTGACGCGTCCAGATCCGTACCCTCCGATGGTAAACGGTACTGCCGCGGCTTCGAGTAGGTTATCTTTAGGCGGTCCGCATCTTCCTGCCGCAGAGTGACGCACTGACTATACAGGTCGACATACGCTAGCCCTTCGTGGCCATTTAGTTTCGCAGGCATAGAATACTGTTCATTGGCAGCTTCGGCGGCGTGGAAGTTTGCATCGACCACATTCTGGGCGACGCGCGGCCCGCAGTCTCGCCTCTCGCGAGTCCTTTGCGTCATGTCCTACGCGCTTGCAAACGCCGCACCGCGCCTTCCGCTGCGGCGACGGGCAATTCAGAGACACGTGACCGTAGTTGTCGCAGTTGAAACAGAGCGTTTCTCCCCTTTCGTTGAAGAGCGGCTTCCTCCTTGGTCTGAGAGGAGGGTCCAGACACTCCAGCCTATCACGGCGCGCCTCGGACCTCGACGCCGTCGCTCGGTCGGCTCCGTTGTCGACGCGGCGCCTCGAAGTCGCGGGCGAGCCCGATGCAACTTGAAAGTGGCCCCCTTTTAACGCCGGGGAAGCCGAGGACGCCATGTTGTCCAAGCGATCTTCAAGGCGTTTTAAGCAGTGAAGCAGCTCTTCTGGGGATTCGTACGTGCGTACACTGACTGCCCTGATAGCGCCTTCGTCGTTTAGTCCAGTTATGATGTACTCGATGCACGCTCCGTCACTAAGGTTGCACCGACGAGCCTTGGAGAGTATGTACGATTCAATCGGCTCACCTCGCTTGCGACGCTGATCCTCCATGTCACGATGTATAGGCGTTGCACCGATGTTACCGACGGGAACGCGCGCGTGAGTTCTTTCCATTCCGTCCACGTTTTATCCAACGACGACAGGGAATCGTACCAGCTCCTCGTCGGGCCCTCGAGCTTCGTAACTGCGTTGCAGCAGGTCAGCCTGTCAGTCCAATGATAGATGTTGGCGAGGCCGTCGATTTGTCGGATCCACGCGCAAACGATGGGACCAGCCGCGCCGTCTTCCCCACGCCGGAGACAGGCGAAGCAACCGCTTGAGTCTGGAGAAGCGCGATGCCGCTGACAACTTCTCTCACCGCCGTCTGGACTGCGGCTTGGACAATCGCCGTTACGTCCAGCGTTGAATCAGGTCCCGTTGCAGACGAAGTCGGAAGTCCGTTGCCGGTCTTCTCCCCTTTGTCCTTGTTCCCGGCATCTTCTTCGTTGTTCGCGACGGTCGAAGATGCTGCGTTGCGAGCAATGGTTGCGAGTCACAGGACGCATCGTTGGGGTGAGCAGGCGATCGTTTTACGTTCGGGGCGTTTGCAGTTGATCCCACTTCTGAGTTGTTTAGACGACTTAGATAAAATAACTGGCTTTGTTAATCTAACGGCATGTTGAACGTTCGCTCTTCTCCACCGCCAGAGAGAGAGTCCTCCCCTCCCCCTGGGTTTGCGCCGCGCGCGCGCCGATTCTGGCGTCGTAGCGCCATCTCGTGGCGTTACGACGCCAGGACATAATCGTGGCGCTCGCCGCGATTATGTCCTGTGTGATTAATTCGCGAAAAATAGGGGCCGGGAAAATAAAGGGTTTTACAATACAGAACGTCCGTAATCGGAAATAAGCCACGGCACCTGCGGTTTGATATGCTAAATAACGCCGTGATTATTCCGTTCGTACAGCAGAGTGGCGCAATGGTGGCGAGCTGGGCTCATCAGTGGAGTGCAACTTCCTATACCGCCCATGGAACGCAAATTGGAAAACCCTGGGAGTCCGCAGCGCCATTTGAATCCCCTTGTATCTGGAGGCGGTACTAAAATCAAGATGGCGGCACAGCGAAACCAAAACCGAAACTGCACGGCAGCGCCATCGTTTTGGGTGCACGGGCGGTAGCTTGCGCCACCTAGATTTAAAAAATATATATATTGTAGCTTTTTTTTTTTTTTTTTTTTTTGCCCGGTTTGCGTGTTGCTTTGCTAGGCTTCTGCTGCTTTGCGGCTGGTTTTCGCATTTCAATGCTGGCTAATGTGCGTTGAAACGCACACAAGCCAGCACTGAAAAGCGAGACCAGCAGCAAAGCAGCAGAAACCTAGCAAAGCAACGAAAGTGACACATACACAAAAAAATATGCAATGCTTGTCCTTTCGCGTACATTTTTATTCAACAGACAGTAGAAAGTACAGAAGAAATTTCTTACTATTTTGCACACAAGAATCAAAGAAATGAACAACAAAACAGGATAAAACGTTAAGGTTACGTGCGACGAAGGTGATGATATGCGTCCTCGCAAAAACACTTCGCTAAATTTACATAAAATATCTAGGTTCGTGATCCTTTTCGAGCTTCTTGGCGTATACTCACAAGCCTTGCGCCGTCCAGCCACAGGCGTGGAGCCTAGACAAAAAAAAAAGTTTAATTGATTAATTGGCCATTACGTGCCTGACATGGTCATATGAAAACAGCGAGCATACTCTGCGCCTCCTTTCAAAAAAAGGTACCTCGAGTTTAACACTGCGACACTAAATACTCGCGTCTCCTCTATTTTTCTTTTCCTTGAGTTAAATGCCTCCACGCTAAATTGACAATAATTTCGAATTTGATTATGTAGTGTAAGCATAAGTAAAGACCGACGACGGTGTCTTGCAGCTAAAGGAAACTAAGCAATGAGGTCAATTAAAAAACAGAAGCTCAGCTCTTTGGTATTGAGTCTTCATCGAGAACCTGCATTAGTTTTCAATATTATCACTTACATTTAGGAGTGCGTCACTGCTAAACGGAACGGGAAACCAGTGCGGATCGCTCCATCGCTCATCCTCAGTTAATCGAAAAATATTTAGGCTCATTTTCACTCCTCGCGAACAGACGCGTGAATCGCTGACACAATGCCAAATAAACAGCTCACAGCAAAAATTTTACCATCTTTTGAAGTGAGCATATGTGCTCGGTCTTGATATTACATAGAAGCCTCCAGTTATTTGACAATGACCTATTTCTCGCGGCGAGTGAAGAGGAATCCTAAACAATGATAGGATTTGGTTTTGTGATTTGAAACCATCGGAGCTATTGCCGAAATCAAACAATTAATACTCACTAACACCGCGACCTTTAGGTTTTGTTGCAAACATTTAATCAGAAACTTAAGCAAGAGGAGAAGACCAAAAGAGCGTACCGCACGTCCATTGGAACTCGAAACCATTGGTGTCCCGGCTTTCGGCAGTAATTGTTTCCCCACTTGGCACAGCAGGCGGTGTGGTGATGACGAAAATCCATGCTTGACCACATTACAAAAACAACGAGTTTCCACGAAAAAAGAAAAAGCCGCGCGCGCACGTACGCGGCACGAATCTCGCGCAGCGACGTACTCCCAGAAGCGAAACAGCTCGCGGGCTCGCGTCTCTCGCGCGTTCTAACGGTCCACCGACTTCCCGGCGCCAGCGGCCAGCGCATCTTGAGGCGCGAGGCGCGAGTTCGGAGAGAGAGAAAGCGCGCCCAGACACGTTGAAAAAGTGAAAGAGAAAGTTACGATAACAAGCTTCAAAGCCAGTCATACCTTGAAAACAACTTCATCGTTATTTAACGTTATAAATTATATGAATCATATTTATTTAAAACAAAATAACGTCCGCCCACACCCGCTGGGAGCGCGGCAATCGGAAGCAGTTTGCCGGGCCGGACGTACGTCATAAATATACGCGGCAGGACGGAAGTAGCCGAGAGCTTCACCCCCCTGGGCTCATAACCCAGAGGGCCGTGCATGGAAACCACGCTCTGCTGAGTTTTTTTTTTTTTTTTTTTTTTTTTTTTTTATAAATTCTATTAATTCAAGGCAAGCGGTCATATCTGCCCAAGCCCTCACGAAAATAAAAATGAGATAAGATCTCATGCCACCAAATTAGTCACTCTGAAGCTCCGCCCAGCTATTTACACGATGCTGAATGTTACCCTTTCGTTTCATGTTTTATGATGAAAAAGTGAAAACGCTGATCAGCTGGTGTGTGCCTTCCATATTTTAGCCAGGTGCCAAAGGCATAGACCAGCTTATATGCGTTTCCACTAAGACTGGGGGTCGATTAAAATTTTAGCCCGATTCATCTCCGCCCTTTAGTCGAATCATTAATCGATTCATCGCCGCAATTTAATCGAATAATTAATCGATTAATATGTCTTATTCATTTCCATGCACATAATTAAAAAAAAGTAATTTTTGTTTTGTTCAGTATATGATAAACCGCGCAATATAGGATTTCGATTATGAATCAACCTCGATGCGCGCAGTTGAGAACAGTTCAAAAACACTCACCACATTCGCAGATTATTACGGTTCATGAGGCAAAGAGGTTCGTTGATATTCTTCTGTAACAGCGACCTCGTTTGATTGTTCGCAATAGTCTCTGCTACTGAACTAAGACAATCAGACGGCATTGAAACGGCCGAAACAATTGTCTGTATCTGTCTGGAGACTGGAATATCACCCGTAAAGTTTACTTTATTCTAAAATTTGACCTAAAGTTTGCCCTTCATACAGGTGTACATTGTACTTGTCTACGTCTGCGTGGTGAAAGCGTTTAATTTGTTGCTTTCCTTTCGTTTGTCAAAATGTTACCGATTAACCGGTTAAAGGAATTAATCGCCATTAAAGTATTAATCGATTAAGGGGTAGGTTAATCGATCAACTGCCCAGCCCTAGTTTTCACTCTTTCTACCTAAAAGGTAAAATTAAAATTTAAACATATGACATTGCCCTGCAAGGACATTTTCACTGCAAGGACTTTTTCACCGAACCTGAGCGCACTGAACGTAGTAACTTCATTAAACTTTTTTTTTTTCGAATTTCGCTTGAATTTAAAAGTTATAGGCAAACTAAAATTGCAAGAACATGCAAAAAATAACCTCCTTCATGACGTTTTTGGTCGCTTGAGTGGCCGTGAACTAGAGGAGGGGTAGTGAGCTCAGCGAGCGCTCACGGCTGCCGCACTCCGTGTCGACGGCTTGAGAGGGCGCCAATAAAGCATGTTCTAGATAGGCTGTACGAAGCGGGCAGCCAGGACGGCTCGCATTGCATTTGCTGCGCGAATAAACACTAATTCGGCATGACAATTCATTGGCCACAAACGACAGCAAACACGGGGTTAAGATCAGTTCAGGACGGGATGCTCCTTCGTGCTGCCATACCACTTAACCGCAAGCCAAACCTGCTCGCCGAAAGCCTTCGGAACGCTCGGAACCGGTCGGATCCTCGAGCCCGTATACGACCGCAGCGCCGCCGCGTACATCCGGGACCTTTCTACGCTCGCCGCTCGTCGGTGCCTGACCCCAATACTCCTTTCTAGTATGCGCCGCCTTTCCACCACTTGGTGGTGGGTATGTCGACGGGTCATTTCCTGTTTCCGTACTTTATAAAGTGCATTTGTTTCTTTTCTGATCTAAAAGACTGAACAAAAACTAGTTTCATAAATAATTGAAACGGTTCGCGCCACTTAAATTTTGTATTTCGACTAAAAAGAAGCTTTTAGCGGTTCTGCTCTGACCAGTAGTAAGCCCAGGAACACTCATCTCAATGACAATTGCTGGATCGCGCATCCCCGCTCCGCGAGTGCGGCCACCAAACAACCATCTTGCATCCCGTTTTCTTTTTTTTTTTCTGTTGCTAGCGTAGCAGAGGGTGGCGGCAGCGTGCTAAAGACACGTTTCCTACTCGTTCGTCGTCATTCGCCAATGACGTTCTTTAAGATCCTGTGTGCGCGTGATACTTGCCGTTGAGAACACGTGGAATTTTTTACGAAAGCGCAGTGCCGCAGAAAAAAGGCACAACTCGTCGAAAGCAAGTTTCGCCGTCCTCTCGGCGTGTTCAAACCTTGGCACGCCCAAGTGTTGTGTCTCTGTGCCTTCGCACGCTTGGATACCGATCAAGAATCGACGCCGTGTGGATGTGTATTGCGAGTGCAATGTGCGTGAAGCGGTATGTAAAGGTACAACTCGTCGAAAGCAAGTGTCGCCGGTTTCGCGACGTGATCAAGCTTCCTTGGCACTACAAGTGCTGCATCTTTGTGCCTTCACACGCTTGGATACCGATCAAGAATCGACGCCGCACCAAAGTTCTGAAGGTAAGCCGCGCGTAGATGTCTTTAGATCATATATATATATATATATATATATATATATAATATATATATATATATATATATATATATATATATATATATTATATATATAATATATATGTATACTATATACAACGGGCACGGTGGCGGGAGGCCAAAGGCGTGGGTATATAACTGGGAAGAAAAAAACCTTTGGTGAAAAACAGCAACAACGGACGATTTAATCTTCGACGTTTCGGCCGGACTCCGGCCGAAACGTCGAAGGGATTTTCTTTCCAGTTATATATATATATATATATATATATATATATATATATTAGATATATATATATACATACACACACATATAATTATGATATATATATATATAATATATATATATATATATATATATATATATATATATATATATATATATATATATATATATATATATATATATATATATATATATATATATATATATATATATATATTTATGTATATATATATATCGGCCACGGAGTTCTGGATCGTCCAGCTGTCCCGGTGAGTGCCTATCAATAAAGGGGGGCGGATCTGTACGTGCTGTTGTGTAATCTTAACCATGGCTATGTTCCAAATCTGCTCTAATGGATTACATGGGAGCACGAATAGAGCAACCCTGTGGAGCAAGAAGGGTTTTCGAAGGCAAAAGTACAAGACGGCGAGGATGAAAATTTTTGAAGCGCGGCCCATATGGTCGTGTTCAATCTGTTGACCAATCACAATTAGGCGAGCCGCCGCGCAAACGTCAAATGCAATTAAGTCTTGATAATGAGCCAGCACTGATCAGTAATGAGGAGCTTTTGTGCGCGGTAATCTGTAAATCGTCTAACAAAAAAAAAAAAAAAAGACGCGCCTTCCCCCCTTTTTTGTCGCTACTGGACGCTGGATTAAGCTCGTTTCTGGACCGCGAGTGCCGCAAGTCACAAATACAGTCGCCAGAGTAAAGTAAGACGCTGATCCAGAGGCACATACGGCTTTACGAACATTGCACTCACAAAACACATCCACACGGCGCCCGATTCTTGATCGGTATCCAAGCGTGCGAAGGCGCACAGACTAAGAACCTGGGCGTGCCAAGGAAGCTTTGAACACGCCGCGAGACCGGCGAAACTTGCTTTTGACGAGTTGTACCTTTTTTCTGCGGCACTGCGCTTTCGTAAAAATTTCCACGTGTTCTCAACGGCAAGTATCACGCTCCCATAGGATCTTAAAGAACGTCTTTGGCGAATGACGACGAACGAGTAGAAAACATGTGTTTAGCACGCTGCCGCCGGCCTCTGCAACGCTAGCAACACGAAAAAAAAAGTGAAAGCCGTTTACAACTCCCTGTAACGCCGAATTAGAGCGCAGCTCTTGAGGAGGAGGAGGGAAGGGTACGGGGGGGGGGGGGTCAAGTGACCTGGGGGGGGGGAGTCACGCGACGATGACGATGCTGATGACGTCATCAGTGACATCACTGATGACGTCATCAGTGACGATGCGGATGCCGATGACGTCATCAGTGACGTCACTGATGACGTCATCAGTAATGATGACGATGCGGATGCCGATGACGTCATCAGTGTTCCTCTGGACCTCGTGGTGTGGGTGGGGGTGGGCGTCCCGGTCCGGATGGTGACGACCGATGATGGTGCTCGCCCGATGACAACAGCCCCCGGGAAGTTGATAAAAAAAAAAAAAAACACTAAAAGTTGTTCGATCCCGCTGAACACATTGCGACGATGGTTGGCTTTACAGTGGCCAGTGTGGCCACGTTTATTATGAAACAAAACAACTCAACAGTCATGAGTTCAAGTTCCAAAATTAAAACCCCGTACTTTTTTCCCCAGTCTCCCAAAATCGAATCGAAGCCAATTCCCGAGAATACCCTCCGCACTCCTTTTGTAGGCTCGTAGGAGCCTCCTTTCCCCTCAGGGACCGACCAATCCCTTCAAATTTCACCACTCCCACGTGGTACACTGTTGCCCAATGGTCGGCGAGCTGTCAACCTGGCGTTCCAACCGCCAAATCCGAATTCCTTGTAGAATCGTTCTCTGCATTTTCCGCAGACTGGCCGGCGCCAACAGCTAAATTATTACCTCGGGTAAAAAGCGGCAATTTGATACTAAGCGGCGAAACCCTCTATCTACAGGAACATTCGGTTAAAAACCACACGCAGCTCCAAGCGCGGGCTCTCTCCGCACCGAAACCCGAGACGTTTCTTAACGACCGCGGGGGAGGCTCTCCCACCTCGGCCGCGATGACCCCGCGGAAGCTCCCTCCAAAACGCCGAACCCGACATAGAAAGTTAAAAAAAAGGAAAACAACGCCGACACAACTCCGGAAAAATCAACTTTTCTAACAAAAATCACCTTAAATAATAAGCAGGAATTCTCCGTACTTAACAAGTGACGTCACTGTTGACGTCATCAGTGACGTCACTGTTGACGTCATCAGTGACGTCACTGTTGACAATCATCAGTGACAATGATGATGCAGATCCCGATGACGTCATCACTGTCGTCACTGATGACGTCATCAGTGACGATGACGATGCCGATGACGTCATCAGTGACGTCACGCGTCCCATAATGCACCGCGCGGTTACGCCGACGGCGACGGCGACGCCGACGCCGACGCTGCTCAAGCCGGAAACGGGCGCCTAAAAGCTGCGCTCTAAAAACGGCATGCAAGATGGCCGTCCGGTGGCCGCACTCGCGCTGCAGCGAACAAACGGGGATGCGCGATCCAGCAATTGTCACTGAGATCAGCGCCCAGGATCTAAGACGTCGCATATCGCGCGCTTTCGGCACCGCGGGTCGCCCCCGTAGGTGGAGGAGGTTTCCGCGTCGTCCGGTTAAAATATGACGCACTGACATTTTGTTACTCTCTCCGTGCCCACTGGCTTACCCGAACCCCAAGAGATGTCTAGACCGCAAAAAAGGATAGACGCTTAAATATGGTTGCAGGGCCCCTTTAAATATTGGATGCAGGTTCAAACGTGTCTTAATAAGTTTGATGATAAGTAGGGTGTCGTATTTTGGGGGTTTATTGTTCTTCGAATTCGGGAGTGTTGTCTCGGGGTCTATTTTTCCTCCCAGATTCGGTGTTTTTCGGCGTCAATTTTCAGTGTCAAAGAACAACATCGGCGTTTATCGGTGGCTTTGTTGAAGAAAAAAGGATAATCGAATGGGATTCTTCTAACTCTAGGAAGTTTGTGTGTGACCCTAATACTTGGGGAATGTTCAGCTACCGGTAACAGAATGGAAACAAGATTACAAATGCAGTTCAAAACAAACAAGCGGCGTCGCAGTGCAAATCAGTGTTTTGAATTAGCACAACATTAAACTGTTGATAAAGATTTTCTCTTCGCAAAACTTGGATGTCGCTCATTCAAAACCGTCTACATTTTGATTTTTTTTTGTGTATCTGTGTCTATCTGTGTGTGTGTGTGTGTGTGCGTGGAGAGACCCCCCCCCCCCTTTTTCACACACACATACACATAGAGAGAGACTTGTACCGTACGCATTACAAGTAATCAAATTACTTGTAATCGATTACTTTTTGGAGTAATTTTGTAATCAGTTGATTACTTTTATTAGGCAGTAATCACAAGAGTAATCTGATTACTTTTTGAAGTAATAAAATTATTTGTAACCGTTACTATTTTTCCACGGGACCCCCCAGCACACGCCTTTTTTTTCTGAAATGACAAAAATAAAATTTGCTTTTTTTTTCGAACGGAAAAAAAGAAAGATTTTTGCGGAGCTGTATGAAACGAGGTCAATCCCTTTCTATGTACAGTTTCTGTGGAATGTCCGTTTTTGTTTTTTTTTCGAGCTGGGACTGGGAGTGGGAAGCCACAGGGAAGCCACAGTGCGTGACAAAGGCCATTCAAAGCGAAGTTTGAGGGAGCAGAATGTAGCTTTGTAAGTCCTTCGTTCAAACTAGCCCCCTCACGCACACATACACAGAAATACAAAAAAATAAAATCCTGCTTAGGGTACCTACTCGCAGCCCGTAGGAGAACCAGAACCGAAGAATGCCTAAAGCGGATGCAAAATATAACAAAGCCAATTGAAATATTTCCCCATTTCCCCTACGTGGTCTTTGTGACAAGCAAGGTTTCGAGTTGAGAAGTGGAAAGGGCGATCTCTTTCGCTAATGGATACTACACATGATCCGTTTCAAATCCTGGAGCTGCTGCTCTTTTGTATAACATGCGAGCTCATCCACATGTGAATAATAAAATGAGCGACGCAAACTTTGAGCGACAACCCTTGCTCAAGCTTAACAAGATCTATAAAAAAAAAAAAAAACCTCCGCTTCCCCCCCCCCCCCCCCCCCCCCACACGCACACACACACTGGCGAACGCCCAAATCATTAGACTTCTTCCGCATTGTGAAGGTGCAACGACCACGAAGAGGGAACCAGTTTTTCTTCTTCAATACTTGTGCAAATGTGAAATATAGGTTGGAGGTAGTTCAATGTTATGAGCGCTAAAGATGTGCCTTCACACAATAAAGTAATCGGAAAAGTAACGGTTACTTCTTAAAGTAATGTCCAATTACTTTTGCTGTCGAGTAATCAAGTAATCTAATCGAATACTTTTTAGCCAAGAGTAATAGTAATTGTAATCTATTACTTTTTTTTAGTAACGCGTACAAGACTGACATAGACCGATTAACCGATTTGGATAAAACAGCATTGGGAGTTCATCTTCTAGGTTTATTTGTACAAACCGAATACGCAAAACCGCAGTAATAACAAATCCTATTTCTTCGTCCTTTTCTTGAAGGATTCAACGCAAACAACGTATAGAGCCGCCATCTTGGATAGCGGAACTTCCGGTATGCGGGAAAAACGTTTTGCCCTCGCCATATACCACTGGGAGAAGCTCACGTTTTAATCGCGACTGTCTGTCATTCTTTTTCTTCCCCTTTTCTATCTTATTTTACTCATTCCAGATTGTAACGCATTGCTTTTTTTTTTTTTTTCATCCCGCATATTGGATTTGTTAACTACATGGCTTGATTCAAGGCTAAACAAACAAAGTCTATAGACATTTTTAATTTACTCTCGTCCCGAGCCACCTAATAGTCGTATCCAGTATGGACGACGAAAAAATGATAAAACATTTCAACCTGCAAATAGTAAAAAAAAAATATAGAGGCGAGTCAGATCAGAGTCAGATTTGGGGGTTTTACGTGCCAAACCAACGACGGGCATCTAGCACGCCCCAGCGGAGGATTAATTTGGACCACCTGGGGATCTTTCGACGTGCAACCGAAAGCTCGGTTACACGGCGCCTCCTCCGCAATAAGCCTCCGTCAGATTGCGGGAACCTCGGCCGGGACTCGAACCCGCCACTTGGGGGATCCGTGGGCCAGCGCTCTCGCCTGGGAGCCACCGAGGCGGCTAAGTATATAGAGGCTAGGCGAAACGAGAATGTGTGACGGTTACGTATGGCCGAGGAGGAAATCAGCATTTGTATGCACGGGCTTCTGCCTTTTGATTGCCTCAGGCTCTTGGTCGTATGGTTGTTTTAGCCAATAAACACCTTTGAACCTTTGAACCTTTACACTTATATCCTAAATCCCTTCTATTGGCGTTGCGACGGCAAAGCAATGTTTTCGCCCATACTGGAAGTGACGAAATTCAAGGTGGTGGCGCCCTTCTGAAAAAAAGGTCTATACAAGCAACATGAGCTGACATATATCGCTCTGTCTATTTTATAATTTAATATATTTTCATAAAAAAAGCAAACAAAAATGCCTTAGCAGAGCGTGGTTTCGATCCACGGACCTCTGGGTTATGGGCCCAGCACGCTTCCACTGCGCCACTCTGCTGCACGGAAAGGGAGGTGGAGAAAGTCGCTTACGAACTTAAAATCGCACGGTACATGACTACTACTCCTTCCAAGGACATATCTGCGAATTAACGTTTTATTTTACGTATCCCTACTACACCCAAAAAAACCTAAGCGCGCCTTTCAGGTTCTAGACGGTCATTTATGTCACGGCAGCTCATTGTCGTACCAAGGGCGGTTCTATATTCGCATTCCTTATACGAACTTTTCCTAGAAACTGGTATTCTATAGAAGGCTTCTGTACTTTTTACGCACTGTAGAACCGTGTAGATGTCTGCTGTTTTTTTTTGTTTTTTTTTTCGCGCGTGTATATATCAGCAGTTCTTGGGACGGGGGTAGTTAATTTGATATGTTTTAATTTAACTGCTCTGCTAAGGTTTTAACATTAAATGACACTGGGACGACAAGGCAAAACAAGAAAAGAATATTATATATATACGTGAGCGCAATCTGATCTTACGTCCTATTTCGCTTGATTGTCGCTGCATCGAGTCAGTTATCAGAATTCGTCTCTGCATGGCACGCAAGATTCAGCAACCTCATATTTGACTTACTACCGGTTAAGAAACAAAAAAAAAAAACACTGAGTCTTCACCAGTTATAATTATGACACCCCTAAAAACCCGGCAAACCAACAAGCCCGCATGCCGTCCCTGACAATTAATCGAATTTCTTACAGTCTAATATCTCACGTATTCATAACTCTCATCTTCCACGTTCCTATCGTCGTCCACTTCACTTTCCGCGAGTATTCGTCTAAACCCCCAACTCCTAAACACGCGTACAACTGTGGCTCTTCCGCCCGCAGCCTCCCCTATTACTCATCAACCATCAAGAATCGGAGCACCAACGACCTCCCAAGTTTCACTTAAAGTCGCAGGCCCACGACTCTCTCTCTTCACTTAACACTTGCCAAGACCCCCCCCCCCCCCCCCCCCACACACACACACACAGACAAAGACGAACAAACAAACAAACAAAAAAAAAGAGTCAGCTGCAGAACTCTTGAAGCCGCTCCAAACATTTCCTGTTAACAAGCTAGAAGCTTAGCACGTGGAAGGCGCTCACGGAAAACGAGTTGGTGTTCTCTGGCCGGTACCACGTCTTTGATAAAGAATTGACAAGGGCTATGAAGAATACACACACACACACACACACACACACACACACACACACACACACACGCACACACACACACACACACATACACACACACACATATGCATATGCAAACAAACACACGCGCACGTACAAACACGCGCAAGCACACACACACACGCACATGCACAAGCGCGCGCGCACACACACAAACACACGCACTCAGATAGACAAGCTTGAGTTTCCAAACATGAATTGCAGGTGGTTAAGTTTTTTGTTTTTCTTTTCGTTGGTATATTTATTATTGCCAGAGTTCTGATGCCTCGGAGTAAGTTTTCTGCAATCAATTATACCGAGCGTTTGCAACGTGAGTATTAAGAAAAACGAAAAAAAAAAAAATATAAGAGGACGTAGAAGCAATCTACGGCGACGGCCACGGGTACTTTCGCGGCCGCTTCGTCTCCGCCCGAAGCGAGTACGTTCGATTGGACTAACAATTCTTAAACAAAACAAAAAGTAAGAAATGTGTAAAGTGATCGGCCACTCAAAATATAAACGACGACAAAAACGTCGGACGTTGCAATGGCGGCGCGTGTAATCAGAATAATAAAAAGACGATAAAAAAAAAAAGGTGGAAGGAATAAATGAGCATGACATTTCCGGCACCTCGCGAGTGTTACTTACGACAGAGGATGTCCGAGGTGCGAGTGCTCTTTCTTCTGTAGACGCGCAACTCGTCTGCGCGTAATATACGCACACTTGGCCTACGCTATACACGAAACTGTATGGGAAGGAAAAAAAAGAAAGAAAAAAGTAAAGATATACTAACGTATTTACCAATTGTGGACGCCGATGATTGTGAAACTCAGTCGTGTGACTTCAAAGATTACAAATACAACTCGTATTTGTAAAAGCATAACCTTCACCGATTGCTTTTTTTTTTTCCGTTGGGAAGGACATTTAATGTAACACTGGGAGGTTATAAAGCGCCGCGTAATACGGACACTTCGTTTTTACCCTGCACGTAGCTCGAAAGCGGAGTACGCAAAAAAGAAAAAGGAACAAACATATATTTGCCAATTATGGACGCTGCGGATTGTGGAAGTCAGTTGTGTGGCATTAAAGCCTATGCACAGCGAGAACTTGTAGAAGAAGCCCTTCCAGTATGTTTTTATTTCTTTCATTAAAAAGAGCACTTGATGTAGCACTTGGTTGTATAAACTACCATATTATATGGACAAACAAATATATGTTCTGAAAGGCGCCCGACTCTACTCTTAATGTAACATTTGGTGTCGGCATAAAACGCAATAGTGCCTCGAAGCTACGTCACAGCTCAAACAAGATCCCGGAGGTGACGGTGCTTTGTAGTCTCCACATACCTTTCAAATGCACGTGTTTTGTTATTGTTGTTGTTGTTGGTTTATGCTCGCGCGTTCCGAAAGCTACGTTTATGTAAAGCGGCGTTTTACTTTACAAGACGCCGACGGCTGATCACTTAGCGCTGACCGAAAGCGACAGGATTCTTCGAGGCCGTTAATTGAAGGAGTGTCCACGACGCCACGGAATCGCTAGTGTATCTGACGGCTCGACGTGTGGGTATATCTATCTGCTCAAACAATCTAGGCAGTGAATATGCTTGGGGCGTTAACCGAAGATCATAGATAAAAAAAACGATGCCTGGAATAAAAAAGGGAACGGCCTTGTCTCAAAGGTGTGGCGGCGTAGGTAATTCTGAGTTAAGAACTGAACGATACGTCTTCCTGGTTAGCCGATTAAAGGCGGAAGAGAGAGACTGTATAGCCAACAACCCCCCCCCCCCCCTCCTCCTCCGCTGAAGAATGAAAAACAACTCCACAAGCTTGGGACGATTGGGTTCCCCCTCACTTATACCCGAGTTCAAATAGGGGTAACTGACACTCCGATGACCGGGAGAAAGGGTTAATATATCGTTTCGGGATAACGAGCAGGTCGAATATAATGTATGGTAAGAACGTCCATAGCTAACCACAATGTATATACAACGCCAACTCCCAATGCTGACGTTGTTACTGCGCGTGTGATCTGATACCTCGAAAATTCCATCGTAAAATTTTATAGGTGCGGAAAACGCCGTGTCCTAAACATAAATAGTGTAGTTAGGAAGCAAACACTTCATTAAAAAAAAAACAAAAAAACGAGCTGTGTGTTTGTTTATACAGCCTAGAGCTTACTCTGCCTCAACGGGCGACTTCTAGCTCTCCCAGCTGTAGATGAGAAGTTCACCCAGTGCGGTAGAACCGCTAGCCTTGGGTCTTTAACGTGCATCACGCAGTAGTGATACACGACCGCACGCCCGTATACGATACTCATCCAGATCGAAACAGACAGGAGTGGGGATTGAACCCAGGATCCCTGGGTTCTGCTAGACACCTAATCATTAGAGAGTTTTAGAATTGGGGACCCCAAAGCTTGGGGGCCCCAAAGAAATAGGGGCTCACCACTGTGCATGCGCAGAACCCAAACTCTGTTTGGGGGTTTGGGTTGGCGCTTGGGCCCCCAATTGCTTGGGGCCGGGTTGCGTCGGCAAACATGGCGGCGCCCTTTCCGCTCGCTTCGGAGCGAATTCGTCATGGTCGCTGCAGTATTAGGCGATTTCATTGCCAATGAATAGTGCAACCGGCTTTCGCTTTGCTTTATCTCGCTCAAATCACAAAGAATGAGCGGTGGGCTCGCCCCATTTTAAAGATCGTCCCTGAGTCTGGCCGTTCCTAAGCCTAAAGAGACGCGGTAATCGTTGACATGGCAACGTATGGCTACTCCGTGGCTCCGAGCGGATTTCGTTCGTGGCACGATACCTGCAGCTTGAAAACAAGTATTTCAAGGCTTCAAAGTCGCTCCAGCTCAGATCTCATTAGTGCAGCTGCTCGCAGAGTATGCGCGCTCGCGTTCATCTCAGTCTCGGCATTGTTGAAGGCCTAAATCTTCGGCTGCAGATGGTCAAAGCGCACACAAACGCCCAAAAAATTCGAGAACGAGCCATACCTAAAACAGCGCGCAAGCACAGGAGGAAGAAAATAGAACACAGGAAAGAGCGCCGACTTCCAACTTATGTATTGTGAAAGAAAGAGAAAGAGGAAGCTTCAGACATGAAGCCATCGCGCACCCAAAAGGTAAAAAGAAGAAAGAATAAAAACAGATACATTACAAAGTTGCAGTAGAAAAGGAGAAAACTGACATTATAAGGTCACGACGAAGAAAAGATGAGAGAAAAGAAGAAAGAAAAACAACAACGTGGGCTTCATGTCTGAAGCTTCCTCTTTTTCTTTCTTTCACAATACACAAGTTAAGAGTCAGCACCCCTTCCTGTGTTCTGTTATCTTCCTCCTGTGCTTGTGCGCTGTTTTAGGTATGTCTTCTAAGTACCGGCTAGCTCAACTCTCTATGTTACTACGAGAACAAGCACCAAATTAGAGCGCTACGGATTGGATTGTTTCGGCTACACCCGAAGCGGGATGGCCGAACGAGTCGAGGCCGATCCAAGGCCAGAAGAAAATGGCGGAAGAGAAGGCCCCCGCGCGCGTTCGCTTCTCGATCGACGATGACATTTATGTGCTAAGCGAAGTGTACGCCACTAACCCATTCCAGGATTCCAGGGGATGGACTTCAATTGCTGAAAGGGTCTCCGAAGCAATCGGAAGAAATTTCTCCACGCGGGCCATCCGCGACCGGGTCGACCTGCTGCTGGCACAGTTTAATACGAAACACAGATTTCCCGGTGACTTTTGGTAACGTAACAAAAAAAAAAAACGGGTCTGTGTGACTTTAGCCACGGAGTAGCAATACGTTACCATGTCAACAGTTACGACGTATGTTTAGGCTGAGGAACGGCCAGAATCAGGTACGATTTTTAAAATGGGGCGAGCCCACCGCTCATTCTTTGCGACTTGGGCGAGACAAAGCAAAGCGAAAGCCGGTTGCACCATTCATTGGCAATGAAATTGGCTAATGCTGGAGCGACCATGACGAATTTGCTCCGAAGCGAGCGGAAAGGGCGCCGCCATGTTTGCCGGCGCAATTCGGCCCCAAGCAATTTGGGGGCCCCACGCTATTTTTCGAATTTCACGTTGGGGGCGCGCGCCAACCCAAGACCCTGGGTTCTGCGCGTGCGCAGTGCTAAGCCCCAATTTCTTTGGGGCCCCAAAGCTTTGGGACCCCCTATTATATAACTCTTTATAACTGTCGTGCTGCTTCAGCTACAGGATGAGCTAAACGCAAGCTACGCTTACCAGCGTCGTGCCTGTGACCGGGGAATGGCCCATCGAATTCGCAGATAATTCCATTGGCGCACATGATAGCCTGCTATTTGAGGGCGTGCACTCTCTTGTGACCAGAGATGTAAATCTTCTGATTCAGAGACGGTCGGCAGATGGGTCTTGCTGTGCCGTTCCAACTGGTGTTACCCTCCGTATTATGTGTACCGCAAGCCACAATAAAGTATCGTTTCAGCGCAAATGTTTTGCGTTTTAATAATTGCTCACTCTTAAGAAGTTCATTCGTTGTCCACAATGGCGCTGCATGGGAAAAAGGCGAGCGTGCCGCGTTGCGTAAACCCTATTCTATAAGCACGCTGCGTGAGGTGTCGTTGCGTTGGGTACCCCAAAGCGTTGGGTTCCCCAAAGCGTTGGGGCCCTCTATTCTAAAACTCTCTAATGTTATGACATTGCGTAAAAAATTTCTTTAAACGGACCAATGCTTCAACACACACTTGTAAATCGTATGCTCAGTTCTACAATGGACGCCGTGCGCACCTGTAACTGTCAGTATACGGATGGGAACAAAGTAATATATCATTTTTTTTTTTAATTTCTCACCATTTATTAGCTGGTGCGCCAACTATCTGAGCCCGCCATTGCTCGGTCACGTACCCTTAGCATTCATTGGACACGAGTGCCACGTCAGCGTTCGGCGAGATCTCGGAACCAATCGTACCCTTTGTGCCCAATGGATGGATGAACGAATATTGGCTGTACCCTTTATATCGGGTGGTAGCTAGCGCCACCTAGCCAAAGAAACGGCTACCACCAATGTTGCTCGATGAGGTTCTCAAAAAGGGTCCATTACGAAACAATCAATAGCCATTGGCTATTTCAGATGACAGCACATACTCCTTTATTGAGAGATTGAGTAAAGATTAGTGTTCTTCATTTGCCTCTTGCTCAGTATAGAAAATAAAATGTTTTTTTTGTTCGTGTTACGTCTGTTCGTTCTTTACGTAGTACACAGAGTGTGAAATATTATTTTTTGGGGGGAAACTCCAAAGTAACGTAACAGTTTCCGGTTCGCTTTGTAAGTATAGAGCCACAGAGAGTTTTGTGACACGCTGATATCATTCGGGTTAGCCGAGTCTTTTTGTTTTGTTTTTCTATCCAGAAATATCAGGCATTCCCGAATTCCCCATTCGATTAGCACCAATACAATAACGAACCTGAATTAAAAAATAGAGCGAAGAAAACAACGTTGCTCGTAGAATATTTAAACCCCCTGTCACACGCAGTGGCCTGACATATCAAAGTCTCAACAACTTTTATTTTTCATTCAATGTAGACAAAAACATTGATAATAACACAAAAACACATCGATCAAACTCTAGGGCCTCGGGCTTCTTTGAAGATCGTGCTTGAACGTTCTGACATAGATTGTCCTTTTCTTTTTTTTTTTTTTTGAGTTGAAGAGTCGAAAGCGATGAAGACAGCGATCCAGGAGAACAATTTAACGCTTTCTTCTGTCCTTTCATTTTCGATCTCGGCTTTGTCATTACACCGCGAAATGCGTGTGTTTTTAGTTCCCCCGACTGGCGTGAGAGATTATCGGCAATCTTGAGACGCCAGCGAAAGCTCCCCCCTTCCCCCTTTTGTAGTTTCGATGTTTGGGAAGCTATAAGTGGTACCTTGCACGGCTTTTGCTGTGGCTCTGAAACTGAATAGAGTCCCTCATGCCATCTGAGCCGCGGCAAGCACTCTAATGCGAACGCTTTGTTGTCTGAGCCAAAGCCGGAGAATGAATTTCTTCTCATTTATAGCGACTGCGAACTGCTGTATTTTTTATTGTAAATATTTTTTTTTTAATGGAATGCAAACGGTACAGCGGTTTCGCTATTCTGTTGTGATGCATACCTCTACTTGTTTATACCGAGCCTATCACATGAGATATACATTTATCCGCTTTACGGAACAATAAATAACGATTTAATAATACGTTTCGAAGCATATGCCTAAGACATTTACGGTCAATGCTGCATATCTTTGTTATGTGACGGTTCTGTTAGATATCACGTTTCTGACACACGAGGGTGGGGTGTGCGCCATATTTGGGGTCTGTTTCTTTTTCTATCTGAAGTGTATTAACGTTTTTATTATTAGAAGAATAATACAAAGTACACATTAAAACAAGTAATAAGTCCCTTTACGGAACGTAAGCTTTGTGCCTACTTGTGCCGCACTTACTGAAATTGTTAGGCTATAAATTGTCTAATTCACTTTTTTCTTTCGAATTGACATAACTTTAAATTTAAAAAAAAAATGCGATAGGGTCGAAACAATCATCACATGATACTGGTAAACCTTTATTATGTGGTTTAACTCGTAATTTAA
This sequence comes from Ixodes persulcatus, assembly GCA_013358835.2. Classification (NCBI taxonomy): domain Eukaryota; kingdom Metazoa; phylum Arthropoda; class Arachnida; order Ixodida; family Ixodidae; genus Ixodes; species Ixodes persulcatus. Next base: position 523,718 of record JABSTQ010000943.1, read on the forward strand.
CTCAATGGATCTTCCAGAAAATCACAGACAGTCTCGCGGCGGTGGTGTCAAGTTGTACTGCGCTGGATGGGGGACAGTGGGACCTCGACACCCTTAAAAAAACTACCAATGAGTTTCAGTTGAGTTTATAATGTATCCTACAAGAATACATTATAAACTCAACTGAAAGTCACTTGAAACGCATTGATAATTCTTGTAAGGCCGATCTAGGCTCGGACCAATCCAAACGCTTCGCATGTCCCGGAAGTTATGGGTTTCATTCTATCCTGTCTTCATGAGTTGCCAGTCAAGATCATGGATTGAGAACGCGTAGAAACCAGAACGAAGCAGCAAAAAACAGTCGACGGGCACTATTTGGATATACAGTTGAACCTCGATTTAACGAAACCCAATTTTACAAATTGCCCGATTTAATGAATAAATTCGGATTTCCTGCGCAGCCTATGCGTGAGGTCTCCCTTCCTCGATTTTATAAAGTTCCCGATTTAACGAAGTAATTAGCGGGTCCCGGTGACTTTGTTAAATCGAGGTTCAACTGCAGTCACGAATACACCTTGCGGTCTGAATTCGAGAAAACTCTATAAGCCACTCTTCTTGTATCGATTCCTCCTCTTTAGCGTACCGTACATTGGTTCTCCTAAGTTGTATGACGAAGACGTTAGGGGTGACACGTGTCTGCGAAATGGTCTGTAGCAGTTAGTATTTGTTGATTGTCGGAGCCGTGTAGATGCACGGCAACTTGCAGCATTAACCCGGTGATGCTGCAAGTTGATGATGCTGTAAGTTGGTGATGCTGCAAGCGCGTCTGAAAACAACCTCAAGTAAAGCGCATGAGAAGGTAGAACATTTGTACTAACTGTTTATTTTCCGCCTACTTCTTTGACGTTTTAGTCGGGATTAGATATATTCGCTGATATATGTCTTTAATCTTCTTTTTTTTAAGTTCCTGCATGTGGGCACGAGTTGTAGGCTTAATTTCAAAATATGTTACTTTTTTATTGTCTGAGATTCACAACAAAGCAACATTATTAGCTTTATGAACAATTTGAGAGTTGCACCTCTGTGAAAATAGGTTGTGACCAATGAAATATGTATGTAAACCTTCCTAAAATCAATGCCAATCCGTGCTGACGTCCTTAGGGTACGTGGAGAGCGCGAAACAGGCGTTGCTCTCTTCTCTAACTTGTAACCATACCGCGTGAAAACGCGGGAATCCAGCAACGATCGATCCCTAGGTAAACCAAAAGCCGTAGCCAAAACAGGATTCAACCAGACCTACAAAACCGCGAACATAGGCGCGCGCGCGCGAGCACACAGTTTTCGACAGTCCGTCCGTCACACCTGTCAAAGGAAAAGGTTGCTTCCTTTTTTTTTTTTTTTGTCGTCTAGCGAGAAGGAGACAGCACGGGGCTTTCCTGTGTTCCGTTTCTTTCGACTTTGTGTTCTTATGGTCTTTCGCCCCGGCCGAGCGCCGCTGCTCCAGCCACCACCAGGGTGGGACGATGACCTGCTGGAAGCCAACGCAGCGGCGGCAGGAGCAGCCAGAGGACGAGGAGGAAACTGGCCCACCTTCCCACTTTCCCTCTTACGTCCCAAAGTCACGTGATCTATTTCTGCCCTCCTCTCCCTTGTCTCTTTCTCCGTTGGCCGTCCTCCTCGCCACGCTGAATCAAGTTCAGGGTTAGAGAAGATCTCTACCAGCTACCGCTACCAGAAGCGTTCAGTGTCCGTCCGACCAGCTGGAAGAGAAGGTGCTGTGTCATCGTCGTACGCGCCGCCACACGAAACGTGTTCCTTTTCGGCGGTCTCGCACCTTCGGGTGCGGTGCGGCGTGTGTGGGATTCGACAACGTCGTCGTTGTTTTCGGTGGCGTGCGTTGAGTGTTTGCTGAACAGCGTGGTCCTTCTTGTTCTTGTGCAAGAAGACACTCGGGGTCTTGTGGACAGGTGGTGGTGATCATATATAAGTATATATTTTTTTTTCTTTTTCTTCTGAAGCGCGTCGTGTGCCAAAGGGATGTGCCGAAGGTGACGAAGATTCTCAAGGGCTCGTTTGGAGTTGGGGCGTCGGTCTAGTCAGGGGAACTTTTTGCCTAAGACAGGATGTCTGCTGATTCGATGGCCGGTACCGGATCACTCATCACCTTCTTGTGGACCTTGGGATTCGGAATCTTCCTGGCATCCAGCTCTGTCTCATCTGATCCCCGAAGTGAGTAGCGCTTGATGAAAATTGTCTTTCACGTTTTCCAAGCCTGACACGTGACTGCTTGGTTTAAGATGACCCCAGTTTTGTGCCCGCTTACGTTTCATTTACTTCGCATTACTTGCTGGAGTCAGATTCATTGTCGCATAAATCCTGCGCTACTAAAAATTAACGTTAATTTCTAGATGCTAGATAGATTTGTGCTTTGCAAAAGGGTGAGGCTATAGACTGGTACGCTTTTGTCTGATAACGTAGATAACTGGAAATAGAAAGACGACGGTTTTTGCAATACCATTTACTTCCGCTATTGAACCCCTTTTTACCATTACCTGCGACCTACCAGTGCCGCTTTAAATGGATCTTCATACGTGCTCGGCGATTTCGCCCTAGATTAACCGAACGCGCGTGTTAGGCTAGTTGAATCTCGTATTTCTGCATGCCGTGACCTAAAAATATGCAAGGCGTGCGGAAAGTAGATAAACCTATACCCGACATCCTGGTTAGGAAGGGTTCGCGGAAAAAGACTGGTTGCATATAAATTACGCTTAAAATCCTGCTTTTTGTATAGCTAATTGCGAGTTCTGGTGCGTTAGGGCTACGCATTTTACTTTTCTCTTCTTTCACCTCGAAGACAGACTGTCTTGAAGATGGCCGCTTTGTGTGAGTTTTATCTTAGCCAAACATCTCCATCAGCGAACTGACCGAGAATTCGGCCAACGCACCCTTTCGAGACAACTAAATAATAGCCCCTTAAGATGAATCGCGATGTAGGGCAGGCCTTATCGTCCTCGATGAATTTTTGAGAAAACCTGCCTGGAGGGCGCCTTTCTTTTTTTTACTTGAGGAGAATTTTGAAGGCCCTCGTTAGACGGGTTTCTTGATAATACAGGCTGGGAACTGGGGTGGGCCCCTTTTTGTTCCATCCCACAGATCAAGGGCAGATAATTCCTTTGTGCCACGCGCTTCTACCGTGTGTGACGCTAATTGCTGCTTACCTTTCTCTCTCTCTCCCGTTATGGTGCTTGCTGTAGTGCGGCGTCTCAGTTGAAGGGTTTGCGATTTTATCATGTGGAAGTGCGTGGGGGTGCAGTCGTATTATGCGATGTGTAGCTTTTGTTTAGTTTGCACCAGGAATGCTTCATTTCATCAACCTAGCCCTACATGCACATGACCAGCTCTCTGCGCGGAGAATCGGATGTCTACGATTATTATAAGTCCTACTAACACCGGAAGAAAGCAGATTTGCAAGTGGCTTTTGCAACATTTCGGTTTTCCGGTTGATCGCTATCGTTACGCTGTAGTGACAGTGATTTTTCTAGCAGGGATCTTTGATTTGCATTCTGTGCCTCATTTTTGAAAAGAGCAATTCATCCTGATGGCTTCCTGAAAGTTGATATTTTTAATTCTCTACAGATTGACTAAGTGTATAAGTTGCATCTTGAGTACCACCTTAGGTGAAAAATATGCACCCGTGTTTTGAACTTGCTCTCTCTCTCTTTGTGTACCCGGAGGTTTTTGCTTCGGTAAAAGCTCTGGTATCGGGTTAAATATAGAATGCGGCAACGAGACACCCGAGGTTCAGCTACGATTCAAAGGACACTTCCGCAGCACGTCCCTTTCGTTCGCTCTTTGTTGCAGTTTCGAATACTGCAAAGGTGCGCGTAAGGTTCCTTTGCTTGAATTGGGAGTAAAGTAACCCGCTCCTTGTATTACACTTCAGTACGATGCTTTTATGTAATCTAGATCTGCGTTACAAGTATATTCTGCTTCGCTTCTCGTTGTAATGTTTTGCTTGTTGTGTTATTCTTAATATGAAGCCCCTTTCCGATCTATGTAAGGGAGTGACTCCAGGCTGTTGTCTTTAATTTATTACCGGTTCGTTTTTTTTTTCTAAATCTGTTTGAATTAAACTAACATTCTGTATACGTAAGTACTTATCTCCATGACGCTAGTGATCTGACGCACGAGAACACAGCGCACCCGTATCAAACACTAGGACAACGTTCACAGTCACACCAAAAGAAAGAAAGGGACACTCACACAGCGCTGAAGTTTTCCAGCCTTCCATACTTCCCCCGGCTATTGATCTGTACCTTGGAACCCAATTACGGCACCGTACATACAGAAAAAAATAAAAGTCAGCTTGATGTTAATTCGGATGGGTTGATGGTACGAAGGGGAATCAATAAATTTTGCTTCCTAAGCTCTACCTTTCTTATTCAGTGATGGAATTGCAAGATGTTACATTCAAAATGAAAGTTTAGAATTTCCTGTTTCCGAGGAGTGCATAACTTTTCAATGTTGCTCCCATTTGCGGTGACGCATTTCCGCTTCCGGTGCATGCCATGGTATAGAATATAGATGATTGAGAGCAGCTGTAGACCAATGCCACTCTGGAGGAGCCGCACTTCCAAGATGTTCTGCCTAGTTCGCCTCAAGGTCGGTTCAGACACCTGTGTGTGACTGCGTTAAGACTGTTTGCGTCGAGCTGTTGCTATGGCGACCCTTACGGCGGGACGCGCTGTGCTGCACGACGCAGAGCAGCGCGACGCGGTCGACGCAATTGTGTTAACGAGCCTTCACAGCCCCGACATTGCGCCATCGGACTTTTGGCTGAATTTCGAAGGTAAAGTAAGATGTGAAGAGTACACGCTTTGCGTCGGACGACGAGGTGATGGATGCAGTGCGCCGTTGGTGTCGTCAACAGTCGCCCTCAATCGTCTGCGACGGCATCCGGAGAGTAGTGCACCGGAAGCGGAAGTGCATCGCCCCGGGGGGGGGGGGGGGGGGGGTATTGAAAATTCACGTGCTACTGAGAAAGAGGTGATTCCAAACTTTCATTTTGAATGTGACAGCTTTCAATTCCATTACTGAATGAAAAATTCACAACCTAGGAGGTCACAAGTTCGCCTGCTTCGTTTGCAGGGGTTCTGGTGACGTCAGAACACTTAGCTTTGATTGGTTCTGATTGAAGGATAGTGGTTAGACTTTGAGGAAGCTTGTTTTTACGTCTCCCCAATATCCTTCAATCAGAGCCCGGTGCCATTCTGACGTCACCGCAACTCCTGCTCGAGGGGCAGACGACTTGCTCTCCGCATTAACAATGCCATTTATGTCGTGTGAGAGTTCCCGCTGCCCATTTTGGCTTCATTTACACTCTTTACGTTTTGCTCCAAATTAGGTCGTTTGTATCGTGTGGTAGTTTCCGTTTTTTTTTTGTTTTTTTGTTTTGGCTTCGTTTACACCTTTCGTGCTCTACTCCAAATTCTGCCTCTCGTTAATCCGCCTTGCACGCCAATTTCGTGCATTACAGCTTGTGATGTCTTGTTAATATGGTTCGGGGACGCTTTTTGTAGATGCGTGCATTTTTGTCTCGTTATGAACAACGTTTGAGGGGGGGGGGGGGGGGGGGGAGCTGTTCATTTCAACGAGGCATCTCCCTTTGATTGCAGTCCTTTTTTTTTTTATTCCTCCGTCCTCGGAGATGTTAATTATGGTTGCCTGGATTTTAGCTCAAGCACAATTCTACCACATGCACAAACGCCCAACAATGTACGAAGTGTCCACGAAAAAAAAAAAAAAAAACAGGTTTTCCTTTTTTTTTTACCGCAAAAATAAGCTACGCATTGCCTAACTCTCATCCTCCGCCCAAAGGTAGTGCTAGAGATCCGAACCAGATCGAAAAGTTTCAGCACGAACCGATATTTCATTCAGGAGTTGTGTGATTTTCTGAAAATTTTCAATGGGAAAAAGGTGACCGACGGAGTTCTCGACTACTTGGAGCTCTATGGCGCCAGAAACCGAATACGGGCGAAAAAAGGCCCCATTTTCCATTAAAATTTTCAGAAATTCATTTATAACTTTTGAATAAAATATCGGTTCATACTGAAACTTTGGCATCTGGTTCGAACCTCGAGCGCTACCTTTGGGCGGAGAATAAGTGTTGGGCGATGCGTACTTTATTTTTGCGGTGAAAAAAAAAAAACATGTGCATTATTTTTGGGGACACTTTGTATATTAGGTTGCTCGTGCACTCAGAATTTATGAGATTCGCGTAGACAGCCATAGCCACCTATATGGCGCAGGCTTCCCCCTATATAGGCGGCTATGGGAATGCACAGCACAAAAAGAGACGCAAATAAGAGCAAGGGACGTCGCCGCTGTTTTTTGACCAGCTTACACGGTCGCGAAGAAGGTCATTATGTCAGTCGGTACTCTGTCTTGGTTCCCGACGGCGCCCATGAATTTTAGATTGCCACCGACGATTACGACGCACTTCCACTTTTTTCGAATACATCTTGTCTGCCTTTCTTTGACCCCGTGTTTCGCGAGATCGCGACCGAGGGAAAGTTCAAGGTTGTGCTGCGATTAATGAGGTTGAGATTATGCGCACGCGGAATGGACGTTCGACTCCGTGTCTTTCTCGAAAAAGGATGCGGTGGAGCATCTTTTTGGGTAATGCACCATGCGCTTACCGGCTTACGTCGAGTGTCCTTAAAAAATATCTGCACGATGAATCGTTTTTGCTCCGGTATATATTTGAGTGGCAGAGTGCGTACTCAGAGCCCGTTGGGAGAATGTCTGATTAAACGCTTCGCAATGCTTCACTTCTTTCCATCTGTCAGTCGGTCAGCTATACTCGCTTTCATCTTAAAATCCGTAATAAAAAAAAAGTTCGGTCTCTTGTCTTTACTTAAAAAAAAAGAAAAAAATTCCCTTTTTATCTCCATAACTGTATGGTTCTGTGTTTCTTTTCGTTTTTTTTTTGCCGAATTTAATAATTTTTTTTTTGTTGAGAATTCAGTGTTTTTTTGTCGTTAAATTCCCAGTTTTTCGAAATTAGGAAAAAAAACCTCCGCCGTACTCCCAATTCTTTAAAATTACAAATAAGAAGGCACGCTATCGATGAAACAACCATAAACCTCTATATTCATGTATACTGATGGTTAAGACAGGTATCCACTAGGTTTTCAGTGTCCAGTGTAGTCACATTTCTGGTAGAGCTTCCGTGTCGATTCAGAAACACGATGACCGCAGCGGACATTGACGCGATAAAGCACCGTTTTGTCCATCTTTAGAGATGCGAAAAGGAGAGGCGAGAGGCAGCTCCTCGAAACCGCTGACACGGCGCCATGACCAAACGCTTTTTGGCCACCGTGATTTCAATATTTTTTTATTCGAAGCATATTTAAATATGCCTCTTTACTGCTACTTGAATGCCGCCTTCACTGCATTTTTTTTTTGTAACTCGGCGGGCATGTGAGGGGCGAACAACCATCACACTCTGGTGAGTAACTAACTAAAATTCGTTAATTAGCCTTAATGGTTAGTTTTATGGGCCATGTCGACATTGTTACTTTAAAGACAGCCGCCCTGAAAGGCTAAACCAATTTGTAAGTTGGTCTAGCCTTCCAGGGCGGTTGTCTTCAAAATTACAATTGCAGCATGCCCATAATGCCAATATTTCAAAGGTTCATTAATGAATTTTAGTTACTTACTCACCAGACTGTGACGGTTGTTCGCCCCTCGAATGTCCGCCAAGCTCAAGAAACGTATAGTGAAGACGCGATTCACGTATCACCCTGTATATATAAATTCGAATTGACGAAATTTTACCGGGAGTCCTTCACGGTTTTATCCGAAAACACAGAGGCGCGTAAGCTAAGTCGCAAGGCTTATTCAGCACTACGAATAGGTAGTGTCTACGACACCGTGTATCTGACTTATGCACGGTCAGGGCGAACTGTTCTTATCGTCGTTTCCCACAAGACGTCACCGGCTCGTAATAGCTGTGGACTTGCAATCACTCTGGTGTCAGATGACCATTCATTGCTTACTCGTCGTTTTTCTCCTGGGAAACATTGAGTTAGAGTATAGGAGTCAAGTGAAAGACGCTCAACTCCCAAAGCTTTTCGAGGTCGTCCTCGAACAAATCAGATGGTGCGCATGCTTTCCCTTGTTTTATTTTTTGTTAGCATACAAAAAGGCAAACCAGTTCTACACACGGTGTTCTCTAAGGTTAGCAATAAAACATAAATTTTCTCAACGAAAAAAAAAATTCAGCAAAGAAGGGAGACGTTGTGTATACGTTCAATACAAAGGCCATTACCATTAAACACAATCAACAACTAAATTATTTTGATTCTTGTCACGCATGACAACAAAACATCTCTATTGATCAGTAAATGATTGAAAACGAGCGTGTGGGTGAAAATGTACGAATACATAAAACATCGAGGACGGGGACCTGTCCTGCTTCCGTCCACGTCATCGATGTTTTATTCTTTTCATGTACTTGTATTAATCAGCTTTCGCATTTTTTAAAAAATCTAGATTAGAAGTTTTTGCCATCATCAAGCAACTCCCGATGCCGAATTCGAGGCTAATTGGCGTACTTCCTCCAGAAATGGTATAAGTATTAGCGACGGACTCCCAGAAATCTGGCAACTGAACCATGCCGAAAATAATCCTTGGAGAAGGGGACCAAGAGGGACAGAGGACAAACACAAACCTCCAAACACAGCTAGTTGACTGGTGCGCATGCTAGGAATGTATTTCACGCATCAAGCCGCTTTGCTCGTCAAAGACTCTACTGAAAAGAGTAGAAAAGTCTGGGTCCAGTGCGCGTTTTTCGGCGGAACTTAGCACACATGCGACTGTACTGCGTACGGCCTAAAACAACACAGTTTTCTTTGTGTTGCATGTTACTCCTCAGATATACGAAAAACGACACCAAAATGGAATACATTCCTTGCTGCACTGGACATGGAAAGGTCCCGGGTTCGATACCCGGACCAGGCGGATTTTTTCGGTCGCGCACCGGTCAACTAGCCGTGTTTGGAGATTTCCGTTTGTCCTTTGTCCCACTTGTTCCTCTTCTCCGTGGATTATTTTCGTCATTCTTATCCAGCTCGCTTGCACCTTTGCATTCAATTGCATTATAATCATAAACTTAGCCATGCTCGGTCCCTTTCATCTTATTCCTTCAGTCCCCCCTCCCACGCGCTCGTCGCAACTCCTTGGGAGCACTGTGCAAGCGTAATCAGGTCGCCCCGGCTTGGAGAGAATCGCGTGTATACGTATACAGATATCTGCACAAAAGCTCACGGTGCCTCTCGAGACCTGGTACCGTGCCGCGCGCTTCTCGCGAGTCATCTCACATATTCCCACCATCGCCATTGCTTCATATCGGTCACCGCTAATGACAGGCATTTCGCTCACAAAACAGCTTTCTTGATTCACACAGAGATCCACGTTTTGGGTTACCGAGTGCCGGCAGCCGGCGCCAAGCTCGTCAAAAAATACCCGCGGACGGGTCTGACCTGGATTATTGTTGTGTGTTGTTGTGCCATGATCCTTCGCACGGCTTGTCCTAGACAGGTTTTGCCGCGTGGATTTGCTCGATCTTTGGGAGCTATGTATGTGTTTTTTTCTTCTTGTAGATTTATGTTTTTGGATATTGGAATGCGCCCATGTTTGACCGAAAGAGCTTTTTTTTCTTTTTTTTCTTTTTGTTGAGGGAGACTGTTTTTGGGTAACAGGTTCTTGTTGACGTTTTGAATTTGCAGATTTGGTCACGTCTTGCGTGATGGTGGTCGCTTTTCTTTGTTATTACTGGTTTCAGGAGTACATAAGAACTGACCATGACGGAAGCCGAGTTTTGGTGTCTCTTTTGTGTATCTGAGGGATAACATTCAACACAAAAAAAATGTGTTGTTTTAGGCCGTACGCAGTGCAGTCGTATGTGTGCTAGGTTCCGGTTAATAACGCGCGCTGGACCCAGACTTTTCTACTCATTTCAGTAGAGTCTTTGACGCGCAAAGCGGCCTTATGCGTGAAATACATTCCTAGCTTACATTTTCGTCCAAGGTTGCTTATATATATTTGATAGCCGGGTCGACAAACCTATAGCTACCATAGTTTGCTGTTGATGGCGGTTCAGGCACTGAGCTTACGAAGTAGGTTAGCCAAACTCATGACGAAAAATGTTGCAAGAAGATCGAAAACTAGCAAGGGCGACACCGCTTTTGACTTTATTACATTAGATACATACTAAACTTTAGTGGACTATCCCTAATGATAAATGTTTTACTTCACTTAACATGAACATATATATTTCTTTTTATTTGCGATATGATATTTGGGAGTTCGGTGACACGACCGCCACAGAAGGAACGTGCCGCAGCCTTAGCTGTGTCTTGACTCTTAAAGCACGACTTAAGAGATCTAGACGCTGTCTAACCCTTTAGAGACATGGAAACAAAACTTATCTGGGACATTGTGCGTGTCTAGCTTCATAACCTTAATTTGACGTAAACCGTGGCACGCGCATCAGTTTTTGGGAGAAAACTTTCGAAGTTTTAAAAAAAACCTCAATGCCGCCTACCGTACAAATAGAGTATCGTCCATGTCACAGTCATCAGCCCTTCCGCACCAAGATATAGATAACTCGCTTCAGACGGAAGGTTGCAAGAGGCGGAAAACATGTTTTTCTCTCTTTACTACCTTGATCTAAAAGATGCAAAGCAACAAACAAAAAATTACGCGCAAATAAACGGGCAAGATATGGCAGCAAAACGGAGAACAGACACATCAAACGGGTTGCTGGACCAACAAAAGTGACTCCCATGAAGCAGCACATTTCTCATCTTGCGGAGCTGTGCGGCACTTATCGAGAAGAAACAAAAGGCAGAACACGCTGTATACACAAACTCATGTTTACAAACAAACCGGAGCGCCCGGAGCGCCCCTAGCGGACGCCACCGGCGCCGCGCATGCGCGATGGGGGTGTGGGCAAGAAGCTCGCCGTCGCCCATAAACAAACCATTGAAATGCGATGTTGTCGGCGTCGGTGTGAGTCCCCCTGCTCTTTTTCGCGTTCGAATTGTTGGTTCTACGTCTTCCTGGCGATGTCCGACTATCTTGAGCGGTGTCAGCGAAATTACCGAGGCTCGTTACACCGCAAAACTTCGCGTGAATAATGTGACATGTGGCGATTCATTCCGCGTGGACGCCGCAGATTGTACGCTAAAGCCTGATTCGCATGATGAGATTTTGCTCGGAATTTTCAGTCGCGACGCCGCTCGGGCTGCAAAAGCGTGAACCGTAGCTGAGATGGTCGACGACGATACTGAAAATCGCAAGCAGAATCGGACCAACTGAATTAGGCATAACAAGTCGGTGTTGGTCACTGGTAACAATGACCAACATCTCCTTGTATCTACTGTTTACATCGAGCCTGTTTACCAACCTTCAAATTTAAGTCTTTTGAGGCCTGCACTCACTTCTTATCGCAAGTACCGGGCCAACATTTGGTCTACGGACCGGCGTCGTCTAAGAGAGCAGACGACAAGCAGAAACGTTTGAAAGAGCAGACGACAATTCGAACAATCAGGCGGCCGTTTGAACTTGAAGGCGCACTGAACGTAGTCCACAGGTGGTCCGCACAACTTGACAGTTTTCTGGCGTTCATGTTGGAACAAAACAAATAAATCTGATGACCACAAGTATCCGTGAATGCAACCCAAAGTGCTTCCCGCCCAAGCAATCGTTGTCCGACGGCGTCTGCTTTTTCCTTTTCACGGCACATATCCAGATTCTCGGACGAACCGAGCACATTTCTCATCTTCCGGAGCTGTGCGGCACTTTGCGAGAAGAAACAAAAGGCAGAACACGCTGTATAGGGGACACCCTTCCGACAGCGAGCAAACATCCGCTTCGAAGAATGCCCCGCGGGCCCTTCCCCCCCCCCCCCCCCCCCCCCCCCCCAAAAAAAAAAAAAAAAAAAATACCAGACGCCGTAACGTCTCCTGTCCAACCTGCCGTGAAGTCATGTATACTTTCAGAGCAGCAGAAGCCCATCCTCGCCAGCGAAAGGACCTTCCGCCGAAGCCTCACTTTGTCGCTCTCGGGTCTTCTTCCACGACGTGGATAGCTGCGCAGAAACGCCTTGGCCCTTGGCGTCTCGGAAAAGAAATGAGAATTCCGTTGTTCTGACCTTGAACTCGGCCTGGCGGAGTAAAGATCCCTGGGCGGATCGTAAATTTTGGCCCGCGACCCCGCCTCCTCGGCTTCACCTGCAGTCGTTGTTCGCCTGCTGGCTCTTTCGGGTGTGTGATGATTGTACCACAGCACGTCTGAGTTGGATTGCTGCGTCGGTGTTCCATCTGGTGTGTAATCTTGTATGGTGGTCTACAACGCGCCCACCTTCTTTCCTTTGCTGGGAGGGTGTCTCCAACTCTCCGAGCAAGTGAGAGAATTCTTTCACACCGGGAAAGTGTCTGGAACGATGTCAGTGGGAGGAGCCTAATGGACTGTCGGGATTGCTTGCTATAATAACACTGTTTCTTTTCTTTTGCTTTTAGTATTTCACCGTGATTTCTGAGAATTATAAATTGTGTGCCTGTGGGGTAAAAAAATGGGGGAGGGGGAGGGTGTTATCGGTCAGGCTGGGGATGCGTTACACATTTCTGGAAGGGGTGTGGGCAAGTTGTGTACTTTCTGTAGAAAATCTGAAGGAAAAAAGGGGGGGGGGGCGGTTCGCCATAATAGTCGATGTCATTCAATACCTTTGGTTCATCTCTTTTCAGTTGCCGGTGGCTGGCGTTTTGTCTTGTGTTATTGGGATTAAACCGGCATTGGAGCGAGGTGTTCATTCATGAAATCGGGCACGTTTTCGAACAGACAGCGGCTAGCGTCTAATGTTTTGTTTTGACCCCCTTTGTGTACAAGACGCCTTATTTGGAAAGTATTTATACCTTTCAGTCTCCCTTTCTTCTGTTTTCCCTTGGACCAATAATGTTTGTTTGAACGCGGTTCTATTTTGGGAAGAGGTAATTGCCGATAGGGGTGATAGTCGCTACCCGGAACATTTATCACGTCCCGCAACGAACTCTAACAAAACAAGAAAAGGAGGGACAGGCATATATTTCTAGGTCACACTACCACGCCCCCTTCTGAGAAACGGGTTTATATGCGCAGCAGACCTCGTAAATTTTCTCAGTAGACGCATTTGTAGTTCCTGTAGGCCTACCGGGCGTCTTCTAGGAAATCTAATACATGGGATATAATTACAGGGTGCGCTCGAAATTCGGGCGATGAAAGGAATTAAGTCGTTCCAGGGGTCTTCTTCTCTTAGAAAAAGTAAATAGTGTCTATCCCTAGCTTCACTGCGTTTCACCTGACCATGAACCATGGCGGACGCTACAAGACGCCGGAGGCAATACAATGACGTGCTAGTGTCACGTGATCTTTGAGAAAAGCGACGCGCGGAGCGCGATGTTACGTGGTACGTTCATAGCCGTGGATTGGCTGTGATGATTTCTTTTGTCCACTACGGTCCAGCGCAAGGTGAAACGCAGTATAGTTGCTGGTGTCCTCGCCATTTACTTGTGGAGTTTTAGTAGAGAGGTACAACGCGAAAGCTTCGAAAAAAAAACAAAAAACGAGTAGGTTGTTAACTACAAGGAACGAAACGAGAAGTTTGTGTACTGTACGCGGTAAAATAAAATGTTTCGTTTTCTTTTGCCTTCGGTCGACCCCGGTAATTTTTAAGATTGCGCGGTCGTCCCTAGGACGTGACTCGGCGGATAATCAGAGTGCGGATGCCAGACACGATGTAATGTCGGTATCTCCATTTGTTAACCTTCCTCCTTGTTACTTAATTACTCTTATCTCCCGGTTATCCACCGCACGGCGGTTGGGTTCGTCTTACGGCGGCGCGCACTTTGTCTTTCGAGCAGCATCCTCGCAACAGTCGGTCCGGGTTCTCTTTTCCTTTCCGGTTACGCCTCCGAGGTCTTTAGTGAGCCGACCTCCAACAGCGGCGGGTTGCGCTTTTCTTTTCAGTGATACATGGAGGCAGCGGTGGTCCCTTCGCCGTACACTCACGTCTCGTAATGGTGGGTAGTGGGAGTACTGACCGTTGGCGATTTGTTTGGAAAGGTTGTTCCCTTGCGATTGAGCTCAGCTGCGTTTGAGATTTTGTGTCGACTTGTCCGTTATCCTATTTCTCCTTTTCTCAGAGTTTATATTATAATAAACCTTAAGCTTGAAGTTTAGGATTTTACCACGTTTCGACTTGAACCATGACGGTACGGGTCGGTGTGTAAATCAACCCTTTGAGTGTTCTTTAAATTCGATAGCGTTTATTTCGGTGTAACTTCTCCGGGAAAATTCTCATCTCATCTTTGGTTCGATTCCCCTTGGGAATCAAACCAAGGACCCTATAGCGGCCCTCACGGTCAGCACAGGCCGATCTATAAAAGAAGATGAAACAAAGGCGAGGCTCGCACTGCGCGGGCACATAGACGCAGTTCGAATCCTACCGCCGTCTGTACTGGTTGTCTCAATCCAGCTCCTACAACCCCCATATTTCGAACCCGACGCTCAGACTCTGTGCAGGAGATTGTAGCACGAAACGCAGTGCTAAAGATAGGAACAGCCCTGGGGCAGCACAGACTTGAAACATATAACAACACTGATGCTGCCCTGTATCAGCGCTGAATCACTAATATAGCGCGAAGGCAGCACTGCATCAGCAAGAACTAGCGCTGAGGTTGTGCGTATGAACAGGCCTTAAGAATGCCGGGAGATTTTCTACTTCGTTTCGTTGAGGGAGACGACAGGACACGATTTTAACTTTGTCCCACAAAACCTTTATGCGTGACTGTGATTGGACGAGCCAGTCATTGCTTATTTGACATACCTTGCGACGGATCGCGACGATGCTACCTGACAAGATCGACAGGATTCACACCCTTACAAAAATTACCCACGAGTTTCAGTTGAGATTCTAGTGTATTCTTATTAGGGCTGGACAATTGATCGATTAACCTACCAATTAGTCGATTATGATTTAATCACGATTAAAATTTTTAGCCGGTTCACCGGTGAAATTTTCTCGAACCAAAAGAAGGTAAACATTAAATGCTTTCACCACACAGACGTGGACGCGTACACCTATATATAGAGCCAACTTTAGGTCAAATTTTACAATAAAGTAAAGGGCGAGCAGCAAACGGACGAAGAGAGGCCACCGGAGGGACGAAGCGTGGCGACCGTAGTCTTTAGCGGTCGCTAGGCCTACTGGGCACACTCAAGAGTTCGGAGGTGACAAGACAGTTATATTCTCACGTCATCACACAGAAACTACGACGAACAAAGGCTGATACTGGCACGACTTTACGACGTGTACCCGGTCAGGGAAAGAGCAGGAAAATCAAAGCAAAAAGCCGGCATCTCTCGACGTCGCTTCGCCCACAACGCGCGCTGTCCCCTCTCTCTCTCTCTCTCTCTCTCCCTGTATATATATATATATATATATATAAAATTACGTAAGTAAATTTGTTACGGCAGTGGCATCAAGAAAACGAGTGGAAGCGATTGGTTGGCTGAGGGATATGAAACTTAATAGGTACAGTGCGCCTCAAACTTATCGCCGCCACGGCATTTGCCGTTTTGACAGTCCCTGTGGCGGCCGATTGAGCTACCTGAAGAATGTTTGGGTTCCCAATTTCTGTCCCATCCTGATAGGGCATCCCGAACGTTTTTGTGACAAATTTAACAGTAAGTAGCCGACACGAGCTTAATGTTTCGGGAACCCAGTGGCGGCGTTAAGTTTGGGGGGGACTGTACATTTGCCACCGCCTTCTTAGCCCCTCACCGTCTATACATGTTGTCAAACTGAGCATTTAAGAAGGCGTTGTTGTTTTTCACAACTCGCTGACAATACCTGCCTCATGCGTCAACCCGGCATAAGCGCGGATTGTATCTGTTCGTCCATCACCTCACGCGCCGGGGTTTCGACCGACACGTGGAGCAAAAGGTTTAGATGCAGACGCAAACGTTTTGTTCAATTTCCACTCACTCCAGTTTCGATTTGGACTTGTACTTTGCTAGCCTGTGTGCATGCAATCGTTGGTATAGTAGCACTCCACCAAACAAATGAACCTTCTTCAGCGAGACAATTAACTTAATTCCCCTACCGAAATATGTTTATATTGTATTTGTACTTCATGTACGCACTTCGTCTTGTGGTTATAAACGCAATCTTCCAAAATGTTATTCCACGTAACACTGATTTATTCCTCCGTCTCAAGGCTCACTAAAATGCATTCTCTGATACCCTTCAAAGTCGTCGTCTTAGCTCCTGGGAACGCGAGGGTAGTAGGTTTTCTATATAGAGGTAACTGAGAAGCGCAGGATGATTTCTCTTGAATGGTACGCCGCCGCAGTTACGCGTCGGCGGTTATCCCTCTGCTGAACTACAGTTAACCAAAGTTCGGGAGAACAGTGTTTTTGAGCAACGAAAGAAAAAAAAAAACAAAACGAGTTGTAGGGTCAAATGGCGTGGTTTGGAAAGACGTCCGGCCAGCCTTTTACGACCCACCCACGCACACACATAAACACACGAACGAATGGTATGCCTGGTATGCCATACCATGGTCTACCTCCACATTTTTTCAACTGCTGAGCATGAAGTGTCGTCTGTGTTACAATCACAGCGCACACGAAATGAAATTGCTGACCTTGAAAGTCGGAATGTATCAGAATAGCTTGACATTGTTGGTATCTCACAATATATAGGCCTCTCAAACCCACCATTGAAGCAGTGTACTTCGTTGTTAGCCACGACGCACCAATTGAAGATCGGCTAAAGTTTGAGCTGTCATTGCTCGAAGTGAGTACAATACAAAGAGGCAATAGGAAACCAATCGCTACAAGTAGTTACGTGTGCTAAGAATTCAAGCTCACCGCATGAACGCACATCAACACACTGTTTACCTCAAACTACTGTAGTTTAACTACTTTTCCGAGTAACTTGGTAACTTTCAACTACAACTTTATTTGTGTAATTAGTAGTTTAATTTAACTACGTTTTTCAGGTAACTTCTACTGAAATTACTAACTACTTTCGAAATCTAGTACTAATTTTGCTCACCAGAAAAGTTTGAGCGCAGAAATAATAAGACGCCGGCAGATAAAGTAGCATTCCCGGACAAGGCACCCCCCCCCCCCCCCCCCCCGCCCCCACACTCCGTTCTCGGCAACGTAGAGACTGCATCACAGGCGTCCTTGGGCCAAGGTGGCGACGAGCAGCCAAACCATAACACCGGCGCGCACGACGCAGGAAGAGATGCTTAACAAGCCTTGGTCGGGTATTGACCTAATCCGGTAATGCACGCAGGCGCCGCGCCTCCGGCTGCAACCGTGAAAGACGGGGACACTTCGAGGGTTGTTGTTGTTTTCATGTTGTCTGCCTTTAGTGAGTTCTGCCTCAAGCGGTTTGGGGGTTCCACGGGAGCCGCCACTGGAATGACCTCGCAGCTGGGCGCCTGTTCCCATGGTCGCCTCGTCGTCAGCGCATACTCCCTTGCAAAGCCGGAGTCCCCCGCGCACAAACTCAGACATGGATAATCCGTTCATGGGAGCACGTTTTCGCTTCCAGCAGCAACTGTAAGAGCGAGGAGGATGCCTGTTCACGTAATCCCTCGCGTCCTTCCGACTTTCCACGCCGGGCCGTGGAAACCTACTCTTTGTTGAAAACGATTTACTTGTCAGGCGCGTCAGGATACCGTAGTCGCCGGCGAGGATTGCGAGTCACCCTTGGGAGATCCGTTTGTTGGACCCGGCGTCAGCGGCGAAGTATACTTCGTTTCATCTTCTGTTAAACCAAAACAATTTTTTCTTTCAGTAGCGTAGCACTAGCTTTGCAACGAGACGCTCAGTCGCCCGTAAAATCTCATCGTCGTGGCGCGAGACTTGAACCCTTGACGGTCAGGTGCACTCACTCAGCGTACTCTCCGAACGTCGTGGGAATAAAGAGGGACCAGTCATAACAATCTCAACTTGCCAAAGAAAAGAGAAAAAGAAGGAGAGTTTGTTATAAAAGACTCTCTAGCCGACGCAAACCTCACATGTTCCGTCATGGACACCTAAGATGCCGACACTCGCTTACCCGACCCTGCACTGCCTGTTACTCAAATTGAACGCTGCCGTTCCATCCAGCGCGTCGGTGGAACCTCTTTTTAGCTTGGCTGGGGACGTCTTTATGAGGAAAAGGGGAAAACTCTCCTATCAAAAACTTTGAAAGTCAATTGCTTCTGCGAGCGAATAAACTATATTGGTGAAAACGCAAGCCATAAAATGACTGCCTTTATTTTAGGCTCGCAGGGTTTTTCACTGATTAAAACTGCCGTTCATTTTGCTTCCAGAAAAATATAAAAAGTAACTTCGAAAGTAACTTCAAAGTAACTCGCTACTTTTTTACAGTAATTAGTAGTTTACTCAATTACTATTACAGATGTGTAATTTCTACGCTACTCCAATTACTTTTGGCGTCGATACTCAGTAACTTAACTTAACTACCTTTTTTGTTAATTTGTACATGTCTGCTGTTTACAAACAAGATGGCGTCTGCGCATGAGCGGTGCCTACACCAGCGCCACCGCAGTGTTGTGGCGTCAGAGCGGCGCGTTGGGGTGTTATTATCCACGTACACTACGTGGTAGTTGCTTAACCTAACGCCTTTCGTCCTCCTTTCTGCTTTCCCAGTTTTTTTTTTTTTTTTTTTTTTTTGGGGGGGGGGGCGGGGGGGGGGGGGTGTGGAACGAATACAAAAGACCGCTAAAGGCGCCTTTTCGCGGTTTTTCGTGTCATCACGCAGGATGTAGGTCTTACATCTCTTCGCACATCGGATAATAAAAACGTTTCGGGCGTCTTCAAGAATGCGCGCCGCATCTCCCGAACGATCTCGTTTTTGGGCGGGAATTCCCGCGAACCAGGATGCATGCGAGGTTGCTATTATTTTTTTTTTTTTTTAGTTCTTCGTGATGTATGTCAAAACATTTTTTTACTAACCTTGGTTTTAGCAAATAAAAGAGCAAAAAAAAAAAAAACGGAATGAAAATACAGAGGCGTTCACTGCAAAGAGGCAAAAATCGTGAGCAGCCCCTTGGCGTGTATGAGAGCCTCGTACCGATACCCATCTTAGGAGATCCTCGAAATGACGAAGGGTCCTTTTTTTTATTATTACCTTTAGGTGCTTCCGCCGGTCACAACTCGTCTGGGCGATCCGGTTCACTAGGTCCGCAGGAACTGGCCATAGATTTTACGACGCGACTGTCTCACTTCCGGTGTAATAACAAAAAAAAAAAGAGTCGAAGGTTGGTGTGGGTTTGTTTTAGAAGAACTAACAACTGGATGCCGAGGACTTATCTCCGCAGAACAAAAGTTCCTCTTGTTTAGCAAACAAACATAACAAATATGCGGGCACGCATTTGTTGTGTTTTTATTTGTCTCAGGTGCTATGACATGTGATTTTGGCGAGACTATGACCCGTTGATTTCCTAGGGACAAGTAAAGCTTTGTTTGTTTGGCAAGGCAGTTGCAGCGTGAAAACCCAAAAGGAGAACTGTGGGCTCTTTTCGTCGACTAGTTGCCTTCTTTCCGTGAACCAACAATTCCACTTCGCTTCAGGTATTTTTTTTTTTTTTCTTCAGACGTTTCTCGCGTGCCCTAGGTTTTTACGATCGCGCGAGCAAAGTGATGCCACGTTTATGGCGTTTTACTCACTGTGTGATCTGAGAGTCTCCGGTGCGTAATACATTGCACACCGGCAATCTCGGGGCTTTTCGCTAGATGTCCAGTCGTACGCAAGCACGTGCACTTGACTTCCGGTACCTGTGACGTCATGTTCGTCCCCGCTCGTAATTCGGTTTCGGTGTGACTTTGTTTTGTTCAGCAAATACGGGTCTCTTTAGTGAAACATTAATTTATCCTTTCCGAGATATAGTGCCATATAGTGGCTCATATATCAATCTAATTAATGTCGCACTAATGGAAAGAAACATTTTTAATATTTCGTGGGGCACCATCACTTTCTTGAGTCAATTCAAACGGGAATGCGCTCTGCAGTTATTTCACGATTTGTTTTAGTCAAAACGTCCGATGATGGCGAAAAAACCACCGGTGTGTACCAAAAGCTGACGAGAGTGAAGCCCTTGGTAATATTCACCATATCAGAGAGCTGTGGGCGGAATGTATGCCAACCGAAGTTGATTGTATACGCGAGTTTGGTATGATCGCCGCAGCGCTTGAATCCAATTCGCGCATTGCAACGGGCACACATCTGGCCAATTTTCCTGAGCTGGTTTTGATCCTACTTTCGCGGCTTCGCCTTTAGAGCGCCAGGCGCTGTGGATATCGGATTCGTTCGAGAAGTCTAGCGAGGGAACCTGGCGCCACAGCTTCCTGTTTCAGCCGCTGTGTGCCGTCGATTTGGCTGGAGTTGGCATAAAGTCCGACACGAGTTAGGAATGTGGCAGTAGCTCTCTCACATCCTCATTACCGCCAGCCAGTGTTCCCCCGCTATGCGCGAACAGTCACGCTGAAGCCCGTAGAAAAGAAAGGAGCACGTCGCGCTGAAGCCCGTAGAAAAGAAAGGACCTTATAGAAAGGCCTGCAAGAAGGCCCCCCCTCCCCCTTCCCTCTCGCGTGCCCCGGGCATCACCAACATCTTTCTTTCCACAAGCCCACACGTCACATAAGTTGTCGTGTCTACTGCCTTTCCTGGTTGTACGCGCAGCAATTAGATGCCGTCGCTGGTTCGTGGTGGCCTTTATTGGGGAAATTCTTAACTACTATCCGACTATAAAAAAAATGAAAGACGTTTACATTTCTCTGTAATGCTGAATTATAGCGCAGCTCTTGAGGAGGAGGAGGAGGAGGAGGGGAGGGTATGCCCGTGTGACGTCACGCGGTTACGGCGACGCCGCTCAACCCGGAAGCAGGCGCTTAAGAGCTGCGCTCTAATATACACATTTTCTACGTGGGCGCCGCCATCTTCAATTCTGGAACTTCCGGTATGCGTGAAAACATCGCTTTCTTCTCGCGTCGACAGAAGAACGTGTTAACATATTAATTGCAACCGTCAGTCGTTCTTGTTTTGACCCTTCTATACTTTTTACTTGTTCGGGTTTGTAATCTCTTGCTTTTTTGTCGGAACGCATACCGGATAGGGGGACAACGTGGCTGGGTGCGAGGCTAAACGAAAAAGGTGTATAGAATGCCCAAACTCAGTAGATGTCTTCAAACTTCTTCCTTTATCGGTCGTAGAAGACCAGTGTTATACCCGGCGTCAATTATTTCGCGTCACCCGATGAAAGGCAGTGTAGTTTTAATAGTGCTGCGGCCCCATACTGCTGTGAGAGCACGTGACTTCGTCTTGCATATCATTCGAATCTGCTCAAACAATACCACCTATACATCGTTTTCACATCAAGAAATAAAAAAGAGGAAGACTTGAGTATTGTTCATACGCCGCGTGAAGTCGTTTTTACAAGATTTGGTTGTTGGAGGAAGAAGTGATGCCTTTTTTTAGCGTCTGAAACGTGTACGTCTTGATAATATAACATATATCTAATCTAAAAATCACCAATATATATCTTCATTATCTACATAGAGGGGAAATTTAGTAAGGGTCCGCGAAGAGCCGGACTTTTTTTTACTGCGGTTCTTGCGTCAGCATCGTCGACAGCGCGTTTTTCAACGTCTCATAACAAGCGCGACATTAGATCATGGTGACGCCAAAATAATGACCATGGCCTCCTTGATACTCACGAAGCCTGGCAGTTCGACGACGGAGCCATAGAGTGCCCGGTCACAGATTTGGAGCGCGAGGATCTGGTAGCACAGAGCATCAAAGAGCCATTTCTCGGAAAACCTGGACGTCAGCACACAGCTTTTGCAGCGGCGACGACCCGAAACACACTTGTTCATTCGGGAGAAGTGTGTTTCGGAGTCTCGCCGCAGCGGGGCGCCAATCACGTGACTCTCCTCTCATCCGTTGTCTGCCTCTCCACCTTTTCCATTTCGGCGGCCGCTTCTCGTGGCGATCTGCCAGGCATTGTCAGTCTATAGGAGGCTATGCAATGACACAATATGGAGGTCTTGTGTTGGAGGCATTTCCCAAGAGGGGAGGAGTGCGCGTGGTTAGCTTCGTCGGCGCTCAAGCACGCGCTTTTCTACCTTAGACTGTATTGGGGAGGAGATTGAACAGTCAGGTCTCTAGCGGTGCGCTTCAGCTGTGGGAACAACAAGCCGTATTTTCCTGTTTGTTTTTGATCCGAGTAATCGAAGATGACGATTTTAAGTCCGTTCCTGGTGCGACTAAAGCATTGGTCAGAGAGAAGCGCTCGTGCTCAGAACAAGCTAGGCGAGGTTAAGTTTCTTTGTTATTCTGTATTACTAAACACCGAGCTGTGGGGACAACAAGCTCGATGAAGCGCCCTCTATAGTTCGATCTCCAGCCCGATAGCCACAGAAAAGTTATTCCCGGGTATAGCTTTGGTAGAAGTGCAGCACTGCAGAAGCTATACGCTAGCCTTGACAGAGTAGCACAAAATAATTGACGCCAAGTATAGCATTGCATGGATGCTGTGCACTATGATGATAGCAATCGAAATGAAGAAGCTAAAGTTCAAGGAAGGGAGGGAGGGAGGTCAAATTACTTTTAGACATTGCCACTTTCTTTCATCCGAACTGACCTCAGGGAAGTATAGTCCGAGTGAGAGTCAGTCATTGACCTCTCGTCCACACGCCCTATACGCGTGAATAGAGGTCCCGCTCAGGCGCCGGAGAGAAACCACCGCGACATCTCTCTACCGGGTTCAGTCAGTGCGCGTCACGACTCACGCCCCATCACGCGCACGGACAGAGGCAACGGTATCCGACCCTACGCCGTGGTCTGCCGTCACGGAAGCCATCAGACTCTTTGCTTCGCACGATCCGTCTCGTCCGCGCCGCCACGAATGGAGAAATCTACCCGCCAGAAGACGACATAAGAGTAAAACGACACTTTCCGCTTTTTTTTTTCCTTTCTTTTTTCTTTTCTGGTTCCCGTGAAGATGCTGTCGTGTGGTTTCTCAGGAGAGAGTATAAACACCGAAGTGGACGGTGTTCTGTGGCTATCTGCTGACATCGGAATTGTGGCCTCTAGAGGTTGTCCTCTAATGCATGCAAACATATGTGATTCAAACAATGGAATGCGATTGAAATATTAAAGTTTTATTTCTTCGGCAGTCTTTCGCCAGTGTTCATGGTACACGCGATTCAGTGGTGTCGATGCCTTCTTCATGACCGGAAGGACCGAAGTGTCCTTAGTATGATGGCAATCGTCTGTTGAGATGGAAAGTGTTCTCGTTCTTGGTGGGAAACTGCCGGTTATCGTAGAAACAATAAAGCATGTTATGTAATTGTTCGACGTGTTTTCGCATAAACAAGCGGCTACAAAGCTATCTCCATTCGGGTGAAGCAAATCGGACGTTTCAGTATTCAAATTATGTTCCTTCTGCTTTGGTTTCTCGGCGTGTGGCCTCATTTCGCTCTTATCTTCTGCGTGAATGTCCCCACGTCGAGTGAAAACACATTCTGTTATTATCTTGTCTTATTATCTTCGAGTTGCTCAGACCGAGATAGCGGCGAGTCATGGGACTTGACCGTCAGAAACGAAAGCAATCATTCTTTGGTGCGAGGTATCAAGGATCTCTTATCTCTTACATGTAGTCTCTTACTTGCAGAACATTCGTTCTGCAGCCAGTCGCATTGACTATCTTTCTAACACCAAAACAAGGAGAGTGTACTTTGGTAACCAAATTAAATTTCTTACCTATCCAACCACGTTGGTGCTACAGGAGGTCATTAGGACGGAATCCGTGAGAGGTTTTCCCACGCTGAGCGGATGTTTTAACTAGTGTTTATAATAGTAACAAGGAATGCCGGATATGTAAATTAACTTTTATCTGCATCCGCTCCTTTATGTAAGGGCCAATTTTATCGTGTTTTTGTTCTTTTTACAGTCATAATGAAAGTAAATTTCACGTTATAGCCAATAACAACCGTGACTCTACGGTCAGTTGCGTTTCTTTCTCGTTAAAGCATATTTTCTGACTGCGAACTAAGGGTTTACATTTATCTTGATCAAATACGCAACCAGGTGTTTCCTGAGATGTCTTCTCAGCCCTTCACTAGAATTGCATATGTCTTTGTTTTGTTTTACTGATTTCAAACCTACGACTTCTGCGCGTCCATGAATAAATTTAGAAGCACTTTCTTATTTCACTGAGCACAAGAGCAAGAGTACTCATAAGATTTGTCATTTTAGCTCTCCCCTCGGTGATTCTCTCTTTCTGCCACCCATGTACATTTCCTCCCGCAGCGACCAGCAGTACAAGGTTGGTGTGCCAAGCAGCCGCACTAATTTACATTTCCACTCCTTCATTCCCAAAACTTGCGCCGACTGGAACCATCTCCCCGCCTCCATCGCCTAGACCACCGACACCGTCCGCTTCAAATCTGCCATTTGCAACCATTTTTTATTAACCCTGCTGTTGTGTTCATGTTGACGTTTATTTTGTTATTTTTTGCTTCAACCACTCCTCTCTGTAATGCATCGGCCTTGAGAGTAAATAAATAAATAAGTTGAATGTTGATATTTCGGGCCATAGTATCTATTAACGACGAAGATTGTTTACGCAAGAGTATGAATGGCTGTGCACGTATGGCAGCAACAACTTTGACAGAAGCGGCTGGTCTTTCTATCAATTATCTTTGGGCCCGAAATGGCGCCGCTATGATAACCAGTCCTCACGATTATCGCAGAACAAGTAGCGAACCCATCTTGCGGTCTTTGTGGGAATCTGTGTGTATAATTCTACAAATTTCAGCAGAGTCAGCGATAATGGGCAACGACAACACCTTCAAGCAGCTGAACGCAGTGAATCAATTATGATTATATATACCTTTTTTTGTTTCCTGTCGTTCTGAGTCACGTGGGTTCCGTACTGGTATGGGGAACAAAAAAAAACAATAAATCATTTCAACCTGGAATTTACAAGAACATATAGGTGAGGCAAGACACGAATGTGTTACAACGACACATTTTTCGTGAACACCTTCCAGCGGCATGGACAGATCAAAACGATGTTTTACCGCATACCAGAAGTGACGACATTCAAGATGGCTGCGCCCTTGTGGAAAAGGTGTATACATTAGCCAGGAAATATCAGAGTCGAAATGTCAGGTGTAAAGCAAACAACATTTCAGGGTTATGATTTGTACTTTTCTAGCTTAACGAACTTAGACACTATAGCCCTACTCGCACTTTTTGCCTATCTCCCGTTCTCAGAAAGAATTTGTTTTGTGTATAAAGCTGTCTAAAGGATTAATTATTCGCTTTTATTACGCAGGAAAAAAAAAACAACATTAATGTGCGCGTGCTTCAAGAGCGATCAACAATTGATCGAATGCGCTGATGTTACGACAGATCTCTGTAATCTGATAGTGTTTTCTTGCGGGCCCGAAAAATACCTGTACAACGTTTCTGAAAAAAAACTTATAAATAAATAAATAATAATAATAATAATAATAATAGTAATAATAATAAAAATATTGACGTATGTATGTCAGCTATCGGGAAACGTCATAAAATCTCTCTCTCTCTCGCTATAAATCTCTTCCTATCCCACCTGTCCTACCGACACCTCCTAAGATAACAAAGCCGTTGTACCGAACGCCAGCACGGATCTCTGATTGGACACGAATGCCACGTCAGTGTTCGCCTGGGACTCGGGTTCTCGCTGATTGGACACGATTCCCAGCCGAACGCTGACGCAGCATTCGTGTCCAATCAGCGGCCCGCGCTGACCTTCGGTAGGTGGCGTAGAAAATTCGACGCTGCGGCTTCGTCATCCAGCAGGCGTTGGTCGCTTAGTCGTACACGCATCCGTTTAGCAAACTGACTTCTTTACTATCGTTTAATGATTGACGGAAGGGAGGGAGAGTTCGATAACCAAATCACGATTGGTGCAAATGCACGCTGGTGGTCGTCTGCTTGAAGAAGTCTCGCGTATACGCGAATCACTGGCATCATCGGTGGATTGTACGTCCTTCTGTTGCTATAATCCATGAAATGCAGTATTTAGGGTGCGATCGATTAAAGTCATTTGGGAGACATTAAACCGTCGTTTCGGGAAGTGAAGAACCTTTATTGTTATCAAATTCCCTGACACATTAAACGGCCGGGGAAGCTGACTTGTTGTGTAGGTCATCTGAGTCAGCTCACGTGTCAAATTTCCCGCTAAATTTAGCGAAGAAACTTAATTGGTACATAGTTCACGTGACATCAAGTCTCCCGCTAAATTTAGATGGAAAACTGAATTGGTTTATAGGTCACATTATATTAATTTTCCCGCTAAAATTAGTGGGGAAACTAGATTGGTGTATAGGTCCGTTACATCAATTTCCCCTCTGACTTTGTCGGAGAATCTTTCATTTCATTTTATTTATTTACCCTCAGGGCATAAAGCATTACAGAGGGGGAGTGGGGGTACAATGAGTGGCTAGTAAAAAAAAAAAAAGAAACTCACGTGGGAAAATTGATAAAAATCATGATTAACAAAATTAAGTAAAGATACTAATCAACGCCTTTTTGAAAAGAACTCTGTCTACAATTGAAACAATGGAGGTCGGAAGGTGGTTCCATTCATGGCATGGTACAAAAGAATGGTAAAAAACAGTGCAATTTGAATGAGGGATGCCAACTTTATGTTGATGATTGACTCGTGATGAAACATAGAAAGGAAGTTCAAAAAGCCTTCCTCGCAGTGTAACATTAGTGTAATAAATTTTGTGAAATAGGCTTAACCGAGTGATTTTTCTGCGTACTGAGAGATGTGGAAGTGAAAGGTTAGCCTTCATTAACGATATACTTGCGGTTCGGTGATAGGTAGAGCAAATGAAACGTACTGATCTGTTTTGTATGGCTTCAAGTGACGCAATTAGTGAAGATTGGCCAGGGTCCCAAATAGATGATCCATACTCTAGTTGGTGCACAGATCCCGTGACTTCAATTGACGTCACGTGACCTAAACACCTATTCAGTTTCACCGCTAAATTTAGCGGGAAATGCACGACGGACGGCCACTACTTTGGGATTCGGGGGAGGGGGAGGGGGAGTTTCGTAAAAATAATTTGCTGCTTTAATAAGAGATGTTCGATATGCGTATTATATTTTGTCTGCATTCGTTTAAATTTTACCTCTTGTTTATAAATCCCTTTCGAAAGTCACCTGCCAACTACTGTAAACGACTAAATTTTCGCGAGGACCTAATTTTCGAGGATTTCGCGAATCGCCTAAAAACGCGAAAAATACATCCCGCGAAGAATTCGGGCAATATGTGAACGCTACGGAAGCTACACTCGATTCGCGAAAATTAGAACCCGCGAATAATTTCAAATTTTCAGCTTTGGCCCGATTCGCGAAAATTTGAGCCCGCGAAAATGATGTCGTTTACAGTATTAGAAGTTCGCAACCGCTGCACAATGGCGGAAAAACACATCGCGGAACGTGCAAGTCATTCCATAAGATAGCGAACGTAGGAGCGCGGCCAACGCTAGGAGCCGACGATCCAATCATGCAGCGTCTGAAGTGCAACCTCACTGCGCCTATCACTTTTTTTTTCTGTGGGTGTTTCTGTCTTCTAACCAAACCAGACTCATCAAGTGTGCCGCGACGTTGCGGTTTTAGTGCGCCATTGCGCAGAGACTCCACAGCTGCCAACAGAGGGCAGCACTTCGGAAGGGGCCTGTAGTCACTGTGTAACTTAATTTCGGATTAGATTCGAGAACAACCTCGTGCTGTTTCTGCCAGTTGCGTTTTCTTGCTAGTGATAGTACTATCTGCTATGTGCATTCTCTGAGAGTTTATATTTTAACGATGAAACAGGCTACATGGAGTCCTCTGAGGCATCCTTTTGGCCTTTCAATAACTTGTGGGTACGTTTTTTTTTTATCTTAAGTTTGCTATTTGTTTGCGTGTCGTATGAAGGGCATTTTCAAATAGGAGGTTGTATTCGTCCCAAATGTTTTCTTCGGTTAAAGGGTCAGATATGTATTCATTATTTCATTTACTTGAATAGCACGTCTAACAAAAAGGTATATGCCTTAATTCTCTAGTATCCTATCCAAAGGTCGGTAATAGCGCCGATCTCGACCCGAGCCAACAAAAGATGAAAATTGAGGAGACAAGTACAACTCTGGTTTTGAGTACTATTTTCAGTTCGGATATTTTTGTGCGCTGTAATTATTTGTATTGTCATTAACGAACTCGCCTACATGGCCACTTAAGCTCGACGCAAGAGACTATGACAAGCTATGATAATTATAAAAAAAAGATTAAGCTTGAAAACAATTACAAAACAAGTGGCGAACATGCCTTGAAAATATTTTCAAGAATTCTTGCAGGATCCAAGTACTTTAAGCAAGTTCGATAGGTTTTGAAAAAGGCAACTCTCCGAGACTGAGCATATCGCATTCATTTTACTTTTCTGTGTCAGCGACGTAGGAGGAACACGGAGCTGAAGTGAGCCTAAAGCACACATGGAGTCAGATTTACGAAAGTGAAATATACTATTTAACTTCCATACGCCCGTACACATAATTAATTTTTCAGAACTCGACTATAATTTTTGTAAAAAAAAAAAACGATTTCATTGAATACATGTTTACACGTAATCCTAAGTATAATGTGTTTTATTTTATTTGCAAGAAAACAAATTTTTAGATTACGTGCGCGGTTCTGCGCTGTATTATATACATAACTTTTTGTTACACACAAACACACGGAGCAACACGCACACGCGCATCTCTCTCTCTCTCACACACACACATACACCACACACAAACAGATTTCGTTAGCTGTATCGTATTTCCCTCTGAGTGTCCAGCAGCATAAGGTGCACCTTGCTTACATCTTGAAACCTGCATACGGAAAAAGCACTCTTTAGATTTGCGAGTGGAGACGAGCCATTAGAGGACCGGTCTTCATAAAAATACTTCTCTCTTGTTGTTGTTTTTTTTTTTTGTGTAAATGGTTTAACGTCAGCATTTTCACAGATACGAATACGTGAAAGGATAAAACATCGGGGACGGGGACGGAGACACGACTTCTTTCAGAAGTCCTGTTTCCGTCCCCGTCCTCAATGTTTTATCTTTTAACGTATTCCTATCTATTCACCAAAACGCTCGTCTTCGATCATCATCCCTACAGCTTCGCAGATTGGTTGTTTTTTTTACGAATGGTCTGGAGAACATTGTTATTTATGTAACTCTGCGTTGTCGTTTGCAACTCTCACTTTGCTGCATGCAGTTGTTTTTTTATGTGGCGAAAAAGGCCGTTCACACTGGGTTCTGCGTGCAGAGTTTCCTGCAATATTGTTTATTTGCTCATATAAGAAAATTACAAAAAAAAATATTGACGCTCGTGTTTATACAGCGTGCAGGTCGGTCTGCAGCTTTGAGGTGCAGCGACACTGATTTACGCTGTAGATGAGAAATTTAGCCAGTGCGGTACGACTGTTAGCCTGGGGTCTTCATAACGTGCATCACGCAGTAGTGATGCACGACCGCACGCCCAAGGAAATAGAAACAGTTCACGTGCGCTACCGTTTGCTCAAAGGGTTATCCGCTGCTGATTGCTAACCCTTTGTAACAAGTTCCGCTTTGTGCCTAAAACACGCGTTGCCGTTGCGACTTTGCAAAGAGGAAGAGTTGTAATTTTACAAAAAAATAAAAACCTATCAGGGCGTGTTTTCGATTCACATTCCTCTCGGTT
Source organism: Ixodes persulcatus (assembly GCA_013358835.2). NCBI lineage: Eukaryota > Metazoa > Arthropoda > Arachnida > Ixodida > Ixodidae > Ixodes > Ixodes persulcatus. Next base: position 553,590 of record JABSTQ010000943.1, read on the forward strand.
ATGGACCCAGCACACTTCCACTGCGAAACTCTGCTGGGCGGAAGGCTAATTTAACCAGGTCTCTACAATAAGAATAATTTCAGCCAGCTCAAAACCAGATGTGACCGTTGCAGTTTATTTTTTTTAATAAAAACAAAAGTAAACGTAGCAACACACTTCGAAAAATATGCATGGGATGCGTGTCAACCGATATAAAAGGAAATGTCACACTGTATTTCGCGAAGAGAAATTCGAATCAGCAATATACAAAACAAATGTATTTGCTTTGTTAAATGGCTTCATTGGAATAATTATTTCTACGAACGAAATAACAGTGAGTGTGCAGTCGAACTGATGATAATCAATCATAATGTAACACCTGAGACTTTGATGCGTGAAAATTAAAACATCTGCAATTCGAAGAGAAAGACAACAGTAGAAGAACATCTCAAATGAGGCTTTCTTTTACTAACGAAAAAATAGTCAAAATCTCGAAGAGAATTTTCTACTGTTGATTTTTTCTTTGACTTGAAAGTTTCCTCATTTTCTCGCACCAAGGTCACGGTTGTTACACTGTGATGAACTATTTTTTACGTTACTTATTCGTACCCTGTTCGTTACTTTAAAAAATTCCTTTATCATTTTTTTTTTAATGGTTGGAGTGTTTGTTTTATGAGTCGCGGACTTCGGAGAATATTTTCTGCATGTAGCAACTTTTATGTTTGACAAATATGGAGGATTGTATTCCCTTTGAGCCTAAATATACTATTAAAACTCAATGACCGCTCCTGTTTACATCAAAAATGGTCACAGTCTATGTACAGAAACGAGCCAACGGATAATATTTTACTGAAAGAAATACCGCAGTTTGCATACTTTCATTGCTGTGCTAACAATAATTGTTTTATTGCAGCATGCGTTTTTCCATGTCGACGCGCACACAACTGCTTAACATTGGCAATCGAGGCTGTCAATAGTTACACTTCGTGGCCAACAATGTATCTGACTTTATTCTTGATCCTGAAATCCCCTGTTATCATTCCGATATTGTGCAATATTGTCTGAACTATTTACAATTATTTAAACAAAAATCACAGCTATTGTACGTCGCACAAATAAAACCAAAATAATATTTCGCTTAGCAGACTAAGGTATGAGGTGACTTCATATGTTAGGCAAAAGCAGGGATGGGCGAAATACTTAAAAAAATGTATCAAAATACAAATACGACATACTTCGACAAAGTACTTAATAAATTCTGACAAAAGTATTTAGTTACAAATTCAATTACACTTTATGAAAAAGTATATAAATACAAGATACATATACAGCAAGCGTATTTGATCGTCTTCAAATACTTTTACAAATGTATTTCGTTCCCATTGTCTGACATCTTCAGCTTACATTTAAACCTGGACAAAAAAAATATATACCGTGTTTGAATAAAGAAAATAAAATGTGTTTGCCTTAAGATTGGTGGGTACAACGTCGGAAAACACAATGCAATCACTGCGAGTTTGATAGTAAAGCCCCTTTAAACAATGTGTCTTTAAGGCGACGTCTAAAAAATTTAATCAACCAACCAAAAATTCAATTATTGTACCCACGTTCGTGCCTTGTTCTTCCCTTCCTTTTTATTTTCTTCCAAGTTTCTTGTAATCAAAGCGCGGCAAGTTTCGTACTCTTTGCATATGAATCCTATGGCGAAGAGTGCCCAATAGTGTATTTCATTGCAAAGCACATTGCAGAAAATTGTGTTTCGGCTATATTTGAGATACTCAATTTTCCCTATTTAAATACAAATTACAACTACATTCGGCAATATTTTATAAAATATGAAATACAAACTGCTCAAAGTATTTTAAATACATATTTCGTATACTTGTATATAAAGTGCAACCCGTTTCTGCCCAAAGCGTAAAACACCCATCTTGAGGATTTGGTTTTTACTACTTGTTGACGGTTCGTTTCACTTAAAACATATTATTGTAACTTGTGTTATAAAGAGTGCGAAAAATCGGAGTACCAGATGAAGGGGCACACGAACACAACGCTGTGTGTGCCTTCCTTTTTCTAATCGTCCGTTGTTGTTGTTTTTTTTTTTTTTTTGCACCGTTTTTTTTTATAGTCAAACGTTGTGCTAAACCATCGGCCCACCTTGTTGCACATTTTTGCAAATTAATAGTTTTGGTACACTTAACAAACTTACAAAGAACACGAGCTAGGGTTGCATTTCTGCAAGCAGCACTACAAGTCATTTGATTATACTGTGGTTACTACAATGTGACAAAACTTCTGTGAATAGAAAAAAAAAAAAAGAAGCATAGCAGAGCGTGGTTTCGATCCACGGACCTCTGGGTTATGGGCCCAGCACGCTTCCACTGCGCCACTCTGCTACGGGATTACTCACGGACAGCGATGTTATTCTTGTATATGTTAAATATCTACTCGTCTAATAGTTTTGTGTGTGTGTGTGTGTTTGTTTTGTTTTACCTTATAAACCGGAAACCGGAAAAGGAGGAGAGAAACCTCCTCTCCTCTGGAACGATCCCAGTGCTTTCTCTTTCTCTCCTCGCCCTCCTTCGTCCTCCTCTCCAGTCCCGCCTTCATAGTGCTCACCCTTTCTATTTTCGCCCGGCGCTGCCTTCGCCTGCTCCGCACACAATAGTGACACGGAGCATACAACCGCAAATGTTCGTAGCAGAGTGGCGCAGTGGAAGCGTGCTGGGCCCATAACCCAGAGGTCCGTGGATCGAAACCACGCTCTGCTAAGTTTTTTTTTTTTTTTATTAAAATTTTGGTTTTACTTTTTAACACGAAAGCTGTGAAACCTTCTTCGTTGTTGATGTTGTTGTTGTTGTTGGTGTTGATGTTGGTGTTGATGTTGATGTTGATGTTGTTGCTGTTGTTGTTTTTAATATTATGGTTTCTAAATGCCCATGTTACGGGATATGTTGTTTGAGGCTGCAAACCACTTTGCTAAGTTTGCTGTATACCTATACGAACATTGAATGTGCCCGCTCAAGAAAACTTCTACGAATAAACGTAGGAACAGCAGATAACAAGAAAAACAAAGCCAAAATGCATTGCCGCTTTACTTGTCAAATCTCGCTGATTGTCATTTGATTACCCGTGAGGAGTGCCGACGGTAGCAGCGCACGTCGGCTTTAGTATGACTTGGATATTTGTAGGTTTGTTCAGGTTCATGTTGCATGGGCCGTGCGTTTCGTTTTCGCATTTCTTGACCTTACGACACTCCGGATTATTGAACGTGCTCTGATGAATGAATAGGTGAATGGTATTGGTGATTCCCTATGTATTTGGGCAGTAGCTTGCGCCACCTATCAAAGAGACGTTTAGGTTCCTCCAATTTACATTTTTCTCTAGATTCAGTCTCGTTAAATCGTCTACTCCTCCGACCTTGTGCATAATCACGCTTTTCTCGATCTTTTCCGTCAATTTTTTTTTTTTTTAACCTTCTCTTTGTGAATGCAATCAGCCCTTTTTTTTCTAATCTTTCATCCTCGAAGGAAAGGCCAGTGCTACCGCCATACCCCAAACCCCCTCAGAGAGGGCAGGACGAAGCCCAGCGCCTTTAAACATCACATGCTCCAACGTCTTGGTCTCATTATGGCATACGTGCACACAGTGTACAGAGCGCGGCAGTGCTAGAGCAAACAAGCGATCACCGGTCTTTCGTTTATCTTAAAATTGAAAGGTATTTCATCATATCTACTAGCATGGTGGAAGGTGCTCATTTAAGACAACAACCTACACACTAAAAAAAAATCTGGTCGTAAAAAAAAAAATACGTTTAGGGGTTCTTAGGCCAGTCCATATTTTGCAACCTAAGAAGGTCTGTTAAGCATCCCCTAAACGGGTTCTTTGTGAAAAACCTATAAAGGGTTCTTTTAAGCTCTTTTTTGTTTTCATGCGAAAGAGTGCTTCGTTGCCCAGTTGCCTTTCTAGTGCACCAGGGGGCGATAGTGCTTTGGACGAAACTGTTCATGAGCTGAAAGAGTTCTTGGGGCGTAAAAAAACTCATTTAGAAACAAACTTTGTGTGTGTGTGTGTGTCTGTAAGCGTTTACGCTTGGCAGCCGTCAATATACCCTTTCGAATCCGAAAAAAAGAAATTCGTTATTGCCGTATTCGCACTAACAGTGTCTCGCAGTGTATGCGTATGCTACTTAGTATATATCTCAAAATTTCACCCCATTCGATCTTGGGTCTCCCGCAGGCTGCCAGAACGGATACATCACATTCGAGGTCATCACGGGTTCAGTGTACAGTGCGCCGTCGGACACGATCGAGTTGAAGCCCGGCACGCTGCAGCTCACCGAGTGTCTGAACCACTGCAAGAGGAACGCCACCTGCCAGTCCATCAACTTCGAGACGGGACTGTGCGTGCTCTTCACGTCGAGCGCCACCGAGAGGCCGGCGTCCCTGGCCGTCTCCCAGTTCCCGGTCTTCACGCTCTACGCCCAGAAGATTTGTTTATTCGGTGAGTTGGGCGACTTGAGCCGCAGTCAAGCCCATCCTCTGCTGCTCGTATATGCACCATAGACCTGTCTCTCTCGGCCAGGTGGCGCTGTATATAGTGCACGAGACGCGACCACAAAAGAGGTGCTTCCGGTATAGCATCCGCGAGACGCGACCATATTTCATGCTCCCTTGAAGCGGCGTTGTCCTAACGTCTCATGACGCACGGTCCGCGGGCGTAAACTGGCGTCTGTCAGCGTCCCCCAGCGTCCGTCCATATGCACCAACAGAGCCTTTGAAAGGACGCAAGGCGACGGACAGCGGAAGCACGACCTAAGGTTATCCGATTTTGTTCGCCAGGGGCGCGACTCGAAACTTGAGAGCTGCAGGTCTATACAAAAGACACGGCGTGTTCGTTGCAGACACCACGACAGAATTGTCTGCGGACACCCATCAGGCATGTTTCGAAGCGCGTCTGCTTTATACACCAACACAGTGCTTCCAGACGAGCCCGCTTTGCCCACAACAGGTATGGGCACTACTCCTGCGCAGAAACCAAACTCGGGAGGAGGGAAGCGTTTGCGCACGCGCAGTATACCGACAGCAGCGCCACCTCAGTGAGTTGAGTTGGTCTATACACGTGTGTGCGCTTCGAACATTTCTGCAGACAGTTTTTGTGTGTAACCAATGTGACGTCATACGAGGAAGAAACACACCTCGAGCAGCTTGCTCTATAGGGGGCCAACTCAGCGATTGGTCCCGAGACCGATACGCCGAGCGTCCTTCGACGCGTTGATTGGACGCGAGGCTCGGCCGAACTCGAACGCAGCGCTCGTGTCCAATCAGCGTCAGGGGAGATCAAAGTTTGTCCGGTCACGAGAAACAAACCATGGTGCGCGAATAACAGTGCCCGAGAATAGACCTTTTGCGAAATCCCCCAAGCGCCCCGGCCCGACTGTCCCTCGCCTGGCCGCTCTGCATGCATTGAGATCGCATTGCCTTGTCGATTGCTTCCTCTTAATCCTCTGTTCTTCGAGTCAATTACATATTTTTATCTATTCCAGTGTATTTTTGATTGCTTCTAAGTGTTTCTATTCTCCTCTGCGCGCGATATTTCTTGTATATATATAGTATTTGTGTCTTTATTTTGCCTTTTTCGATGGGAGTGCCGACGGACAACACGCCGCTTCGCGCGTCGTTCCCCGGGTGAGTACTACCGTTGCTACCGATACTTATCGCGCTGTTAGCTGTTCATTTTGGTTCATTTGACCCGCGCTGCAGTCGAGAGGATCCGTTTATGAACACCCGCGCACATGTCATAGGGGTAGGCAGAGCTCTGAATCAACAATCGCGACGCGAGAGCCGAGTGCGGAGCGATTTAGTCGCCCGCGCTCGCTCCGTTGACTCGCACTGTAGCGTTTGCCTTCGAGTGCCGCTTACTTGACCAAGATACAGCACGCGGCTTGGTCGCCGCGAACCATTTGTCCGAATGTTTGCGAAGCTGAGGCATATGCAACGCTGCGGTGCCTGACAACTGCGCGCCGCGGCGCGATCGCTTCGCAAACGCCGATGGCTCAATGTCGCGGCTTGGATGCGCCAATGGCATGCCTTCGTAATCTATCTGCTAAGCGGTTGTCAGTTGCCAACGCCCCTTTTCAAGTGCAGAGATGTGTTGCCGCGAATCATTTGTCCGAAAGCCTGCGAAGCCGTGACACCGTTCGTCATATCCAACGCTGAGGTCCCTGGCAAACTGCGTGCAGCGGCGCGAGTCCTTCGCAAGCGCCGGTGGCCCAACGTCGCGGCTTGTATGCGCTTATGCTAAACCTTCTTAATCTATTTGCTAAGCGGTTGTCAGTTGCAAACCCCCTTTTTCAAGTGCAGAGATGTGCTGTCACCCAGGCAGTCATCTTGAAACTCGTAGTTTTAGCCCAAAATTACCTAAAAGGTACACCTTGAGCTAACATCTTGACTAGCGAAATAAAATTGTCGAAGGAACTACGAGTTTCAAGGTATTTGCTTGGGTGACAACACATCTCTACACTTAAGAAAGGTCGTTGGCAACTGACAACCGCCGAGAAGACTGATTATGAATGCATGCTTAAGGCGCATACAAGCCGCGACGTTGAACCGCCGGCGCTTGCTAAGGGCTCGCGCCGCTGCGTGCAGTTGTCAGTCGCCGCAGCGTTGGATATGCTGAACGGTGTTACGGTTGCGCAGGCATTCGGACAAATGATTTGCGACGGCAAAGCGGCGCGCTGTATCTTAGTCAAGTAAGCGGCACTTGAAGGCACACGCTACGGTGCGAGTCAACGGAGTGAGCGCGGGCGGCTAAATCGCCCCGCACTCGGCTCTTGCGTCGCGATTGTTGATTCAGAGCTCTGCCTACCCCTATGAAATGTGCGCGGGTTGTTCATAAACGGCTCCTTTCGAATGCACGAGGGTCAAATGAACCAAAATGAACAGCTAACAGCGCGATAGGAATCGGTAGCAACGGTAGTACTCACCGGGGAACGACGCGCGAAGCGGCGTGTTGTCCGTCGGCACTCTCGTCGAAAAAGGCAAAATAAAGACGTTCAATTGAAAAAAAAAAAGAATAAAAAAAACAGTATGTCAAGGTTGGAGTTGAAGCTGTGCAAGACATTTCTACGCAACAGGACCAAAACAAAGATGGCGTCTGAAGTGGAATGTCTCACAATTCACAACATTGCCGAGGTCCGTAGACACCGCCGGGAAGTGGTATACTTAAAACAAGCCGATATATTTTTTTTTGAAGGCTATACTGTCAAGACTGGTTATAACGAAGTCGGCTATAACGAAGACTAAGTAAATTACTGCCCTGGATACTATATTATATATATATATATATATATATATATATATATATATATTATATATATATACATATATATATATATATATATATATATATATATATATATATATTATATATATATTATATATATATTATATATATATATATATATATATTATATATAGTATCCAGGGCAGTAATTTACTTAGTCTTCGTTATAGCCGACTTCGTTATAACCAGTCTTGACAGTATAGCCTTCAAAAAAAAATATATCGGCTTGTTTTAAGTATACCACTTCCCCGCGGTGTCTACGGACCTCGGCAATGTTGTGAATTGTGAGACATTCCACTTCAGACGCCATCTTTGTTTTGGTCCTGTTGCGTAGAAATGTCTTGCACAGCTTCAACTCCAACCTTGACATACTGTTTTTTTTATTCTTTTCTTTTTTCAATTGAACGCGCTTTTAGAATTATTTTAAGGCGCAGTGACCTACTTTCTGGGGACGCATTATCTAAGCGTTCTTACGCTGTACGGTGTTACGGCCGCTTCTTTCAGCTTTCTTTTTATAGTCGCACGCCAAACTCGTATGAAGATTCCCTTCTTCACGCCTACTAGAAATTTGCGGAGCGTTAACTGCCGCACGCGATCGTAAACTCAGCAAACATCTTCCAGGGCAGTAATTTACTTAGCCTTCGTCTCTTTCAATAACAAAAAAAAAAAAAGTGAGAAAAAATAAATAAAAAGGAGGACCGTAATTTACTGCGGACGTTTCCGAGGGATGTATACGCCCAGGACCGAAACTCAATAATGCTCCCCCGTCCCCGCCCCGTGTGTACACTTATGACCCAAGGAGGTATTCCCAAACCAATGAACGCCTAACCTTGAAACCGTTCCACAGTAAACATTCTTTCCATTTAGATAATAAGCCTAGTTATTTTCTTATACGCGAGATTGCACGCAATGCAAACAGGAACTTGGGTAGTTAGTCTTATAGGTATAGCATAGGGTACGTAGTATAGAACCCTATGCGGTCGGTGGCGTCTCCACCTGATGCGTTATGCTGCGCGCCTGTCACCTTTTTGCGAAGGAACTAAAGTGTTCGTTATAACTGAATGTTCGTTATAACTGGAATATTTGTTATAACTGGAGTTATACCTTCCGCGCGCTGCACAAGCTCCCCCTTTGTGTAGCAGTGCGCTCGCTCAGTCGGTCGCTCTATCGTGTCAGACTCGGATGTATACAATCAGCGGGCTCAATGGTGTGTTAAGTGGCGCCGCCCATCCACCGCCCACATCTCGTCTGCAACAGCTTACGTTGAAACGCTTGGTTGGACTACTTTATGAGAGCGCTGCTCTCTTCGGCCGCCACTCTGCAGGCTAGCCGGTCAGTCGGCGGAGGGTCATGGCCATCGGTCTACTTCTCGCTGCGGTCCGGCGACCACCATTTTCTTTTTTTCTCTCGTCTGCCTCGCAAACCTGCCGCCCCATTCCTGGCTCTCTTTGCTACGGCACCGTGCTCTAGTCTAGCCTTTCGAGAGGGGGCACGCTAACCTCCAAGAAATAGATACCTGCCTCCGTGGATGGTCGTTTGTTGTTTCGCGGATGACTGACATTTGGGGACCGTGGTCTGCCGATCATGCAGGGAAAAGTGTCCAAGAAACAAAAGTGGTACGTGTCCTTCGCGTCTAAAACGACACCAACGTAGAAAAAAAAGTAACTCTACGTAGTATCAGTGTCAAGTCTATGGTGTCAGTCAGGCTCTATCGCCTCCAGCGAGTCATGTGTCGCTTTGCTCGCCGCGAGGAAGAACTTGGTAGCGCGCGGTGTTGGCAAGTCGGCATTGATGACTGGAATTACGCGAAGGGAAACGCGTCAATGTTTCGGATGTGGTCCGGGTCTACTGCCACCTTTCTTCCGTGAGACGGGACGGGCACCACGATGAGCTCCGTGTCTTCGATAGTCAACTTTCCTTTCTTTTTTTCAGAGTCTGTTTTATGGGCCACTTGAATTTGTTTTATCGTTCCGGTCATTGACAAACTGGTATTTGTTGTTCTGCACCTCTCGAAGGTCTTTCCTCTGACAAAACGTTTCTTCGTATTTTTTTTTTTTTGTTTGTCAGAAAATGTTTTCCTGGCTACACAGTGGGACCAATCGAAACCAAGGGACAGGGACCACGTCGTCTACTGTGATTGGTCGGCTTCGCGCCGCTGATCAATCGCAGCCGACGGCGTTGTCCCGGCCTTTTGATCCCGCTTGGTCCCGTAGTGTAGCATAGGGCCCCAGATCATCGCTGAATGCGGCAAATCTGATCAGGCAAGCTTCACCAAAAGAAGCTTAACAAACTCACGCGTGAAAGCTTATTTTCTGATGAACACACCCAGAAATTTGGCTTTCAGTTTATATTGGTGTAAGGATGATGAATTTCTTCGAATTAAATTTTACGTCTGAGATTAAATTTTAATGACGTGGACCAATAAAAATAACTGTTTTTTCTCAAACCTGGGTTTGACAGTGAGAAAGATAACATTTGAAGATACCTTTGGTGGGTGTGAATGCCAATAAGATATTACCTGTGATACGCTCGTTGCGAGCTCAGGAAACGCATTGTTTTTGTTAAGAGGTGAACTTCCATGTGATTCCGTGCTGAACCGACAATGCCTTCAACCGAAAACCGACACCTGCCTCTTTGCCTCAAGTTATTTACGCAATCAACCGGAAACGGTCTTCCTCACACTTTGTTCTCGTCCACAAACAACCGAAGTCTGTAGAGTCCTTATTTAATCCTGAATATACTAATAACCATATTGTATTGTTTTTGTTAGTGCTCTCAAAGAATCGAATAGGGTTACCCTTTTAACACCTGTGCACGTTGTGATTAAAGACCCCGACACCGTGCCTTACTTCCCGATCTGTGAACTAAGAGTAACAGAGCACTATTTAGTTTGAACCAATACTCGTGCACCACTAATTTAATGATGAATACTGCCACGAAATTGTATGAACCGCTCATGCACTGTGGCGGCTATTTGTGTTAGCACTGTTTAATGTGCCCACGTTTTTATTTTGCAATATTTTATTCGCCGCTAAACTGACAGGGCAGGGAAGCATATATGCCCGCCAGATCAATCAATGGCCTGACGTTTTGTTGCCTTAGTCCCCTCTCTGCCTCTAGGTATGTGCAGGCAGCGTAATCGCGTGATGTAAGACTGGCAGTTGACTAATTTAACCGATAGGCTCATAGCCACTCTGACGATAGGTATGTGAATTCGATTTCCTGCAGTACACGGAGAGAGCCACTCACGGCGAGTAATAGAAGTGTCCCAGAAAATTAAGATGAGAAAATGATTAGACAAAAAAATACGATGTGTCTTTATTTAATCACTGTACCTGTGCACATCGTTTTTTTTTTTTAATTTTGTTTCCATATAAGAGTAATTTGTGTTTCGCCATTGGCCGGGATCCCTCTACTGTTCGCCGTGATGCACTGTTTTCGTGGTCTGCTTTACTTTCAACTCGCACACGTCGTTTTCTAGATTGTACGTGTGTGGTACCCTTCAGAAGTCTTGGAGGACCCTCTCCTTCGTTCAAGAATGTGTTCGTGTAATTTCTACGACATCAGAATTCTACTACTATTCCCAAAAATCTTGGCGGTGGTCCTCGACCATTCTTTTTTTCTTGCAGGCAAGCGGCGATGCCGCCGCGACTGGATGTTCGAGCGTGTCACAGGTTACGAGCTCAGGGATCTGGCGAGGAAGACTCTCCGTGCATCGTCGAGGGAACAGTGCATGGACCTGTGTTTGGACGAGGCCGAGTTCGAGTGTCGGTCGGCCAACTACGAGCCTTCATCGGGAGACTGCGCCCTCAGCGACATGGACCGACATTCGGTGGTTGGCGACCGCTACTTCGTGCCTTCGTCGGAGACCAACGAGTACCTGGAAAGCAATTGCGTTGACGGTGAGTGCTGCTTTTATAGTATAGAGGTGAGAACGATTCGCTCGAAGATTTTGCCTTCCTCGACTGACGAGGGTTTTGTGGTTTTGACCCTATAGCTAATACGTAATACGTAACTGATTCGCCGGTCTCAGCGCGTGTAAATCAGCCGATTTCTGAATGCATCACGAATACAATACCTCTTTTATTATTCGACTAGACGATAAACAAGTGAACTGGCGATGTGCAACCCCGTCACTCCAGTCTCAACCAAGCGGAACAATTCAGGATCTGCTAACTATTGTCGATGTTCACACTTCTTGCTTCGTGATTGGTTGTTCGGTGATCCTTATCAGCTACTGCCGCACTCCCATTGGCTGAAGAGCGATAATAAGATGGCCGGAACTCGCCACGCTCGGCGTTCCTCAAGTTTTCACTGACAATAACAGTACATCCTTGTCACTCTATTGCAGTTTGCTGACGCCTTCTTCTTAACCGTCGAGCTCTCCCATAGTGCTTCGCACAACAGCTTCCACCGCGGTATACTATACCTATCAAAAACGTAACTTGTATATAAAAGAAAAGAAACCCGACGTACTAAATAGTAGAACCCCATTACAGCCGTTCTTTTAAATTTTCTATTTTCCGACCACGAGATTAAGTCTGTCCGGCTGCCGTCGCGCGATCTTAACTCTTTTCTAACGACTTCCTTTAATTCAGGTCCGGTATTTTCTGTCCGACCGATAAGGCGGCCGTAAAGCTCACCTCTGATTGTTATATATCAGCGCGTTACCCCTCGCGCAGTACCTTTCCGATTCGGCAAACTACTAAAGCCAACGACTGTCTGGAACGTTCTTAACTCCTTGTCTTAACGAAAGGTCCGGCAGCAGCAGCAGCAGCGCCGTGCCGTACGGCGATTTATTACGTCCCTGCGAAACGTGTGCCATTAAGTCCTTGTTGTGTTTCTAGTTCCTTTTCATGTTTTTTTGTTTTTGTTTTTTTTTATTTTTTTAGCCTGCAGGCTTTGGTTTTATGGCGCCCCTTCACTTTCGCTTAACGGTCAATGTTCTAACTCTAGGATATCCTGAATCGAACTTGTAATTGTTGACTTATTTTTTGTTCGTTTCGTCTCTTCTCTCTGCGCGAATCTCCCATGAAAACAAAAAAGAAAAAAGGTGAAAAGAGGACAAATACAGAAACAGATTTTCGTCTTTCCAGTTTGGGGAACTTATCGGACACACTCTGAGAGCGAGGAGAGAGTAAGTTTAAATGTCAAAATCCGTTGCTGGAGGATATCCGTGAGCGTCAGAGCTCTCCGCATGCCGACATCACGGGGTCACTCAACTTTCGCGACACTCATCCCCGGAGAGAGAACTGGGTGTACGCGAACGCCACTTTCACTTTACGCCGATCGCATCCCACCGATTTTTATTTCTTTTTATTTCTTCGCGGCCGTTTTCTTTACTCCACGTGTAAGAGATTACATTCCCGCTACGGCAAACACTAAATTATGGTTTTTCTTTTTGTTTTTCTTTGTTTTCTTGCGCCTTTATTTTTTTTATTTTTAGCACGCCAACTGCCGTTGCGATGTGTTGCTCTGTCAGCATATCCGCTATTTCAAAGATACGGCGAGAAACCCGGGAGGTTCCGTTTCAGCCACAAATTTACAGAAACGTGGAGTGAATTTCCGACGAGTTTTTTACCTTGTGATTCATCGCTTCGGGAATGCGGCATCTTCCGAACTCTGCCCTGAACGAAGCAGAAAACGCACTCTCTCCACTCTGTCCCTCCCGCGGAGGAGGTTCTCTGCTTAGGCACTCGGTTAGCCAACTGTGCTAAAGGTACGAACAAAAATGTATTAGGTTCAAACGCGAAAGAAAAAAAAAATTCAAATTGATTATGGTGACTTATTGCTTAAGAAGCTCAGAGCATGGCGATTAGTGATCATCTTACTATAGCAGTTCAGCCAATAAGGTTGCGGTATTTGACAATAAGGGTGCCAAAAATCGAAACACGAAGCAAGACCATTAACATAATAGGTCACACCCTGCGCTTTTGGTGATATCAGTGACTTTGATACAAGCGCACTAAAGTCATGATAAGTTAAGAAACGTGGGGAAGTGCCAAGCATCTCAGTAGTGCTCAGCAATCAGAGTGCGGCATTGGTCGATAAGAAGGGCGAAGAACGTTCAAATCACGAACCAAGAGGCGTCAATATCATAAGCCACATCCCGAGTACCTTTCATTGTCGGTGACTATAGACCTTTGCATCGCTTATCACATGGGCGAAAAGTGCTGAGTCACTGAGCTGTGGACGCGTGCGCAGCGTCCGATATACCGCGCAGCAGATCAACAGCGCGTGCTCAGAAGGCCTTCCACAGCCCAGCAGACGAAGATGGCAGCGCGCAGAAGTCGATTTCGGCAAAGGTCTATATAGAATATAAGGATGATGAGCCGAATGCTTACTATCCACGCTGCAATTTAAAAAAAAAGTAAGAACGACGGAGCTTTTATTTCTTCCTCGTGGTGGAGCAGCTTGCTGACTTTATCGTAACTTGTCCACAGTGCGAAAGACGACGTGCGCAGTACCAAGAAGGTTGCCATTGGTCAACTCCCCCTAACGTCGAAATAGAATTGGGAAACGCAACTCACAGATTGTGTACGAGCAGCGAGCTTTCTTTCGGATACGGATACGGGTAGCAGCAGCAGCAGCCATAGAGTTAAAGTCTGTGGTGCAAAAAGTATGTGACAAATCACTGTAGCTCGTTTCACCTCAAAACCAGACCCCAGTGTAATGTACATCTAACACCGTGGTCCAGACGCAGCCGACGCTATGAGCCGATGGGATCAATCACAGCGTCGAAAGCACAATCGTGGTCTTTGTCATGCCCTGTGCGTGTGCTATCATCGCTGAACCAATCATAAACGGAAAATGCCCAGTGACTTGCGATTATCACGCTGTTTGATTGGTTTCCATTAGCTCGTAGCGTCGACTGCCTCTATGCTTAAGTTGAAGCAAAGTATAATTCTTGCGGATTTCAATATAAACGTGCGTCGTAGGGCGAGCATCTGGCGCGTGATGCGCGATAAAGATCCCCAAAGGTTATGGTCATACTGGACTGGTCAAACGTCTCTTCTACTACAGAAAGTACCACACTCTAAAAAAAAAAAATGTCTTAATTCGCTTTCCCGCAGAACACAAAGGTGTTCTGCAACAAACAGTTCAAACGTACCAGCAGATTACGAACCTCAGAATACGATTAGACTTGTAAAATGCGATGTGCTCAAAACATGAACAAGTGAAACGTCATGATCGTCGTGCCTGCGAACATCGCATGTGTTTTGTTCTGACTACACTCTGAGTTTTGTCATTGGCTGGGATTATTCTATTGTTCGCCGTGATTGGCTGTCTTTGTGTTTCGCAGGAAAGCTAACTTGCCGACCTTTTTAGAGCACATGAGCAATCATACTCACCTTCCGACACGTGTCCATCCGTAAACAAGACGTATTTACGTTCGTGCTCCAGACGAGTGACTTTCACCGGTGACCCCTTGTTTATCTGACAAAACGTTTCGAGAGACTTACTCCGTACAAAGAGCTCTATTCCATACAAGAGCACTCTCAATAATAAGAGGGTATACGCGGAGGCAAGTCCCCCTCTTAAAGTTGTTGGAGGACGTCTACTATCTCCGCGCACATTAGCTATACGCACCTCTTTCATACTGCGCGAACGCCGATCTTTACGGGCGAAGGAAAATATCGGCCCTAAAGACCAAGAGAGGCCGCTGATTGTGATTACCGGTTGCGTCGCTCGAGGTATTTTTAGGCGCGCACTTTCGTTGAGTGTTCTAGACTCCGTCTCACCTTATGATGGACCGCAGCGAAAGCTACGAACCATCCTAGCCAATCCATGGCCTTCAAAGTTCCACGTGATTATATACATGCCCGCACATCGCTTCGACCCTCCCGAAGGTCACGTGACGCTCATAAAGCATTAGTTTGGCTTTGATGAAGCGTTCTTTGTGGTCTACCATAAGGTGACAGTCTGGAACGGTGGGCGAAGCTGTGTGGGCAACCCTCTGCTGCTGCATCACTTTCTCCCGATAACCGACTCTCGTGACAGGTGCAGACAATCTTTAGAACGTTCATAGGTCTATAATGAAGCAGCGAAAAAAATGTAGAAGAGACACGAAGTTAGTTGATCCCCATCTCGAACCGCCAGGAACGCGTGCACTGGCTGGTCACGGTATATAACTTCAGCGTCTTCACTCGGCTCCACCCTGAATATTGTGTACGAGAGCGGTTCCGTCTTCCTTTGCTTTGGAATCTAACTAAATTCAGCGAAACTTGTTCCGAGTTTGGCGAAAATTTCGGAAGTTTTGCGGTTGGGTTAGCACGTTGCCACCAATGACTTCTTGCTTCCCCTGAAGAGTACTGAGGCACAAACATTTGTAAAATACTTTTTTTTTTTTTAGATTCAGAATGAGTTATATGGCTGACCGTTTCACCTAGCAGTTTCCGGTTTGGCACTGTTGCCGCAGAGCTGCGCAAGAGTTGGGCAGAAACTCGTGTTCTCACTCCGAACGCTTACGCAACGCTGGTGTCTAGTCGTGTTCGCACTCCGAACAGCCGAGTCCTGACGCAACGCTGGTGAATAATCTGTACACCGTTCTGACCTCCGTTGGGTGATCTAAAGAAACTCCAGCACCTTGCTTCACAAGCTCCAGTTTACTCTAAGCCCTTTCTAAAGCTTCGAAATTTCACCGATAGCAGCGTTCGCTCTACTAAGGCTAAGATAAAAATACGTGTTTTCCGTTCTATACCTCACCGTAATGGCACCCAAATATGGTAAACGCTCGCGTCTTTTTATTTTTTTTTTACGTAGGCATTTTTGAGAGACTTTTTTTGCTTGATTGGATGAAAACTAGAAAAATGAAAAGACTTTCAACTGGGCCCTACATTTGAGGGGGGAATATGACTGTGATCGTCGAGGGGCAACATGCATGATCGCTGAGGTGCAGTACAGACTTTTCCTCAAGGGTCATGTACTTGACCCTGAATAAGAGACCAGCTTAATCTCGAACAACTCTCAAATTTAGGGCTCGGTTGGAAAATATGTCAGTTTTCTGCGCGAGTAATAAACAAGCTTATTTTGAGCACTTCACAGACCCCAAAAGAGAATTATGCAACACAGGATAGAAACCAAAAACAAAATTTCAAACATAAAAAAAGAAACTGAGTTCCTCTGCGGCTTCCAGAGGATTATTTTTGAGTTTATTCTACAAGCACCAAAAACACCTTCGTCTAATACATAAAAACCACATAAAAAAGTAACTTTGAACAAAAGAAAAAGAGAGACAAACATGTATTTCTCTAGCATAAAACGTGCTTAGTTCATAGAAATTTGTGCGGCAATTATATGTTGAGCTTCGTTCTTTTTTTTTTTTTTTCACTCCAGATCCAGTCCGCCTGTGCGAGTTCCGCAGCGTGAACGGCAAGATCCTGAAGACCGTGGACGCCGTCTTCCAGAACATCACCACGCTCGAGGACTGTCGTCGCGTGTGCCTGCACGTGCCGTACCGCTGCCACTCCTTCGACATGGGCGACCCGGCCAACAGCGTGTGCCGCATCAGCCACCACGCCAGGGCCTCGCTCTCGCACATTGACAGCCCGTACCTGGAGATACCGGGGGCCACCACCAACGAACTGGCCGCCTGCTACAACGGTGAGTGCCGGTCACCACCCAGTTAAGACTTTCTGGAGCAAGGAAGAACCCCGTCCTCAATTACGTCACCCCACGTAAGCTGTAGAGATATACGGTGTGTAAGTTCGTCTGCACGTCAAGCGCGCGTCCCCGTGGTTATGGTATCCCCCGGGCGCGCGTTTAAGAGCGTGCTTCAAAGGCTCCGGTAGTGCGGTACGCAGAACACGACAACGGTTTGCTAGAAGTCCCTACTGTCCCCTATCGGCTCGTAGCGCCGAGCGCTCTCTCAGGTTAGGGGATATTCACTGAGCGCCATGTTTGTGGCGTCGGTCGTTCACAGCGCACGCCCAGAACTAGCCCTCAGTTATTGCCCGCCAAAAACAACTCTCTTGATTGGGTGGAACGAACATTGAACGCGCATAAACATGTGTTAGATCGAATCAAGATCTCTATTCTCCGAGTAGAATAATGGGAGCTTTTTTCTGAGCATGCGCTGTGAACATGTTTTGTGTTTTGCCGTTTTGTGAATACACTCACAGGAAAACGAGACATCTTCTGACTGAAGATACAATATTGCCGCATTGGAAAAAAGCAGCCCTGTAGTAGCTCAATCGATCAAACCACATATTAAGTTTTTTTTTTTTTTTCCCCAGACCGTCAACGGCAGATTCAAAAATTATACATTGTCATTTGGCTAATCTTGAGACCCGCTGACGACAGATTATACTCGACTGGAACGTGGCAAGACTATAGTCATAGCAAATCATGATTGGCACAAACCATAGTGCTCAGTCTTACAGCCATCAAATTCGTTTGTTTGATATTCTTGCCAGTAAATGTTTGTTGCCACAAACGAAACTGCGAGGTAAATCATCGACAAGCTGGACAATCAAAGGCAGGTAATTCCAACTGCGGGGAAGCGATGAACGGATATCAACTGTGAATACTCGTACCTGAGACTTCGCTGGCGGGAAAAACATGCTTTCTACACCAGGTATCATACTTGTGTGATAAATACATGTCTTATACGTGTACCATGTATAAGACCCAGCATTCTAAATTCATGGTATTCGGAATAGTGTTCCTGGTGCTGAGTTTTTGGATTCATAACGAGGGCGCACCTCACTGAACGTAGCTCAAATTGTTTGTTTTCTCTGCTACGTCTAGTGCGCCACACTAGACGTAGGTAAAAGCT
Source organism: Ixodes persulcatus (assembly GCA_013358835.2). NCBI lineage: Eukaryota > Metazoa > Arthropoda > Arachnida > Ixodida > Ixodidae > Ixodes > Ixodes persulcatus. The sequence goes on from JABSTQ010000943.1 coordinate 571,690, forward strand.
CTTGTGCTGCTAACTATCGGTGATAGCTGCTTCGCAAAAAAAACAAAAGGGGCCTTTTCTTTTGTCCGATACTCCTTGAGGAAAGGTAGGGGAACCCTCAAGCCTTGCAGTGCAAGAGCTCCTTAAGAAAACATTCGTTGTCAACTTATTTCCAAATTACTTCCGGCAACATAACCTGGATAAAGAAGACGTCAATCTCCTTACACTCTTAAAACTAGCACAGTTAGCAGTCATTCGTAAAGGCGACAGCTTCTTTAAAAACTTTGTTCTCCAGAATTATCACCTGAGGCAGCCAGTTGTCTCGATGTTGTAGCGCCTCGTCCGTCGATAAATCTCAAGTACTCGATCACCAGCCGCAACACATAACTGTGTAATTGTAACAATAAAAACAGCTCGTCTTTCGATTCACGTTCGGACAACCGACACTCTGGTCCTTGGGAAACTGATGAATAACCACGTCAACCATTATCGAGTCCGGCGTCTCGAGATGTCGCGTGCCAACTTCTATCCTCCCATCCCCTACCTTCACCGGGGACCACCTAAGTTGCCCACCGTTAACGCGAATCATTAGGGCCGCACGCAACGCGTTCGAATCGAAACAAAATTCTCAACGTATTGTGGCACCCTCGCATTCCTGGAGACACTAAAAGGTAACAAAACCAAGAATGCGCCCTTTCTTTTTAATCCGGGCCTCTTTTTTTTTTTACAATTCAATGGACGTCATCATTCGGTTATCCTAGACACGTCTTCAACCGCCTCGGGCTCGTGCAGAAAATCGAGAAACCGGTGCGCTAAGAAGGCCGGGGACATTGGCACCCCCGAAAAGACATCAAGCAATCGTTCACCCCAAACTCGCCCCCAAAACACGAGCGGTCCGATCGGCGTCGCATGTCTCGTATAATTCGTGGGCCCACGTATTAGCGCAGGGTTTCCCCCAAACGCCCTGCCCGAGCGGATTGTCTCATTCTAATACCTTTCGATACGGACGGTCGGACACGCTCGTCGACTGGAATTCTTAAGGCCCCGCTATCTTCGCGCGTCGCTCTTCTTGAGTTTATTCTGCACATGACTCAGAAGGTACGTGGACGGGGTTCCGAAGTTGATCGGTGCTTTGGACGGAGCTCGCTCCCCGCGAAGAGGGCAATAAACCGTGCAGCTCCCGGTGATCCCGTCACTGACCAGTCGAAGAAAGGGTTGTTGTTGTTCTTGTTGTTTTTCTTCTGCTCGGCGTGATGTCAGTCCTCTGGCCTGATGACGACTTGCGTCTAGGAAGCATCGGAGGGAAGCGGTTTCTGTGTCGTTTGTTTTGCTCAGCAGGCGGAACTAACTCGAACTTCTGAGGTACACTCCTTTGTGTGGAGGAAGGGGTCTGGGGTCAAAGGGTAATGGTACGAAGGCGGCGTTCAGCGAGCCAATTGTGGGGAAGGGCCGAACAATGACTGCGAGTCTTCGGGCAACGCTGCTCTTTCACTGTGTTGATATTTTTGATTGGAGTGGAATCCCGTGCTTGCGGTGGAGAGATTTTGTGAGACACTCCTTCAACTTAGCCCTTCGGCTGTGGAGAAGCACTTGACGCATACTCCTTCGACTAACATTTTTTGCTCTGACCATTTGTCATTTTTTTTTTACTCGAACTTGTTTCAATGGCCTTCAGAAGAGTATGTTGAAAACTTATCAATTGAATCTCCTTAACTTTGGTAACACTGTAAATGATACCGTTACAGCTGGACTATACTGTTGACTGCCGGTTAGAATGTGCTGGGAAAGTAGTATTTTCCTTCGGAGCACCCAAGGAAAGTACTATCTACACTCGGAGCGCATCTGAGAATTGATGGCCACATAACGAAAGTGTGAAGCAGAAGATAACCGAAATATACCATATTTTCCGGGCTATAGTCCGCACACGGTGCATAGTCCGCACCTGGTGCTTAGACGACGCGAAAATCTTATTCTCATACACGGCACGCTTTGACAAATGTCATGGTATCTTAGCTCACAAAAAAGCTTGTAAATTATACATAAATCATCATTAACATACTCTTTCATTCACAAAATCCGTCGCGTATGGTCATAATGAACGATCTCGAGCAGCGCAGTGAATCAATCGATGGAAAATTTCTTTGTGAAAGTCGGTTTTCGGCAAGGCCTCAACGTCCTTGGACGTCACCTTTCAGTGACCATCCAGTGCAAGGCTCGGGAAATGGTGGCCAAGGTGAAGACCAGCAAGGTTTTCAACGGCAAGGTGTACGCCAAGGCCAGGCCCAACTCATGCGTCACGGACGTGGTCAACAGCCTCGACTTCCAGATTCGAATGGCCTACCACGAACTCGAGTGCGACATCAAGCAGGAGGTGAGTCAGCATTTTTCAGTGTTGCTCCCTCCAAGTAGCTTCGTGCCTTCTAATTCTTTGTAGTGTGAGGGAATAACTCAAGGTCTAAATACAAAAGATAGGCACGACCGAATGCTGTCTTGAGATTGGTGCGTTTGCACATTCAGCGACAAACTCAGAGGTATGTATAAGATAGATTTGGGGACGAAGTGTAGCCATGTTTGGTTACGGTACATTCTTATTGAAAAAATAGAGCATGCTATAACGTAGCAATACATCTTAAAGAAACAAAAAGAAAAGTGGGGTTAACTGGTTTTTGCATGTGGTCACTCAATTTTTGTGAAAACTTACGTGGACTAAACGCAGCAAATTTTTCACAGATCGTCAAGCGTATGACGATAGGTTACACATAACTATCTGCAACACAACGCGCTACGCCATTAACAAATTTTGGGACACATTATGTCGTTAAAGACGGTACACGTCACCAGCAAGCGCTCATAATTAGAATCAATTCATCATTTTCAAATGTACATCGAGTAATCAAAACGCGTTCAATAATTTTTCGAAGCCAGTCGCGATTTGCTCAATTCAAATGAACATAATAGTAAGAAAAAACGGTACATGTTGTTTGATTACAATTTATCGCCGAGGCATTTGGGAAGTCAGAATGTTGCGAAATGGAATAAGATATGTTACTTAATTTCGCTAGAGTGGGTGTCGTTGCACCAACGGTAATGCATTGAAGAATGTACGTTGAACGCTTTTCAATCCGCGGACAATTGGCGAGCTGAAATGTATTGCCAAAATAAATCCCGAGTTTCTAAAACGCCTGCAGGTCAGTCGTTACGCTGCGGCCGACAATTACCGCGTCTACGAGGTAAGTTGTGGTAGAGAGAATTGCCCAACATAAATTACTTCCCAATTTTCATTTCTTCCTTGACTGCCTCATCCGACCGAAGTCACTCCTCTCGCTGCCGACTACTGCCACATAGTTTCATTTGCCGCTGGACTGCGGATACATGACGCATTCGCTTTTTAACTCAATCAAGATTTGATTGGGAATGAGCATGGCAGACGAGTCACGAGCTCTACCAATCACCACTTGCCATCGAATAAATATGGCGACCGGTTTAATTTGATTACCGCGCTCCCTGACAACTGTTCAGTTACTCGCAAACGGCTCCGCGCTTTGAGCATGTCTTCTTCATACGTCCGTTCATCTTTCGGCTTCACTCGCGTCCAGTTATGGTGAAGTACACTCTAAATAAATAAAAAAAAAAGGGTCTGAGTTCACTTATCTGCAAAACACAAAGGCAGCCAATCACAGTGAATGGTAGAAGAATCCCAAAGCATGACGTTCAGAATAGGATTAAATCTGAAACCTGCGATGTGCGCAAGGACGATGAGAAAGTGAAAGGTCATAGCCCTTGTCTCTGCGGGCTTCGAATTTTGTTTTTCGGTCCAATCGTATTTCGAGCTTATTCATTCGCAGAGATCCTTCTGTTGTTCTCCGTGATTGTGAGTCTGATTTCTACAGGAAAAGAAACTGACAAACCTTTTTTTTTTATTTGTTGTTGTTTATAATGCAGAGTACGGATGCTAAGACAATTCACCTGAATCCCTATGTCCGTTAACACTGACGTGGGCCGTTACTAAAATTGTTTTTGAGCAACAACCTTTTTCATTTCTTGAGGTTATTACTTTTAGGCGTTATTTAAGAAACAGTTTAGAATGTTTCTTTCTGAAGGTGGAAAACAGGTTTTCGGCGGTTGACAGGTGGCCCAGAGCACGTGGTGCGGGCGATACAACCCTGCGTAGGAAACCGATTACTTCAGCAAGGGGCGTTTCCTCCTCATTCGAAGTTATCCGAACTCCAGTTTATCAAATCGCTCGCCCGCTTGCTCGCTTCACCTTGCGCGTTGCCTTCGCCGCCGCCACCCTTCGTTCCCCCCCGCCGCGAAGGCACTCTGTAATCTAAGAAGGCAGTCGTAAACGCGTCCGAAACCTCGACGATATTTGTTGTTGCTGCTGTCGTTTGTTGTGCAACGTGCATTGACCAATTCCAACATGACCAATTGAGTTGAGATATCGCCTTTCCTCCCCTTCTCGTTCCACCATCTTACGTTCCAGAGTCATTTTATTAAAAAAAAAAACGATAAAATAAGAAACCCAACATGTCATTCAGTTCAAAGAGTAAAGCTGTATTTCGTTTTTTTTTTTTTCTTCTTCTTTCCTTCAGTCGAGGCCTCATTGACGACTGGCCAATCTCAATTTGTTATTATTGGGGAGGGGTGGGTTCCGATGGCGCGGCTTCACAACGTGATTTATTCTGATCGCCAAGGTGTGCCACGGGGTTGCCGCGTCGACTGCAACCTAGGGTCTTGACGGAGATATATTGCACATTCTGCGCCCAACGCAACGTTGTTTTTTTTTTTTTTTTATATAACCCCGACTCTGATATAGCAGTTTCGTTCTCCAAGTATTCGGCAAATTTTATGAATGCCGGTTTCGTGACTGCTGTGAAGATTTACGGGGATGGTTCACGGTGATTGGTTCATTTGATGAAATAGCTGGAGTGTGGAAAAGTGGTACCAAAGTGGTGGTAAGTGAGGAAATCGTGGTACGTAGAACACGTACGTCAGTCGCGTGATTTTGGCAACTATGGGTCGCATGACCCATTGACATGACGTCAGGTAACGTGACGTTACGGTGTCACGTGGCCTAACTACGTTTCGTAGCTACACTTTCGCGGCAAATTGGGGGGGGGGGGGATAAAGAGGCAGGCCAAAAACATATTCATAGATATAGGCCAGTGTCTGCTCTGTTCCATGGGTGCCGCCATGTTTGTTTATGCTGACGCCATGACACAGTAGGGGGCTGCGCTTTTGGCAAGACTCCGATTTTTTTACAAACCCTTGCACATATCGCTGTGCGAGAACGTCAGAAATGCATAGTCACGATGCTCCAAGAACAACACCGATGCTAAAAGTGCAGTAATGGGCCAAACTCTTGTTTTATGCGAAGCCCCTCTCTTTACAAGAGCCTGCGTTTGAGATTATTATTTCCCATTTTTATCGCTGGGGGCTAGGCTTTCGGACTCTGGTCTATAAAAGAGGACATGCAGGCAAGCGCGATGAATTTTCAACATTTCGAACGCCCGAAACTTAGAAAAAAAAAAAAAAAGTGGGAAACGCGCTGACTTCTTTTCTTTTTTTTTTCTCTCTTGGTCTTTCTTGAGTGTTCAAGATGTTGAACGTGTTTACGTTCGTACATTGTATAGTATACGTATGACCACTGCTTTGTTCATACAGACCGGCAAGGCCGAACGTCCGCACCTCAAAGTACTACTTGTTAGCCCCTCGAAATGTCGTAGTTTCAAGCGTCAAATAAATACTTATGGGCAGTTTGGCAAGCCATTTACAGCCCCGTTTATTCTACGTGTCGACAACAAAAACGTCCCACTATTGTACGCGATGCTACTATAATCGGAGCTCGCCGTGTTCTACAAAGTGGCCCAGCCCCTTTGAGAGGCGGGCGGCTGCACCTATGCGCGTGATTCAGGAAACCCATATATTTCGAGGCGCCCCCAAAAGCACAGTCGGGGATTTTAATTGACGATCCGTGCGATGGTTAGTCTTCCTCCCAAAGACTGGTCCTCCGGGTGCGGCTTTTGAAGGTCATCTTACTTTTCTCGCTAGGCTAAGAAATTCCGGAACCTGACTTTTTTTTTTTTTTTTTTTTTTGGCTAGACGAACGCCGTCAGTCTAGTTTTATGTGGGCTCGCCGTCCTGAAAAATGATAAATGAACTGTCGTTCTGACTATACGGTAACATCAATTCAAAAATGTGTGCCGCGGCCTAGGAAGATAATCCTGTCGGAAAGCTTTCCCATCTAGCAAAAAAGGCTGGAATGCAGTGGATCTCTTCTCACTGACAGCTTACAAAAGGCAGGGCGTGTTGACTTATGAGCATCTTATTATCGCCGCAGAACTAATAAGATTTCGGCATCTGCCGATAAGAATTCCATAGAGCGAATCGCGAAGTGAGAACTTCGAGCATTGTAAGCCGCATCCTGCGTTCGTTCATCTGTCAGTAGTAAACTATACGGGGAGCAAGCGTCCCCCCCCCCCCCCCCAAAAAAAAAAAAGAAAAAAAAAAAAAAAAAAAAACGTCTTTGACGCTTCGAAACGCAGCGAGGGGCGTGATGGCAAAGCGGCCGAGCGGGCGTCGTCATTGGTATACGAGCTTGCATGCACGCCGTGTACAGGCTCGTCGAACACTTGGAGCCGAAAGTTCGTGTAGTGCGCCGACTGGAGTTCGGCGACTAAAACGCGGTATCATCGTCGCGAGAGTCCAATTGACGCGCTTCGTAAACTTGGGACCCAACTTTGTGTTGACAAGTTGGGAGATCCGTTCACCTAGCCAAACCTACAAGCGCGAGCCAGCCCGCGCTGCTGGCTTTGAGACATGCATTTCTAGCGCGAGTGCTTGTTCTGTGGATGAACGCTTCAGAGCAGCGACACCTCGAGCTCTTATACTTGTGACTACTTGTGACATTGGCTGCAGTCTCAGCTTATATTCCATGGGCGCCGCCATGTTTGTTTATGCTGACGCCATGCACAGTAGGAGGGCTGCGCTTTTTGCAAGACTTTTTTTTTTTTTTTTTAGAGCGCAGTTCTTAGGCGCTCGTTCCCGTGTTTCGCGGCGTCGCCGTCGGCGAAACCGCGCGCGTTGCATTATGGGACGTCACACTGCCTATAGACCAATTCAATTCCCCGCTAAATTTAGCGAAGAAACTGAATCGGGGTGTAGGTATGTGACGTCCCATAGTGCAACACTGCGCATTCAGTGTCCCCGCTAAATTTAGCGGTAAAACTGACGTCCCATGACCGCAACACCACTTCAGTTTCCCCGCTAAATTTAGCGGGAAATTGAATTGGTGTTGAGGTCACGTGATGTCAATTTTCCCGCTAAAGGCAGCGGAGAAAATGAATTTGTCCCAAGGTGACGTGACACGAAGTCATGTGACGTCATTTTCCCCGCTAAATTTAGCGGGGAAAGTAAATTGGTGTTGAGGTCACGTGGCGTCAATTTTCCAGCTAAATTTAGCGGGGAAACTGTGGGAGGAGGGGAGGTTATGGAGGAAGATAAGGAGGGAAGAACGAGGGCAGAGGAGGGAGGGAAGAGGAGTGAAGAAGGAGGGGAGGGGAGGGTACGGATGACCCTCCCCTCCTCCTCCTCTGTGCCCTCCCCTCCTCCTCCTGCGTACCCTCCCGTCACGGTATATGGCAAAATCAAAATACGTCAAGAGCTCCGTTCTAATTTCGCATTACAAAGATTTGTAAACGTCTTTCAAATTTTTTCTTTTCTTTTTTTTAGAAACGTTTGCACGTATGGTTGTGCAAGAACGTGAGAAATGCATAGTTACGAAGCTCCAAGAACAACACTGATGCAAAGAGGGCTGAAAAAAATAAAAAAATCGTGTTTTATGCGCGGCCCCTCTCTTCACAAGAGCCTGCGTTTGATGTTATTATTTCCCATTTTTATCGCTGGGGGCTAGGGTTTCGGACACAGGTCTATAGGGGTACTCATTGGCGGCCATAGCTGTGTGCGCGAATGCTGAGTGCGCTGATGGCGAGCTTCCACAGTTCTTCTGCAACGTGCATTCTGCACTATCAAAATTGCCGGTCTTAGTGGCCTATCAATGTGGGCTCGTTCTGAGCATGCGCTCTAAACAGCGCCCTCAAGTATGGCGCCCTGCGAATACACCTTATGCTTCGTTTGATCATAAGTCCGAGCGCCCCGAGCGCATCCCGAGCGCATGCCGAGTGTAGCCCGCGCGGAGCCAACGGCTAGAAGGCGTAAAGAACAGGCTAAAAGCGCAAGGTTACGGCGCGCGCACGCACTATGCTTCATTGGCTTATCCGTTGATAGCACGCAAGGTTGATAGACGACGAACGGGAACGGCGGGACGTGTCGCTTTTTGGCATTGCTGGTTCGGAAAGTTCTTACTTCCGACAATAGGCGACGTTCTTCGAATCGGCGACTGCGCGTGACGGTGCAGGTTTTAGGAAGCGAATGGCGGGCGGCGCACAGCAAAAGACTGAACTGAATGACGCCATTTTGTTCAGAATGTGCTTCGTCATTCGTATTGGTTGTTGTAACTCGTGAAAACGAGTATCAAGGGACTTTGGGGTTGAGCCCTGTTAAGTAACGAAGGATTTTGTTTGTAATAAGTAAGATTTGTTTTAGAAAAGTTTATCTTTCTACAGTTGCGTCGGTATTGTTTTTTTTTTAATCTGCCTATGTTTGTGTCCGCATTTTTGGGCGTTTGCTCGCAGACCCGCGGCAGGGGGTACGCTCGTGGGAGAGCATGAACGGGGAGTCGTTCTCCGCCCCCACGTGCGGGGGGCTTCAAGCAGCCGCGGAGCTTGATGGAGACAAGTCGGACCCCGGTCGTCAACAGACGGATTGGGTTTCAGTTTGGGGCGCCGGAACACCCGTGTCTTCGGCAGCGGTACTTCTGTCCGCACTTGTGGCTTTTAAGCGGGTGTGCTTGTCTCCGGTGTATTTCGCCGTTTAGTGTAGAAACTTCGCTTTTAATCGACGCAATAACTTAACTGGGTGGCGCCAGCCAGGCGGCGAGGAAAGCATGTAGTGACTCTACAAGGAATTTGATTTGGACCGTTGAGGTTTTGGAGGGGGATCACGTTGACAACTCGCTGATCATTGGATAAGGGTGTACCGCGTGACAATGGGCAAATTCGAAGTGATTGGTCCGTTTCCGGAGGAAAAGGAGGCCCCTACGAGTCTAGAAAAGGGGTGCCGAGAGGATTCTCGGGGGATACGGCTTTTGAGATCAGGGAGATTCGGCTCTTGAGACTGGGGACTAAAGTGTGGGTTTTAATTTTGGGAGTTTTGTAATGTAAATTACTGTTGAGTTGTTGTCGTTTTGTTTTGAAATAAACGTGGCCACACTGGCCATCGTAAACCAACCAACGTCGTAATGTGTCCAGCGGGATCGAACAACATTTAGTTTTTTTTTTTTTTCCTTATTCGACTTCCCGGGGGACTTCCATCGGGCGAACACCGTCATCGGTCGTCACCATCCTGGCCGGCCCCCTCCCTCGGAAAGTTGACTAACCCCATCGACTCCTAGCATCTAAAGTTCCTAGATAAGAGCTTCCTACAAGTAGCGACGGTCTTTGAAGCACCGACTGCGTGACGGTGCAGGTTTTATGAAGCGAATGGCGGCGCACAGCAGATCACTGAAGTGAATGACGCCATTTTGTCCCAGCGAGATTTGCTTTGCCATTCATATCGGTTGTCGTTAATTGTAAAAATATTGACCAAGAGACTTTAGTATCCTCGGCTGCATGCGGATCTGCGGTGAAAAAAAGTATAAGAGTAACCTAATTCAAACTTGAGGCTGGTGAAACTGTGCCCAAGGACGATATAAAATACGTCTACATTTTATTTTGTATTTCCTAAAATGCATCTTTTATTCGGTGCTGCTTCATAATTCAGTAGACGTGGCTTGTAGTGATATATAATTTAGCAGCATATCACAATTCATATCACCTCTCAGGTACTTTATATTCTTAGATAGCATAGCGAAAATTTCCAGACGGCTAATATCTGCGTTTCAAATAAAGGAGAGGCGTGCTCAGTGCAACCAGATAGAAACTAAATAAACCAGCCTTAGGACTAAAATCTTGAGACAACCTAAACGAAACTGTCCATGCCGTTGATCACGTCAAAAAAGGCAAAATTCATACTTTTTTCTTTCTTTGTCATGAACAGGTTAATTTTTGTAGACTGGTGTCCAATTGTTCGATGACATGTTCCGCTTGAAGACTCTTTTCTTCGGCCGCCAGCCGCGCCGACTAGCAGACGACTCAGGCGCCTCCTGTTCGCTGCGCTGCATGGAGTCTGGAGCTATGAAAAGAATAAACGAGTTGACCCGTTGATGCAGTGAGAATTTACGAATACGCAAGTTTGCGAGTGCGGCCTCAGGGGTGCCGCCATCTCGCTCCTGGTGTGCGCAAAGCATATGGTCGTCAAGCCTTGCTTAAGGGTCCAGCGGAGGCTCCTCCCACCCGTTTACACTTTAGCAGAGCGAAAGCTGGAGAAGAGGCGACCTCCTCTCCAGCGTTTGCTCTGCTAAAGTGGAAAGAGGTAGGAGGAGCTTTCCCTGAACTCTTAACCTGTCACCGACTATGCAGAGGGCAAGTTCGTCTGCTTCTTTTGCAGGGGTTGCGGTGACGTCAGAACGCCGAGCTCTGATTGGCTGTGATTGACTCTGAATGAAGGATAGTGGGTAGACCTAAAAGTAAGCTGCCTCGAGGTCTACCCGCTCGGCGTCCTCACGTCGACACAACCCCTGCAAAAGAAGCAGACGAACATGCGCTCCGCATAGTGTGTACCTACCGCGTCCTCAGATAAGGTCCCTCGATTTCCGCCTGATGACTTCATAGAAGCGCCATGCTGGTGGTGGCACGGCAGCAAGGGTGGACGCAACACACTTACCACAACACTCGTGTTCGGTCACTAGTGCTTTCTTCCGGAACTTTATGATTATGACTAACCGTCATAATCTACATTCGACAGCACGATACACGGCGGCTCCCGTGGCCTAAATTGTTGCCACATCAAGACAACTTTCGATGCATGCAATACCACCTCGAAGTCCAAATCCCCCCCCCCCCCCCCCCCCCAAAAAAAAAAAAATACCATCACTAGCGTCCCCTAGCCTGCGTCAGTATCGTCACCTGGTGGCGACTCTCGTCGAGCTTCGGTGTGGTGTTTGCCGCTTGAGCCTGGTTGGGAATCTACGAACCACGACACCATGGGCATGCCTTTGTCCTCTATATGGTAGTGGTATGCGGAACGCAAGCTTCGTCTGCTTCTCGCGCAGGAGTTGAGGTGACGTCAGAACGCCAACCTCTGATTGGCTCGAATTGGAAGGATAGTGGGTAGACCTCAATGCTAGCTGCCTTAAGGTCCCGCCAATCCGAGCCAATCCCACTATCCCGCCAATCCGAGCCAAATGGAGCTCCATCTGCGCAAGGAGCAGACGAGCTTGCTCTCTCGCATTGGACAGAGCCGTTTATTGGCATTGGAAGCGTGCGAGCGACACCTATAGGAAGCGCGCTGCTCCGCCTTGGCAGCCGCTCGACAGCGTCACGAGGGACAGCGTCCATGTTCCGCAGCATATAGACCTTTCCAGCGGCAGTCTCGAACGAAGCGACCGGGCAAAAAATGCTGAGTCACTGAGCTGTGGACGCATGCGCAGCGTCCGATATACCGCACAGCAGATCAACAGCGCATGCTTGGAAGGCGTTCCACAGCCCAGCAGACAAAGATGGCAGCGCGCAGGAGGCGATTTCTGCAAAGGTCTATACTGAAGCGCTGCCCGCTCAAGCCTCTTATAACGCGTCCACGCGCCTTGGCCGCGTCTGCGTCTTTCCGCGGCCGTGTTTCTCGATCTCGCTCCGGAGTAAAGGCTTGTCACCTTGACATTCAAAACCTACCCACGGCCAGCGTTGCTCTGTATGTGCTTTCCGTCGTTCGACCCGCCGGAGTTACCCGGAGCTCGGGTTCCATATTGTGTCCCGCAGTTGTGAGCGGCAAAGGCGGCAGGCAACATGCCGCCATGTTCTTTATTTATCTGCGCCGGAAGGTGCCCCTTGGAATCGTTTGCGTGTTCGACGGTTTCGAAATCACTGGAGGGAGCGACATTCATCAGTGATAGTAATTGATAAAATCAGCACGATAAGTACTTTTCGTTCTTCTTGTTATCAAATTGTTCTTCACTCGCTGGCGGATCTAGTAGACATATTGGGATTCAGACGATTGCGGCACTTTTCGCCGTTGCATGGAGGGGATCTGTGCTCTCAATTTTCTGGTCACGTGTAAAAAAGAAGTTAACGCCAACTGTGCCCCCGAACGTTGTTGTCACGTGATGCTGATCCGCCATTTTGTTTTTAGATATCAGCGCGATGAAACCTATGCGGAAAGCAAGTTCGTCTGCTTCTTGTACAGGGGTTGCGATGATGTCAGAACGCCAAGCTCCTATTGACTGATTGAAACAAATAGTGGATAGACCTTGAGGCATCTAGCATTGAGGTCTACCCACTATCCATTCAATCAAAGCCAATCAGAGCTCGGCGTCGTTCTGACGTCATCGCAATTCCTGCGCAAGAAGCAGACGACTTTCTCTCCGTATGGGCCTGAGCCCACTGCGTATTTGATGCTGTCAAATGAATCTTCCAAACGCCCGCCTTCCGGCATGCGCTATATAGGCAACTCATAACAACAAGACGGTGGAGATAATGACGTCAATGAAAACACACATATACGTTGAGCGAGTGTTCCAGAATAGTCCTTCAGTGCATCGGAACGCGAGGAGAGGCACGCCAATCAAAGGACAACATAGCGAACGCGCCGCCCTCGCACGAGGTGCGAGGGTGGCGCGAGAAGAACACACGAGGTGCGCAAGAAGAAGAGAAACTTGCACGCCATAGAGCGCTGTGCTCAAGTAAGCTGACATTAATAGTACACTAAGGTTGGCTGCGACATTGGATGCCGTATGTCAGTCCGGCCGTGGTCTATTCGAAATGTTTCGCCTAGGAGCCCCTCTGTGGCGCTACTGTCTTGTGTCGCGCAGAGCTGTATATGTAGAAAGTTTGGTCATTAATTGGTAAGAATATGGCGAAAATAATGGGACATGTCATTGGCCGAAATTGTTTCAATGGCCTTGGGCGCGATGCTGACGGCTCTTGTGACCAACCACCACCAGCCACAAATTTTCCCCTCGCGGAGGCAATGAACTTAACAAATACCCTTCAATCACAATCTCTAGCTAAGGATGTAGTCAAGTATTTCATTTCAGCACGTTAGAGTTTACATTTGCGACACTTCGTAACTTTAAGGGCAGCGCACGTGACGTTGTCGTCACGGCGACATTCAGAACGCGTCCAATTTTTCTTTTATTCAGCTCCGTGCGGATTTAGCCTCATAATTCAGGAAATTTTTCTCGTCAATGTCACCTTTCCTTGCTCAGTAGACGCACTCACCACCATGAAATTCCCCTTTCTCCACCAATCTTTCACAATTACACAATCCGTACTTTCAGCCTCATCCAGAAACAAAAAATTCCTCCGCCGCACTACGCGAACCCTTCAAGGTCATCCCAGCTCATTCTTACTTCGCAGCTCCATCACGGGGGGACTGTGCGGCGCTGGGGGCGGCATACGCCACAGATACATCTCTGACGTCATCAGGCGTCAGTCGAGGGACCGCTCCTTAGAACGCGCTGGACACACCGGTCGTAGGCGCGTTCCAGGCACTATGGCCTTGGCGTTCCTACAGTTGCCATACTGCTGGGCCCCCAACATGGCGAATTCCACCAATGGTGGCCCGACTAGCTTTTGAAGCGTGGCTGCTTGTAGACGTGTATACACCGCAAAGTCCAACCCTACTTTCTCACACACAGTCGGTCGCTTCTCTACTCTGACAGCGTGAGAAGTGATTCCGTGCACAGCGGCAGTGGAGGTTCCGTGTTCGTCTCTCGGAGGAAGCGGCAGTTCCGGCGTGAGGGGGGAGTCCTTCCACGCTTTGTGGGATACGCTCTTTGATTTGAATGGCACGGTCGTGGGAGCAACCTTTCGAATGCGGTGGAGCCTGCACTGCCGCAGGCTGCAGAGACGCGCTGCACCCTTGGCTGATTTTCGTCTCGGAGCAGTGCACATTCTTGTAGGGTCTTCCTGGCCTTGGATGGCCAGTAGAGAAAAGTAGTGCGGTGCATTGAGTTATTAAAAAAAAATATATTCTTTACAGCATTGTTACAAGTATACCTGGAAACTATTGTTGGACTTTAACTACATACTGCTTACAATTATAACAACGCTTGGGGTCTGTTACCGTCATGCTGGTCTATCGTCATAATGCAAGTAACCATACTATGGCTGGATAACCTCTGCGCTTCAATTACAGTTATGACGTTTTTTTTATAATTTCTTTTTTTTTGGTCTTTGTAAGGCTATAAGGCAATACTGCCCTTCCCCCCAAACACACACAGACACACACACGGACGCAGATGCGTGAGCACGCACGCAGATACAGCCTCACAGATATCAGTGCTCTAAGTTAAGAGCATTGATATATTGAATTTGACATCCAGCCATATAAAAAAAAAGTAAAAAATTGAGGAAAATTAAAAAAAGTAAAAAAAAAACTCACATTCATACATGTGGAAACACTAAACATGTAGGTAGTTCATAGTGAAAAAAAAAAAAAAGACCTTGAAACTAGGGGAAAAAAAATGGGGCAGGACAATGCCGTCTGAGACGGTGCTATCTTGTCCCATTTTGTGCCCCTAGTCTCAAGATTTTTTACACTATGATCGTTCACCAGCTTTCCTGCGCAGTAGCTGTCATTTCATGTTCGTAGTTTCTACTTTCTCGAAAACTGTTTCCTCGTATTAACTTTAGCCTTGCCGTGGGCCTATTTAAACACGTGTTGGTGCGATAACATTTTAGTTGCGTTTCAAGTTTTGTGTTTGTCTGTCCTTCCCCTTGCTCGAGGGTTTAATACGTCGATAATTAAAGAAACGGTCGTTAAAACACGCACAAACACACACGCACGCACACACGCACGCACGCGCACACACGCGCACACACACACACACACACACACACACACACACACACACACACACACACACACACACACACACACACAAACATTGAGAAATACAAAAAAAAAGAGGTGATACATTATTTTTTTACTTAGTTTCCCTTTTTATACGCTTGTCACGACCCGAGCAGATTCAACTCTCGAAGATTAATGATCTTGTGACGGTTTTGACGCAACGAGTCTCCTCTTGTAGCTGAGTCCCTTTAGCTTCTATCCTCGCAGAGCCTGGGCCAGTTCTCGACGGACATCGTGATCCAGCACCACGACATGATCGTGACCAATCAGGACCTGGGCCTCTCGGTCCACTGCCAGTATGACCTCACCAACCGCAGCGTTTCCAACGGGGTCCAGCTGGAGGTCGACGGGTGAGTTCACGCTCCTCACGCACGCGCCTCCTAGGTTACAAGGCCGTAGTGCTCAATCGGTGACGTCATCCACTTGAGACCTGTCGCGTAGCGCAGGCTGGCCACGAGTGCTACTCCAGCGTAGCACTACGCGTGTTGACGATCTCTACTCCTCAACCGGCCTCCATTAGATGACGTGCAACGTGTAGCCGCTACGGCCTTGTTATGTAGGGGCGGTTGCTTCACCGTCTGAAAGACCACCCCGGGAGGACTCCGCGGACAGAAGTTCCGCTATAGGGCATCACCAGGTGGCCTCTCGATTGGGGGAACGTTTAGCGCGAGGGCCATCCATCTCCGTTTGTCGGTGTATTTCTCAACACCGTGTCCACGTTTAAACCACGTATCATTCGTCAGGGCGCACGGTACGTACAACTATGAACCGTTAGCCGTACCGTTTGATTTTCTGTTTTTATGTTTCCTTTTTTACCGCTGAAGTACGCCTCTCGAAGTACCCTTAAGCAGCACAAACGGAGAGAATTAAACGCAGGGTTACATCTATAATCCCATGAATCGATGCCGCCAGGAATAAGGACATAGTGCCAGCACCGGAAACACACCGTTCTTGCACTACGACAACGATACCCGAAAAAGATATGGAAGAGTTATCGATACAATTTAGAACGTTCTTCTAGCAAACCTTGTTAAGACTGATTCTGCTGATAGACCTAAATGTTCCCTGATGGTGACCTCTTTGACCTTCAAGAATGATAAAATGAAAAGCTATACGGAATTCTCTCCAGCCTAGTAACTAAATAAGCTCGGTTAAAGTAAATGTTGTGCGTCATAAAACGTTGCCGAAGAAAGGAAACTGTACTTCTGCAAGCTAGCCAAATGCAAAAAAAAAATTAGGTTCTGGGTATGTTTATACAGTCGGAACTTATGGCGAATTCCACTGGTCGTTGTGGAGCGCGCCGGGATCACTAGACCAGGTCCGAGATGGAGCACGTGATCGGAACGGAGTCTCTCCGCCTACGGATCCCCAGTGGAACATGACCACTCTTCCGGGATCGGCGGATGCCTTCCGTCATTCACCTTCCAGGGGATCCCCCTCCCGCGTTCCCGGATCTTGGAGCACATGTTTTCACAATCGCGGCGCTAACAACACGTGTTCAACGCACGAGCGAAGTTAATTATGATGTGAAAGATGCGTGTCGATAAGCCAGGTGCATCAGTGTAGCCCATTTGCCTCTTCATCGGAATACTCGCGAACGGTGTCCATGTACGTCTCGATATTTGGCCTCTTCTACCGAGGTCCGAAAAGGCAGTCGAATTCATGATGAGCATACAAGCAATCCTCGTCGTCGCTGCTACTTTGGCGGCTGCTGCTGGAGGAGTTACACGAGCAACTTGACGACGAACTGTCATCAAGCAGCAGCAGCAGTAAGCGGGCAGCACTTGGCGAGCGGCCATTACGAATTCTTCCGAGGCAAGATCGGCGAGATGCCCGGCGAGAAAGAAGTCCCGTGCGCGCGCCAAGGGCTGACCAGGCCGGCTTCAGGGTCGAATCCGCCGAAATCGCCGGAGCGACTTTTCTCGGATCCGGATCGATGATCTGGAGTGGGAGCTGATTCAAAACGACGAAAGGAACACGTCCGTTCTCGATCCCGATCGTCCAGTCAAATATAAGCGCTCAAAAAAAGTCGATGCCGGCGCGCTCCAGAACGACCCATGGAATTCTCCATTAGTCTGCCTCAACGGGCGACTTGTCTCTCAGCTGTAGATGAGCAGTTTAGCCAGTGCGGTACGACCTCTAGTCTGGGGTCTTTAACGTGCACCACGCATTAGTGATATACGACCGCACGCCGGTATACGATGCTCATCCAAATCGAAATGGGCAGGGGTGGAAGATTGAACCTAGGATGCCTGGGTTCTGCAGCGCGAGCTTTCGCTCCACGTGCTCCGAGCATAACCAAAATGCAAACTGCACTTAGCCGAGTCAAGACAATCTTTACCGCTCCCAATAGTTTCAATACGGAGTTTCTGAGGATCGTTCCGATACCGTCCATAGCAATACCCAAAAACGACGCGATGCATGTGCAAAGGCATGAGCGGAGTATCGGATACAGCTCTCGAAGCGATCTGCTGTCGAGACCGGTTATAACGAAGTCGGTCACACCGTAATAGCGGCTACAGCGAAGCGATTACGATTTTCATTCCCTTTTGCACTTCGTTATAACCGAAGTCGGTTTTAACGAAATAGCGGCTACAGCGAAGTGATCACGATTTCCCATTCCCTTTTGCACTTCGTTATAACCAACCGAAGTCAGTTATAACGAAAAAGAGGCTACAGTGAAGCGATCACGATTTCCCATTCCCTTTCGCGCTTCGTTATAACCGAAGTCAGTTATAACGAAATAGCGGATATAGCAAACTGATTTCCGATTCCCGTTGACTTCGTTATAACCGGTCTGACAGTACTACAACTTCTTATTAAGGAGTTTCATCGAATCGTTCCGGTACCTCCGATAACTATACCCGACACTCCGCCGACGCCTTTGCGCATATGATCGTATCGTAACTAACGACACCCGATGCGATACCCGACACTCGACGGAGTGTCAGGTTTCGTTATCGAAGCCGTCAGAACGATCTACTAAACCTTCCTAGTATCGCAAAACTATACTACCGAAAAGTCATTTGCCCGAAACACTCGATAATTTCGCGCATGCGCGATATCGTCTGCGCAGTATTGGGTAGCGTTATCGGAACACAGAGAAAAAGAGAACACCTAATAGCACGAAAGAAAATTTCTAATGATATCAGCGAATGACACCTGTACGCGCACCCCACACAGCGTTGTCACGACAGCAGCACACCTGTCGTGCAACAGTGCGTGCGTGCGTGCGTATTTTACGCTTCGCCTAAAAGCGTGGCATAAAAAAGGAAAGAGTTCCAACGAGAGAGAGAGAAAGCGTCTGCGCCTTTTTATATCGTCAAACGCCTGCCGAAACAAACAAAAAAAAAATGGCAGAAAACATCAAAACAAAACAAACAAAAAAAAAACGAGTCGTCCTACGCCACTCCGGCCGGGCCAGCCGGTGGCTCGTTGACTCCTTCTAAACCGAGGGTGAGGAGGCGGCAAACAATCGTTCCACGTCCACAGAATGCCAGACGACACAAAAACGAGGAAGTCCGACAACAACAGGAATGGAACAACGGGAAGATATCCGAAAAATCTCGCATTGAAAATCAACAACGGACCGTCTGTCCAGCCTCCCCCACCGCGTTCCCCCAGCAGACGGCAGGGGCAGAACTGAGTTATTTTCTTTCGCGGATTTGTATATTTAGGTTTCATTAGGTGACCGTTGCAATCGCCGTCGGAAACGGATACGTGGGTGTTCTCATCGATGGTGCTACTATCCGGACATAGGGGGCGTTGCGTGAGGAGGTGCCTCGTAAGGGAAGCCTTTTTTTTTTTTTTTCGTGACTGCCCGGCGGGTTGTTGTGGCGAGGGTCGAAGAAGGAACGTTACGACGTGCTGCAGTGGCGTGAGACCGGGGTGTGAAGTAATCGGCGCGTAACGCGATATCACGCACTGTTGCATGTGCAGAAAAGTTGATCTTCCCCGTCCTCCCCGCGCCTTGTTGCGATTCGACAAGCGTGGTGTCGCTTCAACAAGTTGTTCTTTGCAGATCTCGTGTTCCTTTTCATGCCTTGAATAGGATCGTAAAATGGAAGCATCGATCAAATATTTTCTTGTGCCTGGTACGGCATGGGCTTGAAAGATGGATGGCTTCAGATCAGTGCAATATTGAGCAGCTGATTTTATAGGAGTTTGATATTTATTTCTGATCACTCTCAATAATGACGACGTGGCAACGGAACTTCTGTATATACACAGGCTACTATAGAAACATTTTAAAGGGAAGATTATCCTGCTTACAAACAGACGCTTTAAACTTACCTGCGCAATGAACATTGCTTGTACAGGGCGTGCCATAGTAGGATCAACCTCAGAAACTATGGCATTGACTCTTATTGCTGTACCATTGTTGACGTTTCTCACTAGACGGCTTGCAACACTTTCAGCGGTTCTGACGGTGCTGCATGTTCTGCTCTGTGTGTCCATATAAAATGGTCACACAGAAGTAAAGTTGAGGTGGACTCATTGTAGTGCATTACCCTGTAGGGTAATGCACTACAATCCATTCTATCCAAGCCCCAGGAATACATGTATTCCTGGGGCTTGTTAACCTGAGGCTACAAAAAGAAGTCCTCCTGTCTTCCATTCGAACTGCACATCGACACTCAAAATGCCTGAGCACTAGCTAAACAAACAAAGCCTCTGTACCTCCTAGTACACGTGCACTAACGATAAGAAGAGTTGGACGGCTTCGCACGACTGGAACAGAAGACACCACAGAGTAAAATGGAGAGGTCATGAAAAAGGTAAATTGAAGTGTCTTCGAAGAAGCACGCTCGCGGTGAACAGAAAGCTCAACAGAAAGACACAATACACAAGGTCCTGTCCCGTACCCAATGTATCGGTGATTGCGAGCAGCCACGCTTCACGACATAGTCTGACCACCGTGAACAGAAAATGCTCTGTTTGGACGCCAGTCTGGCAGCAAAGGGTACGCCCGGGTACGCCTTTTCAAGGCTTGACCATCAGACGATCTACACATTCCAAGATCAAGATGGCGGCGTCCAGAGACCGTACTTGCAAACGCCTATAGTTTCAGCTCAGTTTACACGCGTTCTCCAGCGAAACATACGGAACGCGGCGAGGTTATAAAACGGGTCTGTCGCCTTCCGCCTCCTCCCAAAGTGTCTCCACTTCTGAGCACCTCCGAAGCGTCTCGTCACGGTCGACGGCGTTGCCGAGGTTGACCTCCGGCTTGCTTCCGCTTGCCGGTAAAAGTCTTTCACGGAGCGTTTTGCACGGGGGCCTCGTGGGAGACGTCATCGGCGTGGACGAGACGGCTTCGAGGACGTTGACAGACGATGACGGATGTGCCCGGCGGTTTGATCGCGAGAGGTCAATGTCTTCGCCGCGTTCGCTCTCTGGGAGGAGGTCGTTATGTCTGTGTGTGTGTGTCTCTCGGTAAATAAGGGGAGGGCTGTTTTTTTTTTGTTTTTTTTTTTGCTTCGCTGTTCTTGTGCATTCTTCGGGTCGCGGACCGTCTGAGTTGTGTCGGCCCGGAAGAGGGCTTAACGAACTCAGCGGCGTGTTTGAATGAAGGTTGCATGAAAGGAATTTGGCTTCGTTCGTTGCTCGGCGCGTGTTTGAACCGGCGACAATGAAGCGTGCGGCTTTGTTTCTTGTCTTGTCGTTGGTATGTGTGTGAGGTTGTTCTAAGTGCGGCGGTCGGGTAAACATAGTGCAGGAGGTATAGAGTTCAATAAGGTGTCGGGAGGTGGGTCGAGAAAGATGAGCTGAGAAGCAATGCGCGGAACTTAATATGGGCTTGGGATTGTCAGTAGTTCATAGCAAAATACTATTTTACACTTCTAAGATTGAATTCTTTGTCTTTTACAAGATACATGCCACCTAGGCCGTCGGGAGGTATATGTTATGTTAACATACGGAGTAATAAGACGATGTCGCGTGGTTAACCGCTTCGTATCTCCCTAGGACACATTTCAAACCGCTGAACTACGAAAATGTACGTATTAATCCCTTATACATTTTGGAAGCCAGACGCCGATGCCAAACGCCACAGGTTAACCGTAAAGAACCAGTGTCTTTTTGCCTCTACCAAAACTCCCTATCTGCCCATCCAGGAGTAGTGATTACTTGTCTCATATCTTTCTCGTTTGTTTCTGTTCCTTTTCAGCCGCGAAGTGGAGACATCTCAGAGCCAGCTGGCAACAGTGAGCTCCCCCAACGTCACCATGAGGATCACGGACCGTTTCGGAGAAGACGTGTTCACGGCGGAGGTTGGAGATCCACTGGCGCTACGCTTCGAGATTGTCGACAGCAACAGTACGTTTTTCGTAGGGACCTCCTTCGGGCTGTTGCCTCAGCGTCCTCGTTTATAGCCTCTGCGATACTTTCACGATGGCGCTGCATCATCCAAAATCTGCAACGATCAGGAGCTCAGCTCGCACATCTAGAAGCCATCCACTAGAGTTCGTGATGGACGGAGCTCCGATGAAGAGATAACGCGGCTTCTTTCTCTTCGTGCACATCAGCCATCGAGCTGGTTAAAAATTCCGTGGTCACGCCCCTAGCGTAGGGCGCAGTATCTCCTAAGCAAATGTGATGGTTTCGGGTGAACGTCCTTCTCGCATCAATCGGCCGTTTCTGGGAGGGGCCGTCGGAACAACAGGCTCGAAAACGATGCACCGTTTGCCTAACGAGACTGGCCTTAATGATGATCCATGGGGTCAGTGTCAGTGTGCACGGCGTGAAGTTTGTCCCGACACCGCCCCATCAACTTACGACGGCAGTTATAGTCTGGCAGTGAGCGCACCGTCTGATGGACGAGCCACTTCCTGAAGCTGAGGGCGAACACTTTGAGCCTGGTGCGCTTGCGTTACGCAGGGCTGGATGTTCGTACTGTTATCGGAACAGCTGCCGCATCCTTTCAACTGCAAGGGCGTGGCTTGATGCATGCGCAGCTTGTCTGTCTGCGGTGCAGTTTCCAAGTGCCTGAAGGGCTCTTTTTCTCAGGTTCGATGCTAAGGCGTTACAAAGACGAGATGTTGTAAGAAAGGACGTGAAAAGCGTCTGGATTTTGAATATTCGCATTATAATGCCTACCATCTGGTCTACCGGTGGTACACGTGGTTCGTAACTGGATTGTACGTTTGTCCCCGATCAACTCCAGTATTTCATATCATAGGCTTTGGCAATGTGCGGAAAGATTGAGCTGTGTTTATTGCCTACAGATGTTTTCATATTGGGGAGGAGATCGAAAAGTCACGCATCTAGCGGTACGCTTCAGCTGTGGAGACAACAAACCATATTTTCTCGCTGGTTTTTGATGGGAAAATTCGAAGATGATGATTCGAAGGCCGCTTCTCGTGCGACCAAAGCACTGGTCAGAGCGAAGCATAATAAAGAAATTGAACCTCGCCTATAGGCGAGGTTCAATTTCTTTATTATGCTGTGTTGGTAAGCACCGGGCTCTGGGGACAACAAGCTCGATAAAGCGCCCCCTAAAGTTCGATCTCCTGCCCAACAGGCGGTTATGTCTCCGACGCCGCACTGTAGAATTACGTCAAGTGCGCGCCGTGTATTGTAATTTTGCAACATAAGTTGCATATGATCAGAATTAATTCAGTTGCCCATCATCATACTTCACATAGTGCTAATAAAAAGTTTTATTGGGTTAACACAGTGATCTTTAAAGTTTGGGACGTAAGTTTGTTGAAAGGTTCTTGTCAGAATCAACATGGGTAACCGTATTATTGCATGTCCACGGACCTTCGTAACCGGATGCCGTACCTTTTCCAAGCTTCTTCCTGGCTGCATGCACCGTAGTATCCGCGAGTTTCAACGAACAATATGAGGGGCATTTTGATTATCGCCTTACAATAGACGTACATAGTTAACTTTAGAACGCCTCAGTGACGTGAATTTCGTAACCTATGAGTGATAAAACAAAAATATGAATCGCCGTCCGTATTTTTGAGTAAATCATCAACGATTTAGGGAATGTGATTGTCACACCGTGACACCATCGCTCCTAAGACTCGCGAATAGCACGTCAGCTTAGACACACATTAGGGTGAGGTAATCATTTTAACTCGACTCTTCATGGCTAATAGACTGAACTTATCAACGGTAAACTCGAAATAACATACACTCATTTTGAAAAAGCTTCTGCACTTTAGCGTAACACTCTTCTGACACCCGCAAGGTGGCAGCCTACGAGTTTAGCTTCTAACGACTATGGTGTCTGGAATGCATCTGTGACTGGAGTGTTCACTGCGTTCAAAAAAGTAGTCCCTCAGTGTCCGCCAAGTGACGTTATAGAAATGTAATGTCATATATATATGGTGCCCCAAGCGAACCTTCAGCTTTAAATCGAACCGAATATGTATGCATCGATCGCGCAACACGATGCGGCTCAACAAACAAATCATTTTATACCTCTCTGAAATAGTTATAGTAATATTCTCTATTTTACAATGTTGCCACTGGCATGTCCATTCAGTGACATATAGATAGAGATATATTACTTACAGATCATTAAAGCAATGCCTGCGCTTCATCACGCGGCTTGTTGTTTAGCCTGTTTTATCCCCCCTCCCCTCAAACTAGTCTACTCTATTCATCTTTGTTTTCGTGTTGCGACATCACCTCGGGGACGAATGATGAATGCGAGCGGCAGTCTCGTTATCTGGGCTCTTCATCATATAGCCTCTCGATGTTCGGTCCGGAGCAAAGGTCACTTCCTCGTGAAAGAGAAGAGCGCTGAGATTACATCCGCCGTCTTCCAATCGATTGCCGATCCCATAATGGAGCACGGAACAAGTTCCCTAACAACTGAGGAGTGTCCCTTGCATTCGTATCTGTCTGCCCTTGTTTCTTTTTTTCTCTCTTCTCGTTCTCACGAGAATCTTGGGGATTGCGACATCGCCCAAATTGCCCCAATCGTGCCAAGATGACCATTATACGCGTACGCGTACGTATACTAAGATGAAATCGAGGTTGATTTAGATGCGCTGAGTACTAACTGTTTCGATTGCCAAGAGTGCAAGTGGGTGGGCGTGCTTTAGGTGTATTTTGATTTACGATGTGTCTAACATCTCTTGAGCTGTGTCCGTGTTTGTTGGTGGGAGGGAAAGGGGGAGGGGGTCAGTGGCCTAATGTTCACTGCCAGCACTGACCAAATGTCTCCTCTAATTTGAAGGTATGCAACTCTATTTGAAGGCAGATGAGCTGCCCGCTCTATAAACATCAGCATAGTCACCGACGACGTGAATCGGTGCATGATCAGAACAAGTAAAGCGACAGAAAAAAAAAAGAAAAAGACACAAGGTGAAGTGGAAGGAACACAAGTGCTTTGTTTGTGTCTGCATCCTAGTTGTCTTTGTGTTCTTTTTGCCTCGTTTTATTTCTTCTGGTTTCTGCAGGTGTGGCCAGTGAATGAAGACTTACTTCAGAATTTGTTTCTCTCGAAGGTCCGTACGAGATCTTTGTGCGGGAGCTGGTGGCGATGGACGGCGTGGACAGCAATGAGATTCTTCTCGTGGACAGCTTAGGGTAAGCCTTTAATCCCTAATCGATCATAATCCTAGTCTCTCCTGCCGGTCACTAACCGGTCAAGAATGACCATGGTTGTTCGTTGATGAAATATGTCACTGTTCGAGTTCAGCTCACAAAAGCGAAAATGCACTGGTTGCAATTTTAGTTTTCCAGGGTTTATTTTCATTGATGAATTATTCTCTTCTAGCAAATGAGGCATGCAGAAGTGTTAGAGTTGTTTCGTCTGTTTCGTTCGTTCATGTTGTCTTCTTTGGAATTACAGTAAAACCTCGTTATAACAAAGTTAAAGGAGCGGTCGTAATTATTTCGTTATAACCATTAGTTTGTTATAGCCACTGTCCATTTCTTCCCACTATTAGCAAGCAAGGAGAATTATGATTGCTTTGTTATATCCATTAGTTTGTTATGTCCCATTTTGTTATAACGAGGTTTTACTGTATAACAATACAAGAATTTTGCTAAGGGCTGTTCGTTTTTTCTCCTTTTTTTTTTTCTTTATCACGTTATAGTTTCATCTCCAGAATGATATCCGAATCTTTCAGTTTCCGTCAGATTTTAAGATCGACTAGGCAGTGGCGTCCAACTACGCTAAAGAGCCGCCCACTCCCTCTGTGTTTACGCAACTGAACTTTTACTATCTGAAAACACGAGCATTGCCCGACGATTAACATTAGCCAGGAGATTGACGGAGAGGAAACACTACGTACAGGCATCCCACATACACATTGTTAGGAGTCTTTCTTATTTCGCAATAACTGAAGCTAGTCTCACGTTACTTGTCTAAAGTTTTCCGGCAGCCCGCGGGGACCTCTCCACTGACAGGTTCAACGCTCGAGCGGACGTCCTCGACAATCGCACGGCGATAGTCGTGGGAGGACCGGCTATGGGATTTTGAAAGCTGTTGTCCGCTGTGATTGACGTTTCTACCGTGACACGAACTCACGCTTGTACATTCCCGGTTCTGGGTCATCGACCCTGGACAACGTCAACTTCCCAAAGGTCTTTTCGGAATATAGAATCTTCGCGTTATTATTTGCCTGTGTAAGACATTCAGTAACCATCGATGTGAACAGAAGCACGTGTCCTTACAACAAAGCCGCATGAAGTTATTCAGCGCCAGTGGGCGTCTGGGAGAATTGCTGTATATCAAAAATTTAGCCAGTGCAGTACCACAGCTAGCCTGAGGTCTTTAACGTGCTTCACGCAGTAGTCACGATCGCACGCCGGTATAATGTCCATCCAGATAGGAACAGTCAGGACTCGGGATTGAACTCGGGATCCATGGGTTCTGCAGCGCCAAGGTTTTGCTTCTCACCTTCCCCTCACCTCTCCCAATCTCAATGCAAATACAACGTGAAAAACAAAACACAGGATGGCAAGTTATACTAATTATAGTCTATAGTACAGGAATTATTGAAAGAATCGCTGGTATATGTAAACTCTCTTGCACTGTATCAAGCTTTCCTACTTAAGTTTCACAACTTTTTTTTCGTGAAAAATCTGCGATGAAAAAAAAAAAAAAAGAAGTGATGATGTCTTTTTAGCATGATGCTAGAAAGACATCACCAATTCTTTTCATTTTTTATGTCATCACTGCTCTTGCTATGAGTCGACATTGTATCTCCTATATGACATTGAGCTTTGTAGTGCTTCCAGTTCTTGTAGAGTACGTTATATCTCGTGGAAGACACCTATCATTTGAATTGTGCCAAACAATTCTGGATTTGCAACGGTGTACAGATCCAGCCAAGACCCTCCGCTTTTGACCATGCTCCCAACATCTCGTAATGGTTGTTGTCAAAAAAAAAAATTGTTTTTAACTCAATTGTTTTGGATCGGCGAGCTACCAAGAACGACGATAGCTCGTTTACGAAATGTACTCCTACACTGAACGTTTTCAACGCAAACTTTTGGTGCCGCATAGAGCGACATTGCGGGCAACTTTGCATGCAACCATCAAAGCGCGCTAGTTATTTTACGAATGTATGCGGACCGCAAGTTCGTCTGCTTCTTTTGCAGGGGCTCGGGTGACGACAGAACGCAGAGTTCTGATTGGTTCTGAATGAAAGATAGTGGGTAGGCCACGAGGCAGCTTACTTTTAGGTCTATCCACTATCCTTCAATCAGAGAAAATCAGAGCTCGACGACTTTCGGACATCACCGCAACTCTTGCGCAAGAAGCAGACGACTTGCTGTCCGCACAGTCTCCAACGTCTTAAGAAAGACAGGGAGTGGCTTAGAGTGACAATGAAATGAGTTTCGGGCTGGGATAAATTATTTTAGATTGCGATTTTACTAATCACATATCGTTTTGTTGGGTTAAAAGAAGACTAGTACACGAGGGTAGAAAGACAAGAGGCCTGCTTTTTGGTACGAAAATGGTAAACTATGGCGGACTTTTTTTTCTTACCTCCTTTCCTTCGAAAGCTCTCCACCTCTTCACTGCGATGCCTCCGAGGTGCGCCCAAGCACGTGAGCTGAACCCAGCTCGCGTATTGGCATAGCCTCCTCTACACTCACAAAGCATGGCAGTTCGACGACGGAGCCATAGAGTGCCCGGTCGCAGATTTGGAGCGCAAAGATCTGGTAGCACAGACAATTTCTCGGGGAACCTGGACGTCAGCGCACAGCTTTTGCAGCGGCGAGGACCCGAAACATGGTTTTCAAACCCGACGAGAAAAAAAAAAAAAAAACGGTAGCGCGAGGAACGCGAGGAGCACGAGCGGCCATTCCATCGCTCGGGAGAAGTATGTTTCGGCGTCTCGCCGCAGCGGGGCGCCCGTCACGTGGCTCTCCTCTCATCCGTTGTCTACTGCTCTACCTTTTCAATTTCGGCGGCCGCTTTCCGTGGCCATCTGCCAGGCTTTGTCAGTATAGCGGAGGCTATGGTATTGGACACGAACACTGCGTCACTCGGACGTATCTGCGCTCGTAAACAGTTCAGATCGTCGACGAATGTTTGGATTCCCGTTCGTGGCCAACGAGTGCCGTGACGTCACGGCACTCGTTGGCCATGAACGGGAATGACAAGTTCCACGGTGGGCTTAAAACGCACGGTGGAAGCTCGGAGTCATCGCATCCAGTGCCCAAGGGGCACGTCACTACCACGTGATTTCTCATTTTTTCGCTTTTGAGTTACGGAAAAAAGCTAAAGAGGAAAAAGTAAAAAAAAAAAATCATTTCATGGTCTCTTTAATATACATCATGCTGTTGGCGTCGTGACTCGTTCTTATCGGCTCAGGCAGCAATCTCATCGGCTCAGGGGCGATAATGAGATGCTCTGATTGCACCACGCTTTGCGCTTTTTAAGCTGCTTTTACTACAGACTCCAGCACTGCAAATTAACGTGAGCAAAAAAAAAGACCAACGAGCTGGCAAGTCTTTAACTGGTATAATACTCACTTTTAGAGGTTGTACACAATTAACAGACTTGCCTTTTTTTTTTTTTTGCGCACGCCACTTTTTTAGTATTTTTATATCTACCGCGAGCGCGTAATTTTTTATCCATGGGCGCCGCCATGTTTGTTTATGCTGACGCCATGACACAGTAGGGGGCTGCGCTTTTTGCAAGACTATATATATATATATATTTTTTTTTTTCAAAATCTTCGCACATATCGTAGTGCAAGAACGTCAAAAAGTGCAAGAACAACTCCAATGCCAAGAGTGCTGTAAAAAAAAATATTTTATGCGCAGCCCCTCTCTTCACGAGAGCCTGCGTTTGAGATTATTATTCCCCATTTTTTATCGCTGAGGGCTAGGAGTTCTGACACTGGTACACTAGTTTCTCGGAATAAGCTAGTTCGGGCAAGTCAACTCGCGGATGATCCTTCGCTGCATTCAAAATGCACTCAGGCTTCATAGTACCGCGGATATTGCTGTCCATTGCCCTTCTCTGCCCATGAAAAGAAGTGGCATCTTTTTTTCGGCAGAGAAGCTTCGATTTCCGAGAACCTGATCAAAGGCGCGCAACACATAGACGGCCGTTTATGCCGTGACCCGGCATTATCTCGACGGGGGTACCCTTGCGTACAAGAGAGGATGGCCGCCGGGCGCCGTTCTCCGACCTAGCGACTCGGGAGACCCCCGAGTGCCTCTGCTGGCCGGAAAGTACACTGGCCTTCTGAGACAGTTCCTGGCTCTTAGAGCACAACGCGCAGCACGCATCTTTGACGCGACTTCGAGGAGGTCGTTTATTTCGAGAGGTTCGATGCTCGGGTTCGGCGGCTAAAAACCTGTCTTTTGCGCGCGGACCCATTTACGGCGCAGATTTAGGCCCTGAATTTCCCTTCTGGTGGTCCCTCTTCTTATACCTCGGGTGGTCGTTATCCGCTTTGCTTAAGGGTGTCTATATTTTTAGCTTCTCGTCAAAGCAAACGACATAAACACAACAATCCCCCCCCCCCCCCCTTCCCCGAGACATGCAAATGGAATCTACAGCCATTCTTTACTCCTAATTGCGACGACTCCCTATGCTTCGTGCACACGTCCTACAACTCTCTTTTTTATACCTCTCATCTTGATTTTTGTTTGCTTCCAATTTTCTTATTTATCGGTAGTCGACACTTTTCTGCGACGAAATATATGCTATCATCAAAACAAATTAAAAAAAAAAAACATTTTTTTTTTGTACACGCTGTTGGTATACCTTTCGTCTCCCAACGCGCTGTATAGAAACAAGTCAGCGTTTGTCCGCACAAGGTGTGGCCAGTGCGCGTGTACAGAAACCGATTCACGAAGCTGAAGTCTCGGCTACGTGGCTTCAGAGCCTGGCGTTGGTCTATATGCAAAGGTAGAACACACTTAGACTTATAGACCCTTTCTTCAAGGGCGCCGCCATCTTGAATTGTCGTCACTTCCAGTATGGGCGAAAACAATGTTTTTCCGTCGCCACGCCAGTAGAAGACACTTCGGATAAAAGCGTAACCGTCACACATTATCGTTTTGCCTCCCCTTATTTTTTTTTTTTTTACTAGTTACAGGTTGAAACGTTTTAGTATTTTTTCGTCGCCCATACCGGATACGCCTATTAGGTGGCTGGGGACGAGAGTACACAGGAAAGGTCTATACCTGTAGACCCGGTTGCAGGTTAAAGGTATGGCGCAACAATATTAAGATTAAATGTCTTTTTTTTTTTTTTTACTTTACACGAGCTTATTGGCACTGATGGGCCCCGAGTATACTCGCATAGAACGCCATTGACCAAAAAATGTCCTTGTTGCGGTGTAATTAAGAAAAAAAAAAAGCGAGCGTTTTTTCTTAATATCTTTTTTTGCGAAACCTGATGACGTAACTTGGAGGTCGTAGTGTCGGCTTAGTCCCCACACACCACTGTCGATATTTGCATGTGGCTCGTGGATTGGACCCGAGCCTTGCGTGAGCCCTCGATTTGAACTCGTGATAATCGATGGCTCGACAAGCATTCGGGTAGTGGCGATCGTGTCCAATCGCTGCAGTGACGACGATAGCCGAACCATAACAAAGTCTGGAACTCGGCGCGTGTTCTGTGCAGTTGCCGATTCCAGCACGTGGCTATGATAAACATTGGCGGCGTGTAATCGTCTCCAGATAACGTGGCCGCTTGTTCTGGCTGCGAGATCAACGGGCGTTATTGCTTGCAAACGTCAAGGATTCATTCAAAGCGGTCTTTGCCAAAAGTAGTACCCCCCCCCCCCCCCCCCTTTCCCCAACTGTTTTAACTTTATCAGACCGAACGCTGTAAAGAAGTCGAGAGGGGACTAAGAGGGTCTCGCCCCCTCTCCAGCGTCGCTCTGCTAAAGTTGAGAGTATAGGACTTGGCGGGAGGAACTTGTACCTGCTTTTTTTAACATGCAACAGGGTATAATGTCCGCTCTGAACAACCTGCACAACTCAGTACTTAATTCCAGGTTGTCGTGAAAGATTGTGAAACGTATCAAATACCAGGTCCTCGAATAGATCACTTTTTTTTTTCTTTTTACATTCAAACCCGTTTATAAAAGTTGCGAATGTCTGTAGACATTTAAAATGGGCCTCTATATTTACACATCGATGTGTAAGCATCGACGAGGACAACGCTATTTTTCTTCTGAGAAACTCTATACTCCAGCTTCAACATGTTCTCAAGGCAAAAACAGGCCCCGAGTTAACCCAAACGGTCTTCCGAGCGTGGAATGCTCGTAAACGCGCCATTTATCGGGCACGTAACAACGGGCCATCAGCACCCACGAACTCAGCTCTGTTACGTCACGGCGCGGATGGTGGCGCGTCGGGCGCACTTCTGGTCAGGGGCTGTGGGCGGAAATTACCTGAAGTCACCATGTGAAATGTACATTCCTAGGTTGTTTTGGAAGAAACCAGACAAAAACCTGCCTTCTGGTCAAAACGCCATGACTGGGACTGTACCAAAAGAGTCGGGAAAGGTTTGAAGGTCAGTTTTCATGTGTTGTCTGCCTGCTTCGTTCGTCCTAGAACGTGGATGAGTGCCGTGAAAAAGGAAAACCAGACGCCGTCCGACTACGATTGCTTGGGCGGGAAGCACTTAAGGTTGAATTTACGGATACTTGTGGTCGTCAGATTTATTAGTTTTGTTCCAAGATGAACGCGGGAAAGCAGCCAAGTTGTACGAGCCACCTACGTACTACGTTCAGTGCGTCTTCGAATTCAAAAATGGCCGCCTGATCGTTCGAGCTGTCGTCTGCTCTTTCAAACGTTTCTGCTTGTCATGTGCTCTTTTAGACGACACCGGCCCGTAGACCAAATGTTTGCCGGTACTTGCGATAAGAAGTAAGTGCAGGCCTCAAACGACTTAAGTTTTAAGGTTGGTAAGCAGTCTCGATGTAAACAGTAGGTGCAAGGTGATGTTGATCATTGTTACCACTACCAGTGGCCATCACCGACTCGTTATGCCTGATTCACTTGGTCCGTCCGATTCTGCTTGCAATTTTCAGTATCGACGTCGACTATCTCAGCTACGGTTCAGGCTTTTGCAGCCCAAGTGACGTCGCGACTGAAATTTGCGAGCGAAATCTCATCATGCGAATCAGGCTTTAGCGTCCATTCTGCGGCATCCATGGGCGGAATGAATCGCCGCATGTCACATTATTCACGCGAAGTTTTGCGGTGTAACGAGCCTCGGTAATTTCGCTGAGGCCGCTGAAGTAGTCAGACATTGCAGGAAGACGTAGAATCAACAATTCCAACGCGAAAAAGAGCACAAGTATTCACACCGACGCCGACAACATCGCATTCCAATGGTTTGTTTATGGGCGACGGCGAGCTTTTTCCCCACACTCCATCGCGCATGGGCGGCTCCGGTGGCGTCCTCTAGGGGCGCTCCAGTTTTTTTGTAAATACGAGTTTGTCTATAAACATCGGCTTCCCTTCAGAAAGAAATAGTGCAAACATATGCCGCCAGGAAAATGCTCATCCAGAAGAAGCCCTCTGCCTCACCCACCGGAGTCCGGCGCGGGCGCTGATTGGACACGAACACTGCGTCAACGTTCGACTTGGACTCCGTCTCCTCGCTGATAGGCCCCGAGTCCTAGCCGAACGTTGACGCGTCACTCCTGTCCAATCAGTAGCGACGTGCACCTAATGGAGGACGCCGGCCTCCGATCGGTGCACGTGTAAAAATCCAGCACGACGGCCTTGTTATATAAGATGTGTTGGGTCATCGCGCGAAGTTCATAACTGCCTTAGGTGACAAGACGGCGTCCACGAAGCACGCGCGCTGTTTTGTAAACATCGCCGCCGCCGCATTTAATTTAGCACCATCCCAGTTAACGCCCACTCCAATCCTTTTACACGCATCTTCGGACTCAGCAACACGCACTACACCCAACGAGGTGCGTTCCGCATCTGAAGCTCGTTCCCGGAAGCAAACGGGTCCTAAAAAAAAAGAAGGAAAAAGAAAAAGGGACACACAACAGGAAGCCAAGCTGGCCGCGTGGCCTGCCCTCGGTGCCGAAAGGAAAAACATAGAAGAATGTTAGCGACGCGCGCCCAACCCGCTCAGGGCTAACCCTTAAAAAGAGAAAGGGGGCCAAGGGGAGAGAGAGAGAGGGAGAGCGGCCACGGTCGGTGTTAATTATACTATACACGCTCAAGGTAGAAAGCAAATTACATAGCGGCGGCGGTGGCGGCGACCGACGCAGTGAACGTGCAGAACTGCTCGTGGACTCGTGAAATCGGCGCCTCTTTCGTCGGTTTCTTTTTTTTTTTTTTATTAAAGAGCTGACTGCGGGAAAATCGGTGTATGTGCCCCCCTACGGGCGGCGTTCACTTCCTCTCACGTACGTACGCGCGCGCTTTCGGGGGTTTGGAGGACTTCCGCCCTCAGGACTGTGGGCCTTTTTGAGAGTGCATATACCTTACGGTGGTGCTTTTAGTGTACAGTCGTTTTTTTTTTTTCCTTCTTTGATTTTTTTTTTTTTTTTTTGTGGCGAAGGACAGGTTGGAGATTCCAGTTCTTAGAATTTAAGGCGTTTTCGTTTGTGCAATAACGGTTTTGTTTACACAGTGGCCCCATATTTGACCTCATACGTCTATCGCAATCGTAGCGAAAAAACAAAACAAAAGAAAAACTCAGTTTTTCAATGTTTGCGAAGCGCCGACCTTCACCGCTTCCGGCGGCCACTCTGCTACGTCGCCGAGATGTCACCTATGGGTGCCTCGTAACACGTTGCGATTATTATTTGCCACAAGAATTCATCGATTAGGTAGACAATAGGAATCTTCATTACCAAATGCTGCGAGTCACATATAGGTTGACAAGTCTGTCTCTTGAGATTATACCTATGAAGGGACATTAATGGCGCGTAGAAGGAAACGACCCAAGTTCTTACTTGAATCGTTCCCTATAAAGTTGTCCTTTCCTTACATTCATGCTGCACCACACACGCGATCACAAGTAAGATAGAAGCTGCGATCTTCGAAAGACATACTCTGAGATGATCTGAAAATCTTCGCTAGATGGAGTCAAGAGGAGAGTCCTCTTGACTCCAGAGTGTAGTTCGTTCATTAACTTATGTCTGGATTTTAACCTTTCGCAATTAGTTCTTCATCCCACCAGAGTGTCTCCGACGACAGGAAGTGTTTTAGATCTAATATTGACTACTCACCCTGAACATGCAAGTGACATAACTTATCTTCCAGGGATCAGTGATCACTCTATGTTACATTTTCATTTCAAAACGTCGGTATCTAGGCTGACTGACCAACGAAAGAAAATACGCGATTACAGTAGAGCGAATTTTGATCAGATCAACAATGATCTTGCGGTTTTCTTTGACCAGTATTTGACAGACGTTTCGGGGCGCTCTGTTGATGAAAACTGGAATTTGTATAAAGATAAGATAATCTCCCTTATCGACAAATACGTACTGCTCCGAAATATACTTGAAAATAATCAGTCACCTTGGTTCACGAAAGCCCTGAAGAGACTGTCAAATAAACAAAAGCGCTTGTACCTTGCGGCCAAGTTTTCCCAGTGTGAGCGTCGCTGGGCCGCATATCACAGTTCTGTAGAAGTGTACAAAAAAGCGATTGAAGGCGCTAAATCTCACTTTTTCACACATAGTCTTCCAGACATGTTGGTAAATAACCCCATTAAATTTTGGAATACTGTTAACAAAAAGGACCGTTTTTCAATTTCTCTTACAACTTCTAGTGGTGACAGCGTGCCCAGTGACGAATGTGCTAATGTCTTAAATAGTATATTTATGGAATCTTTCTCCGATATTCGCAACATAACTTACCCTTCGATGAGCTGTTCCTGTTATCTGCCAATGGATTCTATCTTTGTTGATCCTGCTGGTATTGCAAAAATTATAGATGAACTGAAGTTATCATCCTCATCAGGAGTGGACGGAATTAATTCCAAGTTTTTGAAAAACACTAAACTATACTCGTCTCTTATTCTCTCGAAATTGTTTGAACAGTCGCTGCAAGATGGTATTTTACCTTGTGATTGGCGAGTGGGGAAGGTGGTTCCAATTCCGAAAGGTGGCGATAAGTATTCCCCTAACAACTATCGTCCCATTTCATTAACCAGCATACCATGTAAACTTCTGGAACACGTTATCTTTTCCCAACTCGTACATTTCCTAGAGTCGAATAATTTTTTCACCAAAGCACAGCACGGATTTCGTAAATCATTATCTTGTGATACTCAGCTCCTATCCCTCAGTTATGACATTCATTCTATTCTTGACCGAGGCTCCCAGGTGGACTGCATTTTCTTAGATTTCGCCAAGGCATTCGATAAGGTGTGTCACGAGCTATTACTGTTAAAACTTTCAAAACTTAACATTGACCCTAACATTCTCGCGTGGATTCGGTCTTTTCTAAATAACCGTTCACAATTTGTAACAATTAACAACGAAGACTCTCCTCCTGTGTCTGTGAATTCTGGAGTTCCTCAAGGGTCGGTTTTAGGCCCACTACTATTTTTAATCTACATTAACGATCTTCCCTTTAATGTGTCTTCATCCGTTTGTCTCTTCGCCGATGACTGTGTAATTTACCGTGAAATCTGTCACGATTCTGGCCTGTCTACACTTCAGTCTGATATTAACTCTGTCTCTCGTTGGTGTGAATTATGGCTAATGAAACTAAACACTAGTAAATGTAAACAGATGAGAGTGTCCCGCAAGCCTAACAACAGTCCCTGTTACCACCTAGATGGCAACCTTTTGGAGCAAGTGGCAACGTACAAGTACCTTGGTGTTCACTTAACAAATAACCTTTCATGGAAACCGCACATTCAGTATGTTACTACCCGTGCTAACTGCATGTTGGGCTACTTAAAACGCAACTTTTCATTGGCACCTATTTCACTAAAATTGATCCTCTACAAAACATTAATCAGGTCTAAATTAGAATATGCAGCCTCCATCTGGGATCCCGGTCACGATACTCTAATCACTGCATTGGAATCCATTCAGAATAGGTCAGCCCGTTTCATTCTTTCCAACTACCATCGTACTGCTAGTGTCACATCAATGAAAAATAGTTTATGTTTACCACTTCTCTCCTTGCGACGTAAAATTTCACGCCTATGTCTATTTCATAAAATGTATTTTCATAACCCTCTCCTACGCAATCGGATGATTACTCCCCCCTTTTACATTTCATCCCGTCTTGACCATCAGCATAAAGTTGGAGTTCCAAGTTAGTTTACCACAACATTTAAATCTTCTTTTTTACCCCGCACAGCCGAGGAATGGAACCACTTCCCCGGTTTGATTGCTACTATAACTGATACTAACCTGTTTAGAAATTCCATCACTAGCTATTTTAGCAGTGACCCATGACCTATTATTATTTTTCTTTGTTTGTTGTATATTTAATATTGTTGACTTGTTACTATATTACTATCTTTGTTTCATGTATGTGCTCTCCCCCTCTGTGATGCCTTCGGGCCCTGAGGGTACTTTCAATAAATAAAAAAATAAATAAATAGCTCAGTCTATGGCCGGACCCTAATGGCTTGCTTGGTTGATGCCTTCCTAATGGCTGGTTCACACACTTGCCACTGCTTAGGACCGAGCGCATTACGAGTTCTTCCGATGGCACGCTAGCGCCATCTTTGAGGTGGACCTGGATCTGCATATTTCACAACAGCGAAGGATTTTCACTATGTGCGAGATTATATGAGAAAAATTGTCATTTATAACACTGTCAAAAGTTTTTTTCTAAGCCTAAGTAAAAGAATGATGCGCGAAACGAAAATCGGAAATATACGGAACTCTCTAGTGTACCATGGTCACCCGGTTGATGTTATCTTGTCGTAAGAGATCACAAGAGGTTGTAACGCGCTCGGTCGTAAGCAGTCACAAGTGTGTGAACGAGCCATAAGTATGGTTGACCGACTCGTCTCTTACTCGTTCCTACCCGTTCTATCGATATTAAATGCAATATTGCCTTCCGGTTCAAGCTCTTATCAATAGCGGGTGTCTTGCCGCCTTTCCTATATACTTTCCCTGCCTTCTGGAAGCACTGGTACCAAGAGGGACATGTCCACTCCAAAGCAGACGCACAAGCACAGGACCGTTGAGGCAGCCAACTATCGCTCCTTGCGCAGACGCTCCGCAAACGCACAAGGAAGTGAAGACGGCTGGCCACATGTGTACACCGCTCGTGGTGTGTGAACAGCCGGACCCGCGGAAGAACGCTTTGTCTTCCGACCACGGTGCGCCGCGGAGGCCCACGCTAGACGCGGCGGCGTGATGCGCGTCGTCGAGTGGCTACGTCCGCCGCACTCGGTCTCGCGAAGCAGGAAGTCCGTCAGCGTCTCGGCGGGTTTCCACGTGACTCAGCCGTTCAATATTTTCTCCCAGCAACGAAGATGGAGCACCGGGTCCCGGGGATTGGAAAAAAGAAAACACGGGCGGGTTGGGGGGGGTTCGCCTTTTCCGCAATCCTCGGCGGACAAACAACAACAACAACGTAAAAAAGTGAGTTTTAAAGCGAGATGATAGAGAGGGGAATGCGACTCGAGACTGCATGCAAAAAAAAAAAAAACGCTAGAAAAAAAAAAAAAAAAAACTCGTTTGATCAGCCGGTCGAAGAGCCAGCGCGAGGTCCCGCCGGTTCGGGAGCGACCCAGTCACCCAGTCGAACGACCCGACGGGTAAAAAGATGCACGCATGGCGAGCGCGCTTCTGCGGTCCTCACAACTAGAGGTCGCAGGTTTCAGAGGTGCTCGCTGCTTTTGGTGTTATGCCGTTGTTGTTGGTTGTTGATCTGTATGCAGAGGGTTATGTCTTGAGACGCGTGAGTTTCTCAGAGATTGGTGCGCAATCTTCGATGACGCGGAAATTTCGCCAACAAGACGATGGAGGTTTTGAATTGTACTGGTTCGGACAGCGAAGAAGTTTTGGTTTGGTCTCAGCGAGTTCATTGGGCTTCTCGACTTCCGCACGGAGGAGATAAGTGGCTTCGGGCTTTGACTATAACGTTCTAAACTTTCAAGCTCGGTGCGAAAGCGGTACCTGTTTTGTGTGGCTGGTCCTTCGCGACACATCTGCATTTAAAAGGTTCTTCAAGCCCCAGAGCTCTTGTATTTATGGAATTTTTATTACGGTTTGTGTCACTCTTCTTTGATTATCTCCTCATTGAGCTGAATGATGATGGAAGCTACTGTCCCAAAATTCGGATTGCAAAATAGGTGTGGTTGATTCGGTGATTTTATATGTTTATCAAGAACGGGAGTAGATTGAAGAGAACGGGGTGAGGGAGGGTTGTTTACGAAATAAATCTTCGAGGGTTTTGGAAATATCAAGACGCCTTCCCGCAGTTCTTAAATTCGTGTATTTTTCGGACCTAATACTCTCTTGCTTTCTCGAAGCCCTAGGTCGTCTCGACCATAGCAGACACTGACATTAAAATCACTCAGTTTTCGATGCTGCTTTCCAACGGGACAGTTTTGTATGGAGCAGGTAGTCAAGTGGTAACTAGAGCCAGTTAGTAATGGCCTGGAACCAAAAGCTGTCACGTAAGTTCCAGTATGCTCGTATACACATTTCTTCCTCGAGCACGTGAAGCGAAAGCCAACGCTTGAGAACAGCTGTACCTATACATTCAATCGCCATTCATTCCGGTTTTGATAGGAGTGGATATTGTACATGGGCGCTGTCGTCTGGTTAGTACTGCGTAATGCGCGTTAGTAACCACATAATAATAATAGTAAGAATAATAATAAATAATATAATAATAATATAATATTATTATTATTATTATTATTATTATTATTATTATTATTATTATTATTATTATTTGTGAAGCAAGGTGACTTGGGTGGCTCGCAAAGCTATGCAGAAAGGCTAGGGCCCCTATGCGTGAGCGTCTGCTAGCTAGCCACCCAGAGCAAATGAATGAAGTAAAACCCACTATGTAATGCAGAAATATACAGGAGGAAGGCGAGGATGAAACGCGTGAGAAAGGAAGGAAGCGCCGGGACGATACACACCGTGTGCTAAGCCCCAATGCCGAACCCGCAGCGCAACACAGGGCAAGAGAGCAGCGCCAGGCCGGTACTAGCGTCCTGATCAAACACGAATCCGACTCGGAAATCGGCGACAACGCCCTCCCCTGATCCGTATCGACGCAGAAACCCTATAGCACCAAAGCCCCGCACGCGGGCGATGATGGTACAGGTGTTACCTTAGTGCTGCTGTTGGCGCTAAAACGCCCGCAGGCACCTTTCTAGGGCAGACTAAACTCCTCCAGTGTATACCTCCGTACAACAAACCCGACCTTACAGAAACGCGACCGAAGTTTCTTCTTCGACTGATGCGGTGCAGACACACCCACAAAGTTTGGGAACCCCGGAAAAAGAAGTCGCCCTCACCAACGACTGACTTACTCCTCGTCCGACGGTGTACCGTTGCAGATGCCCCACGGACCGCACCATCATGGGACCCCTGCACAAGGTGAACGACGACGGCAAGGTGCTGCACGCGCCTTTCGACGCCTTCAAGTTTCCCACGTCCGAGATCGTGCAGTTCAAGGCCCTGGTGACGCCCTGCCTCCCGACCTGCGAACCGGTACGCAAAGAGCACCGCGGAACTGGAGTCGCGGACAGCCGCAGTCGCACTGCCCGTACATCCGTCGTACCATAGCCTCATATATACTGACAAAAGCCTGGCAGATCGGCACTAGAAACGGCAGCCGAAATAGAAAAAGTGGAGAGGCAGACAACGGATGAGAGTATAGCTACGTAACTGGCACCCCGCTGCGGCGAGACTCCGAAACACACTTCTCCCGAGGGAACAAGTGTGTTTCGGGTCCTCGCCGCTGCAAAAGCTGTGCATGATGTCCAGGTTCCCCGAGGAATGGCTCTTTGATGCTCTGTGCTACCAGATCCTCGCGATCCAAATCTGCGACCGGGCACTCTATGACTCCGTTGTCGAACCGCCATGTTTTGTAAGTATAGAGGAGTATATGTTCGTACCAAAGACGCGGAGCTCTCTGCAGACACGATGACAAGATTATCAGCACCTTAAGCATGTTTAAGTGCGTTGCTTCATAACAATATTTGAACAGACTGCGGATAGTTTTTGTACTACCAATCTAGTACATTGGTAGAACGAGGTACTATTCTCGTACTACCTTGCGTTGGTAGTACGAGGTAGTACATTGGTCGTCGTACGAGGAAGAAGCACGTCCCAGACAGTGTCCGCAGACTCTTTTTGCATGACGCATTAGCAGTGCGCGCACGCGGCTTAAGAAACGAAGTGCTTGGCGCGCGTCCCAAGAATCTTCGTATCTCTCGGCGGCCAATCAGATTGCAGCGTCGATCGATAAGGACGGCGAAGAAAGAATCGCGAAAGCAGGAAGCATTATCATATAATAAACCACGCCCCGTGTTTCTTCAGCTTAGGCCAACAGCTTAGAAAACGATGTTTTCTAAGCTGTCAGTTTAGGAGACATGTTTCCTGCTTCGTTCTTCGGCGTTAAAAAACGCACCCAGCCGGTGGTGCGAGTTGGGCCAAAAACCGGTATCAGAACTTGCCCTGTGCGGAACGCAAGTTCGTCTGCTTCTTTTGACCGGGTTATAGTGACGCCAGAACGCCGAACTCTGATTGGCTGTGATCCGAAGGTTGATCTTAAAGCACGCTGCCTTGAGGTCTACCCTAGTAGCACACTTAGTTCTGTGAATGTCCTTAAGATGTCCTAAGGTTCCGGGTACGTCCTGCGGACGTTTATCGGACATCACCAGAACATTATGACATCTTTAGAACATCAAAAAGTGTAGTCCTACACTCATGAGTCATTTGTTCCATATAATGCACCCCAAAACTTAAGTTCGACGTACAGCGCACTGCCGTCGAACCGACGGCCCCAACTTTTATGATGGGCTTCATATCGGTGCAATATAACTTATTAAACAAGCAAAGTACGTATGAAACGCTTCAAAGAAAAAAACAAAAAACAATGAGGTTTTGCAGTAAAGCCAAGAAAACACCAATTATGTATTCTTTTTTATTATTTTTTTTTGTACGCGGTAACACGTTTATTAGCTATTCATTCGGCTATCAAGCCGCTCATGAAAGTTGGTACTACCTTCGGTTCGACGTCAGTGCGCTGTAGGTCGAACTGATGTTTTGGGGTGTATTATTTCGGACAAGGAGCGTAAGTACTACACCCCTATTTCTGACTCTAAGGACTTCACTGAACTAAGTGTGCTACTAGGGTACCCGCTATCCTTCAGTCAGAGATAATCAGACCTCGGCGTTCTGATGTCACCACAATCCCTGCAAAAGAAGCAGACGAACTTGCGCTCCGCATTGGCATATCACTCCTCGTAAAATAAACGAACCGTCAAACAGCTCCTAACACGGCTCCGGCGTTTCCTCCTCTAACCACCGCGTGTGGTCCCGCGCAAGACCAGTCAACGATTACGCCGAACGCCTCCGGGGTTGTTCCGGGAATGACACGCGAGGAAAAAAAACCTCTTTGTCAAAACATCCGCCGAAAATTGTAGCCACGCACCGCAACGCGACAGCTTCCTGTAACTCAGATCACGCAAACAGCGGCCTCTGCCACCCCGTGGGCGCCGTACGTATGGTTGGCTGACTGGCAGGGCCCATGCTTTAGGCACCGTGGTGGCCGCAGCAACCACTTCGCGGCCGTTTTTGGACAGTTCCACTCCAGGCGGGGACCAGTTTGAAATAACACCGCGTCTGCGCACAATGCATCCTGACTGGGCGGACCAGGAAGTGGCTTTGCGCTTGCTCCTCGGCCACTTAGACCTGTCTTTGACCCTGGTATAAAGGGAGAACCGAAAAATAAGGGGCCAAAACGGCCACCAGACGCTGTGGACGCTGAAGCGCGCCCGACGATTCGTTTTTTCGCCGAGACAATAGAATGGCTCAGAGCGTAATTTTTAAGGGCAAAGGGAGAGAAAGAGAGAAAGAGGTGCGGCCTTTCAACGATCTGCGGGTGCCGAGTTGGCCTTGTGATGAGCTTCTTGAGCCGGCAATTTCGGAGGTCGCCTTTTTCGGGGAAGGACGTTTTAAGTTCTCGAGTCTAACCACACGGTATCCCGTTCGCTAATGCGGTAGTTTAGGGTGCGGAGTGTAAAGTGTGAGATCACGCACGCCGTTTCGGAGAATTCTTTGTTTTTGTTGTCGGGTACGTTTTGTCTTCTACCCCCGAAAGAAAACAACAAGACAACGAGGTGTAAATTTCCACTGCTTGGTGTCCTTTGTAGTGTCGTTTTTAGGTTTGAGTTTACGGTTTGCAGAAATATATTGGGGAGTTGTAGTAGACCGTTTCCGCAGACCGCTAAGCACCCGGATAGCTCTCCGTAATCCGCCACAAGACCTTGAACTATGCAGACAAGGCTGGCGGCGCGCATGCGCAGCTGCGGCGTTTTCTTCACGGATACCCTAGCGGAGGAGAAAAACGGTCTACAACAATTCCCTATCAGGTATCACAAGAGCGCTACAATGAGCTGCAAAATGTAGTGTTATGTCACACGGTATGGGATATACTAAAAGTTCCGAGGACACCTAAGCACTTCTGAGTTGTGAATGCTAAAGCATTCTCGGCGCCGAGGGGTGGAGAAGCGGCCGCAGCGCCGGCAGGAAGTGCGGTGGTGCGGCGCGCATACCGCCCTGGCTCGCTGGTGACTGGTGCGCCTCTGGGTAATGCAGCGGCGGGAGTGCGAAGCTCGGTGCGGCGCCGGGAGTGCGTGACGATGCATCTTCGTTGAAGTGCTTTTCTTTGTGTTTTATTTCTGAACGCGCGTGCTTGACGACATGCATTAAAATGCCGTTTCGCTCAGCCAATGGGTATTTAGATGCCGTTACACTCAGCCAATAAGACTAGGTGCCGTTTTTCGGGGTTACAGACAACGCCGGCTGCGCTCCACGGGACAGTTAATGCTTTCGAACTAAAAATAGCTCCACATAGAAATATCTTACGTATATCATCGTATTTCTACTAATGGTTATTTTCAGGAATGTCGCAGGTATAATCACACAAAATAAAGTAAGCAGCATAATCAAAACAAAGTTAAACTGTAGCACACACACACACAAAAAAAAACACATCTCTCAGCACTCTCCGATTCAACAGTTCACAACACCTTAACGAACCTTTGTGCAGTGTACTAACTTATTAACTTTGATACTGGAGTGAATACTCTAAATATTTTATTCATTCTCTCCCTGTCTGTCTGTCTGTCAGATTTGAAAATGATGTTGATTATATTCAAGGACAACTTTCTACGGCAGCGTAGTGCAATCGACAAGCAAGCGTGACTAGCTTTGTCTAGCCCTCCGTCCCTACGCCTTTCAATGGGGAGTTTTAGCGAATCGTTTTTCGAGCACACGGTTCCGAAATCGCGAACGGTGCAGCTGGTCCGTTCCGTGGAAACGTACGTGAAATTTGACATATTTTAGCGAATCGCAAAACTGACGCGACCGTGTAAACGATGATGATGATTTGTTTGACCGGTGGCGCCATCTTCTAGTAAATATGTGAAACATACTGCAACGTGTAAATCCGTGGCGGCTCGTGACTGGCGTACGACTGATGTAAACAAGACGGCCGACGTAACCTTTGCCGGTCGGAATTTCAAGAACTGCGAAGCTAAATAGAGTAAAAAGTATCTGAACGACCGTAAAGGTATGTGGTGTGTCTCCGTCATCTTGAACTTGAACGATCGTTCACGTTGTATGCCTTCGAACCAAATCATTTCGTCTGCTCGCGGTCGCCACGGCAGCTAGTCTGCCCGCAGATCACAAAACTTTACTAGCATGCGCAGTTTACAGCATTCACGATCGCTTACCGTTGTGAGCAGTCCTCGAAATGATTTGGTTCAACCTCTCGAATGAACAAATTGTTGTGTTTATGTTTATACAGCCGGAAGTTAGTCTGCCTCAGTGGGCGTCTGGTGTCTCAGCTGTAGATGAGCAATTTAGACAGTGCGGTACAACCGCTAACCTGGGGTCTTTAACGTGCACCACGCAGTAGTGATACACGAACGCACGCCGGTACGATGCTCATCCAGATCGAAACGAGCAGGGCGGGATTGAACCCAGGATCCTGGGTTCTGCAGCGCGAGCTTTCGCTCCACGTGCTCCGAGCAGGTGTGCGCTAGACCACTCGGCCACCGATCCCCCCACTCTCGAATGAAGCAGACTAACAGGATGGCAAATCGCCTCCCGCTGTCTTAAGCCTAACACTCGGCTGGGTCGGCGAAGTAGTTGCCGAACCGACCGCCATCTTTTTTTTTCCCCGAGTCGCGAACGGTGCTGGCTGCGTTGCGGTGACGACTCCAGCGGCCGGAATGGGAGAAACGAACGAGAAGAGCCTCCCGACGCCCCGAACAACTCGCGCGCGCATGCGCAGTGGCGTCGCCGATGCGTTCGAGGGCAAACCGTTCGTGTGGAAACGACCTGCTAAAACTCCCTAATGACTCGTGCGGACACCCATACAGGGCGAGCGATGAAGTTTGGCTCGGCAGGTAGCGCCATCTCATGCGCACATTTCCGCAACTCTGAGACGGCCCGCGGTCGCAATCCTTGAACCACGATTTCGATCTCTAACGT
The DNA here is from genome assembly GCA_013358835.2 of Ixodes persulcatus. NCBI lineage: Eukaryota > Metazoa > Arthropoda > Arachnida > Ixodida > Ixodidae > Ixodes > Ixodes persulcatus. Next base: position 615,828 of record JABSTQ010000943.1, read on the forward strand.
CGGAGCGCCTACTGAAACTCAGCCGAACTGTGGCATGGCCTGCCCAAAGTTGCCCTTTTAGGCCACCAGCGGCGCTGCGTGACTAACAACCGACCGATATGAGCCTCCTGATCCAAAGCTTCGATTCCACTGCCACGTTGAAAGTTGCCTTCGAATTACGACGTTTCTATGGTCACCTGACAACGGTGAGAACGACAAGGAGGGGCTTCGGCTGTTCCGCTTCCAGCACGGGCTTCCCACCCTCGACAACACTTGCGGTGTTTCGTGCGCCTCGAGCGCGTGCGCGCAGCCAAGGCAGGACGGAAGGCATGGAGCGAGTGCTGGAGGCCTAACGTTCGAAAGACACGCTCTGCCGTTCTCATTCTGTCAGTGACCCCGCCATTCTCTCGCCCCCCCCCCCCCCCCCCTTTTCCTTCAATTTCAGCCCGTACAAGTTTATTTGTGCATTTGTCTCATATATCCCGATCTTCCGCTAGGCCCACTGCGCCGACAAGGTACAGGGAGCCTACGGACGGGAGGTGGACTCTTTCGGCAGGCGGAGACGACGTTGGACGAAGGACGCTGCGTCGAGGGCTCGTGGAGGTCGCTCTGGAGGCGACAGTTCTTCGACCAAGGACCAGGGTGGCGAAGAGGACGACGACGAGCTGGTGGTCGTCCAGACCATCCACATCACCGACAAGTTCGGTTTCGCTCGGAGCCAGCGGAGGAACGACGACAACAGCATCGACGGAACCCTGAAACAAGACACGAGTGAGTGTTCTTGCTTCTTGCTGACGATGGCGATGCGCAGTGCCCACGCCAGGTGTGGGCACTGCGCGTGAGCAGAAATCAGATTCGCGTGACAGGGAGGGTGTGCACATGCGCAGTGCTGACAGCAGCGCCACCGCGGTGGGGTGAGGTTTATTTATTTTATTTTATTTTACTCCCCAACACTGCCTGCCCGTTTGAGGGTTAAGGCAGAAGTAGGATTTCGCAAGCACGCACATATGTCCTATACAGAATGAAGTAATAACACTGGGGAACAATTCACGTAACGAGATAAACAAAATATTAGCATATCGCGCCCACGTATATCGTCAAACATTGTGTTCATATATATATGAATCTATATATATATATATATATATATATATATATATATCGGTCACAGCATTAAAACGCCAGGCAGGTTTCCAATGCCTTAAATCCGAAAACAATTATACTTGCAGTCAGCGACTGAACATTTCCAACTTCTTTAGCGAGGCAGGTTTTCCAGGGACACATCGACGCAAATTCGAGAGTAGGACGGATGAGTGAATAGACCGATGTCACCAAGCGAACTGCGCAGGCGCGCGCATTCCGGAAGTGGTGCCGCCGCCATGCCACTTGTAGTCATCGCTTTCCGGCTTCCCGGCTACATAGGGCTGCGCGTACATCGTAGATTATCGTTTGGAACGCCCCGGTATCAGCTTGGATTCTCCTGCAGGTCTGTACTTCGTAAAATTGTGTTGGTTGTGATGTCTTAATTTGTCAGCAAGCGCAGTAAAGCAGTTCCAGTCGTCTTATCGCTTTAGAATTGCTTTGTCGTCTGTTTCGGCGTCGTCTGCTTCTTCGTCTTCGGGAACGCGTGAGCACACTGCCGAATTCACGCAGTGGTCCCAATGCGGCCGCAGGAAAAAAAATTACACCATCTTCCCGAGGGGAACCATGGGGTGATGCGGAGCATCGTGTTGGTTCCGAGGAAAGAGTCAGTTGCGTGCTGACGTCGAGAGATGGCGCCACCAACTGCCCTAGCGTTACCCCCTACGCGAGCCTTCGTCGCGGCTCGCGGCAGAGAAACTTGGAACGCTCGCCGCTCGCCGTTTATTTTTTTTTCACACTTGAAGGAGAGGAGACTAGAGGAGGAGAGTTGCGCGTGCGCGCGCGGTGTGGTTAGAATCGAACGCACGCGAAGTGCACGCACAGCTGGTAGAGAGAGAGAGCGGAGAGAGTAACGCGCAGCTGTTGGAGAGAGGGAAGGAGGAGAGTTGCGCATGCGCGCGCGGTGTGATTAGAATCGAACGCACGCGAAGTGCACGCGCAGCTGGTAGAGAGAGAGAGCGGAGAGAGTAACGCGCAGCTGTTGCAGAGAGGGAAGGAGGAGAGTTGCGCATGCGTAGTGTGAGTGCAGACTACAACGCCGACGCCGCGGGACATAGCCCCGAGCAAGAGATGCTCCGCATCTAAAAACAACGACGCCACTACTAGAGCGTTTCGGCTGCTCGGATGTCTCAATTAACTTGGAAACTGAACATATAGTTGAATGGAAAAGAACAAGAAAATTCGAGGGACCATCGGCTTTGTGTAGCACCGTGGAACAGCGTCAAATGTGTTGGTGAAAAGCTGAGCTTGGTAGTGTTCAGTCTTGTGCATAACGTTTAATCAGCAATGAAGTAAGAGGAGCTAAATAGACTTCCTTGGTGAGCGATAGTTTTCTAAAAGTTGTTTCATTCTGGTTGACAGCCTGTGCGACAGGATACAGATAAACTGCGGGGAGAAGCCTGCACACAGAGAAGAAATGATCTACAGAAAGGCCATGACTGATGCGCCGTAACAATTGTCATCTCTCAAAAAGAAGCAATCATGCAAGATACCTGAGAACTTGGGGTGGAGATAATTTTTCGTGTACAGTTTCTATTCAGTTTCGTTTTGTTTGCGCAAGCTCCGAACGCTAAGAGTCGCCCGACGTTGGAAGCTTTTTTCTGGATCAGTAGCGCCAGCCTAATAGACCACCACAAAATATGTTAGGCTCGTTTGTTACATTTCTGCCGGTAAGTGTTGCACTTCTAAATTGCATTATGTAGTGTTTTTTTTTACGTTTTGTATGAAAAAAAAAATGAAAACCGCTTCCGAAAAAATTTGTTTTATTTCAAGTGATGCATATCAAGAATCGCTGCCTTTTTTTTTTTTTTTGAGTGATTGTCCTGATCTTTTGAAGCACAGTTGTGCTTAAAACATGTCGTCACATTAACAGTTATAACCACCAAAATTCATTGAGCAAAAAGTGTATTCAAAACGGCCTCACCAAACTTAGTGGATATAGACCAACGGATAGACCGCTACGGAGCGAATGCTGAGAGAGATTCCAACGTACGGGACACTTCGGCACGCTGTGTGTCTCGTGCCCTGTAGTCTTACACTTTTTAGCTGACGTGCAATAGGTGGATATAAATTATGATGCAAATCGCGAAACAAATGGAAAAAAAAAACGCTATTTTTCCTGCCGCTCTGTCCGGCTCTGTTTACCTTTCTTTGCCGTGCTGCTTTCTTTCTGGAAGACATAATAACCGAGGCCTTTTTGCCTGGTGCTGTTATTGTAGCACCATGGCATACAACGGGTGAAGCCACCCATTGAAAACCATGAGTAAACACCCGGCTAAACGTCTCGTGCTAACCCGAAAATTTCCAAATGCCGGGCGGGCGTACAATGTGCATTGACGCGGCCGGAAAACTGGGGAGAACTACAGGTACCAGCATGCTCCGCGGCAGCGGTGGCGTCGCGCAACTCCTGCTGGGATCGGTCTATTATATGCCGCAAGTTTAGCTGAGGAGGGTGTCTTTGGCAGCTTTCTACGTAGGTACCCCAATTTTCCGATTGCCTCTTTTTATATGTATATATATTTAAAAAAATACATGAAAGCTAGATGAATGCGGTCTGCGCAGGTGAGTTATACGGCCAGAGGGACAGAGTATAGGGAGCTAATCGTAACGATCAGTCTGCTAATTAGTGAAAATTCATTAATTACCTTTTTAATGAATAAAGATAGACATATAGTTCCATTTCAAAACTTGCTCAGCGTCATCGAAAACCACTAAATCAGTAATTTTCGGAAAGACTTTGAACGCGTGAGAAGCGTAGTAGTGCACTAAAGTTACCACTTGTGGAGCAGGTACACGGCTGGGGCTAGATAAGAGACGGAAAAATTGCGCGGGCGCCTTACCGCAACCGCTAGCCTTGTACCTGCTCCACGAGTGGTAACTTTAGTGCACTACTACGCTTCTATAGTTCGCCATGGTCGCCATGGTCGCCATGAAATGAGGCGCACAAAGCGCGCACCAAAAGTAAAAAGAAGAAAAGAAATGGACGTCAGTTTAGAGAGTAGTAGGGACAGAATTTTTTTAGCAAAAGGTTACAATTTAAATTTGCGAGACACAAAGTTACAAAGACATAAAAAATAATGCAAAACTATCAATCCTGGGAACAAAATATAGAGGAAAAAAAAAACGCTTAGAAAAAGAAAGCGGATCATTTTCCTCTCAAGTGGGAGCGGTCAGGTGGGTCATTCCTCATGGCAGCTTCTCCATGTATATAGTGTGTCACAACGCGCGAATATCTAAGCTATATAGCAGATATAGAGCGGCCCGTTTGAACATTTTGAGGCTCGGAAATTAACACTGTCGTTTTTGTTTTGTTTTTTCTTTCACGTTTTTGCGTTTGCGTGTTGCCAGATTTCCGCACCAGAGAGTGCCCGCGCTTCCGTTGTTTCAAAGGCCCGCGGCGGTCCGCTTCTGGCCCAACGGCGTTATATATATCCGCTACACGAATATGTGTCCTTGTACGTGTGTGTATGTGCATGTGCATGTTCGGGTACCTGCGTGCTTTCTTTCCCGGTTAATTGTTCTTGCGTGGTTCTATCTGCGTGTACGAGTGTTGACGGGTCCATGCTAGTTAATACACAGCATCACACAGCACAAACAATCGATGGGGAGAACAAGTCGTCTGCTCCTTGCGCAGGAGTTTCGGTGACGTCAGAACGACGCTGAGCTCTGATTGGCTTTAATAGAAGATAGTGGGTAGACCTATGCTGGATGCCTCGAGGTCTACCCACTATTTTTTCTTAATCAGCCAATTAGAGTTCGGCATTCCGACGCCATCGCAACCCCTGCGCAGGAAGCAGACGAACTTGCGTTCCGCACTGCCTTTACTATTAATTTTTGTTTCCTTTTAAAAATTTAAAAGTTGTCATCAAAACTATAGTCTGGCGGCCAGTATATATCGTTCTAGGGACTAATCTCAGCGGTAACTTTTGGTGCGCGTCAGTGCCGTGTCAGAACAAAATGCGAGAGGGCGCCGATGTCCTATTCGCGCTTACACTGTCTGGCACTGTATACACTTTCACGCAGATGGTTTGCGCGGCGCGTGTGCCCGTGTGTCTACGTGCACGCTCTTTACAAAACCACATGTAAATTTGCATGGAAGCGTGCCCACGCTTTATCCCGACTTGGAGCTGGCACGTGATCTTACGCGGTCTCCTCTAGCGTCCCCACAAACGCAGCGTAAAGTTAATCTCATTCCCTAAACTTCGCAGACATCCAAGAAGGCAATTTTGGACCAGCATTGTCCAACTTCAACTCCGCGTTGGGCTTCAGCCGCGGCGCCCTTTAAACGCTGCACTGTGATTAATTACACTATTAGTGTCCACTAATAAGCTTCAGTCACGCCGAAGCCATGAGATCCGTTTTCTTTTTTGTTTGTCTCTTTGGTTCTCCCGCCTTCTTCAGAAAGCGCTCTCTCGGACATAGGCAGAGAGCCTGTTGATTGATGAAGCTGACTTTCATTACTGCTATACCCATAGTAATTGCTTCCTCAAAGCTGGTTCCTGGGCGGCATACGCCGGCGAGGGGAACCATTAGAAGAAGAGTTCACTGCGCCAAGAATTTTGTTTCTGTGTTCCGGCCAGACGATGAAAGCAAAATATCGTTGTTCCTGGGCGGGCGCGATACACGACGGAGGTGCATCTCGGGAGGTTCGTTATCGAATGCGTATCGGTGCACGTGCATTTGCATCTTCTCGGGAGAGCGGCGGGCAGAGCTCGTTTTGGAAAACGGGCAAGATTTATAAGTGCGAACGGGCACTAAACCGCACCCTCTAAACATAACGGCTGAGTCGGGCAAGGGGTTGTTTGCCACGTTAATCGGTGTCGTTTAGATTTTGGTTCAGATAAACTGGTGCGCCCCTCACTGGTACGTGCTTTCTCATTTTTTTTCCTTAGATAGCTTCTAAATGATGGTCAGCTCTCGAATGTTAAAATGGCTATAACGTAGTGATGGGCGTCTGTGAAAGCACGTTTTCGTGCTAGTGACGCACCAATTGTACAATGATTAGAGAATAACTTAGTATATAATAAATTTTAATGCTATCGTAAACATGTCACATACGGGGTTTTGAAGCTTGAAATTTTTTTTAAAATAAGCCGTGAAAGTTACACGAATGCTGTTTATGCAGGTGAGTTGTACGACCAGGAGAAAGAGGGGAGGGGTGGGGTAGTGTAAGGGGTCTAATCGTAGCGATTAGTCGGCTGATTATTTAGAATATCTTAATTAACTTTTAATTATTGAAAATACACATATGGTTTTCATTTGAAAATTGTTGAGCGTCATTGAAAATCACTAAATGATATTAGAAATACTTGGAGCACATGGGAAGCACGGTGGAAAGCGAACGTTTTCAATCGTGCAGTTATCGCACCTGTAGCAAAGGCTACAGGTGCGATAACTCGCCAGTGCGGTTTTTCCCTTTCTCGTCCAAGCCTTTTGCCTGTTGCACGAGGGGTGACTTTAGCGCATTTCTGCGCTTCGCACACGCTCAAACTCTTTCTAAAAAAATTACCAATTTAGTGGTTATCGATAAAGAGTTAATTAACAAAATTTTAGTTTATTATTTGACTTATCGTGACGATTATCCTCCTATATTGTGTCACCCTGGTCGTATAACTCACCCGCACAAACGGCATTAATGGAACTTTCAGTTTTCTTTTACAGCGGAGCTGTTAAGGGCTGGTTTTCCCAGGATCGTGTTCGTCCTCAAATGACTTGATGACACAGAACTCTGGACAGCTACCGCCATTTAAAAGTGACGGCGGCAACCAGACAACCGGCTTGCCGGTTATCTGGTTGCCGCCATCGCTCGTAGATGGAGGCAACCTTTCGAGCCCTTCCACTCTGGCTTGCCGACTTGCGGCCGGCCATTACTTCATTCCCACCATAGTACAGCTTCGCAGGTTTTCCTTCTTCTCCGCAGAGCAAAAAAACTAAAAGTTTTTTTTCTCTGTCTTTTTTCTAAGGCAAATGTTTTATATACTTGATTGCGCGAAAAGACGGCGTCGGCGTTGTGCCCGAAAGATGTCCATTAAAATACGTCATCAAGCACCCACCGCTCAAGGTCAAAGCGGACGCGCCTCAGACATAAAACACAAAGAAAAGCGCAGCAATGCAGATGCTTCGTCACAGAAGCCGTGAAGCCGGCGGGGACGCCGCGCCTGCTCACTGGGGGAGGGTGATGTCGCCGCCAGAGCGCCGTGTGCAAAAGGAAGACGGGGCGCGCTGCTTGTAGGAATGCGCTGCGTGTAGGAATGGGAAAGCATTCCTACACGTAAGCATGTCTTAAGTGTCTTCGGCGTTGTTTCTTTTTTTAAAACAAATGTGTTAAGTTTAAAATTAAACTCCCTGTATTACGCGAACACGCTGTCTATAAATAATGCCTGATTCACATGGTGCGAATTTGCCTGCGATTTCGCAACTGCGACGCCGTTCTTGCGACACAACGCAGTTGCGGTGCGAATTTGTCAAATTCGTGATTCCGTATCTTGCCAAGCTTTCCTTGCGACGCCGTTCTTGCGAATGGACGGACAGCCATTAAAACGCGGCTTGTGAAAGACGTCACGGTGGTCACAGAAACGTGGGAATGAAAAATACGAAAACGGCGTCATCTACGTCGTCGTCTTCAAAAATTCGCTGCGGGGGTGGGGCGGCGGATGTGCTCCTCATGAGTGAATGTTTTTTGCCGGGGGATGTAAGTTTGAGTTCGGCATTGAAACGAATTGGCGATTGTGTACCACGCGAGGGTTGTGGTTGCTTCCTTCGTAAAAATGCAGGCGACAATAATGGACCTCTTGGCGAATATGTGCTGCCACCTAGACACGCGAATCGGTTCGAGACTAGGTGACTGGAAAACAACGCGCGCCCAAGGCCTCTCCCACCCGTTCCACACCCAAAACGTCAGCTACATCCTGTTCACCCATTGAGGCGATGTGACCTAGATACGGCTCCCTCCCCCAAGCTCACCTTTGTCCCCATCGTGCGTAATCTTCCGCCCCGAGGTCGACACAACGAAACCGACAAAACCGCTCAAAGGCGAGAAATGCAAGATGGCGGATTGTTTGGAACTAGATACTCTCGAACCCAGGCGCATGAAATACTCCGCGCATGCGCACCTCGTATTTCTACAAAAGGTCCATTGAGGCTTGTGTTCGATCACTTTGCGTATGTTACTCATTGCATAGTAGAAAGATCCTTTCTTCAAATCGGTTTGGAGATGGCACGAAGGCCTGTCTAGAAACCGAGAAACGATGAACTGCATTTTGTATTTAAAATTATTTGATAAAAATCGAGTTTCACTTTTTTATGGAGTGCCAACAACTATTGATATGTAAACGCGCGAGACGCGAGCCGAGCGAGTGCTAGATAAATCAACGCGGCGCCTTAATGGCTCCTTCCAGGGCTGCGGAGCCATTTTCTTCCGAGGTCCTCACGGGGCACGCGTGGAGTACATTGGCCCATCTGCCCTGCTTCTGTTGTTTCTGGTATAAGAACACATGTTCGCGTTCCATGGGATCACCAGCGACCGTGGCATGCTTTCAAGCGAGATTTCGTGAGAGCGCTCGTGGTGTGCACGCGCGTTCTCTGCCCAAAACAGCAGTTTAAATTTACTATTTTTCGTCGAAATAGGCCATATGCGAAATCCTTGCCAGCTATCATCATCAAGTCATTGAGAGCCGCCATATTGGGGGGTTTATCACATCTTCCAGTTGTGGACGAGGAGCATCTGCATTTAACTCGGTTTTCATGATATTAGGGCAGTTTATTTGTACACTCAATGGGTTGCTGATTAGTTTCGGATCAAAGAAGAAAAGAAAGACGGCCGCAAAATTCAGGAAAAGGAATTGTCAGCAACAAGGTCGCAAGACTCGTCACTCAAGCAGTGAACTAGGCCATCCAGATCAATGAACAGTATTTCTCGAAGACGTCCTGTGAAGGGTTCGTACTGGACTTGCCGCAGGTAATCATATTTTAGTTCTACGACTTACACTTTGCCGGGACTATTGTTTTTCGGGCGAAACCGTCGGTACGGGAACCCCCCAATATGGAGGAAATTTGATCATTGATCATGGATACGCTTCGAGCGCTTCTTTTTGCATATGGTCTATAGCCTCCGTAAAAACAATTCTGCTCCCAGCTGAGTGCTGCTACCCCCCTCCCCCCTTCATTTTTGGATGGTACGAATATGATAAATGCCTGTGCATTTCTCATACAAATCCTGTGACAATTTGGTTTCGTGCATATTTTGTCATTATCTTACCAACATGATTGTTTTGGCTTTCTTTTACATCTGGCAACCTTTGTTTTTTTATGCCGTTTCCTTTATCTTTATTTTTGTCATGTTCGCAATCGCTAATATTGTTGTGAACAAAAAAGAAATCTAAACATTTACGTAAGCTTGTTCATGACGTGGACTGAGGAAGTACAGAATGTGTTTTGCACGTTCATACACACACACGATCTGTGTGTGGTCCAGCGTCGGTCCAGCGTGGCGTTCATTTTATAAAAATCGGCGGATAAAACGCATTCTATGTTACCGTAAAATTCCGAGCAAGCGCCCCCCCCCCCCCCCCCCCCCCCCCGCACGCAAGTCAAAATTACCTGCAAAGTAGGGGGGGCGCTATCCCGGAACGGCACCAAAATTCAAGATGGCGACGACAAAAGTTTTCCGCCAGAAAAAAAAAAAAGCGAAGTGCAGATTTAATATTTTATTTATCTCTGAGAACATAGACTTTATTAGGCCAAAGATTTGTCACTGTTATGTTAATCACTTTCAAAACCACGCCAGAGTCGGCCGCAAAAAAAAAGTTCGCAGCATTCCGCGATGTTTCTGGAGTGCATGCCGTTGGCTATTTTGACAGCCTCTTCAGAAAGAAGCCGGTTGCTAATGGCTCATTCTGCACTTCCTTCGCGCTCCAGGTATTAAAAGAGCGCGTTGTCCACGTATTCACTGAACACCGGCGCGCCGTTACTTAGCTTTCGTCGAACTTCGGCTTTCCCATAGTTTGACTGTAGCAAATTGTCAAAATTCTTGTCCCAATTCCGTATCCGGTCGAGACGTACGTCTGTTGTGCGTCTTTCTCGTTTTCACAATCCCATTGGACGACCTCGATTTTCTTTGCCACTGTGTAAGAACGCATAGAAGACCTCACATCCCCAAAACAAAGCGACAGTAGCGCGTAGTGACCAGGCTGATCGGGCTGCAAAGTAGGATTGGATTGGATTGGATTCTTGGACTGAACTTCGCAGGCCAGTGTTGCCTGTTCGCGGTCAGCGCGGTGCGTGATACGGGTACGGAGCGGGGAGGGGGGCGCTTTCCCGGAACGGCGCGGAAATGTGAAATTAGAGGTGAAGTTGGGGGGGGGGGGGGGGGGGGGGGGGGGGGGGGGGGGGGGGCTCTTGCTCGGGTGGGGCGCTTGCTCGGAATTTTACGGTAAGTAAAGATACGCTTGGGCATCATAGGCCCAACTAAAACAGGAAAATATCGCCTCCCTCTGGGGATCAGCCGGTACGCTGTCGATTTACTTTGGGCAATACCTGCCACAAAAGGTGTCTACCAGTTTGTCCGTAAAAGAGGCAAAAACCGCAACTCATATTATACAAAAATGTTTGACTGATTTACGGGCAAATGGTTCAGTATGAAAATGAACTAGAGATGTGACATTAGGCAGGAGTAATCCACGAAGAATTTATTACTCTCTTCAAATGCTGAAAGATAACAACTAACTGAACGAAAAAGTTGTAATTACAAAACAAAACAAAAAAAAATCAAGTACTGGCTCACCTTCCTGGCGGACATCAGATAAAAATAAAGAGGAACATAACACGTTGCTGGAGTCTTGGAATGCACTGGCACAGAAAGACAAATATCTGCGTCTTGCACCGGTGCTGCGAGGCCGCCCACTCAACTACGCACGCCGCCGACGATCCGAGCACCCCGTGTCAATGGCCGGACGAATTCTACCCCTACGTGACGCGGAAGCTACAACGCAAGGCACGATGAGAAGGAAACTCACCGTGCCTTCTGTAATAGTTTCGCCATAACCACATAACCCACTACTGCCCATCCCACACTGCAGAGAGGGCGAATGCTAAGTTTCTTTGGCGTGTATAAACACACTCCCTCTCAACACTACACTACCCTCCAGCACGTTTCCGATCTCCCTGAACCCCCTAAATGCGCATACTTCCGAGACTACCCAAATAACTCTCATACACCCAAGTTAAGGACTGCGCGTCAGTTCAGGATCTTGCAGAGCGTGCACTGAAAACACTCGCCCCACTTATCCAACCAAGGAGCTGGGAGGATTGAGTCACTAATCCAAGGGTGGCAGAGTATAAATTATGGCCACACCTGGTTAAGCGCATTAAAGGGGCACTCAAGCGGTTTTTGGGGAAGCTACTTTTCGGTGCGCTGGCGTTAAGGAAGTGTCAGTGAATGAGTATCTTCAGTTCTAGAAGGCAGAACCGCCTATTAATCACGCAGGAATAAAATACGTGCGGACTCTTTTCTGTTCCTGCGCCGACCAATGAAATTATCGTATGTTTGAAAATTTTGGCGGCCTTTCTTTCCCCACTGCGTTGGAAACAACCGCAGCAACAGACCAATCAGAGGTCGAGAACTGAAACCAGCCAGTAACTGACGTACCCTCGACCTGGTGCATTTTTGGGATTGCCCGCTGACACAGGATATGCAACCGCCAAGGGTATGGGCGAAACGCTTAAAAACGGACGTCGTGCATGAGTTAGTTCCGAGTGCTCCTTTTTACCGTGCTGCAATTTCCGAAAATCTACGGTTGTCTGGCTACCACTTTGTGGTCGTCGGATGGATAAATAATTTTCAACAGCATAAGAACAATAGCAGAAAGTGTGCCATGAGCACAAGAAGCTGCAGCGCGAGTGTGGCTGCAATGTTATCGAGCTTCGCATTTTCCCCAAGAATTATTATTTATGAAGTCAGTCGATTGCAAGCTTGAATCGCGAGAGATTCGTATCAGACTCAACGTCATGTTTAAGCTCACGACCACTTCGTCTACGACAAGAGGACCGATTTTAATTCCCGGTGCAGATGGTTCAATTAGGTTATCACTGCAAGCCCCATGGTATGTGAAAGGTATGAAAAAGTCTACATGCCACCACTCAAGATGGAGCTATCAAATGCCGAGAGCTTACCTGCATAGACTACATTAAACTGCTCATATATACTTCGCTGTGGAAAGTCAATCAAAACACCCCACCGTCTTCGTCGTCGTTCTCTCGAGGAGGCAAGGTGATGGCCTGTGAGTAGCCAGCTGGATTCAACCAGACAAGCTCCAACCAAGTTATTGCAGCCCACCATAGCCAAGTCTAGCCAAGTTCCCCCCATACCCACACCGTTGCCTACCCAGATAGCTGTGCTGCCAGAACTAGCCGGTATTTCTTTTTCTAAACCGCTAGACGGCGTCGTCGGCGCCGCAATTCTCAAGATGGCGGCGCCGTTCAAGAAAAGGTCTATATGCGAACATGGCGTCGGTTGTTATCGTTGGCGTGGTCGGCGTGGTGAAAGCTCATCGTTCCGCGTAAAAGCGCTACTCTTGACTGAATTTTCGTCGTGTGTCGCTATATGATAACCCAGCACGTACTATTAGCGGCGAGATGTTTCGGTGGCGCCCTCGTTCGGTTATCTTTCGTGACGTCATTACCTTGTGAACAACAAGTTCGATGGTGTTTGTAATGGGCATGGTGGAAGCCTGAAATCATAGCGCTCTCAAAGCATCACTGCCAACACCGTCAAAATTGAAGTTCTTTCATTCCTCTTATTTCCGTCGATGAGACATGCTTTGCTGACGTCATAGTCAGCATTCGGCCAATTGTGGTGGGCCGACCAAAGCGACGCTTTCGATTGCTCACGTCGCCAAAGGGAAGATCCACCTACTCGTGCGGCGATGTCGTGGCGGCACTCTCGAGACAGCAGAAACGCCCGTGCCGTCGTGTTTGTTTACTTCGACTACAGGGGTGCTTTCTAAGCATTTGTGTCCTCGAACATCGCCCGGATTTCTCATTTGGCGCATTTCATGCGTGTGCTCAAGTTCAAGGTATTACTGGCGCGTACCGTATAAAGGATGCGAATTTTCACGCGTTTTCATCACCGGAGAAAAGTGATTAGTGTTAGCAATCCTGAACGCTCGCAACGTCTATCTGATCACGAAATCATATTTCTACGTTGCTATATCGCTGCTAAGATTACATCGTCTTTTATAATCGTAGAAAAGGCGTGTGGCGATATTTGTACTATTGGCCAAGTCGTGTATTAGAGTCGTGATCGTCCAAGACGGCTTACTGAATCTTTTTCTTTCATCCACTGTACCCTGCAAGCCTATCATGAAAAAAAGAAATAAAGCTTTAGGCTATAGAAAACTGTATGTCTATATTCTGTTACGGCATTGAGTGGCAGTGCGTCCCCTTTTTAGAGGCGCCGCTGAACCAGCTGATGGCGGCGTAGAAGCGGTCGCCGTGCTGACGACCCGCTGCGCTTGTTGCAGGGTTGCTGGTGTGTGTACGCGCGGCGCAGAGCGGTCATTCCGGTTGCAACGGACGCAGTCGTAGGGAACGCGATCGTTGCACATGTCTGAACCAGCCTCCTCCCGAGGCGAAAGTCAACGTGGCGACATCGTTTGACATCACGTACCAGAGGTTACGCTGCGATGCCAAACGTTGGTTTGGTTATGACTTGCCCCAACCGCAAATTGAAGAATGCCCGAAAAGGCCTGCGTTTCGTCGTCCTCGGAACCTGAACACGACTCCGAAGCGCTGCTATCGTCCACATCGCACGTCGGAGTGGCGTCATAGAAAATCATCCCCAAGTCGGCTGTCCGCCGAAGAATTTCAACCTCTAATGGCCCTCGAGCGTAGAGAACTCCGCCATGATCGAAGCTCGAATGACAAAGAAGTTCGGCCGGTGTGGCTCCCTCGGGATCACTGCGCGAAGGCGGAACGTCGTCCAACGTCATTGGCCCGAGATCCTCTTGATAAGCGTGCGAGGACCAATGAGAGTGGTTTCGTTTTCGGATGGATCCGAGGTTTGGCGGCCTTCAATTACATTTTTATTAAAGAAATAATCACCGTATGACTATCTTTTTTCTTAAGGCGTCTAGATTCAGTTGTCATCATCAAAACACGACTCAAAAACCACTTGAGTGCCCCTTTAAGAACGTACATGGACAAGAAGAACCCTTAATTTCATCTCTCTCCGGTAGCACCGGTCTTGGTACAATACAGATGTTTCACTGTTCAAAGTCCTAGCGGGCCTGACACGCAGGCCGTCTCACACCACAGCGCCCGTTCAAAAGCAGCTAACTCACAGCGGCACAGTATTGTTCTAATGAGGGCTGAGCTCCCTGTTCCAACGGAAATAGGCCAGACGATCCTCACACACAAAAACTTGAAAACTTTGGGATTTGTCACAATACCCCTGACACTGTTTAGGATTTCAAGCCAGCGCGTTCCCTTTGCCATGACACTGTACCTTCCTTTAAAAAGTTCCTGCAGTGCAGTTCTCTCACGGCGGTGGCCACTGTGTTGCGTTTTCGGGCAGATTGGTTTAGGTGCCGCGGTCTCAGCCTCGGCAGGTGGAACAACGCGTTCTTCTGCTGTGAGGCCTTCTTGCGCCACTGGTCATCAATAATGTTGCCGAAGTGGTCGACTTTATCAGCATAGGCATCTGGCATGTACAACTTGTTGTCTCGTAGGTAGCTGTGCCGTACACAAGCTGCGAGGACGACTCCGGTGGCGTAGTTTGGGAGGAGGCCGATTGGCCTGCGGAGGGTGCGGAATCCAGTAGCCAAAATTCCAAATGCGTTCTCCACGCACCTCCTGGAAGTGGGACAAAGACAACACTGTGTTTTTGCAATTTTAATGCAAGTGCGACAATTCTAAAGGTTACCTCGCCCTACACAGTCGATATTTGAATATCCCAAATTTATCACTGAGGTATCTGCCACGATAGGTCCTCAGTTGAAATGCCTCGTCTCCAACAAAGACGTACGGGGCGATAATGTGGGAAGATGGCAGCTGATTTGGTGGTGAGAGATTCAAGGCACCTTGACTGAAGGCGGTATTAAAGGCGGTATTTACTGGACGCCATATTGGCGGGCATTGTTTGCAACGCGTGCTTAACTGCTACGTATTACTCGCAAAGATGAGCAATCTTGACGGTGTGAAATATACGTTGCAGATGCGTTGTGCAAACTCACTCACAGCACGTACTCAACAGCAACCGACGCAAGCTATGGCCGCCAGTGAATATGACCTCTAGGCTCTATACGAAGCGTTTGATCATTACGAGACGCCAGCGACTCTTTCGCGGCATATGAGCGCCATTAAGGATACGGTAGGTGTTGGATGAGACGAGTTTTTATTGGTTGTCTTTCCGTACCGTAGTAGCGTCGCTGGTGATGTCACGAAAGATGTTTGACAGTTGACGCAGCTCCGATTATTTCATAATTGCACTGAACCTGCCTGTTTGCTGCAACAGCGTCGTCGCAACTGCGAAATCGCAACTAAATTCGCACCATGTGAAACCGTCCTCTTTTCTGAAAGTTGCCAAGAACGATATAATGCTTTTGTTCACTTCTAGTATTTTGGGCGAAGCACCTTTCATATATACTGACATGTTTCATGCACGATGGATGCCACTGTTGGCCAACCTTGAATTGCAGTGCAAGGTCCTGCATTGACGATCCTGGTGACAGATACCTGAATGAAAACAAAACATTGCTGTGTATATGAATGTTTGGAAGCCAAGAAACTACTAATGAGTTCTCCCTAGAAACCAGTTTAATTGCACCTCGTATCTAATCTAAACGTTGCGGTTTAGAAAGAAGGCCATTCTACCTGAAAGTGATAGCAAGCTGCGCCTGCAACGAAATGGGCTCTCTGACGACATACTGCTTCGTGAGCTTTGTTTCCAGGAGGGTGTGGATCCTTTCAGAAGTGCTGGGCACCATCCGGTAATATCTTAGAAACTGCTCCGGGTCCTTATGAAGCATAAAGAGGGTCTGCAGAGAAAAAGTATTCAAGAAACCTGCACGTAGAAAAGCACAAGTCGACTTACCGATGAGTAAAACTCTGATTCTGTGGCTCTGTTTTGCCAGCACGGCCGGAACCACCATCGCCGCGGTTTTCCATCTAGGAGCAGCAGTTTTTTGCTTCTGTGGAACGAGGTATTTCTTTTTACAGAGTAGCCTGAAGTCGTCATCATCTAGAGTAGCGGCCATCATGCTCTATGAAAGACAAGGCGCGCTGCTGCTTGCATTCTCAATATGGAACATCGTCCACGTGACGAAGCCACCGGGACAACTGTTCGCCTTGCGCGACATGCCAAGCAACGCAACAACAAGCTTACTCAAGCAGTTACGAGCTGCGTTTGTCCCGGTTTTCTTGTCGTATTCCTCGTAATCGTTGTTTTCGTCGTTTTCGTTGCTGCGAACGCAGCCGATGCAAATGTCTGAATCAGCCCTAAATATAAGTATAGCGCGTACTAGAGCCACTAAATGAGCTAAATGAGCGTAGCTTATTTAGTGTCGCTAGCGCGTACTTTTTGCCAGAAGGTAATAAATAAATCAAATGTTTTTTTTTATAATTTTGTTAGATATCGAAGATAGTTACCTCGAACGAAATCAATGGTTCCAACCATGTGCTTCGCAAATGCGGAAAATCGCATGTGTTCTCAATCAATGTGAAAGGGAACGCGAAATTTCGCATGTGCGTTTCATCGCTCCACCGATTTCGCAGAAGAAAATCGCACCATGTGAATCAGGCTTTCAAATAAACCGGGTTTGCTTGAGATGAAGCGTCTGCACATATGCGCCGTGGCGCCGACGACAGCGCTATCGTAGCGGCGTGTCGTCGACGCCGCATGTTGCTTGTCTGCTCGACTTGGCTGTAACGGAGGTTGAAAATATGTCCTCCAGGAATGTATAAACACTCCAGAAATATGCTTTTCTTTTTTTTTTTTTTACATAACTACAGCTAAATTGTATATGATGGGAACAGATAGCTCAGAAAACGTAGATGAAGAAAAGACAACTTTTCTTCGTCTGCGTTTACCGAGCCGTTTGTCCTCATTATATGTATACAATTGGCCAACTGGCCCAAGTTGCTATAGCTTAGCGCAGATGAATATAACGAATAACACTATTAGGACGACCAACTCCGCTGATTAGAGGCGTGTTACACGAACGCCGTTAAAAGTTTACGCGGCATTCCCGCCGACATCGCCCAGAGGAACGACCCTCGCACTGCCTCTTCCCCGGCGAAAATTGGTCGGCGTTATTTAAGCACGACACCGCGCCGCCGCTGGCGCGCCATCAACAAACGCGCCGCTCGATTCCTGTCCGAATGCGATTCACGTCTATGGACTCAATCGGCGGACCGTGATCCTCGATTCGGGAAATCGTTCTCACAGTGAAAAAAAGCGCGGCGCGCGTGTAATCGGAGCTGCACGCTCTCCCCGCGGCGAACCGCGGCGTAAAATTCCGCTCTGAAAAGACACGGACGACCAGAACGGTCCGTCTCGCCTGTCCTTCTATATAAAAGAACCCCGAGCGGGGTCGGGCGTTTGTGCGTACACAGATGCACGGGATGTGGATCACGACCGCGCCGTTGTGGTCCTTTAAAAGGTCATCCGCTGCCGGAACTGAACGCCGCGATTTCTGTCGGGGGGTGACTCAATCCTGGCGGCGCATAGATGGAATGGTTGTCAGCGGTAGCATAACAACCGCGGCTTTTTTTTTTCTGTATTTGTTGTTGTTTTATTTTTATATTGTTGAAACCCGTGTCGCTTTTTTTTATTTCCGGGAAGCTTCGGGATTGATTCTGCACGTTCCACATCCAAGTCTTCAATGCGCAGCTGTCATCGCAGGACGTTGTTTGGAATGTTACGCTTCCAAACACGCCGGGAGGATAGCTTTGAGCGTGGCGGATTTAGAAGGTCCGAGAGAAAGGTTACTCCGGAGGCCTTCTCACGGTGTGAGACTTGATCCTGATATCAGATAAGGAGTGCGCTGCATCATGTCGCTGTTGCCATGCACACCTGTTGGGACATACAGTCACTGCATGTCAGCTCAAGAAACACGGGACGTCGATTCCTGTACGCCTTGCTATCACTCCGCAAGCAATGAGATGGCAGCGTTATCCAATAAGAACGCAAAAGAGCCATTCACGAAGCAGTAAACGTAATATAGACCACGCCCCTTGTTTCTTAAGCTGCCAGTTACTGTAGTAGATAAAGCATTTACTTTAGTCGAAACGGTCAGTATTTCGAGCAGCTATCTTACTTATTATCCTCATCTGAGAGTAAAAACACCGTAAGTTGGTTATGGCTGAGTTCTGCGGTATTGAGCAGGAACGGAAGAAAGACATCCGCTAACAGAGATATTGAGAAAGTTGCTAGAACCAACAGGCCAAATCCTTCTGCTCGGCTGGCGACAGATCGTGACCAAATTGGAGCTCAGATTTGGACTGTCATGAGGGTACACAACTGAAAACTTTTCCACGAGGATTCTTATTATTTTATGGCAATTTTGTTTTTCGCAGTGCTCATGTCGACTGACGGCTCGGGCTGCGTCAACGTCATCGGCCTCATCGTCGCCTGCTCGCTGTTCCTGATGGCTCAAGTTGTCCTCCTCCTGGTCTGGGGATGCGTCTGGCAACGACGGCGAAAAACCAAACTCGAGGAGAGCGTGACTCCGAGCATCGACATCCTTTACTCTTCATCTAGTAAGATCTACTAGAAACGAACAGCCACCTACCAAGGACGTGGGAGGCGTTCGATCTATGCTTCCTGTCCTTCGAACTCTCATTTGAAATGCTGGACTGTCGCGCTGGTGATAGGCCTCAAGCTCGGTGAACTTGGCTTTTTTCTTTTTTTTTAAGAGCTTTATATTTGGCTATTTTTAAGCCGTGCTGCTGTTTCTATGAAGAGGCCTTGCAAGAATCATTCCATTAGCAGAGGTTTATCATCGATCATTTGTCATTTGTTGAGATCTACTTGACACAGGCGGCCACCTATCGAGGACGAAGGAGTCGTTCGATCCAGGCTTCCTGTACTTCAGACTCTCATTTTGAAACGTTGGACTGTCGCAACGGTGATAGAACTAGCAGTGCTGCTGTTTCAATGTGAAAGCCTCGCAAGGGTCATTTCGTTAGAAGAGGTATATTAGCGATCCTGGATAATCGATTACCTGTTTTGTAATTAGCAGTTGGAAGATTTTTTTTTGCCATTAGGATGTCTACGGATGCTGAAATTATTTCTACACTTCTTACAAATGAGAACGCCTTACCTAAACCCTACGTGGGCTCTTGGTGGCGTCGTCCGGCCCTGCACGTGGCGGACGGTGTCGTGGGTGTCATCTTCGTTTGAAGCGAAGCTGATGCATTGTCTAAGACGAAGTGTTCTTCCACTGGTGCTTCCAGGGCAGCGCAACAGCCTTTACGAAGGTCACACGTCTGAGAATCCGAACGACGTCGCAGCGTACAACGGTGTTTTCAACCAGGCTCAAGAGCCCATGCGACGCCATTTCTGACAGAGTCGAAAGAAAATGCCAGGACAGACGAACTCAAAGGTACGTGCGAACAGTGCATATATACCGATTGCTTAAAGGGCCATGAGGTCGCACTTCATCGTGAACCACCCTGCAACGGTTATGTGGTCTGCTTCAATTTTCATCGAGGGTCTTCAAAACAAAACAAAAGCTCCATGTGTTCAAGCGCTGCTGCACTGCCAACGTCTGCATGGTGTGCCGGTTATGTGAACTGCTCGTTCGTTGTGACCCTGGAAACAAGTGTTGGACTGTCCAGTGTGCGTGATCATCCGTGTGAGAAAATGTTGCACATTTCAAAGACATTGCAACGACGTTCCGGACACTCCTGAAACTGTCAAACAAAGGCTGTGCAAGAAGGAGGACAGTGTGGTGGAGTTCGTATCATGAATGTCAACGTCATGTTGGTAGGAAATCAGTGGTGCAATGGATTGTAGTTATGGTACGTAAGACAGATGTCAGCTGGTGTTACGACTTCTGTCTAACTTACCACTGAGATACGACCCGGAGTGTGCGTCCAGTGCTTGTAGTGCCCAAGTGCATTGAACTTACCTCTTTTTTTTTTTTTCTAGAATAAAATAGCGTATAAGAAGCTCTATTGCCAGTTCCATTTCGAGAGATACATTTTTTTAAGTATGCCTAGTATATACCTCAGTAAAACTGGACTCCAGAAAAATACAAACTAGAAGCAATCCAGCTTGCTGATTGGTGATTTTGTTATTTGTCCGCAGCAAAATAGATGTCAAAGCGTGTTCAGGAGCAACTTGAAAGCCACTTGTTTAATGGAAGCTGTGACCGACACGTAGTTTTTCCCGAAATAGAATGCAGACATTACACTAGTGGCTTTTGACTTGTTTTGATACTGTGTGAAAGTTCGTGCCTCTGTCTTTGTGCGTCTTATTATTAGCGTCGCGTATATGTTCTGGGTGCCTGTACCTGAGGTATTATGTAACTGTCCAGTGCTGTTCATCGCAACCGATAGGTTACGAGTTTCTCTAGGCGTTTACAATATGTAGGCATTCAAATAGTTAGTACAACTAGATGGTAAGTTCACGTTTCGGATAAGAGCTCTTGATGGCTTACCGTCTGTTTCTGAGACAACGATAGTACACGAAACGGGGATTGTAGTCCACGTCCCCCGCTTCAAGGCAATGTTTCCTTCCGACGTGAAGTGCCATCACGATACACCATCAATCATTGCGATAGTGTTATTGGCCGGGAGCTGTGCATCATAACCACTCATCCTTGTCTTCTATATGATGCAAGCGGTGCTGATACCGGGTCGCTGTAGAAACTACCTTCAAGGGCTGTCGCGTAACTAATCGCAGCAATGCGTAAAACAATTACGAAATCAGTATTGTTGAGTGCATGTGAGTGCAACACTTTTGTCTTAAATAAATATTTATTTTAAGCGATCTTGTCAGACTCGTGTCTCTGTGGGTGTTAGGTCCGTGCTTGCGAAACTGGAATACTCCGTCTTGCACGTTTTTCATCCCCAGAAAGCCTATAGAAAGCTAATTAGCTAAAGGCAGAGCTCTCGGGAAAAAAAAAAATTGACCAGCACTCGCGAGCAGAACATACCTTCACGCGTTCTGCCGTGCTGGCTCGAGCCAGTGATATTCATATTTTGAACTGATAATGCTCAAGGTGCACGCTGTGCCCGGCCTTTCGAGTGCGGCGATTTGCCTCACTCTACGTATTGATTGGAAACCCGGTATAAATTAAGCAATGGCGTAGAGATAGTTGTATTCAGCGATTGAGCTGCAGTAATCCGAAGTCACGGACAAGTGTAGACGGGCAAATGATAATCACACGATGTCGGCCTTCCGCAATATCTTGACGATGAAAGGGCAACGCGAACATACAAGGTAGGTTCCAAAACTGGTTCCACAAATACAAAGATTGTTAGAGATACAAAACTGAAATACATTCTCCATCAGTGTGGATCATTTGAAATAAATGGATCATTTAAAACCAAATCGGCAAAAATGCCGATTTGGTTAAAAAAATAAGGAATTAGAAACGTTTCTAACTGACTACTTAAATACTCGAACGGCTGAAGACAATTGGTCTTTCTTCAAGCAAAATGTTAGTGATCTAATTACCCAGTACAAACCCCCTAAAGCACATCCGCTCTACGAAATAAAAATAATTACGAAGCTGTTGATGCTGAGTATAAACAAGCTGTCGCACAATAAACGCAAGCATTTTATCAGTGTAAAGCTTTTTCTCTTCTAAAAGATGATCCCCGAAAATTTTGGAGTGTGGTCAGCGGTAACAGATCCAGTGTAACTGACCTTTGTAATACGAATAATGTTCCTGTAGATCAAAATGATTGTTGCAAGGTCCTAAACGATGTGTTTGCTTTATTTTCCCCATACGACTCCTACTTATCACCCTACTATTTTTTGCACTAATTTTTAGTCTTATGTTTTCTGTTTGTAATTATTCATTCGATGCAGACCGCTTAATCCAGAATCTTAAAATTTCTGCCTGTGCTGGGATTGACGGCATTAATTCAAAGTTCCTGAGGAGCACCATGACCTATTCCTCTTTGATTTTATCCAAATTTTCTTCAGTCTTTACAATGTTGCACTACGCCCAACGACTGGAAGGTAGGGAAGGTGGTTCCCCTGCATAAATCAGGTAATGGTCACTCCCTATTGAAGTACAGAGCCATATCATTGACTAGTGTGCCACGCAAATTACTTGGACATTTCATGTGCTCTCCCGTTGTTGCCTTTCTCTAGACCAATTCTTATAAAGCGATAGCTTTATGGGCGACACTTTGCAGAAATTTCGTCCTCGTCCCTTGTCGTCGGCAAACGCGCAAAAAAAATTTTTTTTTTTTTTTGTCGTGAGGAGTTGAAGTTGGGATCCGCCGTGCCGCACGAAGAGAGCGAAGAGGGCAACCCTGGCGTCCCGCCAATAATGGCGCGATGAAGGGAAAATCATTGTGTCGTCTGCTTCAAAGATTTGTTTTCAAACATTACTCGCGTTATGCAAAATCCAACTTAGGCACTATTCAGTTGTTACGCGTGATTTTGGAAAGTTTTAGGAACTTTCTTCGCACTTACCCCCTTCACGGATCGCTGGTGGCAGTCGTCAGTGTCATCCACGACGCCAACCACGATGGCTCTGCGAATTAATCACGTCGCACCTCCGTCCTCAGGTACGTCACGGCACCATTGCACACGCATTGCGCGACCGTGCTAGAGTTATCGCTTTCGTTTCGTCGCACAATTTGGGCAAAATATACTTTTTTTTTTTTTGCTAATTGTCAACACGGGTTCAGAAAGTTATCTCTTTCTGAAACTCAGCTCGTATCATTTGCTAATCACCCGTTTCGTGCTGTTGGTGCTGAACTTATAGTTGACTACATTTTCTGAAATTTCGCTAAGGCTTTCGACTCTATCTCGCACGACGTACTTCTCTTTAACGGAGTAAACTTAATATTGATCCTAACATCTTGGGTAGGATTAACTGTTTCTTGTCTAACCGCTCACAATATGTTTCTGTCAATGAATATAATTATTTTACTACTCCTGTAACGTCTGGGGTACCACAGGAATCTGTCTTGCGGCCTCCTCTTGTTTCTAATATATATTAACGACCTTCCATCGCAAAAAGCGTCTTCTATTAAATTGCTCGCGGATGATTGTATACTGCATCGTGTCATAATTAAACTCCCTGATAGTGCTATACTACAGTCCGAACTTGACGTAGTTTAATCCTGGTGCACTGATTCTCTCATGTAAAAGCATGCTTGTTTCCCGTCTTTCTAAAAACACTGACCCCGTCATATATATCCTTAATAATATATCGTTAGCTTCTGTTGCTTTATAAACTATCTTGGTATCCACATAACCCATAACCATTCCTGGGACATCCACCTCGACTAATACTAATCGTACGCTTGGGTTTTTCCGCCGTCACTTTCGTTCCGCTAACCTTCCCGCCAAACTACAATTCTCTAAAGCCTTAGTAAGTTCAAAACTTGAATATGCCTGTTCCGTTTTGTATCCGGGACATGCAACGTATCAAACATTCTCGAATAAGTCCAGGACAGAGCAGCCCGTTTTATTCTTCCTAATTATTCCCGTACTCATCTAGTGTTTCATCAATGAAAACAATCTTGGACCTAGCTGACCTCGCTTTACGCCGTAAATACCCTCATCTTTGTGTATTTCATTTCATGCATCACATGTGTCACCTTGCAACGATCACCGGTGTAAGGTTGGAACGTCAACATGTCATACGAACATCGATTTTGACTCGTTTATTCCTAGAACATCCAACGACTGGAACCACATCCCTGCCTATATCGTGTCCATCAATGACGCAACATATTTCAAGAAGCTTGCCAACACTTTCATCTGTACCATCCACTCCTCTCTATAGAACCTCCGGGTCTTGAAAGTATAAGAAAATAAATAAATAAATAAAATAAGCCTACCATATGCTACAGCACATTTCTGCCGAGGTGTGTAGGTATTTAGGTAGTGATTTGGGCCAGCTGATTCATAGCTAAGGAAAACAACTCCGAAATACACAGGACCTAGGCATGAGGGACGAGACAAGGTATAGAGCTTCTCGAAGCCCCTCTGGAATCTATTCTTTGGAACGTCCTTTAATTTAATCAGCATTGAGTTTTTCACCTGTTCTAAGCTGGAAAACCGACGGCCCTGAAATTGGCATGCCAACTCAGGAAACGGGAGAGAGTCACGGGCAGTTAATGCAATGTGCGTGGGAGGACAATAGTTCAATTATTTTGGCGAGAAAGTCGAAACCCGAAAGAAACCTGTAGGCGGTAATCCTACGTAAAAGAACGGTATATAGGGATACGTTGCCTGCTTTCCCTTCACTTCAAAAAAAAAAAAAAAAAGATAAAGTCATTAACGAATTGACAACATGATGCAGTATCACGGTAAGCGGACGCTACCTGGCGTAAATTCTCGTCCTAACTCGTCAAAGGGCGAAAGCTATGCGCCAAGGAACTAAGGGAGAGAAGGCGACGAGAGCGCGCGGGGGACGTCAGAACGGCGGTCTCTAGTTGGAATGGTCAGTGGGTGATCTAAAGCCGGCTGCCTTTCTCTCCATTGCACTCGTCGAACGCTTTAGAACGCCAGCGTCCGGCGTTGGCTCTCACATTGGAATGCGTTCGACGAGTACAGTGGAGACAAATGTAATTTTACAGCGATAGATGTTAGTGGGACACTTCGCGGGTCTCGCTTCGAAAAATTGCACTCCATATCGACGCGGGCCGTTTGCGGCACTCCGCCAAAAGATTCCACGTTGACGTCACGCCGCTGACGTCACGCCGCGCATCACGTCACCTGTTACCTGGCGTCAGCTGACACCATGTCGTGACATTTTCATGTCAAGTCACTGTGCACAGTGAGTCACGTGATGTCATGACATCATGTGACACTGTGACATCACGCGACACCATGACGGCACGTAGAAACATAACCATGAAACTGCTGACAATGGAAACAAAGCCTGGCCTCTCCTTGAATCAACCTGTAGTGCGCGATTTTCGAAGCGTTCTTCAGTGACCACAATGTGCATGGTGTGGGAACGTTACATTCATACACATGCAGTTTCGTCGTTTACTGGATTTCAAACTTGGGCGCGCGATTTTCGAAGTGCCCTTCAATTACCACAAAGCAGTCCTAGTTTGGGTCCAATAAAATTGTTTAACGAGTTCACGAAATGCTCTCTACTTAATACACTTCCATTGGTTCAACAACGCTATGAAAATTTCATCCGGTGTGTTATTCGGTATCGTACGAAACGTGCCTATGCGGAACATATTGCGCGCGGTCGCATTTTCACCGTTTATTGAGTCTGTCAGCTCCGAAATGGCACCTTAGCGGCTCCAACGTCACAACTCAGCTGTCGCTGTGTTTCACCTTACGGGTTGCGTAAGCTTTTACCAGTTTTTCTTCTTTTTTTTTTTTTTTTTTTGGTCTCCACTTTACTTGTCAAACGCCTCTGAATGCGGAACACCGGCGTACGACTTTCGCATTCTTACGCGTTCGACGAGTGCAGCGGGGGCAAAGGCAGCCTTTGTCTGCACTGCGGCCGTCGAACGCGTCTGAACGCGGAACGCCGGCGTCTGGCGTACGGATTTCGCATTCGAACGCGTTCGACGAATGTAGTGGAGGCAAAGGCAGCCTTTGTCTCCACTGCGGTCGCCGAACGTGTGTGAACGCCGGCATCCGGCGTTTGGCTTTCGCATTCAGATGCATTCGACAAGTGCAGTGGAGGCAAAGGCAGCCTTCAATGGACCTTTTCCGAGAAGCGTTCTGCGCACGCGCGAGCACTCGATGCCAAGCGGCGGAAGTCGGCACTAGAAATCGAGGAAATTCGGAAGGAGGCTGTGGATCAGCGAGTAGAACACGTAATTGCAACATATATATAATTGTGTTACACAAAAAAAGAAAGTGGACGGAAAGAAAAACATGACGTTTGGGTGGACGCCACAGATCCCACTCTTTAGAGTCGCGTTGGGCACGCGCCGCTGCTCGGAGAGCGAAGAAACTGGTAGCGTAGCTCCCATTATCGATTGGTAGCGCAGGTAGGTCAATTCCTCGATTTTTAGTTCGTGCAGCCACCGCCTGGTGCCGTCGGTATGTGAAAAAGGTCCATTGTCTCCTCTGCGGTCATTGAACGAGCGGAACGACGGCGTCCGGCGTTTGGCTTTCGCATTCGAATGCTTTCGCGGGTGCAGTGGCATTCGAACGCATTCGACGAGTGCAGTAGCGGCAAAGGCAGCCTTTAATTGCCTCCACTGCGGTCGTCGAACGCGTCTGAACGCGGAACGCTGGCGTCCGGAGTTTGGCTTTCACATTCGAATGCGTTCGACGAGTGCAGTGGAGGCAAAGGCAGATTTTGTCTCCACTGCGGTCGTCGAACGCGTCTGAAAGCGGAACGCCGGCGTCCGGAGTTTGGCTTTTTCATCGAACGGAACGCGTTCGACGAATGCAGTGGAGGAAAAAGCAGCCTTTAATTGCCTCCTCTGCGGTCATCGAACGCGCGGAACGACGGCGTCCGGCGTTTGGCTTTCGCATTCGAATGCGTTCGCCGAGTGCAGTGGCATTCGAACGCGTTCGACGAGTGCAGTAGCGGCAAAGGCAGCCTTTAATTGTCTCCGCTGCGGTCGTCGAACGCGGAACGCCGGCGTCCGGCGTTGGCTTTCGCGTTCGAATGCGTTCGACGAGTGCAGTAGCGGCAAGGGCAGCCTTTAATGGACCTTTTCCGAGAAGCGTTCTGCGCACGCGCGAGCGCCCGATGCCAAGCGGCGGAAGTCGGCACTAAAAATCGAGAAAATTCGGAAGGAGGCTGTGGATCAGCGAGTAGACCACGTAATTTTCGCATATATATAATTGTGTTACACAAAAAAATAAAGTGGACGGAAAGAAAAACACGACGTTTGGGTCGTGTTTTTCTTTCCCCTCTTTAAAGTCGCTTTAGGCACGCGCCGCAGCTCAGAGAGCGAAGAAACTGGTAGCGAAGCTCCCATTATTGATTGGTAGCGCAGGTAGGTCACGTCCTCGATTTTTAGTTCGTGCAGCCACCGCCTGGTGCCGTCGGTATGTGGAAAAGGTCCATTGTCTCCACTGCGGTCGTCGAACGCGGAACGCTGGCGTCCGGCGTTTGGCTTTCGCATTCAAATGTGTTCGACAAGTGCAGTGGAGGCAAAGGCAGCCTTTAATTGTCTCTTCGGCGGTTATTGAACGCGCGGAACGCCGGCGTCCGGCGTTTGGCTTTCGCATTCGAATGCGTTCGCCGAGTGCAGTGGCATTCGAACGCGTTCGACGAGTGCAGTAGCGGCAAAGGCAGCCTTTAATTGTCTCCGCTGCGGTCGTCGAACGCGGAACGCCGGCGTCCGGCAATGCGTTCGACGAGTGCAGTGGACGCAAAGGCAGATTTTGTCTCCACCGCGGTCGTCGAACGCGTCTGAACGCGGAACGCCGGCGTCCGGAGTTTGGCTTTTTTATCGAACGGAACGCGTTCGACGAATGCAGTGGAGTCGAAGGCAGCCTTTGTCTCCACTGCGGTCGCCGAATATGTGTGAACGTCGGCGTCCGGCGTTTGGCTTTCGCTTTCAAATGCGTTCGACAAGTGCAGTGGAGGCAAAGGTAGCCTTTAATTTTCTCCACTGCGGTCGTCGAACGCGTCTGAACGCGGAACGACGGCGTCCGGCGTTTGGCTTTCGCATTCGAATGCGTTCGACAAGTGCAGCGGAATTCGAACGCGTTCGTCCAGTGCAGATAGAGGCAAAGGCAGCCTTTAATTATCTCCACTGCGGCCGTCGAACGCGGAATGCTGGCATCCGGCGTTTGGCTTTCGCGTTCGAATGCGTTCGACAAATGCTGTGGAGGCAAAGGCAGACTTCCTCTCCGCGGTCGTCGAACGCGTCTGAACGCGGAACGCCGGCGTCCGGAGTTTGGCTTTTTCATCGAACGGAACGCGTTCGACGAATGCAGTGGAGTCAAAGGCAGCCTTTGTCTCCACTGTGGTCGCCGAATATGTATGAACACCAGCGTCCGGCGTTTGGCTTTCGCATTCAAATGCGTTCGACAAGTGCAGTGGAGGCAAAGGTAGCCTTTAATTCTCTCCACTGCGGTCGTCGAACGCGTCTGAACGCGGAACGACGGCGTCCGGCGTTTGGCTTTCGCATTCAAATGCGTTCGACGGGTGCAGTGGCATTCGAACGCGTTCGGCGAGTGCAGTAGCGGCAAAAACAGCCATTAATTGTCTCCTCTGCGGTCATTGAACACGCGGAACGCCGGCGTTCGGCGTTAGGCTTTCGCATTCGAATGCGTTCCCCGAGTGCAGTGACATTCGAACGCGTTCGACGAGTGCAGTAGCGGCAAAGGCAGCCTTTAATTGTCTCCACTGCGGTCGTCGAACGCGGAACGCTGGCGTCCGGCGTTTGGCTTTCGCATTCAAATACGTTCGACGAGTGCAGAGGAGGCAAAGGCAGCCTTTAACTATCTCCTCTGCGGTCATTGAACGCGCGGAACGCCGGAGTCCGGCGTTTGGCTTTCGCATTGGAATGCGTTCGCCGAGTGCAGTGGCATTCGAACGCGTTCGACGAGTGCAATAGCGGCAAAGGCAGCCTTTAATTGTCGTCACTGCGGTCGTCAAACGCGGAACGCTGGCGTCCGGCGTTTGGCTTTCGCATTCGAATGCGTTCGACGAGTGCAGTGAAGGCAAAGGCAGACTTCATCTCCACCCCGGTCGTCGAACGCGTCTGAACGCGGAACGCCGGCGTCCGGAGTTTGGCTTTTTCATCGAACGGAACGCGTTCGACGAATGCAGTGGAGTCAAAGGTAGCCTTTAATTCTCTCCACTGCGGTCGTTGACGGACGCCGGCGTCCGGCGTTTGGCTTTCGAATTTCGCATTCGAACGCGAATGTATATACATGTGCGTACGATAAAGATGCCCGAAGGACCCTAGCTACTTGCGATTACTCTGCTTGACCCTGCCATCCGGTGGCAAGCGATTTAACCGATTTAACCTACTTTCACACTTCGCGATAATTTCTGGTTGCAGCTAAAGTCACTGGATCCTGGGAAAGTAGCGCCATTGCCTTCCCTACCTGCTAGCCGGACACAAACGGATACTAACATACAGACGACCCAAACCCCGCAAGGCGATAGGCCAATTGGTCTACGTTGCCATGGGAATCGCCATCTTGGTCCATTTAAATCTTCGAAGCTTCCAGGGGGTCGTTCTAAACCAGTCGCGCCAAGATCACCATGAAGCATCATCGTACTGGAAGCGTTCCTCGCCAATTTAAGAGTCTTTGGTACTTTGTCTGCGATCAACTTATTAATCATGCCCATCTCCATGGATCTCTTACAATTATATTGTTCTTCTTGCGTATTTCAAGACAGCAAACTTATTTTTCAGTGCCTCCAAGCACCGACACAGCATCTGGTGGTGGTACGAAGGTGTACGCTTGTTTCGCCGGTGTGTGGTTAGCAAAATCTCGGTATATAAAAAACGACTCCATAAAGCTACCCGTCACCAGCGAATCTATATCGGCTCACCAAGAACGGAGGGGTCAAGGAGAAATTGCTCATTTCACGGACCAAGATGGCGACCATACGGAAAGCTTGGCGTTACTTTCCCAGGATCCAGTGACTTTAGTTGCAGCCAAGTACGCTGCTTCGAATTTGCTCTTCTTGGGAGAGGTTTTTGGTCTCGCGAATGGTTTACCACTCCTGCGTGATCTGCGGTAGTCGAAGGAATTCTGGCTCGAGGAAAGTGTGCGAAGTAACTGGGTATCGGTTGTCCAGGGGCGGATCCAAGGGCGGGGAAGGGGGGGGGGGGGGCGACAGGGGCGGCCGCCCCCCCTCCCCCCCCCCCCCCCCCCCAACAAAGTCGACCCACCCTCCTCCCTTCTCGGAGGGCAATTTGACATGGGTGGACCCCCCGTTGCACACGAAAGAATGGGAGAATATCCGCCCCTGCGGTTGTCTCCGTTTAACATCGCAGTGCTGACGACGACAAGACTGAGTGACTGCTTTCGTAACGCAAGTTTCTTTATTTGCGGGGGACGCTGCAGCTTCGGAAATAAATACAGTTCGCGGAAAGCTTGTGTTACGCTTTTATTTGCTGCTCCGCTCGCCCAGTACAATAGACGCAGGGTCCTCGTTAAGCCTCATTGAGCTTGATTTGTTTGATTCGGGGCCGCCATATTGAGATGCAGACGACGGAGGAACTTTGCTCCCCAACTTTCAGAGACGAAAGTTTCTTCCTTTCTGAAGGAACATATGTGTCAAGAGCGTTCCTCCCTTTAGGGAGGCCTATATATAGACCCTTGTTTATAAGAATGTGGCAGGGTTCGACTAGGTTCGACAAACCGTTGATGTAGCAGACGACGGAGCCGGTACAAAGGAGAGGGATGACAAAGGGGCAGCCTCGCAAGCTAGAAAACGCGATACCCTCTCCCTAGGCTAGGTGACGCAGAATGGGGGGGTTGAGTGGGGGGGGGGGGGCAGAACAGCCTCCTCCCCCTCCCCCCCAGGGCCGGGGGGCGGTGCCCTTGGTATTCTTTGGGCGCCGCCGGCCAGTGTTTGCCCTGCCCACTGGCGGCTGTTTCAGGGGGGGGGGCAAAACACATGCCTTGCTCCCTCACTCTGAGAACTGGGGGGGGGGGAAGGGCAGGCGCCCCCTTTGCCCCCCCCCCCCCCTTCCGGTTGGTACGCCCATGGTGGCGCAAGCTGCCGCCCGATATAGCGGGTAGAGCCGTTAGCATCCATCCACTGTTCGAGGCGGGGCTTAGGCCGCACGTCCGGGAGCTTCCTGGCTCGTGACGACGACCATTCCCCGAAGAGAAGAACCCAGGGGTCCAGTGGAGGTGGGAGAATCGGTAACGTAACGAACGGTTTAATTACATGGTAGCGATACAGTCGTCAAATCCGAGAGAACAAATGGAGCCCTCACGCCCCGCCTTATATAGGGGTCCGTTTTCTCCCTCTCTCTCCGCCAGGGCAGCAGGTGCGACCGCCACGTGCTTTGCAGCTGGGTCCGCCGCGACGTAGTCAGAAATGAGTCATAGCCAAGGTTCTCCGCAGTTAGGCCAGGCCTCTCTCCCCTTCCGGAGCGCACGAACCCACACGCACACACACACACGTCCCGTTGACGTCACGGACGCGTTGAGACACGTTTTGGGGCAGCCTTCGACAGGTGGGCGTCAGTCCTGAACACGTCGGGACTCGTTTCGGGACTCGTTTCCGCAGCGTTGAAACTCGGAAGAAGGTTGCCGAAGGTTCCATTCTTAACAGCCCCTCCGGGGCCAGGGAAACCTCGAATGGCCGGTGGTACAATCGCTGGCCTGAAGAGGTGGGCTTGGAGTAGGCCTTGAGAAGACGCTGCAAGCACCAAACAAACTCCCAAACCTCTCAACGGAGGCATCAGCGGAAACGTCCCCCACAACACCACGCCACACCGCAGTCAAACGCTCGGAATTCGCCAAAGACCCGCCAGACTGGATTACGGATTACCAAAATTTGGTACAATTCCGGGTATCGAGACCCCCTGTCGCCAAAAAAAACTCACTTTTCCAACGAGGTCACTAAGAACAAAATACAAAAGACAAAAACTCTTCGCAATTTGTGAGGTCATTTGGGGTTTCAACGAAGTGCCCCCACTTAGATCCTCATTCCCGTGGATGACGAAGACCTCTGAGATCATCCCTACTAGTTTTCGTGATAGTCAGAAAAATCTGCTCAACCCATCGGCATTGCCGTTAAATTTGCCTTTCCTTTTTCTTACGCTGAAGTCATAGTGATCGATTTTCACGTGATTTCTAGACGTGAAAATACGGTCCTTATAGCGCCGATAAAACAATCCGCCTTTTTCATGCCCCGTCACATTGGTCCTAGCAATCTCCTGAGCTGTATCGCGAAACCCTGACACACTAGGGTCGCTCTTCTGCTCGACTCTGTCTACTCGTAGCAGAGGAACAACGTTACGCGACGCCGGAGCTACGAGAGATCTTTCACTGATCCCCTCTTCCTCCGCCTTTTCCGCCGGCGCGTTGGGACGGCGTACGCTTCCTAGTGCTACGAGATCAGGCTGTTCTACAACCTGGTTCCTCTCATCCCGGTTTTCTGCCTCCAACTCTGGGAGTGCTTGCTCCCCGTCAGCTGCCTCTGGCTCTGGATCCCTCGTCAACAAAGGGGCGACCTGACGCGATTTGGACCTCGTACACGACTGTACTAGCCCTTTTCCCAGTTGTTGACCCCTTTCGCGCAGCAGGAAATCTGACCGGTTAAAAAACAAATAAGGATACTCCAACGGGACTGTTTGCGAGACAGCCGCCTCTGTCACTAGCTCTCCGAACGGGCCAGTTATCCTTACCGTCGCCATAGGCAGACAGACACTGTGCTTTTCAAGCAGCTGCTTGATCCAAACTACCTTTCCGGTAAAATCGGATGTCGTTACATACGACGGATGAACAACGTCCATCGTCGCTGCACTGTCACGAAGCACCCTGCACGGCTTTCCGTTTACCTGGAGCTCGTGAAGATAGGGACGAAGGAGCTTCAGGTCCTCGTCACTACCGTTCACGCACGAGAACACCACCCGCGGTTTCTTACATCTGGCCGCTGTGTGTCCCGGCTCCTGACAGTTGTAGCACAGGAACGGCTTCCTTGCCTCGAACTGCCCTGTTGGGCTTTTCCGCGCCTCGTCTCCGTTCGAGTGTTCTGCGCTCTTTTCTGGGACCTTTTGTCCTGCTTCGGGCTTCTCGGGCCCGTTTTCTCGCGAGCCGTTACCCTGTCGGAAGGTCTTGCGCTGATCGCTTCGGCCGGATTCGCTTTCCTCTCCGCTCAGCTTTCTACGCGTTGCGTACTCTTCGGCTAGCTCAGCGGCCCTTTCGACAGAGTCGACTCCCACCCTGTCCTGCACCCAGAGCTTGACTGACTGCGGAATGCTACGAAAGAACTGTTCGAGGCACACACACTCGACTACCTTGTCTCGGCTTTCGTACACTTCCTCGCTCTTCAACCATTCTATCAGGTTGGTTTTAAGCCCGTACGCGAATTCCGAGTAGCCCTCGCTGCTCTTTTTGGATGCGTTTCTAAACCTTTGACGGAACGCCTCGGCAGAAAGGCGGTACCGCTTCAAAAGGCTGGACTTCACCTTGTCGTAGTCGTCCGCGTCTCCAGCACTAAGGCGCGCGACAACCTCTGCAGCCTCACAGGGCAACAGAGTCAAAAGCCGTTGCGGCCACGTTTCTGGGGCGAAGCTCAACTTCTCACATGTCCTCTCAAAGTTAACTAAGAATAGGCCCACGTCTTCCCCAACTTTAAACGGCTGCATGAGCTTCTTCATTTGATACGACTCGGTCTCACTTGCTCGTACCGGAGCCCCAACTCTACTGTTCTGCGAGTTTAATCGCTGTTGTTCAATTTCGAGCTCCAGCCTTTTCAGCGCTCGCTCCTCTGTCGCTGCAGTCTGTGCTCGTTCCTCTCTCGCTGCAGTCTGCGCTCGTTCCTCTTTCGCTGCAGCCTGTTCCCGCTCTCGTTCCTCTTTGCTGCAGCTTCACTCTTAGCGTTCTGAAGCAGTTCCCACGTATTTTTAATTTCCTCTGCTTCCGCGCTCTCTGAAATCGCTCTACTGATCTCAGATTTCTTCATCTTTTGCTCCACCTCCACACCCAATTCTTCACATAAACAGAGTAAATCTGTTCTCAGTAACCTCATCAGATCCATGATCGCTGCTCTTTAGCTTTGGCTTTGCTATAAAACTTGTCGCGAGGTTGTACACAAACCTAGCGCACGAGTCAAACACTAAGGATTCCCAGCAGTTCAAAATTAATTACCCATAATCTGAAGCCTGGCGAATCTCAAAGCAAAGTCCAAACGCTCACCCGCAGATGTAGCACGATGTCGCATGGTCCGATCCCAACCGCTGCCAACCAGTTGTTCGAGGCGGGGCTTAGGCCGCACGTCCGGGAGCTTCCTGGCTCGTGACGACGACCATTCCCCGAAGAGAAGAACCCAGGGGTCCAGTGGAGGTGGGAGAATTGGTAACGTAACGAACGGTTTAATTACATGGTAGCGATACAGTCGTCAAATCCGAGAGAACAAATGGAGCTCTCACGCCCCGCCTTATATAGGGGTCCGTTTTCTCCCTCTCTCTCCGCCAGGGCAGCAGGTGCGACAGCCACGTGCCTTGCAGCTGGGTCCGCCGCGTCGCAGTCAGAAATGAGTCATAGCCAAGGTTCTCCGCAGTTAGGCCAGGCCTCTCTCCCCTTCCGGAGCGCACGAACCCACACGCACACACACACACGTCCCGTTGACGTCACGGACGCGTTGAGACACGTTTTGGGCAGCCTTCGACAGGTGGGCGTCAGTCCTGAACACGTCGGGACTCGTTTTGGGACTCGTTTCCGCAGCGTTGAAACTCGGAAGAAGGTTGCCGAGGGTTCCATTCTTAACACCGCCTACGGACACGCACACAACGTCATGGCCATTCCTACCTCCCAGCTGCGGTTGAGGCCTTCTTGTCGGCTCTACTGTATGTGCGTTCCCCCATTCCCGAAGGCAGGACAGACTCTGTGCTCCCGCGTGGTGTATTTTCTAGAACCAAAAACTTTTAAAACATACAGGTTGCGTTTCGCGCAGGAGGTGGTGCCGTAGGGGACGCGGATAAGTCAGACGTGCCCGCCAGTGTGTCTGGTCCTGCAAGGCGCCATGGGGCGGCGCGTTTATCCCGGATCCGGGTCTTCCACGGCGTTGTCTACCGCGCGCAGAACGTCTCGCCCTGCAATGGTCGGCGGTCGAAGTTGCGGGCCGATCGGGGCTGTGGGTGGGTGCCTCGCCATCCCCGCCGCCGACCGCGTCGGTCCTGGCCTCCCGACGCAGTAGTACTACTGGTGCACACGTCGGGGTAACGTACTTCGTGGTCGTGTGGTTTCCGATCGGCGTGTCATTGCATTGCAGGTTTAGAAGACATTGCTTGTTTTAGACTCTTTGTTGCGATGTAGTGTTTGCAACTTCTTTGTTTTGTCTCCTGGGAGGCGGCCCCAGCAGATGACCATGCCTACGGGCTTTCGTCTTTCTGCTTCGCCGTGTACGCCTCGCAGAAGATAGCTCGTACTCGTGGAAATAAAAGTTATTATTATTATTAATATTGAAACTCACCCCTTCAGTTCCATGAAGTTGGCGGCCAGCGATCTTTCTCGCTGATATAATTATTTAGTCTTTTATTGCGGCATGAACCGTGGTAATGTTTTGAAGAATGGTTAGTTGGTAACTTCAGGAGGCTTGCAGTAGGTCTCTCAAGTTCGGAATACTGTTCAACATACTGTAAGTGGGAGAGGCGAATGTTAGAAAGTGGTAACTAATACTTATGAATTTATATTACGCAGGGCTATATTTTCGCCCTGAGGTTATAATTAACCCGTAGCCGGGTATTACGGGGACAGTCATACGTACTGCGCCAGGATGGCTCCTTGTTTCACCTTTGCAGAACTGAAATTTAAATATCGAGGTCTTTAATGAGTATCAGTGAATCTGGCATAGTGAGAACTAGACTCAAAATTTCACAGGAATAAAAAAAGAAAAGGAAAGCATTTGATGAACATTTTCTAAGAAAACAATCTACATAAAAGGTCAAGAAAAAAGGGCTTTCGAGCTGGAAAATATCTATCCGCGGAACAGACAAATTCGCATAATTGAAGGGAATTAATTTGTTTTGTCGACGTTTGTCTACTTCCATAAGTGCAGGTGTGTTGCATATTTTTGAGAGAAGGTGCATACTAGATGAAAATATTTATTCTCCCAATTAGTGAAGTAATATTTCCTGGCTAGAACAAATGTACACGTAACTGTAGTGAAAGCGACTTAAATGATGTTGAATTTACTTAGATAAGAATGGATTGCATTGTAGTTTGTCACTTGAATTGGTGTTTGCGTGGGCATGCAATAATTTCATAAACGCATACGAACGCGCACACCTTTACTAGCGTTGTTTATGAAGGAAGTACTCGTAGTTGGCGGTGTTTAAATCGACAGCGAACTTTATATACAATATTTGCAGGAAAAGGAAGGACATCGAAGCCAGGCGAAACGGTTGGAGCCGGCTTGCTCCACTGCTCCCGCTGCTCGTTAATGTCGGTCGATCAGCTAGTGCTCTGTCTTTTCTCCTGGCTTCTTCATCGTCTCCGAGACCGATGTGGAAATTTTTACAGTTTATGCAGAATATTTTGTTTTATTTTAAAGTGGCTTTTATGCAAAATAAGTTTGTAAAAGGCTACTTTAAGTCTCTTCCATTACGCCCACACTGCTTTTTTTATGCGCTCATAATCACGTATGCATACTACTTATTTTGGCGAGCTGCAATGCGCCTCTATTTTAGTGCACAACTGTGAAAGCACAAATACCTGTTGTCATGCGTGTACGCAAAGGGAGGTTTCACTTTATGAAAATGTCAGTAGCGAGGACAAACCAAAAGTGTAGTACAGTCATAGTCAAAAGAAATACGAACAGCGGAGCGCTTGCCTTCCTGAAGACTGAAGAACGTTGACGTTACTTCACCGGCGAGATTTTTATGGATATCTATCGATATGGCAATAGCGAGTTCTAGTATTAGGCGTACGACCAAACGCAAGAACTGTGCATATGCGTTAGCATTGCGTGTTGCGCACTGCGCGTTCGCGGAGCCAAAACTGCGGTCTTCGGTTGGTGCATGGCGCCGACTATACTTTGTTTCAGATTAAGTCCAAACACAGCCGACGCTGCAAGCTAATGGACCAATGAGGCAGAGTCAAAAGTGCAACTCACTGGCTAGGCCCGTAGCCATAGGTGTGTGTGTGTGGGGGGGGGGGGGGGGGGGTAAGAGAGCCAATAGACCCCTTTCGAAAGTGTGCCCTTTATTGGAATCTGTAGAATTCCTGCACAATGGCGGACCTAAGTGCGAGCTTCTTGAGTTCTAATGCGTCCTAGCTCACAAGCCCTCGTGCAGCGGGAGCACAAGATGAAGCTACCCGCTCACGCTACATGCACGTTCAGTGGTGTCAGTGTTTCCACCATTGTGCAGTGGATATAATTTTTATCAATTGGCACGTGACTTCCGAAAGGGGTCTATAGCCCACCGCTTCCAGTCCATAGCCTCCGAATTTTACGCAAATGTAGTTTTCACGAGCAAATCGAGGCTAGGAGACCTGTGCAAGTCGGTAAACTGAGAGCGGCTCCCGCTGCCCCGCTGTATCAAGAAACATGCTAACAGGCTGATCACACGCAAGACTCAGCAGAATTTACCATGCCCATGAAGTGAACGAACCCAAAATGGGGGCACTGTCATTCGCAGTGTGAAGTGATCTCACTGCGTGGTTTCTGTCTCAATAATCGAAGATTGTCTTTAATTGCAACTTAACGATTGCATTGACATCGCACAAGTCTCAGTGTCAGTGAATTGTTGAAGAACGACGCCCTTCTGGAGAGGAAGAAGAAGTGTTTCGAAGACGGTTGCATTTTTCAAGCTCGCTCCCTTGAATTAACATTTTTACTCTTATCAGTCGGTCTGAATAATTGGAACTCCAGATAACCTTCGTAAGTTGACTGCTTCAGTCCACGGTGTGGTCTCCCGCACCGGGCTTTTTCCCGGTGCACGGTAATCGACCTGGCTATATCTTCCGGGCCACCCTCTCAACACTCGAGTCATCACGTCTCCACCGATCAGTACAGTCTGTCTTCCTCCGTCTGTGGCAGCTCAATCGCTGGATCAGAAGACAAGGACTCGCCCATGAACCCCGCTGAGGACATCACTCCAGGTCAGCAATGTGCCACAACCTCTTCGCGTCGAGTCATTGTACCAACCAGTGACATAGAGCTTTCTGACTTTGACGAACCAGACTGGAAAGATGTCAAGACAAGAAAAAAGCGAAAAAAGACTAGCCCTAATTCGAGCCTAAGTGCTGAGACAGTCTGCAGTGCTGGAGTAGTGCCTGAAGGGCTTACTGTCGTATTCACGCCATTAGAGGAGGGCCACGTAATTACGTCACTTAGTAGCCTAAAACTGTCCCTTGCTCTAGAAAAGATGTTCCCTGAATGTATCTTGGAAATCAGGTTCAACAACCGCCTGAATCTCATTGCCGTTGACGTAAGGAACGGACAGACGACGCGAGGGCTGCTACGCTGCACGGTGCTCTGTGGGATCAAAGTCAGAGCGTATGAGCCTCTTCCCAGACATTGCGCCACAGGTGTAATCAGGGACGTAGACACCACGCTGACTGACGAAGAAATCGCCAACAACCTAAGGTCCCCTGAAAACAGAGTTGCTCGTCTTCGACGACTAGGCAAAAGTTCAGCGATCAAGATCTCCTTCTGCGGATCGACGTTGCCAAGCTACGTTTACCTCGGTCATGTCCGGCATGCAGTTTCACAATTCCAAGAGAATCCACTTCAATGCCGCAAGTGTTGCCGCTATGGACATCGAGAGGCAACCTGCAAGCGCAGCCCGGTGTGCAAACGCTGCAGCGGCACGCATGAGGACAGAGACTCCTGCTCTGCTCAAGAAAAGTGCATTAACTGCGGCGACGCACACTCGGCTACATCACCATCCTGTTCAAAATGGCGGCAGGAAAAAAAGGCAAAAAATTACTCCAGACAACACGGAGTCGATTTCCGCACTGCCAGAACTGCAGTTCATGAATCCGGATGGCCGGAGCTGCCCAGAAAAAGCGAAGGGCCTTCTTCAACTGCGCAGGACACTTCGGCTACCATAACTGAGAACCAGGTGCCAGAGAGGCCTACATACGCTGCACTAACTAAGGTTCCAAAAAGTAACAAAACCGAGGCACCTCCGACTAAGCAAGGGCCTATTTCACCTGATCTAATCCAACTCGAAGATCCGACAACGTCAGGAAACACACCCGCCGATCCAAGAAAGCGAAGAACACCAAAGCGTAAGACTCCGTCCGTTTCAACAGACGCAGCACCAAGCAAGGGGTGGATTCCGAAGCTTCAAACAGCAGCAAACATAATCTGCAAGCTTTTGGAATCTATTGACGCAGAATGGGCCCGCAGCATACTTACAATTCTTCAAATGGCCCTTCCCCTTATTAGATCATTGTAAATGGCAACTGCCGCGCCACATTCCTCTTCAGAACTTACTGTGTGGCAGTGGAATTGCCGAAGCCTCCGAAAAAAGCGCGGCAGCCTCATACAGTATCTTCAATCCCACGCTCCCCCACCTGATATCATCTTTCTACAAGAACCTCGCACCCTTCCTAATCTTCCTGGATATGTGACACATGTGGCACATAACGATCCCAAACAGGACCACCTTGTGGCCACCCTAGTCAAACGCGTTCACACTGCGGTAGACTTCACTTTAGACAACCAAACCGTTCCACATGTCTTACTTGAACTCCTTCCCGCCTCCCTACGCAAGCGTAACACCCAACCTCTCCGCCTACTCAATGTCTATTGCCGCCCCCAAGACCGCTACGCACGGTTTGATACGCTGTTTGAAGCCGCACGGCGCAAGGACTGCGGAACATTCATTGCAGGCGACTTCAACGCTCCTCATCCCACTTGGGGCTACCCTCGCGACACACCTAAGGGGCGCAAGCTACACACTTTGATCCAACAACACAATCTCACCCTACTCACTGACCCATCGACTCCTACACGTCTTGGCACCAGCGTTGCACGGGACACGTGTCCTGACCTCACTCTGTACCGTGGCACAAACCCCTGCACCTGGCACAACCTTGAGGAACAGCTCGGCAGTGACCATTCCATTCTTGTCACCCATATCAACACTAAAGACTTCGCGGGAGAGGCACGCAAAATCCGCATCACGGACTGGCCTGCCTTTCGGGCATCTTCCTCTTCTACCTCGCCCGACACACTCACTGATTGGGTGCAGACACTGCAAACCCGGCTAGACCGACACACGCGCACCCTTACCACCACTCCCGATGCGCCGGATATAGACTCCCACCTTCTTCACCTATGGGAAGCGCGCCGCGGTCTAACCAAACGGTGGCGACGTCAACGACACAACCGGAAGCTCAAACTACGCATTGCACAACTCA
This sequence comes from Ixodes persulcatus, assembly GCA_013358835.2. NCBI lineage: Eukaryota > Metazoa > Arthropoda > Arachnida > Ixodida > Ixodidae > Ixodes > Ixodes persulcatus. The sequence goes on from JABSTQ010000943.1 coordinate 656,098, forward strand.
CTGTAGATGCTGCTACCTATGCTGCCAACCTCACTGGTCAAAACTGGAATACGCTCTGCGACAAGCTCAATGGTACGCTCGGTACTGCACGAACATGGTCCCTACTCCGTCATCTAATACAACCAGGCCAAGCCAAATCGGACAGGGCCAAGGGCATTTACAAGCTTCTCCACGCCACTAACCTAACAGACTCCGAATGCCTCACACAGCTACGACAGCGTTACCTTCCCCCTCCTGACACTCCACGCTACGCGGACTACACGGGTCCCCCCAACAATCTTCCTTATCTTAACGCGCCCATTACGGACATTGAGATTCGCGCTGCACTCACCGACATTCGCCGCAACACATCCCCTGGTCCTGACAAGATTCGCTACTCTCTTCTGTACAACCTCTCTGATTCCGACACCACTCAACTTACTACCTACTTGAATGAGGTGTGGGAGTCAGGTACCCTCCCAAAGGAATGGAAGGAAGCCACAGTCGTTCTGATTCCTAAGCCTGGCAAACCCCTCTCCTTGGAGAACCTGCGCCCGATTTCCCTTACCTCATGTCTGGGCAAACTGCTCGAGAAGGTCCTACAGCTTCGCCTACACAAATTTTTCGCCGACACCTCCGCCCTTCCCCACACCCTCTATGGCTACCGTAGTGGTATTTCCACTCAGGACGTACTGCTCCGCCTCAAACACGAAGTTCTAGACGCTCCGAGCACTGCTCAATATCGCGCTGTCCTTGCCGCAGATCTTAAAGGAGCCTTCGACAACCTGTCCCACGACCTGGTCCTTGAACAGTTGGCAGCCACTGGCTGCGGAGCGAAGGTGTACAATTACATCCGCAATTTCCTCCGCGACAGGTCTGCCAGCCTCGTTCTTGGTCACCTTCACTCCCCCTCCGCTCCGGTGGCAAACCGTGGTACTCCGCAAGGCTCTGTACTTTCTCCCCTCCTGTTTAACCTTGCTATGCGAGGTCTCCCTCCCCTTCTGGATGAGATCTCGGATGTCCATCATGCACTTTATGCGGATGACATTACTGTTTGGGTAACAACAGGCTCCCTCGGACATATTGAAACTCAGTTACAGAAAGCTGCTACTACCATCGAGCAATATGCCCGGCGTGGGGGCCTCACATGTTCCCCCACTAAGTCGGAGTTACTAGTCGTGACAAAACACGCTCGTGGACAAACCGATCTTCCCCTCACCATCACACTAGATGACAAACCCGTCCCACGTAAATCGGCCATACGGGTGCTTGGCTTCACGTTGCAATCCAACGCTAAGGCAACACAAACCCTTCACCAACTCACCACCCAGTGCAACCAAATCATGCACATGCTACGCCGCGTCTCTAACCGCCGAAATGGCCTTAAAGAGGCAGATGCCTTACGCCTTGTCCAGGCCTTGATTCATACACGCCTACTCTACCACCTACCCTACCACAACCTCACCCAGACCGAACACAAACGTATGTCTACCCTGCTACGGAAGGCGCAGAAACTGGCGCTCGGTCTCCCCGTTCGCACAGCCACCGTTTGCCTAGAGCGGCTTGGGGTGACCAACACCCTGGAGGAACTTATAGAAGCGCATGAGGCTGCCCAGTTGACGCGCTTGCGCTCGACGGCTCAAGGGCAGAGTCTCCTTGCCACCCTTGGTTTCCCACCCTGTCCTGCTTCCCTTACCGTTGCGGGTCTCTCCCCCGCTGCTCGCGCCAAACTCATTGTGGCTCCTATTCCACGCAATATGCATCCTACCCGTCACTCGGCCCGGCGTGACCATCGCTCGCGCTACCTCCGACGCGCGTATACTGAAGGCTGCGATACCGTTCGTGCCCTCTTTACGGACGCCAGTCCGCAGGATGCACGCGGGGGGATCACAGTCGTCGTGAACAGTGATCTCAGGCTGGTCCACGCTGCCACGGAACGTGGTCTCACCGAGGTGTCCCTCCTGGAGGAGCGTGCGGTTGCCAGGGCAATCCTTTCCACCTCCACTCTCTCCTCTTCCACGCCCACTCACATTCTGACTGACTCCCAGACGGCCTGTCGCCACTTCCTTTACAACACCCTACACCCCTTCACTGCGTCCCTACTCGACTCTTTCCTATCCTCCACCTCCCACACTTTCCGGTTAGTCTGGGTGCCTGGGCACGCAGACATCCCTGGTAATGAGTGCGCACATGCGCTCGCCCGAGAACTCTCAAACCGGGCACCAGGGGAAGACTCTGCCACCATCCGACCAGCCCCTTTTTCATACTCAACTCACCTAGCTGAGTTACGCCTCGCTCGACAACATTATCCTCCTCCTCAGCCTTCCCTTACTCGCAGACAGGGCGTCCTATGGCGTCAACTCCAAACCAACACCTTCCCGACGCCCCTTTTCTACTCTTACGTGTACCCCTCCCTCGGTCCGCCTGAGTGCCCGCACTGCGGCGATCGTCCCACACTTCTCCATATGGTCTGGCAATGCCAAGCCATTCCCTCTGTCTCGCCTCTTCCCAACCCCACCCCCACCTCCTGGGAGGAGCGGCTGACCGATGACACGGCCACCGGCCAGCAATGGCTGGTGGACCGTGCCGAGTCGGTGGCCGCCACGTATGGGGCCCCGGACTAGGGGCTCCAACTGGGTGTACTAAAACCCATACCTGCAATAAAGTTTATTCATTCATTCATTCACGGCCCTTCTAAACGAAATCGGAATGACATCAACGAAGTGACTAAGCGAAACCTGCGAATAGTATATCAGCTCCGGCGGCTACCCGATCAGTCGCCGCGGTGCCACAAATTCCTGTAAAAGAGCGGCATCATTCTCGCAGATGGCAATTCCAAGGACAGCATAAAGGAAACAACGTTAGGGTTAAGTCACAGAGAAAAAAAAATACCCGCGATGAATAAAGCACGATGAACCTGTCTCTTGCTTTAAAAGAAAGCTGAAGAAGTCCTTGAATTTGAACAAACAGTAAATGTTGTAATGCAGACACCCGAAAATGATGTGACTTAACTTTTATTGCCAACTCATTAGTAGGAGCGTCGTAATAGCCAAAGAAAATTTCGATATAGACCTGCCCTTCGCGGTGCGCCAACGGTAGGAAAGCACGAGAGCGGAGAAAACAATCACATCTCCACGTGGTGAATGGTGTTGATTGGGGCGAAGCTCTGGTGGTGCTGATGATACTGACTTTATTGTTCATAGGTAGTGCTGATGGTGCTGATTTTTTTATTATTGCTCATAGGTAGTGCTGAGTTCCGGGTTGCGTTTCGACTTCATTATTACTGCTTTATAATCGGTGAAATGCAGAGCCAGTGGTTCTTCTAGCGGATCACCTTGGATCCGCTAGAAGCCGTGGGAACGCATCTCCACCGCTTAAGTCCATGTCATGTCAGAAAGAGAACTACCACATCTCAGAGCCCCCTACTCGTCCCGCAGTGTGGCCGAGTGGTTAAGGCGATGGACTAGAAATCCATTGGGGTCTCCCCGCACAGGTTCGAATCCTGTCGACTGCGCAAACACTTTTTTCTTTTTTTAAGAAGACAGATGGGATGGCAATCGATGTGAGTACGGACGCCGGACGGATGGAGAAGGCTAGACCCTAAGAAGGTTCGCCCCTAAAAAACTAGCACAACTAGATACAGGCTGCAGAGAGGATCACCCCATGCCAGGCGGATATCGCTCCACGAGTTTTTCCGAATAAATGTGGTTTACGTCCACTTGTGCCCAAGTTCAGTGCGATAACTGAATTCACGGAACAAGAAGCTATAGAAGCACGCTCCTAATTTTAATTCCTCAAAACATTCTTCAGTTTCCCCTAAACACTGCCCGCATCCGCCGGTCTGACATGCTCTAGGTATCGTTTTTCGACGCTCTGATGTTCGTAGTTCTTTTTACAATGGCTGTACAAGCAGTGACACTGCTTTCAAAAGTGACAAAATATTCGAAACTTCACAATCTTTTTCCTTTCAATATTAATTTCTATTACCGTATTTTCTGATGTATAAGTCGCGACATTCTCCCAAACTTTCTCGGGTGCGTCTTATACAACGGTGCAACTTATATACATTTTTGTTGTTTTGTTGGGAAGCATGATTTTTGATTGGGAAACTTCACCACTGGGGCTATATTTCTCGTTCGATTCGTTGGCAAGGATATTGAAACAGGCTCCAGCTTGCGCATTCATTGCGGTCACAAAACACATATCCGGGCTTATCAATGCTGCTTCGTCGCGCCGATTGTTGAAAGAAATGCCACTTATTGCCAACTTTATCCGGACATTTATAGGATGATGCCACTCATACAGCGGTGCGGCTTACGGACGGGACCATACGGTATAGCTCGTTATGCGACAGCCTGACTGACAACACACAACGTACCAGAGTACGTTCCATCTCTCAGACACCACCGTTCCCGAGTCATCGAACACGCGTTGTTCCGGTGAATATGCGGCAGCGCGTCTGCACTTGCATTTCATCTACGCCGACGCAGTACGGCGGCCACACCGCACGATAGCGACCGGACGGATCCGTCGAAAAGTAGAATTCCGCATTGAAAAGACGTGGGACACAATAGAAGCTCGACACGTCGAAACGCTTCCTCGCGAAATTTAAAGAGGGCCGCCGCAAAGGTTTCGTCACATAATCCGGAGTCCATTTTATCCTCTCCACTCTTTCATCTTCTCACATCCCGCAGCAGCGAAGAGAGCGAGAAGGAAACAAAGAAAGGAGGAGGGAGGGAAGCGCAAATACTGTCGCGTCTGTCGGCGCTACCCTATCTATTTGCTGCTCCTTTTTTCTTTCTTTTTTTTTTTTTTCCTCGAGCGAGGTAGCTGCCCCGCGAATCCCAGTTTATTTCGTGGGCCGGTCGCATCCTCTGTCGCGCGAAGATCGATGTGATTTAGAGGCGGTCACGGCATTGAAAAGGGGGCCGAGAGAAGAAGAAGATGAAAGGGGGGGAAGGGGGGATCTGGATCAACACTCCCGAGCAATCCCCGCCGGCCCCCCTCCTCTGCGTTGTCCCCGCACCCCGTAACCCCGACCACCCCACTTTCGGGCCGGATATTTTTTTCTCTTTATCTTCTTTAAGTTATTTCCTAGCGATCGTTCGTCTATAAAATGTCCGCTTCCTCTATTGTGTGTCCGAGCTGCGCCTCGGACGGGTGCCTGACGCCGAGTCCGTCTCTCGGGAAGGCTGTTGCGTTCGGGTTCCTTCTTTCGAATAGTGGAGCTTCAGCGTGAGTACTCGAGACGTCGCATCTAATGCTGCGTTTTTCGCGGGCCTAAGGCCTCGGTCGCATGCTCCGACATGAAGAGGGGGGTTGCGACTCGCTGTTAGTTGTGATTATGTGATTAAGGTCAGAAGAGTAGTTTCATTTCAGAATGGCCTTTGTTGGACAGGAAACATGTATATTACTCATGTTTGGTGTTGCTTTGGCGCGGAAAAGTGTGCCAAAAAGAAAACAACGAAAAACAGCTATAAGGAAAGTTTTGGCCGCGACACAGTGTAGTCGGAGAGGATCCGTGAGAATCGAGTGAAATTAAATTAAATTAAACGCCACCGTGAGAAGGTTCATAATTTATTTGAGCTGGTTCGTTTACAAAGTGAGGCACTCAACGGTTATGCAAGTATAGACGTTCTCACGTAAATCAATCAATGTTCGCTGTTCACGGCATTGTTACTTTATATGGGAAAGCAAAATACCCCCTCATCTCACACAAAATATTTATACTGGGGAAGTTTGCTTAATGCTCAGACATCATTGTATGCTAGACGTTTTCGAGATCGTGATGGCGCAATGTGACTCACAGAATGTTCTTTGCGTCACCAACCTCACAACAAAAGGTTATTTTCTTAATTGCTTAATTTTTAAAATGTGCCTACAAATTTTGTAGATAATCGTCCCGTCCCAGATATAAAAGAGACGATATCTTCGTTCTAATTGATTTAGTGCAATGGTGGTCATAACATGTTATCTACGCTGGGCGACATCTTTATTGCGAAAGCGACGTTTGCGCTTTTTTGTGTTTTTTTTTTTTTTTTTTTGCTGAGATAGCGTAATAATGCAAACGAAGCTTCACCGCTTGGATTACTGTCCTGTTTGAGACCTCTTCGGAACACTAGTAAGTTTTATGGCAAGGGCTCAGTTTTACGAGAAAACAAAACAAAAACAGCAAACACTGGCTATCGCTTGTTGGCTCCAACAGTGTCGCGATGAGTACCAACTTTATTCGTAACGCCCGAAGGAGACTATATAGTCTTACATCTGAGAATTCGTTGGAAAAAAACTAATCATAAATTCAGAAGAGATGGGCCATTTCTTACCATCCGTTATTAAGTGTAGATAGTGATCCTGTCATCAACGAAAATTACTCCACCCTTTCATCTGATACTTCCAAAACTTATAAAACGTGGTAACCTTTAAACTGCATTTTCTTGTCGCCTCAGGAAGATGCGGTTATATGTGACCTTGAAATTTAACGTAGATCAATTCAGATCGAAAAAGCGAGCGAGCAAAAGTTCAAAATCGTCGCTTTTACATAAACGTCGAAAGCGTTCGTCATTATATACCCTTACAAGAAAGAAAAACAAAACAAAAAAAAACCTTAGGTTGAAGCGCGAGACGCTAGAAATTGTGGAACTAATCCGTTGTACCCCCGGGCTGACTCGGGCCCTTCGTATATCGTGAAAAATGTCCGACCTGTTCCTCCTTTTTCTTGCGCGTTCGAGCCAAAAAAAAGAAAACAGTACGAACGCAAAATGCGTCGAATATACACCATTTTCACATTGTCCGGGCTTTGAGTTTTGAAACCATAAAATGTCGAGCCAAAGTCAACCTTGCCTTGTATATCCCCGGGTAATCTTTCCCCTTGCCGCACAATTGGTCCTCATGATGGCACACCGAGTAGGCGGTGAAGGGTTGCCGCAAATTTCGGGAACGGTCCAGTATGCCTCGCGATCCCCTCGCGCAGGCGACAAGGGGTACACGAGACCGATAGGCAGGCTCATATAGGCGCAGCGGTTCGCACGCCACCTTGGCGGCGCGTGCGCGCGCGCATACCGTCGATACCGCGTGGATGACACAGCGGGGGCACTATAATTGCCGGCTTCGCTTCGAGGACGCGGAGGAGGTGGGTGGAGACGGCTGACAGCGCCTGTCAACCGAGCGTCCTCACCAACGTACACGCAGCCGCACAAACTCACGCAGACGCGCGCGCGCCTGCGCGGTGCCCCGCTGCAAGTTTTACGCTCCAAGCGCGAACAAGCTACCTCTGACACACACACACACACGCGCACGCACAAGCCCACACAGACACGAACAAGCAAACAACACCGCTAAGGTACGTCAGTAAAAAGAACAAAACGAAAAAAAAAAAATACCGAAGGCTCTTGTTTCGTCGTTCCTCTCACGGGAAGTCTATTTATTCGAGGGCGGCCTCGCTTTTATTAACTGTTTTTGTGCGCGCGTATTTCATCTTTCAGTTACGTTGGTTCGAAGCACGGCGGTTCGAAGAGATGGGGGCCTTTGGCGGCGGCGCGTAGATGAGACGCCGAAATGGGTGGTCCATCTCTGCTCGGAGGAGAAGGAGGGGAGGGAGCCTGAGGTTTTGGGGGCCTTGGATGAAGCCGACAACGTCGCTCTTTCTTTTGGGGCGGCACGTCCCCAAACAACGCCGCGCAGTCGGCGAACGAATGAAAACACAAAAGATGCGACACGACGTCACCATCAACGAGTGGAATCAGCCACACTCGCCATCGCGAAGCTTCTCCGTTTCAATTACCCGTCCGCGTGGCGCTGAAGAGTCGTCGAGCCTTCGGGGGCGGCCAAAAATGCTAGAAGAACAACACCGGAGATGTGCGGCATGGGCGTATGCGAAACTCGGTATCTCCTTAATCGAGGAGCGGACCTGTGTAATTTCGGGTGGCATGTTGGCCACGATGTATCCTTTGCCACTGCATCAGTAGATGAACCTCTGTGCTCAGGGGCTGTCACAGTCGATGACGCGAGAGATGAGGGCGTTAACTTCAAGGAACCGACGGCGTTCGCAATGTTTTCCGGCGCATGTACACAACGCGACACTGTAAGCGCGAGCACGACATCGGCGCCTTTTGGCATTTCATTAGGAAGGAGTATTAGTGGGCACACAATTTTACGCCTTCTGTTAAGCCCTAAATGACTTCTTTCTATAACAATGATATATTTGATGACAACCTTTCGGTTCAAAGAGGAGAACACATGAACTGACGATCGCTTGTTCGCGCTAACAGTGTCGCGCTCTGTACATCAGCGAATATAGCATTCGGTAAATGTTCAGCTCGTTCTTGCTTCCTTTCCAATCTTACAAAAAAAAAAAAAAAGTCAGTCGGTAACATTTTGGGTGGCGCGAGTGAATCCCCAATCGGGAACTGTCTGCCACACAGTTCCCGATTGGGGATTCTCTCCGATTTTCAGCTGTCAAAGACGTGTGTCGCCATCTGGACGTTCGAAAAGGAAACTACCCACTCAAAATGGAAGAAACGAGTTTAGACTTTGATGAAACAATACGAGTCCGATGACGTTTGTGGATAAACGATTCTAATAATATAAAAGATGTATAATTGATTAAAATCTTAAAAATCTTAAAAAGAGATAAAGACGTTTGTTTGGAGGACCAATACGGTACTGCGAGTTTTCATGGAGTGTAGGGTACCGCTTTGACGAGGCTGTAGATAACGAATAATATTTTTGTTTCATTAGTTTTTTACTGAATTATAGATATTTACAGGCTGGGATGAATTAGGTTATATTGATTACCTTTTATCTTTACCGTAACTCTGGATCGATTCTAATAATTAAAAATAAATTCTCAACTGACAGAGGATGATTTAGAAATTTCGAAGTCTGCTATAGCTGCGTGGTGTCCGTAAATTGCGAACCAATCACCTAACACGGATATCACATTTCCCAGTCCGAAAACACAAAGAGACCATTTGAGTCTCAAGGTCCTCACTCGTATAACGAGATTTCGAAATTCTCATCACTGAACAGAGCCCCACACAACTTAGCCTCCACTTTAAACTTGCCCCTAGGAGTGACAGCAATGCCTCGACAAACCGCATGAAGCTGACAATCGGAACGCAAATTCAAGAGACATTGCCAAGCATTTTTGAGGCCTCGTGTGTGTAATCCCCATTTTCATGGTCCCTAAAGACCCATCCACAGTGAGGTGTTTGCTTATGCGAACGGGCTTTTAGCCTCAGGCGTTTGTTAAATTCACCATCTCGTTACATTGCATATTATTTCAATTGTCTAACAAATTGTCCAGACGTGTCACTCTCCTAACACCGATATACGAGGGTGATTAAAGATTATTCGCAATCTGGCTATAGAAATAATTTTAATGTAAACTTTTCCATACCCAAGCCTTTCATGAATTATTACATAGGTAAAGCTTTGACTGATTCGCAAAGGATCCGTTACATTATCTACTGTTACTCGTCCTCTATTCCCCAGAATCAATTCACATGAACGCTTAATCTCGTCGCCAAGGCGCGGACGCGGGAGGGCGCCCGGCTTCTTTATTATGGCTGGGACTAGTGCTTCCTTCATTGAACTTTGGTATCCGTTCAAACACACCTCTTTGCGACAAAACACCTCCTTTATCGTGCGCACAAAGTCTTCGATAAGTATCGGCATCAGACACCCGCTCAGACCGCCGAAACAATGGCTTCTCCACTTGTGCAAATCACAAGGGGGGGGGGGCAGACATTTCTCGCACCTCAGTCACAACTGAACTGACTTAACACGTTCAATTTTGCACATGAGTAACCGGAGAGAAAACGAGCTCGCCCGAAAAGTGCCAGCAAGACAATGTGGCCAACATAAGACCGGAGTGCGGAGATTTTTTTAAATCATCCTGGCACGTGGCAGGAATGAGGCTCCCTCGCCTTCCCGAAATTGCCCTAATAAAAATCGGTAGAGTTCGAATATCTGAGGATTACCCGCGAAATCAACCGCGGACATCCGCAGTCAAGTGGCGCATGCGGGTAAAAATGAATAAGATTTGGTGGATTGCGGATCGGATGCGGATGCCAGGGTGCAGGGGCTGCGGGTGAGGATCGGATGCGGAAATCCGCGGGTCCGAATCAACATTTTTCGCCGAGGCGGTTCATAAACGTGCGCGACCGCAGAATGTGGAGTGAATAGGTGAGGGAGACTATGAAGTTAGTGCGTCGTTGAATATATTGCGGAAACAAATTACTCTCTTATAAAAAAAAAAAAAAGGTACCAATCGGAGAGGAAGTTGTTCTTTACGCCAAGGAAGACCCGATTCTCACCAAAGATCGATTTGAATCGTTCGATGTCGCCAAAAATGCTGTGCTTTAAAAAAGTAACAGAAAAAATGCAGGGGCATTAGTTGTTTCGAGCAAGCGTGTTCTTGTTTGTAAGGGAAAGAGCAGAAAACGTTCTTCGGGCGAAGAAAACCCTAAACGTAAAAGCCGCAAGCAGCTATATAGAGAAGCCTCTTCCGCAAGTAAAACGTGGCGTGTGTGTTTGCGCTTTTTTTCATCGACAGTTGGATAAGTATGTGCTTCGAAGCACTCAGCTGCAGATTTGTGTTTAAAACTGAAATCGACAGGAGGTATTGCCATTATTGAATATTGTGATATTTTCCCAGTTCTGCACTTGCGTCTTTAAGCGTGCATATGGAGTACTTCGCTGCGGTGATTGACCGCCTTTCCTCTATCACATTTTTAATTGTTTGACCTAAATAAAATGACGCAATGCTATTAGTTCTTTCTTTATTAATTTTAATGTTTAGAAAATACGCGTTTGCTTAAAGGGAATCTTATACAGCAAAACAACAACAACAACAGCCCAAATAAATGTTTTTTTAAACATTCTTTTATCGCAACTTTTTGACAGGGTGTCGCAGACTGTCAGGACGATATCAGAACTGCGATCTTCTTTCCGGCGAAGCGAAGTGTCTCTTGAAGCATGATCGCTTTAATATAAATGCGATAAAACCGACTACGATAAGATGAGTTTCACTGTATCCTGACTCGAAGAAATTTGATAAAAACAAAACAGCGCAAAGACAAGGACGAAGTAGAAGGAACAACAGGACACAGCCCTGCATTGTTGATCCTTCTACTTCGTCCTTGTCTTTGCGCTGTTTTGTTTTTATCATGTCTTATCAACTAGCCCAAACTTCTACGTTAATCGAAGAAATTTGTAGAAAACAAACTTATAACTTATGAGGCACCGCCCACATGCTCTTTTTTTTACAGCGAAGCTGTTAAGGGCTAGTTTCCTCAGGATCGTGTCCGACAGCAAATAAATGTCGACACAACACTCCGGACAGCTACCGCCATCTATGAGCCTCGGCGGCAACCAGACAACCGGTTGTCTGGTTGCCGTCGTCGCTCATAGATGGCGCCAATCCTTCCAGCCTTTCCACTCTGGCTTGCCGACTTGCGGCTGGCCATTACTTCCTTCCCACCATCGTACAGCTTCGCTGGTCTTCCTTCTTCACCAGAATGGAAAGGCTGAAAGTTTTTGTTTTAATGTATCGTTGGATTTCATGATCTAACATGAATGCGCTGTTTGCGGATTGGATTAGATTCCAAAGTCTGCGGATGCGGATCGGATGCGAATGATCATATTATTATCCATGCAGGGCTCTAAAAATTGGATGAATCATACCTGGCTAGGGTGCCTCAATGTCCTTCTGTTTAGGGTGATGCCACCCTTTGTAGTACCCGATGCCGACAGCACGCGCTCCCGGGTAAAATACAAAGAACACGACGAAAACAAAATGTCGCCATAGCACAGTCAGCGCCACAAACGCGTGCAGGGACACGCTCTTTCACGCGCTTCTGAACAAAAAAGGAAAATAAAAGTGTGGAACAAAATAGCCAGATGACTCCACCCTAAGCAAAGTGCACATGAAGGCACCCTATACCTGGCTATTGGCCTTGGTTGCAAGTCCTCGAGAGGGCCCGGCAAACGAAACGACAGCGATCACACGCGCGCGCAACAGCGAAGCAGGCTTGAAGGAGCGGTGCAACGATATTCAATTGGAATGTTTTTCACTTTACACGAGCTTACTGGCACTATAGGGGGTATTCACTGGCCGCCATATTTGAGGTCACTGTTTAGAGCGCATGCTCAGAACGAGCTCACATTAATAGGCTGCCAAGACCGGCAATCTTGATGGTGCGGGGTGCACGTTGCAAAATAACTGTAGAAGCTAGGCATCAACACGTGCTCAGCATTAGCGCACACAGATATGGCCGCCAGTGAATTCGCAACTTTCACGACCTATAGGGGGCGCAGTGGTGCCTATCAAAATGGCTGTCATCTGGATGATCGTCGTAGAACAGCGGTACGAGGCTGGGTCTGCGACGCGTAAGTAATTCTAGTGTTGCTATATACGAGCAGTATTAGAGACTTGCGTTATTTTTTCACGCCAGGAGGGTGTAGGCAAGCCCATTTATTATGAGGCCGATCATCCAGGAGCTAGGGTGCGCGATTCTCACAACGCGGTACCACCATCGCTGAAAGTTGCGAATACGCCCTATACTCCGTTTCACCTTATGTTGTACCGCAGCGAAGGCTAGAAGCGCGAGCTCATAGCGTTGGCAGCTGCCCTTGGTGCACGAGAGCTTGTGCCGTCGAGGTGTGCCATAGAGCAAGGAGCTCGCGCTTGTAGCCTTTCCTGCGGTACAACACAAGGTGAAACAGAGTATAGTGGGGCTCAAGGATACTCGCATGCAACGCCACTGGCCAAGAAACTTCTTTGTTGCAGTGTAATTTCAAGGACAAAAGCGATCATTTTCACTCAATCTCTCCTTTGCAAAATTTGATGACGTAACGTGGGTATCGCAGTACACCCCAATGACAATATTTGAATGTGGTTTATAGATTGGACCCGAGCATTTCGTGGGCACTCGATTTGGGCTCGTGATAATTACTAGCTCGAGAAGCATTCGAGTAGTGGCCCGTGTCCAATCGCTGCAACGACAACAATAGCCGAGCCATAACAATGTCTGGAACTCAGCGCGTGTCCTGTGCTTTGCCAACCCCAGCGCGTGGCTATGATTAACATTGGCGGCATATAATCGGCTCCAGATCACGTGGCCGCTTGCTCTGGCTGCAAGTTGAGGGGGTGAACGCTGCTCGTTTTTCTTTAAATTTTTTCTGGGACTTTTATTGCGTAGGGTGAAAAACGAACGCGTGGTTTATAAGTCATTAACGTCAGGGATCCGTCCTACGCGGTATTTGCGCAAAGTACAAAAATTGTTGCATTGCCCCTTTAAAAACAAATAAGGCAGGATTCAACCATCACAGGACATCACGACCGAGTTCACGGTCACACAGACGCGACGAGACGAGAAGGAAGGGTACCAATGGAGCGAGGGACCGGCCTTGCCGTCAATGCAACGTCGGGGCGGCTTGCGATGCGGGCCATTGCCGGCGATGTAGTCTGGTTCATCGGTCAAGTCGGCGCAGAAAGGGCTAACGGTGGCCTTGCACGCCACTGACTGGAACAACCCGTCGGTCCGAGACAAACACGCACGACACTCGCATCGCGATTGTTGGCCTTGCGTGTGTGCGTGCGGGAGCAAGTTCACCAGGTATCTTTTTGTCCGAATCAGTGCGTGAGATTACGAATGTGCACAGCAGAGGTGCTCGATTTATTTAGACTTCGTTAAACAAACGTAGAAGAGCCTGCATCTTACGAATCTGCTATCTCAATTATGGCTCGCTACTGGAATTTCACTGACCGAGGCACCGGCTGTAGACCCCAATCAACGACCTGTCAACTTACGACGGTTCTGCTTTTGGATTCAGGGTGTACGCGCTACAACGAGGAAATAAAGAAACACAGAACATGAAGATAATTCAAGTTGAACGGGATGCCAACTTGTATTGTGTGTGTGTGTGTTTGTGTGTGTCGTTGCGCTCCGCAGTCTGAGACAGGGCCGGATTAAAAAATATAGAGGCCCTGGGCTTACGTGCGCCTTGTTCCCGCGCTCACCGATTTCCCATCCCTGCAAAATTTAGAGGAGAGAAGTATTGTCACTGGGACCGCTACTGAAACGTCGGGTGGCAATAGGGAGTTTTCGTAGATCGTTTTCACCGTCCCGCAACGCTCTCCGCAACCCGCTACGACACCCGGAACTCTACAGCCAAGCCATCGGCGCCCAGGCGCAGTAGCGGCTTCTTCGTTGCTGAGGGCTTAGTGGAGGGGAAACGCGGTCTACGAAAACTTTTTGGAAACTTAGTAGAATTGCGTCAACGAATGAAATGCAACGTTTGGTGCAATGCTACGAAGCCCGCAGTACATAAGAGCCTCTAATCGCTATATTGCTCCATGAATAGTTTAGAAATTAAGTTGTCAAGTGGAAAACACTGAAAACAACGTGAATGCATGTTGTAGACGTTTCGAAAAAAAGCAATAGATTACAATTACAGTAGCTGATCGTTCAAAATATTAAATGAAATTACTCGATTATTTGAGGCGAAAAATAATTGACTGTTACTTGTAAAAGTAAGCGCTACTTTTCTGATTACTTCAGATTTAAAAAAAAAAAAGGTAGATTTTCTTACTGCTTTGAAAATCGGTCTTTCAGGTGATTCTAGTCCACGAGGAGATTACAATCACCGGATTAGAAAATGCTCACCCCCTCAATCCACCATTTTTGGCAGATGGTCGCCTTGTGGGAGACGTGTTTTGAGGATTTCTTGGAAGAAAACTTGTGGAAACGGAGGACACCGCTTAGGATGGGCAGAGGAAAAGCTTTATTTTCCTTCAGTTTGCGTTATAGTAGCGAGGTGCGAAAGATAAGCCATGGTTGGCACGGCGGGGATATTTCGGGAGCTCAATCTAGGCCATAGTAGATCAACAGAGCAAACGCCGTGCTTGAAAGAACGTTCGCACACGCTTCTGTCATGCCTACGTAACTTCGTGCCGAAAAAAAACAACTTATACCTTAAATTTGGTAAATGGTGGATTCGTGTGGAATGCGCACCGCTAGTCTTTCATGTGACAAAAAGATTAATATTTTTTCGGCACCTTAACATTGATATTATCTTGTTTTGGACATCTTAAGGCGGAAGTAATGTTTAAGCAGTTAACAAAGATATACAAGCTACAGTAACAATCGAAAGTTCACATCGAAAGGCTTTGTAGAGAGCTTAGACTTCCCCCAGTCCCAGCATAAAACTGAGCAAACCACTATACGACATAAACTCTCCAGCCTAAGAACGTATATTTATCGTGATAACGTAATCCTTGGGGTCTGAGCATCCTAAAAAAGCCTGAAATTCCACTCACGGGCGGCCCATTTCCTTAATAAATCTCAGAACGAAGATCGTGATACGCCCCTCTTTCTGCGCCTTGGAGCAGATGCATGGGGCGCCGTGGGACGACATTTTCAAACAATATTGGCTATAATACGTCTCCTATACACCCCAATAGTTTACGGTTTTGTCAAAATATTAGGCACAACGACCCTAAAAATCAATAATAGTAACGTTTAGAATCTCGTCGCGAGAGAAAATGGTGCAAGTGTATTTCTATTGCTAAGAGCTTACTAGGGGCTCTTGCCATCTCTAACTCATCATTTTTATTCACTAAAGCCAAACAAGCCGTACATCAACAAGAACAAGCTTCAACAAAAAGCACTTGAATGCTCCTTTAACATTATCCGGGTAAAATTCGAAAGCGGTGCTGATTTGTTAGTTCCCGTGCAAATATGGGCAGTTATATATAAAAAAAAAAATGATTACAACAAATAGAATGATAAAACATTCGCGTCAACTCTTCCTCATACCACTGCAATCAACTCACGGGAACAAGCTATGTGAATGCGGCCGAACTTAAAGCCCAAACCGACCGGACACGTAAACGGATCCGCTTTCTAACATCGCACTGTACGATACAGGATCTACTAGAAGACGAACACAGATGGGCCAAAACACGTCACGATTATTTTTATCAACCCTCCTAGAGAAGGAAAGAATTACATATATAAAACAACTTACTGTAGTGATGCAGTTTTTGCATGAGGAAATTTTTCGCTGTGCGTGAAATCCATCATCATTGACGTTGGGAGGTCTCTGCCGCACGACGCATTGCAAAAAACCCGTCTCTGTAAAACAACATTGACAAGCAACAGTCTCAACCATACTCACTAAGTAATTAACAGCTTCAGAAACGCACTGCTTAGCAAATCCGGAGCAACTTCTTTTTTGTGTGTGTGTGTGTTTTTTTTTCGTTGTTTCGCGGCCATTGAGATAGCGGTATTAGTCATCAAAACGCCGAAAAGCGATTTACGAAGCAAGAAACGTGAACATAATTAACCACGTCCTGCGTTTCTTCAGATTTCCGGAGCTCAATAAAGTTCCTCTGTCTCAATCATCTTCAGAAGCATCCTCTCTCGTCAATTCAAGTTTCTTTCGCGAATTCTTTTACGAACTTCGCACGCACACATACATGCACAGAGAGCGGAGGGCGAGAGCACGCAGGAAAGTTGTCGCGTAAAGAAAAGATAGAAAAAAGAAAGAAGAACGAAAGACACGGGTCCTCCCAAAAAATAAACAGGTCCGATCCGGTCCCATGGATGGCCGTACACGCGCGCTCAGGTTGCGTCATTAGACTTACCGATGACAAGTGGCGTCAAGACAGAGGGGGGCTCCTTGTCAAAGCAAAAGAGAAACGTCCCAGCGAGAGATTGAGAGAGACACCGCGATAGGAGGGAGAGGAGTCGCCGCAAACGAAACCGAGACGGGTGAGAAGGGTGAAAATGAGCCACCGACGGAGGGAAAGAGAGCGGGGCACGACGAGTTTCTTTCTTTAGTTCACACGGGTCCGTCCTTCCTAGGCCTGGAGTGATAGGTGGATAGCGCGGCACAGGCAAAAGGAGAAAAGGGAGAGAGCGTGGCGGCATTAGGAATAGCTTATTAAGCGCGCCACTGCTCGCTCTTCCCGTAGGCTTATAATTAGACAGTGTCGCGTAATTTTCTCAAACAAGATTGATTTCAATCAGGGACGTCCATGGGTTAGCCACCGCACCGCTTCTTTCTCCGGGGTCGTCTGGCTTGGGTCCGCTTTTCGGCGCCCCGTCTCGCTTCTTCCGCTGCTGAGAACGCACACGCACACACAAAATGTACAAGAATCACGCGCCTAGACGTACGCAAGTGCGTGCTCAACCACATACAAACATAGATTCGGGAAACACTCATACGAAATACATGGAAAAAGAAACTAAAACATGCCGAAAGATCACTTGGGGCGAAGAAACTTTTTTTTATGTCTTATATTTTTTTACTGGTGTTAATGTTATCAGAACGTTTTGGGGCAGACATCGAATTGCTAAATATTTTTGTCGTTGTTGTTGCACATCCTTCTCGTTTTCACCTCTAATCGCCACGGCTGACTAAGAAAGTCTTTAAACGGCTCCAATTTCGCCGAAACGCAGGTGCATACAGTCAACCGGTGGGTCCATTTTGCAGGCAGCAATTTAAGTTGACTGGACTGGTTTATTTAGGCTTATAGAGGTACCTGCCATGTTATGCCCGGAAGCGTGAGAAGCGCGTGGTTTGATAACGAGACCATTCATTTGATGGCAATCTCGAAGAGCATACTGAAGAGGGCCCGCTTCTTGGCGGGAAAAAATAAAGAGGAGTGTGCAAATGGCGAACCTCTTAATCAAATTGAATAGGGGGAGTGCTTTTTCTCTAATAAGCAAGTTTGGGAACAGTGCTGACAGCCATCCGCGTGTAGAAAAGAAAACAAAAACAGCAACAACAACAACAAAAAAAAGTGTCGAGCAAGAAAACAAAAATGCCGTTGCGATGTCTAATAAAGAAATCTAGCAAGGAGATGGGAGCATGTCCTTGCTAGATGTACCTCTGAGTCTCAGGATCCCACTATAGCCTCTAGCAACCTTCGCGATACAAGCTATCGAGATCGCCGGAAGGAAGATGGGTCAGCGCGTCCCTTGGTGGCGCCAATGGACCCAAGAAGATACGAAACATGCGAACGCATCAAAAGTCTGATCAGCCGTCGAGACTGATGCTTATCGCGGCGCAACCGAGCAGAGGGATCCTTCTTTTGGATTGAAGTACAGCAATCTTCCTTTAAAAGGCGGAACAGCTAACGGGAAGCGTGTTTACTCAGTAGGTCATTGACGCCAGCCAAAAAGCAATGGTACCGCAACAAAGGCTCTTTACCAAACTGTCCTCAATAGCACCAAGCGATGCGATATTGTTATGGCTCCGATATTTCTTTGTAACAGGCCACAGTTTCTTTTTTTTTTTAATAAATTGTTGTAAATCATACCTGTTCCATGTATCCTCCCCTACCGGAAAACCCCAGTACAACTTTTCGCTATCTGGATTATGGAACTGGAAATCTATCTGGATTCTATCTGGATTTCAGGTTTTTACGAATTATTCCTTTGTCTGCAATCTGGATTTCGAGTTTCCAGGAACAGATTTGCGGGTCCATAATCTATATAGCGAAATGGTATACTGGGTTTTTCGGTAGGGGCGGGAGTTTCTCAGGGGTCCGTCCTCAGTCCCCTTCTGTTTTCACGTATCATAAATCATATAGTGTGTGACATTCCTGTTTCTTTACGTATTTTTGCGGATGACAATATATTATGTAGTACACCGAAGTAAGAACACCGTCAGACCAAGAAAATCTTAGAGTCATCTTAAAAAAAAAATTGCTGAGCGGTGCGAGGAGTGGCAAATGTCTCTAAACAAGAATAAATCGAGATATATTACCATAGCCCGGAAAAGACCTTTTTTTTTTATCGACAGCATGTACTGTCATTCCCGTTCATATGTTTCCTGATAAAATACCATGGAGTTATTATCAACAAAAAAGATATAAGATCGAATTCTCACCATGTTACACATATTGAATAAACTTTGGTTACACGTATTGAATAAATTTGAAGTTAGCATCATAAAGCGTAATATTGACAGCTTACAAAACTTTGGACATTTAGATTTTAAATATGACGACACTGTATGGGATCTCGTTTTACTGTATCCATTAATAATTTCATACAAGGAGTTCCAAGAAAAAGCTTCCGTTTTATTTGCACCAGGTATCGTCGTACTGAGACTCTTTCCGAACTCTATGCGACCTATGGCCTTCAGCCCTCAGAGCTTTGAGGTAGGGTCAATAGGTTAAAATGTTTGTTTAATTTGTGGTGCAATTGTTTTAACTTGAAAAAAAAAACATTAAGCATATTTGTCGTTGCCCTCCTCCGCGTTACCCTAGATCACAGAACAACATGGTTCTGTCTGAAAATGAGTGCAAGAGAGATTCTTTAAAATTTTTCCTTTTCGCCAGGACGATACACGTTTAGAATTCTCTACCAATACACATTGTTACAATAACCAAATATGCCTCATTCTCACGTGAACGTTCTCAGAATGATTAATGAATGTCTTCATTGTGCGTTTGCCGTTAATGATGTACAAATGCGTGTTCGTAAATATGTTTCAGAGGTATGGTGTGAGCAGTGTTTTTAAAATTGTATAATGAGGTTTTGCCCAAACCGTTTTATAGATAGAGGGTGCTCGACTTACAAAAAGCGTTTGATACTGTGCAGCACAATATTCTATTGAAAAAACACTGAAATCTACGGCGTACGATTAGTTGCGCTAAGACTAATAAATCTGTATCCTTCAGGTCGTGATCAATATGTATTTATAAATAACCATTCATCTAATATATTGAAAATACGACAAGGTGTTGTTCAAGGCTCCATTTTAGGCCCTCTATTATTCCTCGTGTACATTAATGACATTACGGCAATACCAGCTTCCCCTGAACTAATAATTTGTGCAGACTACACAAATATATTCTTTGCTGGTACGACGAAAAAGGGCGTCGAGAAGTTGGCTAATGAATATCTTTCGAAATTATCAATATGGTTGCAAATAAATTGTCTACAATTAAATACAAATACAACTAAGTATATTACTTTTAAACCAGCAAATAAGCAAGACTACAGTTTCATTAACGTAATATATGAGGGCACACCATTGGAGCAGGTAGCAGACCAAAAATTTTTGGGTGTCTGGTTTGCTGAGGATCTATCATGGAATTGTCATGTAAACAAACTAAAGGCTGATTTATCCCGGGTAACAGGATGCATTTATAGAATACAAAATTTGATACCGACCTGGTTAAAACACACATTATATTATTCCTTATTCTACTTCAAAATTAGTTGTGGTATTCTGGTCTGGGGAACAACGACAGCGGCGAATTATAATAAAATTATCCTTTTGCAAAAAAAGATCTTACGATTGTGTGAAAATTATGAAGGGGATATCAGAACTTTAAGGGCAAAACCACTCTTCATCAAATATAACATGCTTAAGGCAGATCAAATATACTACTTCAAGCTTTTATTATGAATACATAAAATAGACTTTACACCACACCAGCGGACAGCCTAAGTGCATATCCGATTAGAAATCCAAAGTGAAGGATGCCGGCCATAAGAACAAACTATGGTCACCAAACTATAATTTTTCAAACAACTAAAACTCTAAATAGAACGGACCTCAACATTAACTTTAACAACACATTTCCTGGTTTAAAAAGGGATTGTATACGTTCCTTGGTTGGCAGTGAAATCGCATTCTCATTTGGATAGTGTATTTCACCAAGAACATAATCACTAGGTAAACCTAATTTCAAAGATATATGTTTTCATTGTATTCCTTCATGTGAACTTGCTTGTGATGCTGATATGTCGGATTAACACAATATTGCAATCTAGTTTTTTGTTTGTTATTACTGTTTTCGGTTTCTCACGACCAACACTTAATGACATCTATAGTGTTTTTTTTTTTAGCAAATGAATGCAGTGTCTAATTTACCTGGTTTCTTTGACCTTTTTTATTTTAACTGTATAATTTTTGTAGAACCTGTTATTATGTAACTAGTATGAGCTGCTGAACTTTAGGGGGCAGAGGCTTTGTCAGGCATCACGCCTTTATCTCTGCCCCTCTCGCGGCAAACCCGCAAAACACATAAAGAAATAAATTCGAATAGATTAAAAAAAGGGGTCAGAGTTAAGCGTGGAGTTCCGTTTTCACCATGTATTTATCAAGCACGGCGGACATTAAATAAGGGGATAATTTTCATGGTAAGGTGGCTAATTAAGTACAATCCGCTGATTAACTTTTTAATTCTTGGTTTTAGAGGTCATGTTGCAATTGTAGTATTGACGAAAATTGCTATTAGGGGACAGAGCAGTTGAAAGAATGAACGCATATGTAATAGCTTTTTTATGGTATCAATACTTTGTTTTGCATTTTTCTCCTGATTTAAAAGTTGCTCCCCAAAACAGCGCCGCAAGCCCTGCTCATGATGACGCTTAGAAGAGTCATGTAGTCGTTTCAGTCACGGCGATATTTGTGTCGTTTTTGCGCGCAATTTTTAAATCGGGCCAAAAAGCTTTGAAGTTTATCAATTAAATAAAAAAAAAAAACTAGTACATTTTCGTCAATGTTTTAATGTATCTGGCCTCTAATTGTGATTGCCGTCAATACTGCGGTTTCCCCAGGACCCCTTAAGCCATTAATTAACGAATTTCAGTTAAATAGCCAATGAACCATGATGAATATTCGCCTCATCTGATGTACGCCAATCCTGATAAATACACGGTGAAGACGGCCATTGTAGAACTCTCACCCCATTTCTTTAAAAAAATATGTTCGTGTTAAGAGCAAACCCTGTAAATTCCTTTTTTTTAAACTCTGACACTCTTGTTTTTAAATACCTTCTCTGTACTGAAGATTTTCCCACTCCTGAAAAATCTCCACCAGGAAATGTGGTATCAATAAATAAATAAATAAATAAATAAATTATATTGACTGCTTTCAGCGTGACTCACAAGACAACTTCAATAAACCTGTCATTGGAAGTAGTTTTGTAGCATGTTAAGAGGCCCGGCACTTTGACGCTATGTTTTCAGAAAAAAAAGCAACTATGTCTTGACTCTTGAGCATAAAAAATGCTGGGGTTGGAAAGAAAAAATATTTTTTTTATGTGTTCTACGAAAATGACATTGGAAACTATCCACACTTTCATAATGAATTGCTTCATGTCAACATATACGGAATATCCTTTAAGTCGCGGAATGTAATCACATCCAGCCGTATTCACTAGGCGTTACTATCTGTTTAACCGCTGACTAATCAAGTCATTAACTCAAATGATCACGTTGCAGGTGGTAATCATGACTAAGGAAGCACTGGGTATTCACCGACCGTGTTTAGGCTTGAGTCACTTAGAATTCGATTACCAAATCTTTGTCAAGATGTAGGGCTAATTTTGCCGATGTACAGCAGGTGACTAGCCGCTCCGCGCCATGACCGACTCCTATAACCGCTGACCTCCGGCACAAACGAAGCAGGAACTGTCTTGGAACCCGGGGGCACACATTTAGAAAGAACCATAGCAGGAAGTATTGTGAGAATAGAGTTGTTTAGAAGTCAGAGCAATCGCTAAAGCAAACTCAGCAGGCCGCTGGGTGACGAGAGAGCATGTGATGTACGAGCGCTTCAATATTTGTTTATGTCGCTGGTAATGCGGCTTCCGGGAAGTTTAACTCGCTTGTTTTCAAGCATAAACTGCGCTTTAACACTACACCCCTGGGCAACGCCTTCATGATTTCAGCTACTCAGACAGCATGGGCACGACTGACGATGAGGGCTTTATTATGCGGCTGTCCAAGAAAGCCAAAAAACGTCGTCACGGGGCCCAATCAACGTCATCGAACAGCAGTACCATAATTGCTATCGAGAACAAGTCTCCAGCGCTTACTGTTATTTATATAGCCGCCTCGGTGGCTCCGAGGCGAGAGCGCTGGCCTACGGATCCCCATGTGGCGGGTTCGAATCCCGGCCGAGGTGCCCGCAATCTGACGGAGGCTTATTGCGGAGGAGGCGCCGTGTAACCGAGCTTTCGGTTGCACGTCAAAAGATCCCCAGGTGGTCCAAATTAATCCTCAGTCCTCCGCTGGGGCGTGCCAGATGCCCGTCGTTGGTTTGGCACGTAAAATCCCCAAATTGTTTTTTTTTACTGTTATTTATATGCCCATAGACCAAACAAAGATAATAACAAAGCTGAACGAACGGAAACTTACAGAGCTGCTCGAATCACACGCGCCAGCTTCAGTAATTCAAATCCGTCTGAACTACCGACTCATATTATTATCTGTTGACACTCGAAACATGGCTGCATCCTCTTCGCTTCAGAGGTGTCGTCACTACTAGGGCCAATAAATTCCGGCTAGAGCATTCGAGCCACGGTCACCCGCTCAAGCAACAAGAGTTATCAAGGGAATCGACGCAACTATCAAGACCGACTCAAAAGACACCATAGCTCAGCTTAGATCGAGTGACAACACGCCGGGGATATCTGCACGTCGGCTCGGTACGTCCGCATCTGTCGCAATAACATTCGCATCTCCAAGACTTCCAGACTACATGTTCCCAGGGCTTGTCCGGCACAAAGTGGAACTTTTCGTGCAAAAGCCGATACAGTGCCACAGATGTTCTCGCTTCGGACAATGCAATGCCAATGAGACACATACACGATGTTGTAACTGGCAAAAACCATGAGGCCTCATCTCACCAGTGCGTTAGATGGAAAGATGAGCTTGAAATACGTCGCATACGCCAAGTCAACAAACTCGACTACAAAACAGCTCGCAGCTTGGACACAAATGCCACCAACTTTCCGGCCCTAAAACAATCTATCCCCCAAGAGAACCTGACAGCCGCTAGCTCCACCACTACTGGAACTTGAAGCACTACAAAAAAGGCGGACTCCACTAAAATAATGGACAGCAAAACATCTCCACGAGGAAACCAACGGGAAAAGGCACTTTCCCAAAACCAGACTTCTGTCAAAACACCGGCCCAGAACAAAACCCTGGAACAACATTTCTCACAAAGACAAGAACGCACAGGACCATCCTACAGCCAGATACTGACAACAAAGAGATACAATGAACAACATCCTCCCCGTGTTGACCAACCATCTGACCCTTCGCAACCAAGCTCTGGAGTCTGGTCAGCAAACATCCTTGCGGATAGAGAGGCACATACTTTATTTCCTTGCCGAGTTTTTGTCTCCAGTTGCTGGCCTTGCGCAACAGGAATTTCAATTTCTTTTTCTCTCTTAGTAGCTCTTTTTAAGTAATTCATGGTACAAAACCCATCCACCTGTTCAACTCAACATAGAATTCGCCAGAAACAAGTGGGAAGCATTAAAAAAAAATCCTCTGATACTTTTTTTGAAATAAGGACAACAACCAAAACAACATTTGGTAATAAGATCGCGGAAGTTAGGGCGATACTGACTAAAAACAGCTACTTAGCTCAACATGCCTATAGGTAAACCGATAAAAACACTGCCGAAAATTATACAATGAAATGTAAACAATCTTCGCCCTCGCCTTCCAGACCTTCGGCGCCCACTCCTGCAAACCCAAATCGATGTCATTGCTTTGCAAAAAACGTACGTAACCCCAGGCTCACAGCGCATCTCCCCATACGTTCAATACAACTGCCATAGTCCTCATACTGACGGCAAATCACGAGCATCTCTATTAATAAAAAGAGATATTCACCACAATAAAGTTAATCTAAAAGATTGAACACGGAATACGACGAGCACGTTGCAGCAGAAATTGGCATAGCGGATAAAAACGTTACGATAATTTCAAGCACCATCCGATCAAATCAGCCATGGGACGTGGCTGGTTTGGTCGGTTCGAAAACGTGGCACGAGGTGTTCGAACCACGGATACTGCGGTGACTCGTGTTTGCAGACTGTCTTTTGTACGATGTATGAGCGGTGTGACCCCGGCTTAAGGACCCTGGAGTCAGTTTATTAAATAAGAGAATGGTTTTATTAAATTGTTGATTTTAGCATGTCGCAAAATGTCTTGGATGGAAGTGATAATTTCTGGCCGGCCGTTCCAGTTCAATGATAAACATAATGTAGGTAAAACAGCGCAGAACGACAACAACTAGAAGGAAGGAACAACCACGACGGGACAGGCGCTGACTCGCAACTATAGGTTTTATAGACCCCTTGCAGAAAACCCGGCAACAGTGTGTCTCGGCATGGTAACCATGGCAACAGCGAGGAGGTCAGCAGCTGCGTGACATTGTGAAGGAAAGCAGGTCGCAACCTCGCTGTGCGCCAACCGAGCTTTAGGCGCTTCGTGTGTTGTTTTAAGGACAGTTTAGGCGCTCCAGAGTATCCAGTGAAGATGCCAACACCGTGCTGTGTCCCGGTTTGCACGCAAGATGGATACACTGATAAATTCGGATTGAAGGGAGCACTTATATATACCTATCGGACCGTCCGCTGCCGCGACCGTTTGGCTAATCTCACGAATTCGCATGCATTTGCTCAATGAGGATAATATATTGGTTCTGCATTATACTGCTTTGCGTTTTATTTACTATTGCTGTTAGCCAGGTATACGTTTGACGCGGGTAAACGAGCGTCGGTTTTACCCGACGCATCAGTTGCCTTTCGGCCGGCCTCCGCACATTTATTTGGTGTTTCTCGGTAGACAGATACCATTGGCGAGGCTATATGAGCAGTCGAATTCCCGTATCAGTCCTGCGAACATTTTCTACACTTCAACAATAAACGCACAAAAAAATTATTGCGCAGGCGCGTTTTTTTATCTTTCTTATGTTACTGAGGCATCCACTAACACCATGTTACTTTATGCTTCCATGCAGAATTGGGACAGCACAGCATTAGGTTCCCCTTGAGGGCATCTTTTTATGCAAGTTTAGTGGGGACTTTGCAGACATATCATGATTTGTCATGATTTGTCATCATCTCATCATCTTTGTTTTCAGGCTTCATACCCAACAAGCTAGCTAGCAAGGTTATTTTCCCAGCCGGCGGCGGGAAACAGAGCCGCGTTACTTCATTTGCCATGGCACTTTTTGACGCAGAGCCAGCGGCCCGAAGAAAAAAACATTAATTCCTTCACCATGGAGAGTGCGCACACTGTTGCCCTAAATGAACAGAGTTGTCACGCTTTTGAAAGGGGTCTATTACAGAAAGCATCAAAACTAAACACCCAAGACAGCTAGCGATCTAAACATGCGCCAACTTTTTAGCCTCATCACATAGGGCACTGGTCATCCATGTGCCGCGTGATCCTCCCACATTATTATTTTTTTTTTATTGTAGAAGTAACAAACAACATCTCTTTCACAGATAGTGTCACTGACGGCTCGCTGATTCACTGCGCCCCACTTTCCGCTATGTGAAAGGCCTCTATCACCTCCCTCGTCACCTTGTCTTTCTGCCCATCTACAAGCGCGGTCTCCTCGAAGGACGGCTTGCACAAACAGCTCTTACAGTGCACCGCCAAATGTCCTCCGACCGTGTCTCTCAGTGAATAGCTGTGCTCCCTGAGCCTATCATTTAAGCACCTCCCCGTCTGTCCAATATACACTTTACCACAAGAGATGGGGACCTTGTGTACCATTCCGTAAACACAGCTCACAAACGACGTTGCGTGTTTTTTGTGCACTTGCTTTTTGACTGCCCTCCTGCCTTGACCCTCACCCTCGAAAAAAATCTGGCTCGACATTTGAGGGGGGAGGGGGGGGGGGGGACACCACGGGGACGTTGCACCGACTTTGTACCTTCTTTAAATTGTGGGAGACCTTGTGCAGGTATGGGATGACGACGGTCCTTCGCCTGTCCAACACTTTCTTAGGAGGAGAGATTCCTTTTACCTTTTTAACAAGGGTTGTGGCAGGATCACACAGCAAAGCAAACGGTCTTTCAGCCTATCGCACAGCCCAGAAAGCTCGCATGCACCGTGTGGACGAAGGACCTGTTCAGGCCCACGTTCAAGCACAAAACCGCAATGCCCTTTTTGATAACCTTCGAGAGGGCTGAAAAATAGTCTAAGATGGTCTTTTTTGTCCGAGGGCTGAAAGCCCAGCAGATATGACTGCCGCCGAAGAGAAGGGAAAGGTCCAAAAACTGCCGCACCCACTCCTTGGGGACCTCAAACTTGCCCCTGATGCCCCCCACCCTCCCATATTCGCCGAAAATTGCCAAAACGTCAGCCATTGAAGACACCGTGCCGTCAAAACCCTCTAGGGACACTAAAAAATCATCAACATAGCGAAACACCTTTTTAACCGTGGTGGAACCAAGAGACCTTGCAATGTCCCGGTCAACCCTACCCAAGTAGATATCACTTAATACGGGAGCTACACACGAGTCAATACAAACGCCCGACCTTTGTACACAGCATTCACCCTTCCACCCGACAACCATCGATTCCAGGTAAAATTGCAACATTTCCAGGAACCTCTCAAGGGACACACAACATGCATTTCTAAAGGACAGTTCATCATTGTCCTCAACGCACTTCTTCACAGCGGAGAGCAAACAGCCGTGAAGGAGGGAGTAGAACAACTCCTCTACGTCCACACTAAACGCTCCACATTTCCTCAGCTCGTCCAGCTCCAGCAAGGTCACAACCTTTCCCGGGTTTGCAATCCTAAAAGGGACCCCCAAACTCAAAAAACGAGAAGTACCCCTATGGTAAGTTGACGTCTGGCGCTGCCAAGTTCCTCCCTCAGTAACAATAACTCTAAACGGGTAGGCATCTTTGTGGGTTTTAGCGCTAAAACAAACTTCTAACCACATGCATTCCGCATTCCCGATCCTCCCCGCCAACTGGGTTATGTGCAATCGCTCACACAGTTGTTCCGCCCTGTCCCCAGTTTTTTTTTAAGGCTCACTTCCGCCAGCCTGAAATGCTTTTCAATAGCTGCGCTAGCCTTATCATTATACGTGCCCTCTGGTAGAACCACAAGTGACCCCTCTTTGTCCGAAAGCAAAACGCGCAGTTGATTGTTCGCCATGAAGTCAACTATGGGTTTTATAGGGCCCACCTGTTCTCTCCGTGAGCACTGGAGGGGATCCACACACTCTGAAATGCACCTCGGATGATCCACTTCCGCAGCCATGTACACCACTTTTTTCGTTAGAGTCACTGACTCTTGAGGGCTGACGTCAGGTTCAAGGCAAAATTTCGGGCCCCTCGCCAAAGACTTGCATATATCCGGTGGGACCTTAACATCACCTAGAGTCTTGATGCGCTGAGTTGACGGAGTCACGTTGTCCTTCCTGCGCGTCAACGTCATCCTCACCTTGCTGCAACATAAACTCCGTGACGTCTGCTGATGGCGTGTTTATTTCGAAGCTGAAGCTTCGCTGGCCTTCCGCACCTCCTCCCCTCACACCACACGCCACTCTCAGACAATCCCTGAGGAATCTTACTTGGCGGTAGTACTCCGACGGTAGGACACAGCACATCCTTCTCGTATGGCCCCTCGACGGTGCCAAGAGGCCGCAAACCAGGAACCCCAATAGGGTTTCCTAGAAATGTTGCAATTTTAACTGGAGTCGATGGTGGTCGGGTGGAAGAACGAATGCTATGTAGAAAGGTCGGGCTTATGCATTGGCTCGTGTGTGGCTGCCGTATTGAGTGATATTTACTTGAGTAGAAATGACCTGGAGATTGAAGTGTCTCTAGGTTCCACCACGGCTAAAAAGGTGGTTTGCTATGTTGATGATTTTTTAGTACTCCTAAAGGGTTTTGACGGCATGGTGTCCTCAGTCGCTGACGGTTTGGAAATTTTTGGCGAATGTGGTTGGGGTATCAGGTTCACGTCTGTAATCTTCAAGGAGGGGGTCCTAGAGTTTTTTCACCTTTTCCTTCACTTCGCCGGCAGTTATATCTGCTGGAAGTACAGCCCTTGGTCAAAAAAGGGCATCTTAGACTATAGGTCAGTCAGCCCATTCGTAGGTAATCAAAATAGGCTTTGAGATTTCGTGCTTGGACGCGGCCCTGAACAGGTCCTGCGTCCACACGGTGCATGAGAGCATTCAGGCGCAGTGCGACAGGCTGAGAAACGCTGCGCTTCCGCGTGTTTTGCTGTGTGCTGTTGCCACCACCCTTGTTAAAAAGGTAAAAAGAACCTCTCTCCCTAAGAAAAGTAGTGGACAGGCGAAGGGCCGTTGTCATCCCATACCTGCAGAAGGTCTCCCACAATTTAAAGAAAGTAATAAGTCGGTACAAAGTCCCTGTGGTGTTTTCCGCCCCCGAGAAGTTGAGCCAGATAAGTTAGATGGTAAGGGCCGAGGCAGAAGGGCAGTCAAAGAGCAAGTGCACAAGAACACACTCAAAGCCGTTTGTGAGCTGTGTTTCCTGAAGGGTATACAAGGTCCCTTTCTCGTGTGGTAAAGTGTCTATTGGACAGACGGGGAGGTGCCTAAATGATAGGCTCAGGGAGTGTAACTTTTCCCTGAGAGCCACGGTCGGAGGGCATTCGGTGGTGCACTGTAGGAGCTGTTTGTGCAAGCCGTCCTTCGAGGAGACCACGCTTGTAGATAGGCACAAAGACAAGGTGAAGAGGGAGGTGATAGAGGCGTTTCACATAGCGGAAAGCTGGGGGCAGTGAATCAGCGAGCCGTCGGTAACGCTATCTGTGAAAGAGATGTTTTTGATTTCAACAAAAAAAAAAAAGGGGGGGGGGATAGGAAGTACTTGGTACGTGGATGACCGGTGCCCGATGCGATTTTGCAGAAAGGTTGACAGGTGTGTAAGGTTGCCTTGCGTGTTAACTTTTGATGTTTTCTATAATAAAACCTTTAGTTGCGAGTCAGCGTCTGTCCTGTCTCGGTTGTTCCTTCCTTCTAGTCTTTGTCGTTTTGCGCTGTTTTACCTACATTATGTTTAGCCTACACTAACTAGCCCAGCAATCAACCTTGGTACAGTTCAATGATGTTTTAGAGAAAAATGTAGGCCATCTTTTTCAAGGTGATCAATGCGAGGAGAAGGCGATGCTGTAGTAAGGTAAAGTCGTGGCGTTCATGTTTACGATATAAAAACCGTGAAATAGTCCAAGCTTAGAAATGCGCTTTTGTGAAGTCATAAAGGTCCTTAGTAAACTGCGTTTAAGCTTAGTAACGCTAATAAACCTAGCATTCTGAGATATTATACGGTGAGATACTTATTCTGAACTGATTCTGGATCGGATGCAAGGTATTTAGGAGGAGGGTGCCAGATAGACGAATCATATTCTTGCTTCGCCGCACTAATGTAATGTATTTAAGGCGTTTGACGGATGAAGAAGCGAGGCAGATGTTATGAAGTTGGAAACTAAGGGTGCGTTTAAGATCGGAAATGATGCCCCACCCCACTCTCCTCTCGACGTCTTGCATGACGCTGACGCACGGATTGACCCCGGCGGGTTTTCGTGAAAACGAGCGTAATAATGCTAACGCATTTAAAAAATGCGTCACGGATACGCCGTACGTTATCAGATTTTGTTTGGCTATTCCGTCAACTCACTACGGTTAGAAAGTGTCACTGCTTATATATGTTTGGGTGTAACCATCAGATCTACTTTAAGCTGGTCTGGTCACTTAGAGAATATCACAGCAAAAGTGTCTAGTAAACTGTGGAGTCTTCGAAGGACCATATGACATTGTACTCCGGAGATCAAGCTTGTGGCGTACCCTACTTTGATTCGTTCATTATTGGAATACGCGGACATTTTATGGGACCGGACCCATATTCACAGACATTGATCGACAAACTTGAGGGAGTACAAAAAAGGCACTGCGATTTATATATAATGCATACGGCGTGCATACATCTGTGTTATCTCTTTATGCGTTAACCGGATTAACCCTGTTATCGACCCGCAGAAAATTAAAGCGTTTGAATTTTTGGTATAAATTAATACACGATAGGATTGGAATGAAGCTCGAAGACTACATGGTATACAATCTCAGTCGATTCACTTGGCAGAAGTATGAAAATCTTCTTCGAGAGTTTTGGTGTAGAAAATACATTTTTAACTACTCTTTTTTTCCTAGAACTGTCCGAGACTGGAATGGCCTGCCTCACAACATTACAGGCAGTGCCTCCTTCGACTCGTTTGTCAGCGCCTCAGATGGAGTTTTGAATCCACTTGACTAATCATTGCCAAGTGTTACCTCTGTTTATTGGGAAGCGTCTGTTCTATGTGCCTTCCCCTTTTTCTCAACTACGTTTTTACAAGCCATGTATAACTAGAGCTCTGCTTTTTTATATGTCACTAATGTACTCACATGCCTTGGCCCACAAAAATAGGCCGGCATTATTATTCAAATAAAACAAAAATAATTTTTTGCCTCTGAGCGTTGTATTTCCATCCTCGTTGTCTGCGCACCAACGTGTATGTTGAGGCAATTGACCATCTACAACTCTAGAGAATGCACCACCACCAGTCGTCATTGTTGTGAAGTTGAAGATCGTGATTTTCAATGCACGTGGTTGGTCTTGTGAATTCCCATGGCCTGCGGAAAAGCACAACTCTCATTATTCCCAAGTTGCACGCGAACCATGAGAGAAATAACTCCATATGGTTATTCATATTGAAATTGCTTGTTAGCCTTATCAGCCACATCTCTGGGGTGTGACCATCGCAGGAGTGCCACATCGCTGTTGGTATTTTCAAGCACTCAAGTAGTCAGGTCAATAGTAACTACGCTGGGTATAAATTTACCGTTTATCGGTATTCTGCGAAATTTAATTTAGGAATTCATGTGTACCCCGGATTATTTAATTGCGCCTAATTAAAACTATTTAATCGGCCAATCCCTAGAAAGTACATTGTAGCACTTTCGTGTCGGGGCTAACCACAGGGTACAAGATGTTTCCACCCAGCAACAGACAAACAAACACTGCCCAAAATAGCCCGTGTCTTTAATTTATGTTAATTATCGTGCCCAGTAATTAAAAATATATTTTAATAAGCGAGTACGTCTACCGCACATCACAGGTTTTATGTGAACCTTGTAATCAGCGAGAGATTTCGATATTGAGACTCGTAAAAAAAGCTCGTTAATCTTTCCTTCAAGAAAGAAGCATCTTTCAACATTTCGGCCTGCTGCGTTATTCGATAATTACAAAGCACAAAGCTACGTTAAACTGCAAATTATATTACGAAAGTGCCACCCACAGAGCCAAAGCCAGTCTGAGCTTAGGCATTGGATGTCGTGAGCTCAGATTTACGAACTGGTAGGTAAGCAATTAAGGAAGCAACAAAAAGGTAAAATGCCCGCTTTAATTATGTGACAAGCGACAAGAAACGTTAGTTGTTTCTTCACCACGAAACTTTATCTAAAAGTCTAAACTTGTCTTGATCATCCTACTAAGCTAGGAGCACAGAATATGTCGTGCGTGCATTATGTGCGAGTCGCGAAGCTCTGCGTGGTTTCGGATACGTTGCATACACTCATGCACTCCCTGGGTTTATCAAATAATCGAGACCAGTTAAAATGTAATCGGCAGTGAGTCACATGTGAGCACAGACGTTCGCCTGCACCTGGAGGCGCCCGTTAGCCTTTTAAAGGGACACTCCAAGGGAAAAAAAAGTATATCTTTTTTAAAAAGCATACATGGGACACATATTTTTTTAAAATAATTTTTCCACGAAAGGAACATTTTTTCTCTCAAAATTTCTACCGTTAGACGCAATTAGGCTGGAGGTCACAGCCCGCTCTAAGTCCCGCCCACAGAGCAGTGGCCCCGCCCATTACTGATGGACTGGCTTGGCTGTTCGACCTCACAGGCTAACAAGCGTAGTGACTCCCTTTCGCGTCATCCGGTGCGTCTATAATCTGGAAGTCCTGCTAGTCGTGTGAGCAGACGAGCGGCAACCTCCGGCATCGCCTGCTATTTCACCGCCGTCTATCGCCGTCTGCAATGCCGCGAGACGCGGACACGAAAGCTACGTGTCGGCGTCCGTTTTCGCCTCCTTCCGTCTGCTATTCATCCGCCGTCTAAAAACTGCTGCAACGCTCAGACCATGAAAGCGGCGTTCTGGAGTTCCGTGATGCACGAGCCACGGAGGACCATGATTGAAACATCACGTGCACCATATTTTCAGTCACCGAGGGTTTGTTTCTCGCGACCACCGCCAGGGTATTCTTTCCGGCTTCTGGTTGGCCGCATTCGAATTTGTGAAGACGGCCTGGAACACGCCCAGCCCGTTTTCCGCCAATGGCGCCTCCTCATTTGCCTCCCATACTTCCCAACGAATGGCCAAACTCTCTACATATACGGCTCTGGAGCCAGCCATCGGCGAGTGCTCCCATATTGGTTATGCTGCTGGCAATGCGGCTTCAGAGATGTCGCCCTTGCGATTTGTTACTTTTATTTCTAAAAATGTATTTATAGACATCCAGGCTTTCTTTGTAATATTTGCTTTGTCCCAATTCATGCGTACATATTAAAAAGGTTTGTGAC
This sequence comes from Ixodes persulcatus, assembly GCA_013358835.2. Classification (NCBI taxonomy): domain Eukaryota; kingdom Metazoa; phylum Arthropoda; class Arachnida; order Ixodida; family Ixodidae; genus Ixodes; species Ixodes persulcatus. Next base: position 689,478 of record JABSTQ010000943.1, read on the forward strand.
TCGCATGCGTGATCAATCTTCTCACATCACTTCCGTGCGTTACCCGTTTGCTTTGTGCTCGTCAAAACCGTCGGGGTTAGTCGCGGTTGCCTCTTCATTTAGCTCGCGACTACTAAGCCGCGCTTATAACTTTAAAACAGCTCTAACTTGACAGTTCACAGCAAAAGAAAAAGACCTAGAAAAATATCGTCTCCTGTCATGACAATGGAACTTTTTAGGGAGCCGTTTTTGCACATATACGATGGGCCCTCCGGCACGCACTGCGCATGTCAGAGTCTTCTGCGGTAGAACATGAAGAGTTCGTACCGGACCGTCCATCGTACCATGTCGGATGTGCAAAAACGGTACCCTAAAATGGGGACTTTTAGCACACCGTTAGCGTGTTCCGCTTTTGAAACCTGCTTTTAAGCGCGGAGGCCAGGTGATATCGGGAACGGTTTGTTAAAAGTCCCCATTAGTTGACTTCATTTTTTTTTTATAACGAAAGAAGAGAACTTTGCTTTAACCTTTCCATTCCTTTGAAGACACATCGTTAAAGTTTCAAACTTCTCCATAAATATCGCAAGAGTCAGAACTTATTAATGAGAATAAACGTTTTACAAGGGTGTTTCTTTTGCTTATCCCATAATCAATTCGAATCGAAGATTTTTATGTTCTCTAGCCTTTGTTAAATTACTGCCGTCAGCGTGGGATTGTGTTTAGTCTGGTCCGGTAGATAACCGCCGTTAAGCTGACTTTTCTTAGAAAAACAGATATTGGTAGAATTAATTCAGAATTTCACATTGATTGGTTCAGCAAACGCATGCGTTCTCTAATTTATCTTAACCTGTCCTATGACATCTCCGTGATAATTTTACTGGTTCCCATCGCTCACAAATATTTTCATAAATGCGGACACATATGTATTTCCAGCTTTGCTAAATAACTGATAATCTCGTCAACTCGAAATCAACAAAGAAATCCTTCTCTACTTCTTTCCCATTTTTACCAAGCCCATGTTCAGCGTGCCACCCCCCCCCCCTTTTCTTCCCCCCTAAAAAAAGAAAAATAAATGTTGCCGGGTTTTATTTATTGCAGAAATGAACAACGCATCGCCGCTCATTCCCCGCCCAAATGTAGCGCTAGCGGTCAAAGCCAGATGCCAAAGTTTCAAAACAAACCGTTATCTGATTCAAACGAGTTCTAAGTGATTTTATGAGACTTTCAGTGGGAAAATGGTGGCCGATTGAGTCCTGGAAGACATTGAACTAAATGGCGCTAGTTACAGAGAAGGGACCACATTGTCCCACTGCACTTTAAAAAAATCGCTTATACGTTTTTAATAATATAACTATTCATTCTGAGACTTTCGAAAACTGGCTCTGACCGCTATCGCCACATTTATGCAGGGAAGGAATGTTCAGCAACGCGTAATTTATTTTTGCAATAAACAAAATGAAACTACCACAGAAATTAAAAGGTTGTAAGTCGTTTTGGGAAACCCCTTGTACCGACTCTAACACTCTGCATACCCATTGGACGAGGCGGTTTACGGTAGCTGTGCTGGACTCGCTTTGGCCCGTCCCCCATTGGTGGGAGTGAGAGAGATCAGAACTCTAGTTCTATTCTCGCTCAAATGGCAATTTGCCTCGGGCCAAAATATGCTTAGCTTCGCCACAAATACTGCCTCGGCGAATGTGTCTTTCATTTTGTCAGACACTACGCATGCGCAGCCCATTCCCCGTAAGGCTTTGCTTCTACTTAAAAGAACTCGCCCAACGGAACGTCAAATTGCAAAACTGACGACCGTAGCCTCCAGAGCGCCAACATATTCGCGCTAAACTGGAACGTCACGGAGAAATTCCGGTTTCGAGTCAAACCATTGAAAAAAACAAACCGACCGACCAACCAACCAAACAACGAACAAACGAAGAAAGAAACAGACAAACGCACAAACCAATAATTTTCTGCCGTTGTCGATTCGGTCTGCCACACGAACGGTCGCGCCAGTTCTGGAGGACGTACGTTACGGAGGCTCGCACGTGACTGCCATGCACTAAATAACAAGAGCAGCAACAACGAACACACACAGAAGTGCCATGCTTAGGCCTAGTAAAAGCAAGGACCGGAAAAAGGAGGACGAACGGTCTGTTCCGGTATGGCCACGTATATACATATCAAACACACCGGTGGCAATATCGACGCCGAGCAACCTGCGGTTCGAAGCGGGCTGCGGCGAGCGGTGCACACGGCGTTAGCGGAGGCCATATATGGACGCCACGATCGGCGAGCTGACCGCCACGTCTCCCTCCCGCATGGCGGTCACGTCTCTATCGGGCCGCCATTATCATAGGTTATACGATTCCCCGTGCCGCGCAGCATATATACTCCCGCGCACCTCGCCATGGACCGCAACGGAAGCTACGAGCCATGCCAACCAAGCCAGGAACGTAGCACTCGACTACGGGCCCTGCGTGTCGCTGTGCGCCACCCGAATGTCACATGGCACTCGGACGACATTGGGTTGGATCCATTGGCTCGCAGGTTCCTCCGCGGTCCATCGGAAGGTGAAACGGAGTATAGGCTGGGCCCTCGCCCTGCTTACGCCTACGCGCTTACGCGGGGAGATCCGACCTAACGGCTGCCGTTGAATGTTGCTGCCGCAGCGATACGATTGCAACTGCAGTGCTGAACTAGATTCACTCCCTTTTTTATATCCTGGCTTCTGTATCGTTCTCCTTCCCGGACATTATTATTTGGTTTCGGGAGTTCCGGAGTTCCGGAGTTTCGCGTTTTGTTTTTTATTGTCACGTTTTTGAAACTCGTGGGCAGTGGTTGCTGGCGTCTTTTTTCTCGATTTCGTGCGAGTACTTTTATATATTTCTTGATGGGCGGACTACACTCGGCACACATTAAACCGACATTCACTAAGGTTATCTTAACGATCGTTTTTAATCACAAGCCAGCAGAGACGAGGAAATGGTAACGAAAGGAAAAGTTCTGGGGCACGGTACAATGGTTCGAGACCTTGCTGTTTCGCATGATGATTGTTGAAGCATATCGCGCTAAAAATCAGTATCTCGTGGCAGTGAATGCTCAACTATTGCTCACGTAGCACGATCTAATACCCCTGTCAGACGGGCACGTTAAATGACATTTAAGCAAAATGACATTACAGCTCGGCCAATGAGCGTGAGCGATGAAGAACCAGGATCACGTGAAGAACCAGGATCACGAGCTGATTCGCCGAGCGGTGAATGACATTCGATCAAAATGACATTTACTTTCCCGTCTGACAGGGGTAATAGCTTCTCTTCACGAGCGCGTGAAGCCTTGTTGAAACTCCCACCGATGTTGATTGGTCGCAGATTTCGGTCTCGTATTTGCAGGCCAATGACACTTGCGGTTAGTGCGCTACGCAGTGTTCGCTCCGCTCGACCTTGAATTACAAACGAGCCTTGACTGTTGGTTTAACGATTGAATAAAATGTTCGGTGATGCTTTTTAATAACTTGGACATTTGCTCGATTGAATATCCCAGTCGATTACTTACTTTTCAAAGGCGACTTTAACGTTTGCAAAGTTTACGGTTTCGAAATTCCGTCGGCAACAAGAGTCCTCTTTTATCTGCTTTCTTTGGCTGACGCGGGTGGAAAATGAACGAAAAGAGAGTCTAACGGTCTATCTAGCGAAACGTTAAATAATCAAATTTATATCAGGCGCCATTTATGAAAGATGCATTCTCAGTTGTAGGTAAAACACGTATAATCTACAGATTGATAAAATGTATTCAATAAAACACGAAGCATTTTTTCAGCAACATTTCTTTCACCTGAACGATTAAAACCTTTGGTGTGAATTGGAATTGCAGCACGTGCAAGTGACGCCGAATTAAGAATGAACTGCAGACTAGGATTTTTGAGGAGTAACTTTTCACGGTGTCTATCCAACGTCAAGAACACTTTAGATCTAATCAGCCTCGCGGTCATTTCTGCGTTCGTTATATGGCGCCTGGAAACCGTCTCCGATTGGTGTGTTATCCCGTCCTCAATAGACCTGTTGCTATACGGAGCGCAAGTTCGTCTGCTTATTTTGCAGGGCTTGTGGTGACGTCAGAACGCCGAGCTTTGATTGGTTCTGAATGAAAAATACTGGGTAGACCTTAAAGACCGACGACCAGTTCGCGCTTTCCACTTTTCCTTCGCTTCCTTGCCTTCCCCCTTCTACCCTGTTCACCGTTGCCTGTTTCCTCCTGCCTCATGGTGAGGAGGATCTTCTGCCTTGCAGAATCTCGTGTCTGGTCGTCGGCCTTTAAGGCAGCTTGCTTTGAGGTCTACCCACTATCCTTCAGTCGGAGCCAATCAGAGCTCGGCGTCTTTCTGACGTCCTCGGAACTCCTGCGCCAGAAGCAGACGACACGGGTCGACGCTTGTCTGCGCTGTGCCGTTGGACAGAACTTGACAGATCTTCGCGTCCTACAATGTCCCCGAATCCACTTAGTTTGCACCGGAACCGCGGCGTGGTTCGACTAGGTTCGACAAAGCGTTGGTGTAGCAGACGACGGAGCCTGATGTATATTACATCCTCACGGTAGACAGGCCTGTATAGGCACAACTGAAGTTCCGATCCTGAATTTTTTAATACTTGTCAAAAGTATAGTTAGGTATTGTAACGAACTGTTTTATGAATAGCTAAGGAATCGTGAAACTCAGTTACGTGCAGTCAGGAAATTATTTACAAATTGTCTAGTAATTATTAACTCTAACCACGCATAGTAAGTAACAAGACCCATAATTATTTCACCAAAGTCTAATTTATTGCCTTATGAGTAAAACATCGGAAAGTTAGTAATTAAGAGTGCGTTTGAAGTTTCCACTGTATTCGAAGCTCCAAGGAAGGCGACTCCATCCAGCGGAAAAAAAGAAACAAACGGGAAGGTGAAAAGCGGAGAGCGACAGCCTATAGTATATCCCAGTCTGCAGCGCAAACTTGAGCGCTTTGGTGGCCGAAACGGGAAACAGAGAAAGGCGGATTAAGCGCACGAGTTTGGAGAAGGAAATATTGACAATTCCGCCAGTATAGCACTACTGCGAATCGCACTATACTGAATGATGCCTAATGCACATTACGCAGTAGTGAAGCATGCTGGAGCACAATGGCGACTTATGCAAATCTGGCAAGGATGGGCATCAAGGCGCAAACCTGTGGTTGCTGTCGCGTACTCCACGCACTCGAAATGCGTGAATTTGAAGAACATTTGACATCATGGACATCGATTAAGGAAATCTCGTAACGTGTTGGGTGATGTTTGCAACACGTGTACTGAGTGGTTGTTGATTACGGGCTTTATGGCGCAACACGTGTACTGAGTCTTGGTAATTTGAGTTTCGGAAGAGTTACTTTAGCGCTGTTTTTGTTTCTCCCTTGTAAAGTGTATACAGGCCAAGCAAGGAATGATGAACGTAAAAATAAATCAAATCTGCATTCGTCAAAATAACAGGCGGCGGAAGGCTTTGGTGATTCTGGCACGGCAATTGTGACATTATCGAGCGCGAACTTGATACCATTCTATCCATGATGACCTAACACATGAAACTCAAAGAAACGGCGGGAGGCACGGAAGATATTGCTCGGGACCTGAGGCGTGAACGACACAAAAAAAAAGAAAAGAACCATAATCAACTCAAAAACCCTAACTTCAGAACGGAAATGAAGTCCGAAGACAGAAGGTCAGCACAGAATTCGCAACGGTTCTCGAGAGTATAGGCAACCGGGGAGCGTGAGATGGATGAACCTTTAGGTAAAGGAAAAAAAAAAAACAGCATGAAAGAGACAAAAGAAGTCAAGAACGAAAACGAAATCAGGCAGGTTTCCCGAAGAAACAAAAAGCTAACAGGGCTCCCTCATCACGAAGACATTATTGGATTGTCTCCAACGGGCGATTCGGCCAATCCGCCTTTGATCGGACGAGCAGTGGTAGAAGCAGCGGCGTCCGTTTCCTTCCCCACAATTCCTCTCCCCGTCTTCCCTCTGTTCTCCCCTCTGCAAACTGCATGAGCTTCGAGGCCCTATACCAGCACCAAGCCACGTCTGAGGGCGCCCACGGTATGAACGGCCTCTTGGGAGAGTAGCAGTAGGGGAGGCCCATCAGCGCGGCCGCCATACGCAACCACCACAGTCCTGGGGGCATTACCCGCCGTCCACATGCGCGCACATGAAGGAAAATGTCCGCCCCCATCGGTCTTGCGCGTATTTGCGTTCGTCGTGGTGGCGTGAGTTGTGTGCGGTGAAAGGCCGAGCACCGCGCCGACGGCAAACAGTGGGAGCTCGGACCACCCCGTCGGCGGCCGCAAATGCGGGCGTAGCGGTGTTTTTCCTAAGAAGGCAACAGCCAAAACATGCTCTGGGGTTATGTTCTGGGGAATGAAATGGGACGAGAAATAAACTGATTGTAACCGAGTTATGGGATGAAGTTTGGACCTTTGTCTGGTTTGTATTTGGTGTCCTGGTTGCCAAATGAAATTAACATGTTATTTCGATCTCTCAAAGAAGAAAATTGGAAGAAAAAAAAAGAAGAGAGCGCCTAACGTTTCTATATTGACTGAATGCTTACTTAATGCTCCTATTGTTGCAGAAAAAACAAACACTGCGATTAAGGAGAATGATCACAGTAAGATAATTTGATAGAACAATATGCGTCGCAAGCCTAAGGATTTTTTTTTCTCTCGATGTTGCGGGAGATTGGGACTTCCAAGCAGCATGTAGTAAATAAATGCATTCATGAAGAGAAAATGCTGGTCATTTAGTACCCACTTCACTCTTATCTTTGACGTGTGTCTTTGCTAAGTTACTTCAGCTACGGTAACGCTAAGAATTACGCTTCAGTTACGGGTAGAATTCACGGTTCGGTTATGGTAACAACTACAATTGCGGTTACCGCGAACTAAAGTTTTCATGAGTCGTTTTGGCAGTGCACGATTCCGAAATCGCGAACGGTGCAGCACTGCCGTTCCTCGAAACTGATCTGTCCCTATGCTCTCGAACTTGAACGATTGCTAGCGTTGTGCACCGTCGTGACGCCTGCCCGCGAATGCCACAGCGGCTAGTCAGCCTAGATTACGAAAATATACTCACACGCGTGGTTTTCAGTATTTCCGATGGGTTGTCACAATGATCAGCCATCGAAATAATTTGGTTTGATATCTAAAATGAAGCAAAGTGTAGCAGGATAGCAAATCACCTTTTTTCTTTATCCCAAACTATAAATACCATCTGAGGTTAAAAAAAAAAAACACACTTTTAGCAAAAAAATACAAACAAAATCTCTTTTCATAAAAGAAGGTACGATCTTATAACCCATGTCCTTCAGAAAGGTAGGAAAGTTCATCCTTGAAAGCAGGAAAGCAATGTTCCTCTCTCGTCTGCATCTCATTATGGCGCGGCCCCGATTCGAGCGAATTGAGCTCAGTAGGGCTTAACGAGGAAGCTACGTCTATGGCCACTCTTTACATGGAGCGCTGCCGCGATTCAATCAAAAATAGTTGGCGTAGTTTTCAAGCAGGCAAAGTCCTGGGGTCACTGACGGTCCCCCAGTGCCTGCAAGCAGCTCTCGCAAGAAAATCTGTCAGCTGCTTTGCACCCATCTAAACAAGTCACTGCTTTCTGAGCGCGAGGAGCGGCAAATAAAAAACATTCACGCGCTTTTCAGGAACTGTATCTATTGCCGAAGGTACTTTCCCGCGAAGGTAAGGAAACTTGCGTACGCAGTCACTCCTTCTTATCATTGTCAAGAGTGCGATGTTAAACGCAGACAACCGAAACCTGTCGCTTCGCGTACTTCACGTCTTTCCTTTGCTGTTTCTTGAGCCACCATTCTTTCGTCAGCATTGCACGACAGGAAGGAGTGCTGAACCATTCGCGAAACCGAAAGCCGCTCTCAAAAGAGCTAATTAGAAGCAGCGTGCTCGGCTCGTTTTTGCGCGGCAACCAGAAAATACGTATCGCGAAGCGTGAAAGAAGGTTACATTGCTCGCCACCAGATGGCAGGGTCAAGCAGAGTAGCTGCAAGAATTAGGGCTAGTTGGCGCTGCTAGGTACCGCCCAATTCACAGGCCACAAAAATAGTTTTGCATGCTCGCGCTACCATGCGGATATATAGCGCAAAACAACAAGGAAGGAAGGACAAGGGAGGCGGGAGAAGCGCCCTCCCTCGTCCTTCCTTCCTTGTTGTTTTGCGCTATATATCTTCATGATATACAACAAACCAGCCCGCCAGATCATCCTATTGCAGCTCGCGCTAGGGCACCCTGCATGATCATATACACGCGAACCTACATTACGCGCACCAAAAGTGTCAGCTTAACATACACAACGAGCACATACACAGCGCATAGAAACCTCAACATATAACGTACACTACCCGATTACTATTGCCGAACACTGCGCTTGCGCCTTTTGTACTCGTCGTTTTGAAGTTACGGATTTCCTGAATAACCACCTAAGCAAGACACAACGTTCCCAGTATCTTGACTTCTTCTCAGGAATATTATTCCTCAGAAGCTATTTTCAACGGCCCGAGCGATAAATCTCTTAGTAAAAATGAAACGTTCATCCCGTAATTATTTCCGACACCCGATAAAACAACCCGCTCAACTGCGTTTCCTAGCAGCCACGAGTTCGCTTCCCCTTAAAGCACGGTGTAGAATGGCGCGAGGGAGGCCAGTTTTTCCACCGTAGTATTTTTGTTTTGTTTTGTTTTTCCGCTGATCGTCTGCGGCTGCAATGGTCGTCTTGGATTGATTTGTCTAAAGAAGGCATACAATCAGTTGGAAGTGGTGCTTCTCGGGCAGAAAGATCGCATTTCAGCCAACGGGAATATGGTAAAAGCCGCGAGTTGCGTCAGGTGTTGCTTACGGCTAGCTGCGCCGTGGTGAGTTCGAAAATGAGCTTCTCGCCCACGAGCCGACTGTCGACTAGAAACGATCCGGCCATAACACAAACGAAACATTCCAAGCACCAGATCGGCCTTTCTGTTTGATTTCATGAAATGCTAATATAACGAAGTGTAAATATACTTACTTTACGTCATATATCAAGCCTGCTCACCTCTCCCCCAGAGAGCGCAGTCGCTTTTGAGGAGGTGACAATGGGACATTTCAGGTGATAGTTAGAGTGGCCCGTCCGATAGGCGCTCCGGGTCAGATCAGTGGGTCAACGTGACCCTTAGATCGATCGATTGCACGTAATCGGACCAGCGGGCTTCTTAAGCTCTTGAAGGTAAAGCGGGATGTCAACCTGCGACGGCGTACGCCATCTCATCTTTTTGTTACACCACTGGTACGCGAAACACATGGTGACATCGGCGAGTCGACGATTGCATTCTTCGTTCACAACGCACAGCACATACGTGGCGATGCTGGTGACATGCGGAAACCCCAAATCACGGCGATCGTCCTTGGCCCTTGGTTGGCTCCACGGGGGTGGTGGGGGGCATGACGTCAGTTAGGTAGCTTTCCCAAACCATCCTCCCCTGGTGCTCACCTCTTTCTCATCCTCGTAAATTACTCTCTCACACATGAACCTCACGTGTGCGTTATGGTACATAATTGCGTCCACGAACTGAGTGGCACCAAGCTCTACGGTATAGTTCTCTTCATGATCGTAGCAGCTGACTGCGCCTGCTGTCTTTCATTTGGTCGTACAACAACCATATATGTGAGGAACAGCGTTTTAACGAGGTCTGTAACATTATTCAGCTTGAGAAATGTGTTTTACATCAAGGGAAATTGAAATACGAATTTTGACAGTAATTATTTTGTGCATGTCTGTGTGAAAGGTTTTGTAGTGCGCTCACACAACTTCCACATACGTTTGGGGTGTTATTAGTATGCATCGCGACCAACATTGAACCATGCAGTTGAGTTTGACTATAGTGTATTATTAATATGTATCGTAACCAACGTTGGACAAGCTCAATTTGCCTTGACAAGGGCACATCTATACCTGTAACAACTGTCGAAGACATAAGATTTGAAGTGAACGAAACTCCACTTCGATAAGTCCAGTCAGCTGTTGCAACCAACCGCCGAAATCCATCGCTTGAGCAGCTCGGTGACTCTCGGAAATCCAAGAGAATCGCTTCAACATACACGTTACTGCTAAGTTCAGGAAGTAATGCAACACGCGCATGCCGGTGTACAAATTTCCCCAACCTCCGACATCGCTCGGATGGAAAATTAAGGCAATATTATTAATATTAAAAGTCCCCGCAGAGGGGTGGCTGCAGCCATTCATACTGCAAAACCACATTCTGGTCTCTGCAACGCCACACACTTTCGTTTATACAAACTGCGCAACGTCTCGGCCCGTCCTCTCGTCGTAGTCCAACGTACGCCCATCATGGTCTCGCTCGGCTTCACCGTCACGTTGCTCTCGTTAAAGGGGTACTACAACGAAATTTCGGCGCTTATTTTATGGTCTATATGTGTTCAAAGGAGCAGTATCACGTCGGACACACCAATATCTGGTTAAAAAAGACACGAAAAGGAATTTTAAAACGAATGAAACGATTAGCAAAGAGCACCTGGTGGATGTCGCTAACGCCTCGTTTGTAATGCCCGTCTAGGAACCTTGAGAGGCAGTGACGGTTGTTGTCTCGCCTCCGGCTGCTCCGGCCACGACGAAGAGAGGAGGGAAAGGAGGAACTCCCTCTTCCCGAGAATTCCTTTTGTGCGTCCCAGAAGTCGCTATTGTCCCTCTACAAGATTATAGAAGATTAACCCGTCACTCAAAATTCTTACAAAAGCTGCCGCTTCGGTGGCTTGAACGACTAGGCCATCCTCTCGACGTCAGCCTCGCGGTAGCTTTGCTCATCCCGAGACGACCTACGTCACGATTGCGCCGGATGTCGCGTGCTCTAAGCTGGGCCTTCTCCGAGCGCTTGCCAGAGTGGGCCGTTTATAACAAAAAATAGAGCCACCAGGCTCAAAATACGAACGTGCGATTGTCATTTACGGATATTGTGGATCATATTCAACCTATTTCTGAACACGACGGATATATTTCAAATTTCGTTGAAGTATCCCTTTAAGCCTACCGGACGGAGCGAGCGCAGTTCTCCGGCGAGCACAACTGGCACATCGTGCACCGCGTCCTCTCCTCTAGTTTTTTTTTTTTTTTTGGTAAAAGCTTCCGGACGCACGACGGACCGCAACGAGTTTATCGCGGTACGTCGTCTGCTCCTGGGGCCTTGCCGCCTCGGCCTCACCAGCGTCGCCTTCGCTTCGCACACGTAAACCCTACCGGACGCAAGCGAACGGAACGCTACGGCCATATCATATGCAACCAACCACCCAAATCGCATGTGATAGGGTCACGTGCACCTCATGTAGGTGCATATATCGTTTAAACTTTTTATGGTTGGGCATAAAAAAAAAATCACGTGATTCCCTCCCCACCCCCCACTTCCCCTCCCCCTTAAAGTTGGCACTGGTTGTCACCTTAGCCCAGTGTACGTAGCACTGTTGACACTGCTCCGGAACTTCGCTGTTTCTAACGGTTTAGTTTGGTCGTTTGGCAAAATTAGTGGTAAAAACATTGTGCAACCAAGATCCTCCGCGTGTTTGGACTGGGAGACTGAATTTCAGGTGGCCTTAGCTGCCGCTGAATCAGCTGAACAGCTTTTATTAAACAACGCATGCGACGTGCCCAAAAAAAACGAAACCGAAAGGAGATGAGGTGGGAGGGCTGAACTTTCCTCCCGTCTGCATGGAGAAGAAAAACGTCTCGTTCCTCCCTTCTTCTCCTGTCCGCTTGGGGGCGCGTCAGTAGAAGCGAGGAAAACGCGCCGTTGCAACCATTTTCCTCCTTTTTTCCTTAGAGTGCAATCGCCGAAGCGATGCCTTTTTGTATTATCTCCGGGTTGTCGACGGTTGTGGCCACGTTTCGGTGACAATTCCAGCGGCCGAATCGGAAGAAACGAAAGAGAAACGCATTCCTATGTCATCAGCGGTTTGCGTGCGAATTCTCCATGCCGTCGGCGAAGCTCTCGGTGACAATCTATTTGAGTCGGAACTACCCACAAAATCTCCCTGATATTTATGAAATCAGTTTGCTTTACGTTTTCTTGGGCTCCGATAATAGTCATTTTGGAGACCTGTCTGTCTATGCTAGATCGCAAACTCAACGATGAACTTAACTCAATCGGTCGCTGAATGGCTGCCCTCTTGGTCACGGGATGTGACGTTGCGATTGAGTTTTTCCCTACGGATGCCGATGAAGTTCGAGCTATGCTGGTGAAATAATAAAGTTGGCGGTGACGTCAAAATGTCATGACGAATCAGTTTGGCGATTGAGATAACTTTGTAGTTGTCAGGCAGCGGAGTTGACAAAGTCAATGAAGATGGCGACGTTCACGTTCGCGGACGGGGCGAGCCAAGGCGATCTTTTACGGACCATCGCTACGTTTTTTATATGTTCGGTTCAAGGTTCGTCAAGGACGTAATCGGGGAATACTGCCCGCCACTTGCTGCCTCTGACAGTTGCCACGGAAGCTTTGGCGGCGTCGCGAGGGGCCCCATGTGCTGACACCGAGCAGCAAGTGCTCTCAGCTTCTGCGTTGCTGGAGGCACATTTTGGTGCGGCGAAGAAATCACCGTGCATCGGTGCGCTGTGAGTCGCGTTCTGTTGGATGTTACAGAGACGATAGTCGATAACAGGTGGGTGGGCTTCGCGCGAAAGAAAGACGGCGTGACGACAACCAAGAAGTTTAGCGATGCGAATTCAGCAGTGCGTTCGGTAAATACTCTTACGTATCAATACGCTGTGTTCTGATACAGTCTGAATTGAACATTTTCTCAACGTGCTTGCACGACAGCTCCCGGTAGAAAACGGGCGCCTCATTCAACGCGATGAGTGTCGTGCGAGATCGTTTTAAGCACACATTCAAGCTTACTCTAGTGATTGCATGTGTATAATTCATCCAAAGGTCTAGGGCCCCAACATCGGGAAATTGTTCAGCTGAAGCACGCTGTGTCTGTTTTCACTTTACCTTGCCACTCTTTGTATGGACAGACTATGATACAGAATTTTGATTGCCTGATATTCACGCTGCCCCTCTTGCTCTGCAAGACATGATTTTGGTGTTGTGCAAGCCAAGTGTAAATACCTCCACATGATTTTGTTTTTGCAATTATTATTATCTTTATATTGCAGGCTTTTTGGGATGTTCTAAAAACCTACATGCTACTAGTTCCAAGCACAGTCTGCATTAGCATAGAAAACATCTATCTAGTCTTGATGGGCTTTTGGACAACTGAAGAGGTTATGAAACATTAATGTCAGAGGCCGTTATGTGCAGTTGACAGCGACTAACCCCTGAAACCGGGGTTGCACACCAATTCCTCGCAACCCCAATAGATGCTGTGCTGGCCCAAGGCCAAGCTTAACAAAAAGGCATTACTTAAGATTCTGTTGTGGAGCAGTGAATAGGATGCTCAAAAGCAGGTCCAGTGGTTACAAAGGTTCTGGGCACAGCAACATCATTTGCCTTTCTGCACAAGGCGGGCTCGTATAACCGTATCTTCACGAGTCCCTTGCTCCTCAAGAGTTCGACCCCGAGGACGGTGTTATCTTTGACAGCAGGGGACAAGCTGTGCAGCGTTGAAAATAATAAAGGTGGCCGCCTCTGCACCCCAAGTATGTGCTGCCTACCAGGGTCGCCCTCATCAAACTTGCAGCCTGACAGCCAGTCGAGCCTGTTACGAGCTTCGTCTTTCAAATCGTCACATCTGAAATATACTTGTGTGTATCTGCTTGCAATTTTGTGTCATACTTTGTAACTTGCCCAATCTAGTAGACACGGCAAGTCATTTTGACTGCAGAGCGATCTACCTAGCAGACAGTACAAGCGACATTTAATTTTATTGGGTTCTTTTATCGACTACCTATTATAGATAAAGGAGCAGTTTGATACAAGGACACTTTTCTTGATCTGAAGCAATTGCATATGCATTAAAACGACTTACACCAAGCCCATGGCAGGGAAGTCTGGTATTTCAGAAACTTCTGTTTCGTGTTAGAAAAAGATAGACATAACAAGTATATTTCTTTTTATTGCACTGGTATCTGGGCTGAAGAAACACCACACCAAGCATGTGCTGTCAGAGATTTGTTTGGTATGGCACCTAAAATTATAACTTTATATGTTTGTGATAAGTTGCTGTTTCTGAAAAAGACTTTAACACAATGTTTATGGCAAGGGTAACCTGCTAAAATGCAAATTGCATAAGCTAAACTCCGAAGCATTACGACTGAGAAGAGAAGCAGGGCCCTCTCACGGGTGGCATCTCGTTTCTCATCAACTGTGTAAGCATTCCGGCTCGAACAGTGTATTGGTCTAAGCATAGAGAAAGAAAAGATGAAAAATTAACTGTGGTTGCTGGCATCTGGATCCACCACCGTGCCACCGTTAATTGGAAAATGTCTGGTTCCTTGTATACGAAATTCACATTGACACCAGAAGTTGCGGTACAAATGACAGACATAAACAATTGTACCGAGATTTGCTGACCCAAACCTTTTATTCTATGTATGACAATTTTGTCGGGTATGATAAAGGTACTTCTGCAAATCTTGTTTCCTATGCTATACTGAAATCATGACAGAAGCAAAATAGTGCATAGGGAGCATTTTTATTGTCGATGAGAATTCTGCACCACCATGAGGTACAGCACGAGTGTGGTCAGTGAAGATGACTGCTGGGCATGTGCAGCTGCTTGTAACTTCACAGCCTGCAGACAAAGTACACGAAAGGCGCTAATGCTTATAAATACATACATTTTTAAAGAGCATGTTAGAGGAATTTCATATAATCCCAGTGGTGTGGTGAGCAGTAGTGTATGGCATACCACTGCTTTTACCTTCTGTCATAACTCTCATGCAGTCCTGGAAATAGCAAGAATGCGAGACTTTGGAAAGACGTTTAGTTTATGCGAGCGCCTTCCTAACCAAGAAAGTGCTCAGACCAGCACACTCATGCTGTGGGTTTTCCAGTACGGAACGTAACCTATGAGACGGGTAGCCCTCAGCAATGTGCATTTAGCTTGACTCATTACTTTGCAGTAAACAGGCCTGCTCCGTCGATCACATAAAAAATGGAAAGGGATAAGCTGGTGGAAATCGGTCACTTCGAAACCCAACAGAAGGTCAGAAAAGGAAAAGGCGGGAAAACACAAGACTGCTGCGTTCGCCTTCCGTTCTGCTATAACTGTCTGTCATAGCTGATTTCCAAAGACACGCTAACTGCTGTTCCCATCAATGCACTTGATGCTGTGGAAGTCCAGCTCTTCAGCAATGTGTTGAGCGAGCAACAAAGGATGTGAGCACGAGCTGCTCTGGATGTAACTGAATAAAGCAAGGATGATGACACTCGGCCTAAAATAACTCATTATTGCCATATGATGCAGGTTTTCTTTCCACGGTTCTCTACACAATGCTTGCCAGCCAATTTTGGACCTTGACTGCACTTCTCTAAAACTAGGGCATTCATGTTGCACTCAGCAGCATGTGCAATGCAACCAGCTGCTCCTGCTGAGTGGGCGAGATGTCCTAAACAGTGTAGTGGGGGGCAGTTCAGGCCCTCACCATCCAGGGTGGCAGTTTACCTGATGACTGGTACACGGCTGACAACATGACACAGTTTCAGTAGCACGCATACATGGTTTGTGGGTGATGTCATGTCAGTAGGCGCCGTGATGGTGGCCACCACTCGGTACATGTCAGGTGCAGTTAATGGCAGAGGCTGCTCATATTTCCACGCGCGTCTCTGAGCAAGTGTGCCGTGCCCGTAGCCGAATGGTTGTCGTGCTTAGCTCCCACGCAAAGGGCCAAGGTACGATGCCTGGCCGCGCAGGCACCTTTTTGTTGTTTCTGTAAATGTAGCGTTCTCGTAAATTCAAGAACCTTGTTGCTTGTTCGAAGTCCAAATGTTATATGCGCCGAACCTTCTACGACGATTGTCCCAGACACCCACGTATATGAGGGCGAAGGCGATACGGAGTCTCGCTCTTGCGCTCGATCGTGATACTCCGCCTTGACGCCTGCGAAGCTACCTCTTTGTATTTTTGTTTTTGGCACAAGCTCACCAAATTAAATGTTAAGTTTTTGTTCATTCGTCACCTAATTATTTGTCATTCGTGACTTTTTGGTGGAGGTGTGGGGCATTAACAAAAAGGTGCATGCGCGGCCAGGCATAGAATCTCGGACCTTTGCAAGGGAGGCAAGCATGACAATCACTCCGCCACAAGCGCGCCTGTTCGGAGACGCGCGTGGCAATATGTGCTACTGCAGGAACTTGGGCTAGGCCTAGGCAGAAGTTTGCACCTTCGAGTGATCATGACAAAGTTCTTCCGTATTTGTCCAGTTCAGTACGCAGAAAATATTGCCCTGTGTGGTGGCAAGAACCACCTGCTACTTACTCTTAACTGGACTATGACAAATGGTGATCTCTAGCCAAAGGTGGAGGACTTGAATTTCGAGTGCAAAAAATTAAGAGAAATAGGGAAAAGTGCAGGACAATGATTTTGCCGAGTTTGACAGGCAATGCCCAGCTAGGTGCGTCCCGCTCCCACAGCTATTTGCACCAAATATGTTTAGAGGTGGCCGTTTTCTATAAATAGCATACGTCAATTTTGAAATTGGTGAGCCAGTTTTGTCTTAGTGTCATTCCCTTGTCAATTTCAGAGTGGTTAGTAGCTGTGGTGTTGCTAGGTATGTTCGTTTGAAGCAGGCCACTGTTGGGAGACGGGACCGGAGACACAGCCCTTTTGCAAACTGACACTTAGTCTCATCCATTTATCTGCTGTCTTGTTCAACACAAAACTCGAGTAACCATGTGTGGATTGCCTCTGCACCATGTGTACACCGAAGTTTTTGTGAGTCCTGCTCAGGTTTCACCTTGCTAGAAACATGGTTGGACCCAGACATGTACACGTTACCCCAAAAAAGTAACGAAATACCGTTACACGTTACTCGCTCAAAAAGTAACTAAATACGTTACTCTTTATCGATTCTCAAAAGGAACGCGTGAGTTACCTCAAAAGTAACGAGTTACTTTTTACGTTATTTGGACGACCGAATACACAACTGTTTTTTTTTTCATGGTTTATTGTTTTATTTTTAATAGTCGTTGCACTTAAGCAGCAGCCTCTCAAATTTTTCATCAGTTATGTTTCCTTGCTTCCTTGAAAATACATCTCCGGCGACGATGAAGAGTCGTTCTACTGACGCTCTCGAAGGAACGGCAGTGTTGTGCTTCAGGAAGACCCGGTGAATCTTTGGGAACTGCGCCTTCATTGAGGAGAGCGGGTATGGGCTCTGTGCCTTCCCGTGTTCGCAACCTTCGTTTTCGCAATCTGTCCGTACCCGGTTCTAGAAGTAGAAGGTACAACCAACGAACCTTATTGTGTTCGCTGGGTGAAGGACATTCCCAGTTTTAGAGTTCAGTACAGTAACGTATATCGCTGGACACGTCAGTCGAACTGTTCGACTGACGTGTTCAGCAATATACGTTACTGCACTGTCATACTCTTTAGTTCTTTTTCGGGTTGCCCGTCTACCGTTCTCGCAATAGACGCATACTCAGGTTAGAATAAAAACAAAGCCGTTTAAGCGGTGTTGTACACGTTACTCCTCAAAAGTAACGAGATACCGTTACTCGTTACTTGGCCTTAAAAGTAACTAAATACGTTACTTGTTCCTTTTCTAGAAAAGTAACTAAATACGTTACTCGTTACCGAAATAGTAACTAGGTAGAAGTAACCCATTACTTGTAACGCGTTACGTACATGTCTGGTTGAACCTACAGCCACCTTGGGAGCTACCGACCAGGCGCATTAATGTTTCTGACAGCTTCTTCGACCTTTCTCGTAGTTATGCACAGTGTAGATAGTGGTCACAGTTTTATAAAATTGCTGAGATGGGCACAAAAACTGTCACATTGGGTCACTGGAGCCAGCACAGTTCACCATGATAACAGTTTAGCAAAGCTTCAACCACGGACCATCAATGGCCATCAGCATGAGACTACCGACGGCACTCGCGCATAATACATGTTAATGACGCGACATAGATGCAAATAGCGTATCACGGAGATGAGTCCAGACTTTTTTATACTTACCATTTGGTGGTCGTGGTGGTGGAGCTGCCACCTGTGCTGGGTCCTCACTAGCACCTTTGGTCACAGCAGATGAGTCCTGCAAAATCCAGTTAAACACAAGTTAACGCACAACAAATTGACAGCCTTTTCGGTTATGCATTGATGTCATGCCCATTGCCTACACCTTAGAATTCAGGTATCGGAGTGCCTCACGTACAGGTCTAGAGAAATTAACTCGTGAGCATGAGCGCTACGATCCGAGCTTTCGAAGAAACATTACGAGGCAGCACACTCGTGCAAAGTCAATAAGACCAAAAACAACACGGTGACTGTTCACACTCAGTAGCAAGTATTAGCAGACCGTTACCGTGTTCTGCGGTGGCCACGGTACTGCTGGCAAGGCGTTAAGCGCGCTGAAAAGCATGCTTCAAAGTTACAGCGACAGCTCCCAGTAGCAATTTCGCTGCGCACGGTAACGCTACGCTAAGACCGCCTATTGCGATCCCCAGCACTTACCGACACTGCAGCCGAGATGCCGTGTGGCGACGGATGAGGCGCGTCCCCCCTCGAAATCATGCGCCTTTTTCCTTGTCTTTGTGCGCCAGAATTTCGTCCTACTCCTCGAGTTCAGCGACGACACTTGGTTCACGTCCCCCCCCCCCCCTCCCCCCCCCCCCCCAGACTGCCGAGTGGCAATCGCGACATGACAACCTTTGAAAAAGCCCGACTCGGTAGCAAAAATTCCGAAAGTGAGGCAAATTTTCGTACAGACACACGAGCCCTTTACGCGCGACATCCACCGTCGGCCATGACGATTCATCGCGATCGCGATGCAGCTCACGCGTTGCGATCATATAAATTGTGTCACTTACGTAAAAAGACATGATTCATGCGACCTAAACTTGACACCCGTAATTGTATTTAGATTGTACCGAATTCTACATTTTCAGAATTTAAAAACGCTGCTTTTACAAGACCCTCTGATGTGGCGTTGCGCATTTCCCTCTAGGGACATTTTTTGGGTACAAATCCCGATGAGGTTACAACTCAATCGCCACTCTTCGTCGACGTCATCAACGCGCCGCGATGAAGTTCCCTGCCAGTTGAGTTCGCCGCCGATTGTGATTAGGCTCCTCCCACCGGCGACGTCACGATAAAGTTTCCCCATCGCTTTTTCCAGCATAGACAGACTGTTCTGTGTTCCCTACTAAGAGCCGGTATATTTCGATTTGAGTCAGCCAGAAGAAGGCCTTCAAAATATTGATCCAAGGTGAGTGAACGGTATTTATAAAAGAAATTAATATTAGAACCACACCTTTTTTTTTTCTTAATACGTTTCGCTCGAAGATTTGGTGGAGTGAAATTTGTTACAAAAGATACACGGAAGGCCGAATGGGTTAAACTTGCTTGAGATAAATCGCTGAACATGGTACACCACTTATTTTTCGCATTGCTGCAGGTCGTGCAATTATTTTGTGAAAAAAGTCAGGACTCACCTTGATCAAAGGAAAAGCTAAAACTAAGGCGGCGGCATTCGACGCTTCATTTAGCCTCAGCTGAAACATTCGCAAAAACAATAACTTTCATAAAAGTTTTCTGCGTTGCAAGAGTAAATGAACCAAAACCCCGAAGCAACCATTGTTACTTCGACATAAAAGTGGATTGTTTTAGAAATGTTTGATTAAATCATGGAAATCGTGAATATATTGACACCACAGGAACCGTCAAGCCGCATCTTTGATTAAATCACAGCTTTCTTCCTTATGAGACCGATCTTTGCTGATTATATCAAAATGGGTTGAATTTAATGTACTGGAACAAAATGTAGATCTTTTGACTTTCATTACCTTTAAAAAAAGTCAATACTCGTCTGTATAGGCTCCTCGTAAGCACTTATGCAAGTTGTTCAATGAAAATTTGTTTAGGTCAAGGTGAGAAGTCTAAACAAGCAATAGTCACCAAACTGCTATGTATTTATCAGGAAGGGTGAAGTGTAGCATGCTTCACCCCCACCTTGGCTGTCTTCCACTGCTGCATTTCCGGACGCGCTTGCTCCATTCTTAGTACTTAGTTTCCCTTAAAAGTTAATGTAATATCTTTTGTGAAATGTTATTTAAAATAAAAAAAAATACTTCCTAGCTGAAGATTTCTGCTAAACAAAATCTGAGTGTGGGATTTCTTTTCAAATGCAAGCATTTTTGGTCTGCTTAACACGAAGTAAGATGCCAGTTTATCTAAAAAGAAATTACATCGATTATCATATCTTAAACAACCAAGGGAACAATATTACGACCAAGAAATACACTTATATAAATGTTGTAGGTTCAGTCTGCTTCTCAGGGACTTGCTTTTCTGCCGTTAATGTAAATAATATGCAACACAAATTTATCTGTATTTTATATTATACCTAAATTGCTGAGTCCCAGTTAGGGGCGTAATATTGAAAGATAATTGTAACAGTGCATAACGCTCTCGAGAGTTTGCGAGGGAAAGCGTGCCAATGTCTTCCCTAATGAATACAGGAGAGAGCATGGTGACAGTCGTCGTAATCGAGGGGTGACTGACGTAGATGCAAGTGTGTTGACCGGCTTTATAAATATGTGGCCGTGAGGAAAACACAACGGTTCCCGAAATAACCTTTATCATTGTTCGAGGAGCTAGCTGAGGTAGAATCGTGCAAGTGCCTCGAAAGTCTCTGTCCGCTTCTTCCCGTAATGATGCATATTGAATGTTTTCCGGAGAAGACCTTGCTAAGATCTTAATTCACGCTTGAGACCACAAACCAAGACATTTTTACCAAATAAACGAATCACTTTCGAAAATTCGGACCCCTCGAGGTGTCCGGGTAGCGAACACAGGAAGACATCGGCAGATTCTGCCACGGACGGTGGGACGCCGAAACGCTACAAACCAAGAGAAACGAGCCAACAAAGTGACCATTAATATCAGTCCCCAGCGCACGAGACACCCGCTGCAACAAATTCCAGCTCGACATTGATCCCTCCAGGAGCTTTATGCGTTCGCGGTGTCACCTTTTGTGATATGGGCACGAGGGACATTAGGGTGACACATGACTTTCCAGATGTCACGTGATTCGCAAGGCTAGGGCGGTGGTCTAGCCCCCTCTCCGGACCCTCCCGGTCGCTGTGGAGTCCGGGGGTCCGGCGAAGTCCATCTTCCGCGCGACAGCCCCAGACAAATAGTGGTCGCGGAACTCGGCTTAATTGCTTTCCTTGGCGGCTGAGGCTGCGTGGACGGCTCTCCTTGCACACCCCTGTACGCGCCCATAAACGCGAATGGTCTTTTTCTTCTCGCTCTCTTACGTCATCTTTCTTCCTCTCTGTGTGTTTATTACTTTCGTTTTATCACTATATGCCGCTTGGAACGACGCGAGCCCTCTTTCTTGTCGGCTCTTGGCATAAAGTTGTAACGGAGGTACATTCATTATTGTCATGTTTATAGCCATTCTCCTAGTTTTTCTTTACCCTGCGTTTATTTCTTCCAGCCCATTTGATGAGCCTTCCAAGGACGCGAATGCTCATTAGAATGTAAATTACTTTTTTATTATTACATCCACCGGAATTCAGAAAACTCGCGTTGGTAACGTTGCCATCTTCAGGTGCAGCCATCCCTTCTTTCAAAGCTTCAAAACGCAAAAGATAGAGAGCAAACTATGTCCAACGACGAACGTTTATATAACAGTATGCGCGTATTAAACTCCGATATTCTCCAGACGCGTCTGAACGGTATACAACGCCATAGTAAATTCTTCCAAGGGAAGCAGTTTAGTACAAACACCTTGGAAACGCTAACTACCATAACTACCAGGCGTTTTCAGAGAACACATGTATGTACTAAAATCATATAGTGGGCTAGTTGGCAATGCATCTTTTTTTTAAATTAGCGCAAAGACAAAAAAAAGGAAGAACGTAGGGACAATATTGAGCTCATGATCAGTAAGTAACCCAGTCATCAAGCTTTCCCTTTCTTTTTCATGACTATTTTTCTCTCTCAACCGCCACTTTATTTACTGACAATTTTCTTATCTTTTTATTCGTGTGTCTTTCTTGTTTTACAGTCAGCACTTCTTCTCTGTCTTTCTTTCGCTTAGTGATGAATACCAGTTGTAATTAGCGCTCTCCGTTGGATCTGGATGAGCATCGTACCGGCGTGAGGTCGTGTATCACTAATGCGTGGTGCACGTTAAATACCCCAGGCTAGCGGTTGTACCGCACTGGCTAAATTGTTCATCTACAACTGACACACCAGACGCTCACTGAGGCAGACTAATTCCGGCTGCATAAACATACACATACCAATTCTAATTTTCTACGTTCTCCCTCCTCTGTCTTAGCGCTAATTTAAAAAAAACAAAAAAACATGCATGCACGTCGTGTGTTTTTGACATCACTACTGTACTCTCAGAAAAAAAGTCAAACTCACACTACAAAGAAGTTGAACGTATGGTTCTGGCCTCTGTGCCTAACTTGTGAACACCTCCGTAACATAAAATTTCCACTAAAAGATAGGAAAGAGATCACGAAGCATTGATTCAGGATATCGACTTTTGCGCGTCCTCTTTTCTAGGATTTGATCTCAGTACCTACAAAACACGTTTCGACGACCGCTACAATGGCCATTAAACATAATGTCTAATGAACCTCAAAATATAGGTAACAAGAAGAGTATAGAAGCATTTGATTTGTATTAGACCCGTCTAATAGATTCTCCCTTGTACAACCGCAGTGACAAAACGAAAGGCACATAAAAGGAGGAATGGTTAGCCCACTATTCAGTAATAGCCCGTTTTCAAAGGACATGTGATATGCTTGGGAATGCCACTTGTCTTTCTGTTTGCGTTTTAACTCACCTGTACTGCTGATGGCCGCTGTAGTGTATGCTTCTACACCTTCCGAAACTCTAGCATTTGAAATGCAAAGATCAGTCTTTCGATCAAAACATACCATGCCTGTACTCGCCTATCCAACACACATATTCATCGCCTTCTTTTCTATTGTTCTTCATAACCGAAAATCCTTTCCCTCGCGCACTCCACCGTAAGCACCCCGTTTCCCGTGCAACTTTAATTCCGACTCTGCCTTTCCTTCCCCATCCCTTCACTCACCCCATTCCCGTGGTGACCGTTGGCCACCGGATCATTTGTCAGGGCGCCAAAGTGAAGAGAAAGTGAGAGGACAAAGAGAGAGAGAGAAATAGGGTAGTGAGGGATAGTAAACGGGGAGCAGGGGATAGAAATCCTAATTGCGGTCAGCGTCCTACGGCCTGCCCCACGACCAGCGTCCGTCCGGTGATATTGGCAGGCACCTTTCTCAGGCTGAGCCCATAAAACCCCGTTCCCCGATAAAAGCGAGGAAAAAGGGGGAGCCCTTCCCGCTTCTTATTTACAGCCTCGAGTGTCATAAATCCCTTTCTGTCGGTTTCTTGGGACCGTACAGGGATCAGGGGAGAGCCTTTGCTCCGAGAACGGGGACTTTTGGGACAAATAGCGCTGCTTGTTCTTCGGCTCTTTCTCCCTCAGACACGCAAACCACAGACTCGTCGACTGCCATGTGTGAAATCGCACTCATTGTTGCGCAGAGTTCCTGGAGCGAATGCTCCCGATTACTTCGAAATTAAACGGTCAGCTAGACGATAGGGACAAAACACAGACAGGGAGAAACAGAAACAGAGACATACACACCGCTGACTATCAACTAAGACTTTATACTTCTTCTTCATCACTTTGACCCGAACATTCACACCTAAAGTAATGCCAATAAATCACCCTAAATTCTTACATTAAACTACAAAATTTAAACTTGAAATAAAAATAAAATTAAAAATAAAAATAATTAATTACATTAAATTATTAAATTTGGTCACTAACACCTTTTTGACCCAACCCACAACCACCGCCAACACATATCCCTCTTATTCCCTTTCACGGGGCCGTTCCACACTGTGTTGGCGGTGGTTGTGGGTTGGGTCAAAAAGGTGTTAGTGACCAAATTTAATAATTTAATGTAATTAATTATTTTTATTTTTAATTTTATTTTTATTTCAAGTTTAAATTTTGTAGTTTAATGTAAGAATTTAGGGTGATTTATTGGCATTACTTTAGGTGTGAATGTTCGGGTCAAAGTGATGAAGAAGAAGTATAAAGTCTTAGTTGATAGTCAGCGGTGTGTATGTCTCTGTTTCTGTTTCTCCCTGTCTGTGTTTTGTCCCTATCGTCTAGCTGACCGTTTAATTTCGAAGTATGTACCAACTAGCTCAACTTCAGCCTGTTATTCAACTCCCGATTATGCGTAGATGGAGTCAGTGCTGTATGCGCCGCATGATAGAGCTTTGACAAGTGCACACGCATTACGTTTAAAAAATGGAAAGGATGTCGCTGAAGTGTAGAAACGTGTGAGAGTCGTTCCAGGATGTAAAACATTCAGTATCAAGTCGACCAACACACTGTTTACGAAAAAGACCGCGTTTGCCCACACCAGGTCCGGGCACTGCGCGGGCGCATAAACCAGATTTGCGCGAGGCGAAGCGTCTGCGCATGCCCAGTACTGACAGCAGCGCCACCGCAGTGGTGTGACGTCAGAGAGGTGGGTTGGTCTATAAGTTTGCAGGTCAACGTTGTCACGGAAACACGTGAGTTAAGATCGTGGATGCGATCATTTTATCAAAAATAAAATATTAACATTGGATGAACTTTTGCGCTTGAAGGTCGCGATTTGGATACTTACTCAAATCAACACTAACTGTGTTAACTTTTATAAAACATATTCAGATAAACAAACATATTACAACCTAAGACACAAGCAATTTCTAAAACCCAAAGTTAGAACTAATTACGGAACTCAAAAATTATCCTATGATATCCCGGATGACCTCAACAAAGATATTTGCACTTACCAAATGACCCATAAAATCTCTTCAGTGTTTTTAAAAAGAATAAATATATGAAGTATTACCTATTCAGCTGCAATATAGTGCAGTAACCTTCGTAATTTGTGCTGTATGTACTGGTTTCCGTTCTTCTCTGTGTTACATTTGTAGGCCTGCTGCCCGAGTGTGGTATTAGTTGTTGGGACCTCTACAGGTGATTTGCTCACCCTTCGTCCCAACCTCCTTGACACCCGTGTCCATATTACAATAAATATGTATAAAATGTGTCAAGACAGAGCACTCTGCCCACTCTTAAAACATCTGCGGGTTCACTTTCCCGCAGAGCACGCTGACAGCCAATTACTGCGACCAGCAGAAGGACCCTAGCGAATGTCGAAGCTCAAAACACGATCAGTTCCGAAAAATGCAATCTGCGCAGTTACAGTGAGCGAGTGACACGTCGTGCTCGCTGTCCCTGCGCACGTCGCACTTTTTTGACCGAACTTTATTACGAGACTTTTCATTCGCTCAGATTCTTCTATTGTTCACCGTGATTGGCTGTCTCTGCGTGCTGCAGGAAGGTCGCCTAAATATTTTTTTTCTAGAGTGCATCATGGTAGCTGAAAAAGATCTTGCGGAATGTCCCGTGTTCGAAGGTGCCACCGTGCCGTTTTTGAACAGTTGGTAACTTCTGCGGATCCTTTGTGGTATGAGTGTTCCGCAACTACACAATAGTCAGCGGCTGCTCAAGAAACAGGAGGCCTTGGGTCCAGTTTTAGTCTGACTGGACGTGGCGCCACAGATTGAGCCTAATCAACCGATGAGACATTTTGGACCCGTTCGCGAGTTCAAAAAAACAAGGCAAAGGTTTGGTGAGAACGTCTCAACATTTCTCAAATAGCGAGAAAGGTATCGCGGCCTCTGATGAGCTTGTCCTTAGTACTTTTTCATCTAACTGTGAATGCCAGCTTGTGTACGGCAGCAGGAGAACTTGAAGTTAACACAAAAAAACGCGGGTTGCCGGTTGCTTCCAACGTAAAATAGCAGAAGATGACAATTTCGGCCCGCGGCCGATCAAACTCCGGCGCGGCGGCGCTCGGTCCGTTGCAGACGATCAAAGATTTTTTATTTTTTTTTCACTCTGTTAACAGGTGACGTACGGTGCTTTCTTGTTCTATTTTCGTCTGCGTGCGGCGTTTTATAGCAGACGAACCGCGTTCTTCTCTCGCGTTAGCAGACGAACAGTCTACAATCGCTAGCTATCTTCGCTCGTTTCACGAGATGCAAATGAGATCTCGCTCTCCCTCTCGCGGTGACCAAAATGGAACCCCAGGCCTGGCAAGTGTGGCCATCTGAATATCGCTTCATGTCTGCCGCCAATGAGATGTGAGCGAATAAAAACGCGAAAGAACGAATCACGAAATACACTCTATCAGCATGACAAGCCATGTCATAGTTTTTTAAGTTGCCAGTGACTTCAAGGTCCTCAACTTGATTATCATAATAGTGATTACGCGAGACCACGAATGGACAGAGCCCACTTTGGTCAATGTGGAGTACAAGGTTGTCTGTTTCTTGCACATGGGTTGCGATGATGTCAGAACACCGAGCTTTAATTGGCTGATTAAAAAAAAAAAAACAGTGGGTAGACCTCAAGTGGTCTTGCATTGAGGTCTACCCACTATCCTCTCAATCAAAGCCAATCAGAGCTCGGCGTCGTTCTGACGTCACCACAACTCCTGCGCAAGAAGCAAACGGCTTGCTGTCCGCGTAGGATAGGCTTCCTGCGCTGAATCTTTGAACAAACTGTAGCGCCCTCATTTTGGGTAGTACAAGCTCACTTGATTGAGCCTCGCACTACTTATAACACGTTGATTGAGCTTTTTTAATTCTGTCTGGTGCTGAAGAACGAAAAAACCCTTTTGGACGCCAGAAATCGGCCAGACTCAACGCCGCAAGACAACCAAAAGTGCCAAATTCATGACACCACCGCTAGGGTACGCGTCTCTTATCTCTGGGTGGTGACGTCAAAACACCTGTGAAGCGACGCTTTAATTTTTCTTTTTCTTTGTCATGTCTACTTTGGAACGCGTGGAACGGCTGTTCTTGGCTCACGCGCTTAGCGTCTTAGCTTTGACGGCGTTCGAATTTTTGTTGTTTCTTTGTATTTTCATCGTGATCTCGCGCTCGGCACCAGAGCTGGCACGCTTCTGCATGCGTGACAGCTTGAGACGCTAAAGCTTGTACTACCCACAACAAGGCCTAACAAGTCCCTTTTCGCAGCACCCCCTGGGGAACGCAGGAGGCCCATAGGAGCGATAGTCTATCTCATAACCCTCAGGTCTGCGGTTGAAGCATTGGGTCTGCTCGCAGTCTCCCAGTTACGCTGCCTTGGCGTTCTCGACCCCGGTCTCACAAATTTTGTTTTGCGGAGAGAAGGAATTTGTATCCAAGAAAGAATGCTTTAACACATCGGAACTGGGTTTAAGGGGAGTTATACCTAATACCTGAACGCCTTTTGTGTTTTAGGTATATTAGAGCAGCGTTCATTACTTTTTCACCAAGAGGTGAACGCCATTAGATGCGCGTCATCTTTAAGAATAATCTCTGGCTGCCCGTGTGAATCATCCACGTACGTACTTTTTTTTTTTGTCGTGCTGTAAGGAACATACTTGCTGTGACAGTTGTCTCGAAACATCTCTTCTCGTGCCTCTTTTAAAAAGGCCTTTTAGAAAATAAAGAATTTTTATAGACCGTTTACCCTTCCTGAGCTAAACTCTCCGCAACGAGGAAGCGGCTACTGCGCATGCGCTCCGCTATCTTTGTCTGCAGGGTTCAGAGTGTCGTGGCAAGTTGCAGAGAGCGCCGAAGGACAAGAAAACAATGCAGGAGGACTCTCTATATAAAAAAGAAACAACAACACAAAAATATTTGCATTACAATATTTCATTCTAGACTCTTCTATACGTTCTCCTTCAAATAATAATAATAATAATAATAAGGTTTAGAAAGCAACAGAGGAAAGAGGAGAAGCTTTCGCTTTTATATTCGTCCTAGACGTTGTTAGGCGACGAAAGGCGATACCCCAGGTGCAAAGCGTTTTCCTCCTTGGCCACATGAGAAAATGAAAAGCTTCTGTATTTTAATGACTTATCAGAAAGAAACGGCTCCCTGCCGATAGTCAACTTGTAATCCGCATAGGAAAATTCCAGCTTGACCACTGACAGCTCAGTTGGCCATCTCGCGAAGTCAACCATTTAAGTTACCCTTTTCTCACTTGCTATCTGCAATGAGTTCGAGTTCCAGCGAAAAATAGCATTGACTTTTCTTTTTCTGTTTTTTTTTTTTGCAAATCAAAACCGGTCGCTGCACGATGCGATAGGTTGGCTAGGCGGAAGGGTCTTTTTTGGAAATCAATTCCTAGCAAAAGCCTACATTTAAGATGCAAGTTTATTTGAAAACTGCCATTTTTGATGACGTCATTGCTTATAATAGCCTAGCACTTGGTTAGGTCCTCTAGTGATGTGTTTCGTATGCTCACGCATACTGTCAAAAGATGTGAGAGCGTCGTGGCTTTTGAACCTTTGAGTTTCCGGACGGTGGATCTTTTGTCTAATTTCCGTATTCATGATACGGAACATCTCCTTGCACCTTACAAGCAAGAATAGTGCGTGTTCTGGACCAAGAATTAATGCTTACGAAACGAAAATCAACACGAACAATTAGAGAAAATTAAGGCTGCCGGCCAACAATTCAAGTGTCCCACCTGAACACAATATCATCGCAAGTGCCTCCACTTTAATGTCGCCTAGCGAACCTTATCTTCAAAATCTTTTGTTGTACTGGGAATTAAAGATTAACGTCAGACATACGCGCACGTTACGCACGCACTCACGCGTGCCTACACATACAAGCAAGCACCGTGTCCTCTATGAAAAAAAGTCCTCTCACCCCTCTCCCCTGTAGCAGAGCGAATGAAGGAGAGGAGGTCTGCTCCGCTCCAGCGTTTGCTCTACTAAAGTAGAAAGGGGTGGGAGGTGCTTCTCCTGAGCTCTTGACCTGTCGCCGACTATAGTAACTGCACAAACAGTTTATGAAATACTAACAAGGACGGAACTCAGTCCTTTTCGGGCCGTAACTGACCTGCGGCCGTTTGCGATACACTACGCCGACCTCGCCTTTCTCCAACATCTCCGGATAACTAAGCCGAAAATGTTACATTTCCTTAGTCCCATAGCACAAACAAGCGCGGGGGCACAGATGAGACACAGGAGCTGTGTCAACGTTTGCCTGGGATCGGCGTTCAATCTGCAAAACTGAGAACATAAGTTTGAATTCAGTGCAATTCGATTCAATTCGTTTATTATCAGTAAGGTGCCCATACATGGCACTGAAAAAAAGCAGATGAACCTATAGCGAGTTGGCTAGTGTGGGATAATTAAAGTTAGGCATCCGAGGTGCAGCGCGAAAGACGCGGGTTATTATTGTATGATGCAACTTTTATTCAACCAAGAAGATGCTTCTGAGCACTCACAGTCGAAAGTTGACACAACCCTTGTGTCCGTTCTATGTCCCAATATGGCATCCGGAAGATGACGTAGAACTTTAAGCAGTACAAACCTTGTTACGTAAAGGAGATGTTGGTTTCTCCTCGCCTCATTTTCCGCCTATCAGTTCTCAGCGAGTTAAAGAAGTCGAGAGGGCGCGTCTGCGATTGGTGCGCTCGTTGGTGACGTCATACGCCTTTTCAAGCACGACCTCTCACTGAATTGGTGGAGTTAAGTTGTCGCGAAAAAAATCAATATTATTGAAAAAGCTAAGACGTTTTTTCTTTATTGATCTAAAAAAAAAAGTATAATCACTCGCAGTAAGTTATAACCTCGTAGCTATTTAGAATTTAATGAAATAGCGAAAACGAACAATTTTAGAAGCTGTGCCCGCTAAAAATTCGAACTTTTAAGCGTGACATTGGCTCTCTAATGTTTCATTCGTCGTCGATTTATTTTCGTCTTGTTATAACAAAGCGCTTGGTTACATTAAAAATAAAATTTCGAGCATAAAAATATAATTTATATTATATTATTCATAGTGCGTATTATGTCATCATCATCATCATTATCATCAACGAATTTATGTTCAGCCCACGTGAAGACACAAAAAAAAATAATAAGATCCAAGTTATTCTTCATCTTATAACACGAGTTTCTGAAATAGCCGATTTACTGAAGGCAGAAAGTGGAATAAACCGATTCCGGAAATAACAATTCATGAGGCGTGCCTTATCGAAGCTATTTCCAGCGGAAGGGGACGAACATCTTCAGCGCTGCTGCCGGTCCTTCTTCGGTGACTCTAAAAGGAAGTCAATCTCCTTCGGATCGTTGGGCATATCGACGCGTGCGGACGTGGCGTCACGAGGAGTCATCTTCAGTCGAATCGACCGCTCCTCGTCCTTAATCTGAGGAGTCTCAAAAGAACGTCTTCTTTCGCGGGCCGCTAATCCTTCGTCTTCTTAAGCTGCTCAATTTATAGAAGGCGTTCCTCCTTGAACTGTAATATATTTTTAATCCTACTTCATACAAACACACGCACGTGCTCTTACGGCGTACGATGCGAATGCGCTGTACTTTATAGAAAAGGAGTCCATTTGCCCGAACACATGTGCAAAAAAAAAAAAAAAAACTACCGAAAATAACGTAAATTTTGGAACATGCCAACATCGCTTTACATCAGGTTCGCCAACCCAAGGTTTTAATTGATTCAGGGAAAACACAAATGTGATCTCGTTAAAGGGATATTCGTGATATCTGTATCGCAAATACCTATGTTCGTTTTTCCAGAAGTTCATTGAACTATTTTTTTGTGCTTGTTTAAGCTAAAGTTGGCGTGTAATTTTTTTGTTCCTTTTTGCACGTTTTCAGCCTTTTGTGTAAAGGCTTCCGCGAAGATATTTCTCTGCAGATATTCTGCAGATACATCTTCAGTGGTTCTGCAGATGAAATCTAGGCTAAAATCTAGTCAGTTTTTTTATTTAAGAACATTCTAGCCTCTCAACGCGTTTAGCTCGGCGCAAACTAATAACATATGGGACGAACCAGGACGGCACGTTTTAGGTATGCTATAGACCTTTTCATCCTTAGTCGTATGGGCGCTGCCATCTTGAAATCCCGTGACGCGGCTGCCATTAGGCTGCTTCAACTCGTCGCTCCGCTCTCCCCTATTGGGGAGGAGATTCAAAAGTCACACCTCTAGCGGTACGCTTCGGCTGTGGGGGAAACAAACCGAATTTTCTTGTTTGTTTTTGATTGGAGAAATCAAAGGCAGCGGCTTCTCGTGCGACGAAAGCACTGGTCAAAGCGGAGTGCTCGTGCCCAGGCCGTGCTAGGCGAGGTTCGATTTCTTTGCTATGTTTTGTTAGCAAACACCGGGCTGTGGAGACCACAAGCTCGATAGAGCGTCCCCTATAGTTTGATCTCCTGCCCAGACGCGTTGTATTTGTGCTTTTCGTCGCTTTTCACCGCGCTTTTTCTGCCTTATTCTGTATAGTGTAGTTCGATACTTACACCTACTACCTAATTGCATTGCACCATAGTGTGCACAACTTCTGCAGTTAATTTTGTAGCACGATTTGACCATTTTCACCGTAAGCCGTACCGAATACGTGTGAGGATGAGGCGCATGAATCAGTGTTAACACTGAGCCACGTTATGTATACATGACTAAAACAGCATGGGTGTTCAACCTATGCTGTTACCCATGCTGTTCAGTGGTAAATATTTATTCGCAATAGGAAGCACGTATATTTATGATCGCGCATTTAGGAGCGGAAGGTGAAAATAATATACCCTTTTCATGGCAAACACAAGCAGGTGGTGCTCCAGTCGTCGACGTCCCAGAGAACTTCCGGTTCATAAAACGAGTGAACAAAGCCCCGCTTAACACCGCTGCTGGAAATGTCGACAAAACAAACTTAACCACCAATTCTCCAAATAAACACAAAAAAACACGAAGAAACGCGAGATTTGTGAAAATTTTTCGAATATTCTTGTAAACCACCTTGTGTCCACCAAGTCTTTAAATCGTACAGTAGAAGGCCCTCGTTGAATCACCAACTTTGTTTTTTTGTGTGGCATTTATGCTTTCTAGTACTGCTGACATAAGCAAGCTAAACAGGCTTGCAAAGACAGAACGACCGGAAGTTGCTTGGGACGCAAGCGGCAGTTCAAGTTCGTAGACGGTAAAAGGGTCTACAGTCAGCGCAAGCAGGCTATTGTGTTTCCTGAATGTATTTCCATTTGCATTCATAATAGATCGAAAACAGTTTTTGCTGATTATGTGAGGAAACTAGGTGAAGAGAACTGCAATAAGATGAGCTGGCGGGCTAGTTGGTTGTCCATCATGAATAAAATAGCGCATAACAACAAGGAAGGAAGGACGAGGTAGACAGGAAGGGCGCTTCCTGTCTACCTCGTCCTTCCTTCCTTGTTGTTTTGTGCTATTTTATTCATGTTGGTGAAGAGACAGGCAACGAGAGTTTAACTTTCATTTTATTTGATGCTAGGAATCATTGTACGTCAAAATCAGGCGATTTGTTTGTTCATAATTTCAAACCTACATTGGTTTTACCTTGTCAATAATTTTTGCGATATCAACATTCGGGCGGTAGGCTTAATTATGTATTTTAACTGTGTACCGTGCTGGGTCCCATTTTAGTAGTCTTTCGAGTGATTTAATTCTTTTCTTAAGTTAAGCTTAATGAACTTAATTCATTCTAACATAAAAATTGGGACTTCTCGCGTAAGAAACTGTCACGTGTAGCGAGTTTTAAATTAGCATACGCAATGACGACACTTCTTTATTTTTTTCCGTACGCAAATATTTCGCATACGCTGTTCTAAAACTGGCCGGTGTCTAGGGTCCGTAATTCCCTCCCCTGCCTGTTTGGACCTGGGAGAGCATCGTACCGGCGTGCGGTCGTGCATCACTACTGCGAGGTGCACTTTAGAGACCCCAGGCTAGCAGTTCTACTGCACTGGCTGAACTTCATATCTACAGCTGAGACAGGTATCAGACGCCCATTATGGCTAACTAACTTCCGACCACTTAAACATGCATGCAACACTCTTATTATTATTGATAATTATAACTGAGGCCGAAAAACGTTCAGCGGCACTAAAATCGCCCGGTTTCATCCTTGTTGATGATGACGAATAGAGATATGCTTTTAGTGAGTGACGAAGCCGAAATCTACAAAGCGAATCTGTTCAAACAAATCAAGATCTGCCTACTCAGGTCTACGAAGTGGCGCCTGGCGTTAGACCTCAGCATAATTTGCCGAGGTACAACTACTGCGCCGTTCAACATCATTTGACCAATTTTACGGAGGACAATTCAAACTTAATTTGGCGGGCTTGTCACTCCTATCTTAAAGGAGCCGTGCAACGATTTTAACGTTGAAAGAATTGGCATCTTCTACTTTTGAAACTGTTTAGATTGTCACAAAGGACAGAAAACAAACCTACTTCCTTCAAATTGTTGCGGTTCCCCGCGTAATCGCGAGGAAAATATTAGAATATTCCCCGAACTGCAGCCACGAGCGGCGGCCATGAGAACAACGTGGCATGACGTCAATGGGAGTCTTGTAGAACGATAGCAAGTTGTGCGAATACCTGCTCGATAAAAGGTAACTTTTCTATAAATCTTGTCGTTCCAGCATAAATATAAATGCGTCAAAAACTTGGTATCATCGACAAAACTTTTATTATACGGAGTTTTAGTGGCGCCATCTATCCTATAGCCCACAAAACCGTCAGCTCTATCTGCTACCGCGAACAGCCGCCAGAAGCTGGGGGAGGGGGGGGGGGGGAGGAGGGGGGGGGACGGGTGCAGAGCCGGATGGGGATGGCCGGACCCGGATGAGACTTTCCTCGTTTCATCATATTGTTCGCGCTGCGCCAGTACGTGGTCACGCGGTCGCGAGCAGATGGGTTCTCGCTGCTTACTGATGGCTCTAGAGAGAGAGCTTCACCGGAACCCCGCGCGACCCCTATTAACGTCACATCGCACGTGACTCGGAAGATGGCGAAGGAGTTGAAAAGTGCCAAAAACCTCAATCTTTGTTCATATTTAAAATAAAAACTAGGACATGCAGGCAAAGGCGGTTTTTTGTTCTTTACTTCAGAAAGGTCAAGACATCAACTCCCAAATTATTTAAGCAAAGACCTAAACTTGTTGCACAGCTCCTTTAAGTACGGCGCTGTAAACAAATGTCCATATAAAAAATAGTATACCTTCTAAGGCCAATATTGTTAAATGCTACTAACGAATACTTTAGAAGGGTTAGTAGTCCAAGAAATTTTCTACTCAGTCTAGGTCGGACTGCCAAAATATGTCTCGAATACTTAATTTTTTTTAACATACAGTCCGAGACAATAATTATTGTTTTTATAAACCCCCTGCATTATTATACGATACTTCTTTTACTCTGCAAAGTTCACAAAAAGTTGGATGTCAAGAAAAAACAAACAGTGAGTTCATTTTTTCCCGATTCAACACACTGCTAATCAAGCTTTCGACCTGCGTCTTCACATTCATGGATTAGTCTCTTCGTTAATTTGTGTTTCCGGAAACTAGTGTCATTGGGTGCGGCCGTAGACGATGGTAATCTTCCCTGTACATCAGTTCAATCATTTCGTCGCCGACCATAATCAGATGCATCGAAGGTGTTCGTGAAAAGCCCGCAATTGGGGCTTGTAACCACTCGGTAGTCCTCAAAGTGGCTCAATAAGGCTGTTTCATTGGTTGTGTGCTACGAGGGACACATTTGTATAACAAAGGTAAGTAGAAACGTTCTAAAAAACCAATACAGCCGCGTGCACGTTGAAACTGAAACCAACCAAATTGAACCAACCTGGTTCCGGAAAGTGCGTCAGCGCCCTCTATCCGCCGGTCAGACAACTACTGAGATGAAAATGCATATACCGTATTTACTCGAGTAACAGCCGCACTGTTTATGAAGAAAACCTGAGGGTTCGCTTTTCTTCTGAGCATGCAGATTGCCAATCACCGCGATCAACCGCATGATTCCAGTTGTTTACAGAACAGAGATAACGTCTTCGCGCGAAGATACCATCTGTGAAGATTGAATTTTTATGGAGAATCGTGTTTTCGATCTGGTTATTCGCTATGTTATTTACGCGCAATGAAGTCATTGGATGTATATGTGTTATGTGGGACAGTAGACGCGAGGGTCTTGTTCATAAAATAGTGCGGCTATTACTCGAGTAAATACGGTAAGAAACGTATAAACAGATGCAGAGCCTACAATAAAATCAATGATTTTATTCGCGTGATAGTCATGCCTCGTCAACCAGGTTATGCTATATAATTCGCCGATATAATGCTCAGGCTATGTCGTCTTTTCCCTCATCCTAACAACTGGAAAGGTGCGGTGAAGTGCGTTTGCATCTCCCAAATGTTTCTATAATGTTAACTAACATTCGCGGCCCAATTGCTATACGTAAAGAGCTGTTCTCTATTGCTGATTCATGTGATGATGATGATGCTCATCACCCTCACGGGAACTTAGCTCTACATCAGAGTGAATGATAGCGAGTTACTTCATCACTAAAACAAGTTTAGAAACTCTCGTACGTTTCAGTGCGATAGACATGACAGCAGCGGTGGTAATGTTGTCCGTCGTTTTTTAGCGCTTTTATCCCATACAACGTTAATAGTGTTTTATTGGCGGTTTACAATTTCATAGTTTCTACACTCCGTTTCACCTTATGACAGACCGCAGTGGACGCTAGGAGCCACCGGAGCCAATCCAATGCCGTGTGAGTGTCACGTGACGTTGAAGAGGGGGCGCAGTGGCGGGCGGAGAGCTGAAACCAAATATAACCCCGTCATGATGACCCGTGATCTTGAAATTGTTTTTGGGTTTGCCTTTGTTTTCAGAATATACAAATTATTCCGAGTGTTTCTTATCCTCCTCCAAATAGTGTTACCGCAACTCCAAAAATAATATATTGCATTACCTAAACTATTTCTCTGTTTCGCGGAGTGCTGTCTATATTTTTGGGTGATTTTAACTACCCCTACAGCTTTTGCCCTTTTGTAGCACAACTTTTCGACCCGTTCTGACCAGAAACTAGAGAATTTATACACCTTTTGTTCGGACCTCAACTATTTTCAACTCGTCACAGTCTACTACGTTTACGCCCGTTTCATCGGATATATTACACCTGGTCCTAACAACCATCCTAGTAACATAGCGTCAGTAACATGCCCCACATGTATCAGGAACACGCGGTTCTACAATTCTAATTGCATATGTCATTCCTGTTTACAAAATTAAACATAAAACATGTTCGTGACTCTAGCAGGACCAATTTCACGTCAATTAGCTCAAAGCTGTCGAACTTTCTTGATGAATACTTACCTAGGGTTTCAGAGCGGTCCACTGAATCAAATCGGGTGTTGTTTCAAAATATTATCGCCTTTTTAATTCAGAAATACACACCAACTGGAAAGATCCAGTGAAATTCTAACGCACCTTGGTTTAATGCAAACCTCAGACATCTGCCAAACAGGAAGAATATACTGTTTCGCGATGCCAAGCATTCGCTTACCGATGCACGATTGTTGGCGTACCATAACCCAGACCATGAGGATACTAACCCTCTCAGTGAAACATAGTCCCATTTTTATAATCATACTCTACCTATAATGGTAGCAAATAACTCTAAATAGTCATGGAGTGTCGTTAACCCCCCTATACAAACTAAAATGTTCTTCGAATTTTTTTTTTTTTTTGTGGTGTAGACATTCCGGTTAGTTAGACTGCAACTTTGTTGAACAATGTATTTATCATATATTTTTCTAGCAACGAATGTTAATCAGCTGCCACCATTTTTATTTATTTTTATTTTTTACACTGACTTTGTACTTATGGCCGCCAGTGATTGTGTGAGCATCATTAAGAATATAAAACTTCCACCTTGTTCAGGAGTTAACGGATTCAACCCAAAATTTCAAGAACATTGTAATACTGTTCGATCGTCCTTTCACAAATCTATATGCCGTGTCTTAACTATGGCGTATTACCAAATGATTGAAAAGTTGGGAAGGTAGTGGTTCGCTCCATAAATCTGAGGGAAAATATAATGCTTAATTATCCATCACTTTTATTAACGAGTGTGTCATGTGCCCGGGGTGTTTACTGCTCCCAATAAGCTGGCGCGGCTGTGCCGTAAGGTCAACAATCCCATTGTATCGAGAGATCCCTGTGATACCAGGCACCGCACAGAATACACGGAGTGTACTACGGGTGTTGTCTACGAAATTCCAACATCATGTGGCTTGTCTTATATCGGGCAGGGGGGAAGGTGCTTCAATGATCGTGAACGTGAACACGCCGCGGCGACGAAAGCAGCTCCATCGGGACATCTTGCCACTCACTGCAGTCATTGCCCATGTGCCCCATCATTTGGCGACTCCAGATTTCTGGCTAAATACCCGGATAGGGTGTCTAGAGAGCTGCATGAAGCCTTCGAAATCCAGACAAAGGGCGTAAAAATGCATAAGCGATACGTCCCTTTCCTTATCGGTGAATCAATATTTCTTCTTGTTGCAGGCGTTACACAGAACTTAGGAGAGAATATGTGTTCGTTCAAAGCTATCTATATGATTAGGTTTCACAAATAGAAACCAATTGCGAGTGCGGTCTTGCCTGTCTACGTCCTCGTCCTTGTGTTTTCTGGCGCTTTTTTATGCGCTATGTAAAATTGTATAACACATTATCTACTCACTTGATCATACTGCAAATAATGCAGAGGTGCCAGCGAGCTGGACCTGAAAAACGTTATTAATCTCTGGAGACAAGGGGAACAACGGGGGCAAAGGACGAATCCAAATGTGCCGGCCCTTTGTCCCCCTTGCTCCCCTTCTCCGGGAATTATTATCGTTACCTACTCGCCATTGGTTAATGTTCTGAAAACAACACTCTAAGAAAAAAAGGGACTATATATTTCTCCATAAAGCAAGGAACGCTCTTGTCCCCTACGTTTTTTTTACAAACAAAGCAAAGTTCGTCACTCCAAACGGGGGAGCAAAGTTCCTCCCTCGGCTGCATCTCAAAATGGCGGCTCTGAATGGATTGAATCGAATACAGTAGAAGGCTTAACGAGGACTCCAGGATGCTACTAGTATTGTAGGGTTTTACACGTAACACTGCCGCGATTTAATGAAAAAGAATTAGCATTGTTTTCGGACAGGCAGATACCTCGCGCTACTGGCGGCACTAGCCAGAAAAGCAGTCAGCCGCTTCGCACCCGTTCAAACAAGTTTTAGCTTTGAGGACACGATGAGCAGTAAATAAGACCATAACAAGACCGTTTCATAAGCCGTGTTTACTGCGGAAGCCGGCGTCTCGCGAAGGTGGAGAAATGTACATTTCGAACTCAGTCCCACAGTATTCACGCTGTCAACACCTCAATGTTATACGGAGCCCACCAAAACCGACCCACTTAGCGCACTTTACGTCTTACCTTTGCTATTCCACGCGTCACAATTCTTTTGCCAGCCCAGCACATCACACAGAAGATGTAAACTAATCGCGATACTCAAAGCAGCTCTCAAAAGAGCGAAATCAACCATCCTACAGCCAACTTGATTTATCCCACCGTAACCAGAAAATATCGAGAAACGTGAAACTAGGTTACTTCACTCGCCGCCAGATGGCAAGCCCAAGCACACTAATTTCTCGGAGGTTATTCCGAATGACCCGAGGAAAAAGTCTCTCTTTGGAAGGTAAGCATTCACGGCCACGCTGTAATTGTTTGCGACTGCCGATAAAACAACCCATGGACTCCACTAAGTTTCCTAGCATCCATGTGCACGCTTGTCCCGCAAATCAAGTCGTAAAATGACGTCGTAAATGCATTTTGACTGGAACGAAAACAAACAAACCAACGAACCGAGACCGAAAAGCCGACGATGCGTTTCAACAAGCGCTAGTGAAACTCAAGAATAAAGTGAGCATGCTGCAATAAGAAATTAGATCATACTTATAAACCACGAGACAATGGGACAAACTAGGAAAAAGAAAGGACAATACAGTGACGTCTCAAACAATTTGAGACGTCGTTGTGTTGCCCCCCTTTTGTTTCTTTCTGTCTCTTCTCTTGTCTCGTAGTTTATAACTCTAAGTATGATAGTTCACAAGCTTGCCTGCGCCATTACCTTTATTATAAAAAAATGTACCTCATAGTTTCTTAAATTATAGAGTAGCAACAGTCAATAAATCCTCTACAAAATCATGCTGCAAATTTGTGAACGAGCCTGCAGAAAAGAAGTTATCAACCGCTACACGTGGCCCGCCCGTCTTCTGATCGCTTCTAAAAGTGTATAGACGTCATATTATCCGAGCGAACGCCATTTATACAAAGACGTTTCAGTGAAGGCTGATCATATTACGACAAAAGGTAGCGGCATTGAGCTACGCTTTTGTGTTTCGCTGGCAGCACTTCTGGGGAAACGATTTCGACTCTCCGAACTGCATTACCTCTGGTATTATTGACCCAGGTGTCTGATTGATTTTTTCGCATTGCTAAAGTCAAGCCGTCACTCATCTTCGTTGCTTAGTTGTTGCCATTGTGGTGTCCGTTACTTGAAAACAGGAACGAAAGTTCGTTTCTTGTTTCTTCTTAATCTTGGAACGAATTCCTGTTTCAA
Source organism: Ixodes persulcatus (assembly GCA_013358835.2). Classification (NCBI taxonomy): domain Eukaryota; kingdom Metazoa; phylum Arthropoda; class Arachnida; order Ixodida; family Ixodidae; genus Ixodes; species Ixodes persulcatus. The sequence goes on from JABSTQ010000943.1 coordinate 729,228, forward strand.
GTTCCAGTGATTCAGAAGGAACGAATTGCCCTTAAATGTCTAAGATGGGAACGGGTCGTAACTTTAACATTTCAATAGTGTATTTTAATGAAATATTGTGCTGGATATTTCGCAAGTAAAAGAAAGCGAGCAAGGAAATGTATTCCCGTCAGACTACGTGTCGAGTCGTCACAATCCCATTTGCTGCATTTGTTTCTACTCTCTCAGACACTTAACAATCCCTTGAAGTCGAAGGTTGAAATATGCTCTCTAATGAAAAGCCTAAATTCCTAATATATTCAAATAAAATCACATAAAAAACACTGTTCCTCTTATCGTTCCCACGAAAACTTAACACATTCCGTTCCAGATCCACCAACGCAAAATGGAACGCTGCCGTTCCTCCGTTGGTTCCTACAAAAAGGAACCCGTTCCGGGAACGTCCTTCCTCGGACGCCGTTCCGTACAACTCTGGTTGTTGTTTCTTGTAAAAAAGAGTTTCCGAAGTGGCTTAAAAAAAAAATTAGAGTAAAATGGTTGCTGCGTTTGCATGTAATGCACATAGATAAATTATATCTATTCGGAAATGAAGTATGCGAAAACTGCAAAACATACCCACATATAACAGGTATCTATATCAGCGGAGCGACACATTTTCTGAAAAATCAAGATTGGCGGTATATTTTATATGTTGCCTATCTTTAAACGGTAGGCCCCGCGAATTTAATACATTCTGGGTGCAATTATTAAGTTGGTTTTCAGAAGATGGTTTAGCGAGGGCCCACCTCGCAACTACAGTGGCGGTAGGAAAACTTTAATGCAAAGGAAATATGAAAGGTCGTGGCCATCCTCGTGTGAGTGGTAAGCCTGTGATAAGCTGAATTACAGATTGGACAGTTGTCAGGTCACAAATGGAGCTCAAGTTGAGCATCTCTGGGGTTTGTAAAGCTTCCAAAATGTGTCATTCCAACTCTGAGCCCTCCGCCTGCCTCGAAGAGTTCCCGGGATCGAAGCCCGGACCAGGCGAACTTTTTCAGCGGCATACCAGTCGCCTAGAGGGCGCGAGCTGCACTCCGTTTTAAGTGGAAGTATAAACGGTAGGACAAAGCACTGTATCATCAAAGACGCGCGACTTTTAAAGTTACTACCAAGATAGCACAGTCCTTTATAGACCAAGATTTCGTTTTTTTCTGGAAATTCAGGTCTTTAAAATTCCCCAAAAAAGCCATGGTAGTGCCAAGCTTGACCTTCTTTGGCCATAGTCTGGGAATCTAGGCCGTAATTCGCCAAGCAAATGCCGAAGTTAGGCCTCGCTGCTCGTCGTTTGGCTGTGATCTGGCATTTGTGGACATAAATCGTCAAACAAATGCCCGAGTTAAGCTTCACTTCTGGTTGTTCAGTTCTCATGTCGCAAATTTGGGCCTAAATTGCCAAACAACTGCCAGATGTAGGCTCCACTGCTGGTTCTTCGGTTGTTACCTGGCATGTTTGGCTTAAGTCTGGCACTCCCGCCATTATGTGGCGATTTGGAGACATGCCTTAGAAACGCCCAAGAAAAATACTCTGGCACGAATTAATGCCTTGAAGCAAAGCCGTATTAGTCCCAAGCACACTTGTGCTTGGGAAAATGTAATGAATTCCCATTACAAATTACCGAGCCTCAAAAGAAACGGATTACTTTACTCGTTACGTTACAAATTACCTCCACGTTACTTTTCTCGTACATCTATCAAGAACACAATAGAAACAATTCTGATGCTTTAAAAATCTTCTGCAACCCCACTTTTCATCACGCATACGCCCGCATTATGGCAGTCCTTATAAAAATAAAATATTGTATTTAAGATAACGAATTTAGTTTCTCTCTGTTCTCCTGTAAGCTGACAAGGCGGCGAGAGCCGCAAACAGACCCGCCATCCCGCTTGCTTACGGCGACCGGAAATGATCCCTAAAATTCTGCAGACAAAGCTAGCGGTTCGCATTCTCAGTAGCAGCGTCTACCTCCGCTATTAGATATAGAAGACAGCGCCTGTTTGGGGTTGCCTTCTTGATCTCTTGGGGACCGGTGATGCAAAACATTGTGTTTTATTTTCGGCTATTCTCGTCTTCGCGATGTTCTCTATTTTGTTGAATTTGTTATCTTTATGCTGCTGATGTGCCTGCTCATACAGCTGCAGTTTCTGTATTGTGTTCATATCTTTAAAAAGCAACCAGTGATTAAAGTAATCAGTTACCAATATTAGTAACGAAATTACATTACAAATTACTGCCGCAAAAATGTAACGTGGCAGTTACAAAATTACTTAAACAAGTAAGGGCTTACGAGTAAATCCGTTACTTGTAACGGATTACTTCTGCAGTCTTGTCCAAATGAGGCCTCTAAGGTTGCGAACCTTTTGCCAAGTTAGGTGTTCCTCCGGCATGCTACTTAGGTTTAGTTCCAACGACATCTCTGTGCTGGTTACTCAGCACATACTCATATTTCATTGGATTCCTAAACGCTGGAAAGCCTCATTTGAGGGAACGAGTGAGCTCTTGGAAGAACTACCTGCTCACAACGCAGAAAGCCCGTGTTTTACCTGAGCGATTCATTTGCATACAGTATTGTTGAAATAATTACTGTACTCACTATTTTACCACTGTGTAACTAATAAGAGGCGTAGACACTATGCTAAAAACGACCTGACTCGCGAGTTTTAGAATTGGTGCGAAAGAATGACGAGTTAGATGATATCAAATAAAGCTAATCTTTCTCAAGTTTGAGAAACTTCACATATTTGGTCCATCATTTGTTTGGAACTTTTACGTGTTCTTCAGGAAGTAATTCAGTTTCGAATTTTCTCCGGTCTATGATGTAGGGTTTCTTCCACGGTATTTCAAGTACAGTCATTATCGATATCTGACTGTTATGCAAGGTGCCAGTCAAGGACATCTGGCTTTTCATAGTTTATTCATTTGACCAAGCTTTCCAAAGTTGAGCATATAAACCTTTGGGCTATAAATATTTGCGTGTCCGTGATTCTGCTTGCAAGGTCTTCATCTTAGAAGCCGTTAGCGTCAGTTACAATTATATTTGTTCTGTGTCTGTTGTGCGCGTAGTATTAAGAAGTTTATTTCGTATGTGTCTAGCATGCTTGTAGGGCTCGTAAGCCAGCTTAGCGACAAAGAACGCGTCAAGCTAATCTCCTCTTTTCATTTCTTCGTATCGTAATTAATAGAATCATAACTCTAATAATAGTAGTACGATTCTTTAACATCATGTTCCAGACCACCTCCGCCATCTTCAATATTATCACCATTAATATAATTATTAAGATTATTTCCACATCTTGGGCAAGTAAGCGCTGGAAAGAGGGGATTGAAACCCGGCTGAGAAAGTGTGGCATTTGTTAAAACTGAACAAAGTAAACAAAAAGTGGGCGACGGAAGAAAGGGAGTTAGAGGGAAATAGAAGTTCGGGGGAAGAGGGGGAGGGAGGCTGCCACACGCGCTGTAGGTTCATTACTCCTTTGTGCTGCCGAGTTCGGTGCGGTAAGCTCAATCCGCGGGATTAAAGCACCGGAGCGACAGCACGTCGGCGTCGGCAAGGACCGCAAGATGGGCCTAATCCTCCTACGCCGCTTAGCATAATTAAACCGCCTTTGCCGAACCTCTCCGACACGCGGTCTGTTCTCCGTGCTTAATTGGATGGAATCCGCAACCGTTTTCCAAGTGTAAGCGGCGCAGGGATAGACGCGCGCTCGGCGTGTGTCCCTCGCTCCAGGAATCGCCGTCGGAGATACAGACAATCCAGTCGGGAGGACGCTCGTGGTCGATCTAGTGTCGAGACGCCTGGAGTTTGCGGTTCTCAGAGCCGAGGTTTGTTTCTCTTCAAATCCACGCTATATTGGTACTTACATTTGTTGGGACGAACGAGTGAATTTCCGCAGTGTTCTTTCTTCTCTTAAGCTAAAAAAAAAATTATATTTAGCATATCTACCTTCATTCAATACACTTGGAAGAGCCAATCCCTGCTGTCCACGGAGACATCTCAGCAAGTGGCAAAACAAAAAAATATGTCTAAACAAAAAAATAACAAAAAAGTCAGTTTACGCGGTGACATGGAGCTTGACGTAACCACGCTATGTGCTTACGTCAACACGGAACCTTGCGGGAAGTATAAAGTTCCGGATTTTTGAGAGGGTGTCCTCGTAGGTATACGTGGTTTCCAAAGACTTCTTCCGCCCTACAATAAACTGGGGAAAATAAATTGGAAGCTTTGGCATAGGCAGTTCTCCTGGAGTTCGTTTTATATACAATTTTAAACCGCAACCCTGCCCTTTGATAAAAAGAAATGAATGAAAATAACGCCATTGGTTTGCGCATTGCCGCTTATTCCTTAGAAACCCAGGTTTCTAATATATAGAGGAAATAAGTATTCTTCACATTTCAGCGAATAAAATGACCGGCAAGTATATCTGTCTCCAGAAAATTTCATCATGCACGGCGGAAAACCTAACCTAACCTGACCTAACTTAACCGGACCTAACACTGACGAGAAAGAAATATTTCGTCCGTGTTTACTGTTTAAGTTGATATTTTGAAATCATGCATATAAAACTATTCATAAGACACCGATTTCGCTGACCGCGGATAGAAAATGTTTTCGTCACCTTATATGTGTGCGAGAGCAATGTAAACAAACCTGTTTGCAGACGATACAGAAACTTCTTGGTCGGGTATGGAACACACCTACTTAATAGCTAGACCAATGATTGTATAAAATATCGACGAAACATGCGGTATCTATATGCTGTAGAGGATATATCTCTATAATATGCACAAAATGGGATATATGTTCCGTGTTTCTGATTATCCTCTATCTTCGCAGGTATGATTACTACTATCAATACTGAAAATACATACCGTGGATGTCTATTCTACTAACATTGTCGACCCTGACAAGACTAGGCAACCATCCCTCGCCGTAATATAATAAATATTACAGTTTACGTAGCGGAAAGTTCATCTACCCATAGGGGTACTTAATGCCTTCGCTGTAGATAAGGCATTAAAGGGATGCTGAACCGAAAAACAAAATCTAAATTCTTTGTCGTTTTGATATTTACAACACACGAATGGCTCTTAAATGACGCTACTTGAAAGAATAAAGTAGTCTAAATTATATGATTTATGTAAATAAATATTCTAAGGTGCACCTGGTGAGTTTTTTGAAAGCTCGTTTCGTGACGACAACAAACTTGTAGTACGCAGAACCCGGCTATGGTGAGCCATCAAAGTTGGCTCGGCTGGCTCCGACCTACCTCGTTGGCTCCGGCGTGCGCTCACGCCGCGTGGTGGCGCGACGAAACGGAAAGGCGACGTGCGAACCCCGTCCCGAAACGATAAGATAATTTTTAAAAGAAATGCAATTTTATCTGATAAATTTGTCGAACAGTGTTCACCATGTCGTTTTTGACACGACACCTATGCGGCGCCGAACGGCCACTTTCGGCCTCTTCCTTGGCGGTTCTTCGTTCTCCTCGTCCGACGGCACGCCGCTGCCGCTGCTGTCAGACGTCGTCATGGCCAAATTATCAGGACGGGAAAGAAATCGCCGAACTCCGAAAAACCCACAGACCAAAGTCGCCGCCGTCGCTACGACGGAGGTGCAGAAGTGGACTGGGGGTGGCAGGGTGCAGGGTGGCTGGCAGGTAGTGCGCAGCTAACTTGGCTGGATTAGTTGGCAAACTTCCAACGTGACGGGCATCCGTCTACTATTATTCAAAGCGCAACTTTCTTCCACGCTGTGGCGCGTCGGCAGCTCGACTTGTTCACGTCAGTTCCGTTGCAGTTTGTTGACGTCAGTTCCGTTGCGAGTAATCCCAGAGGGCCTCGCGCGCATCCGAGGCTTCTGGCGCTTCTGGCTCAATCAGCGGTCGTCATTCCAAGAAATATAATAATCCGATCTCCATTCCTTTACATGAATAGCATTTTTAGGTATAGTGCGGTCCCAGGAAGCTTGTCCGGGGCTTATTTCGGCAACTTCAGATATCGGTTCAGCATCCCTTTAAAGTACTGCAGCACAATCATTAGCCCGCTTTAACGTGCACCATGCAATAGTGATTACACGTCCGCACGCGGATACAATATTCGTTCAAATCGAAATGTGTAGGAGCAGGGAAGAGCATAGGAGCCCTGGGATCTTCAGCGCAATAGTTTACTCAACGACATTATTAAAAAAAAAAGGGGGGGGGGGGGGGTTCAAGATACACTTAAGAACTTCCTATGAGTTGTGAATGCGAAAGCATGCAAGCGGCTCGTCCGCTCCCTTATTTCGTCTGCTGCGTACTTTTCGTCGCCGGTCAGCGCGCGCGCTCTCCTGGGCGCGCTGACATTGGACGCTCTGTGTTAACGGCGCGCTGACGGACACGCAGCTCCATGGGGTGAGCGGTCGTTGAAACTGACGCGCAGTGGCCAATTGGAGCCTCGTCGACGAGCGCCAGCAAATGGGACCGAAGCGGGGAAACGTATTAGGTGCCGTTGTCAGGCTTTTCGCGTGGTTTCATAGTTGAGAACAGGCTGCACTTGAAGGATTTAGGGGGCCCTTTAAAGCCGATGACGTCGGTTCACTCCATGGGACAGTTCTTGCTTTCGCATTAAAACAGCGCAAAAGGACGGGATACAGGACGGACGCTGACTGACAACTGAATGTTTATTACTCAGAGTTCTCCGAGCTTCGTTGCACTAGTGCACTCGGCCACCGGACCCCCGGAATATATTACCAATAGCGTTTTCTAAGCAGGTGACTTAAACAGTAATTAATGCAGATGATGGACGAGACAGTTTTGTTTTTTACTTCAAGAGACTTCGCTAGTCTACTCAAACGTTTGGAAGAAATTATTTCCAGCATAATTTCGAGATCTGCTTCTATAGCAAAGCATTCAGCGTCATTTTACCGTGAGTAAAAAGTTCTGTCGAAGATAATTTTTACTTCGCTCAAAATATGAAAAAAAGAAATGGTAGGGTTGGGCGTCGAATAAAAACATTTAACCCAAATGATCGATACCGTCTAATCCATTAATTAATCGATTAATCGATTCTGTTCGTTCCTATGCATAATAGTTTTTTTTTTTCTAAATCAAAATTGAATGTTTTGTCTCTGTAATAAACGGCACAGTACGATTTTGAATTTTAAATAAACCTTGACATTTGGATCAGAGCAGTCAGAAGACACCCGCACTCACACATTATCAATTTAGCTGCAGAAACAAAGAGGTTCGTTTATATTATCCTGTAATAGCGAACTTCTTTGACTGTTGACAGTAGATTTTGCTGTCTAAACGGACACTCGCAGGGCGTTGAATCGGCTGGGACATGCATAACATTCACCACTTGTTTGCAGTTACAAACCTCGCCCCTACAGTTTACTTTAGGTCAAAATGTCTTCTAAAGTTTGCCTTTATACAGGTGTACTCGTCCACGTCTGCGTGGTAAAAACGTTCAACTTTTACCTTTTTCTTCGTTTGTCAAAATTCAACCGATTAACTGGTTAAAGAAATTGATCGCGATCAAAACATTAATCGTTTAATCGGCAGGTTAATCGATCAACTGCCCAGTCCTAAAAATTAAAAATTCATATTTACAAATTTACTCGAAGGTGCGGCATGCCTTCCTACGGGCCGGAGTCAGCGAACAAATGTTGAAGTACGCAGACGCTTGCATCGCGCACCTTCGGCATTTAAAGAGCGCGAACTTGAGCTTTCAGCCTCCTACGTCTATAAGTGGCAACGGGTGTTGTGGAAATACTCTTAGAAATAGGGGGTGTATAGGGCGACACCCCTTGTCCCATGTGTAACACCCTAAACTACATTTGGACGTTCAGTCCACTGACGCCGAGCTGGCGATATCGACTTTTACGAGCCGGTTGATAGCTGTTGGATATAAGGTACTACATAGCTTATGTGCGAATCAAAGCTAGAAAAAAAAAAAAACCTTAGGTTTTGCAGCAGGACCAGAAAAAACCTTGATTGTCTTACTGGGTCCTTTAATTTGTAAATTAGCTATTTTAATAAGTTGTATTGGTCGAATATCAAACCGCTCTTGAAAGTTGGTATGGTCGGTTCGGCGTCTGTGAACTGGACGTCGCGTTGTTGTTTTGGGGTGTTAGGTAAGGGACAAGGGGTGTTCCCTTATAACCACCACATTTCTTGGAGTGAACGGTCATTCTCGAGGGCTTGAGGTGATACCCTTTGATGCTTGTGAGTCAACCTTCATTTTTATAACTCTCGCTCACTTCTGTCAAATCATGCAATTCCTGTTCATCATTAACCGTATACCAGTTTTGAAGTAAAATATCTCGATGCAAATTGTCTGTCGTTTTTATGCGCAGGAATAATTTTATAGGTTACAAGGTGGCCGTTGTTTGGTTCGATACGTCAGCTGAGAATTTGATAATAGTTCACGATGAATGTCGCAGCTAATTTTATTAAGAATTGGAACTCGATTATGGGACTGTTGTACAGAAATAGACTTACTATGGTGCTTTTCTTGTCATTTAATAAATTATTTGTTTTGTTTTTTTGTTCAAAAGGGAACAGGGGAAATTCTGATTCTGCGGCCCTATTGGTTCTAGGATCTTTACGAACTCCACAGGTGGGTTTTGGGTAGGTTTAGGGGTTACTCACCGATATATACCGATTTTTCGCGCATAAATGCGCAGCCACGTCGTGCCTGGAATTGTGGGCGCATCCGCCAAGGATACGCTGCCGAGGTAATGATATGTTCGAAGTGGTTACGCCACTATTCCAAGCGTCATTGTAGGCAGGGCTCGCGGCGCTCTTTTTACGGGAAATTTTTAAGTCGGGATAAAAAAAAGAGAAAATTTGCCAATTGATATATAGAAAAAACGTTGCAAATTAGTTTTATTGGTCTGGCCTCTAAGTGTAACTACCGTAAATACTGAAATTATATTATGGCCCTTAAAACCAATCAGAAAATATAGTAACGCATTCTAACAACTTCCCGTGGTGATTATCCCCTCGTTTAATATTCGCCGAGCCTGAAAAATACATGGTGAAGATGGCACACCCCTAACTCGAACCTCCTTTAAAAAAGTCGTTCGAGTAAAAATTAAAAGTTTTTTATACGGGAAAGGATTTCTAGTAGAACACATGTAACAGATACAATATACTAGAGAAATACGTATGACTTTATGAGAGTTAATGCCACTGTCTAAAAAGGCTGAAATCGTTGTGAAGTTTCTGTGAAATTTAAGTAAGGAATTTTTTTTAATAATCCATCTAATATCATAAACTTGGCATTGCGTTATTAGTGCGCTCGTAGCGATGTCCACTTTCCGTCCCGTTTTGATGTGTACGATGACGCTGCTTTGGTTACATCCGCAGTGATGCGAAGCTGCATTTAAAACTTTACTCTAAAAAGCTCATGGTAAAGACTTTGATCTGCCTTCAGCATGTTCTTCTCAAATTTGTGAAAATTTCTTTTGTACAGCGATTCCTTTACTGCAACTTACCTTAATTTTTGTGTCGAAAATGAGATCCATGGCACATTTATTACAAGAACGGGAACAACAAAAAAAAAAAACGCACAAGGAATGTTTTTATCACAAACCTATTGCGTTTCCAGATTGGCTCGCTAACAGAACATGCAATTGAATAGCGCGGTTCGTATCCAAACACCCATCTCTCAATGAAGCATAGAAAATGTATAAATGAAGAGTCGACAAAATGACTTAGCACATAAGAAAAACGAAGCAAGATTTCTCGACTATTCTCAAAATGTAGCTCTATATTTATCAAGCATCACAAGAATCGAGTAAAAAAATTAATAAAAATTATCATCAAACCAGACCTGGTTTTCAGCTCTCGCTACAAGTCGATATATATGTTGTCTGCATACAATAGGCGAGCAGCAGTTAATTTGGTGCATCTGTCGTGGTCACATCTCTTATATTTATTTCGTTTCGTACGCTGCACACATAAGGAAGTATATAGACCACGTTCAGAGCCAGACCATTACCTTCGCTCGCTCATCCAATAAAGCTCCGCACGCTAACGCAAATAGGCCTTTAGGCCACCGGAAAAGACTCTTCAAACATCTCTTTTATGCTAGGGTTTACAAAATTTGGCAGGACCCTGGAAGTGGCAATTCGGCGCCACCGTTCGTCAACATCGGACAGCGCTTTTCCGACCAAACGGCTTTCTCCGAACTCCGTTTCGCCTTAGGATGGACCGAAGAGGACGCCACGAGACATCAGAGCCGATTGAAGGCTCTGTTAGTGCCACGTGGCTATAAAAAAAAGCAAACTAATGGGCAAAAAGCGTCGTCACGTGCCACGTTCACAACGCCTGATTGGCTGGGATGGCCCGTAGCGTCTGCTGCGGTCCACCGTGTGGTGAAACGGAGTATGGATCCGAACTATGCGGGTTGCTTTGGTCTGAAAAGACGCGTCGCTCCTGTCCCCGACGTAAATGGAGTAGGCGGGCGCTTCGTGTTGACCAGGTCTGGGGTCCGGAATACAATTGAGAGACCGGTAGAAGTTACTCGACTGTATAACCGGATTGACGAAACCGGAACGTTCGGGGCAAACTATACCATCTGCCAACGAAGTGCAAGCCTGGAGGAGAGGCGAGGCGCCTGTAATGCAATAAAAAAATTAAAAACAAATTGAAAGAAAGTGTTTGGAGAAGCACAAAATGCGAGAAAACTATAAAACAAGATTTAACGTTTATCTGTGAGATAATTTCGTGTCAAAATAGGACTTTTCCGAGGACACACATTCAAATTGAAACTCAACTATACTGCCTATTAAGTAGGGCTGGGCACTTAATCGATTAACCTAACAATTAATCGATTTATGCTTTAATCGCAATTAATTACTTTAACCGGTTAATCAATTAAATTTCGACAAACAAGAAAGTGAAAAAAATCGCGACGCCGCGCAAACCGGAAACGGGCGCCTAAGAGCTGCGCTCTAAAATTCAGCGCTTTCACAGCGCACACGGGCACGAGTACGCCTCTATGAAGGTGAACTTTGAACTTTAGTCGAAATTTTGACCTAAATAAACTGTAGGGGCGAGATTTGTAACTCTAGACAGGTTTAAAGGGGCGGTGCAACGATATTCAGTTGGAATGGTTTTCACCTTACACGAGTTTACTGGCGCAGGTGGGACCCTTAAGGATACTCGCACGCAACGCCGTTGACCAAGAAACCTCTTCGTTGTGGCGTAATTGCAGGGATAAAGGCAAGCGTTTTCTTTCAATCTCCCATTCACAAAACGTGATGACGTAGATTGGGGGTCGCAGTGTCCCCTAGTGACGGTATTTGAATGCGGCTCATAGATTAAACCTGAGTATTGCGTGAGCACTCGATTTGGGCTCGAGATAATCAGTAGCTCGACAAGCATTCGGGTAGTGGCCCGTGTGCAATCGCGGCAGTGACGACAATAGCCGAACCCTAACAATGTCTGAAACTCAGCACGTGTTACGTGCTTTGCCAACCTCAGTGCGTGGCTATGATCAACATTGGCGGCAAAAATAATCGGCTCCAGATCACGTGCACGCTTGTTCTGGCTGCGAGTTGAGGAGGTCAACGCCGCTCGTTTTTTTTTTTAATTATTTCTGCGGCGTGTATTGCGTGGGGAGAAAAACGAGCGCGTGTTTCTTTGGTCCTAAACGTCAGGGATTCGATCTAAGAGGTATTCGTGCAAAGTACAAAAATTGTTGCACCGCCCCTTTAAAGGGTTATACGTATCCGAGCCACTTCACCGCCGTGCGAGTGCCCGTTTTGCCCAGTAGAGACTGTTGTGAACAATCAAAAAAGTTCGCTTTGCCCGAAAATGTCGACGAACTTAAAAAATAGTCAGAGTGCAGGCGAGCTGGTGTAAGTTGAACATGATGGTAAACCTGAGACTGCGGTAAGAAAACGGAAAACGCGAAGGAAGACAAAAAAAAAAAAACGGGGGAATGTGAGACGTAGCCTGTTCTTTTTATGTCTTCCTTCGCGTTTTCCGTTTTCCTACTCCAGACTCAGGTTTACCAATGTGTTCAACGAACCTCTTTGCTTCTGCAGCTGAAGTAATAATTTGTGAGTGTGGGAATCTTTTGACTTTTGACTGTTGAGAACAGTATTTTGACTGTTATCAACTACATTTTAAGATTTATTTAAAGTGCGAAATTGTACATTGCACCGTTTATGACATATTCAGCAAAGGCAAAAAAAAAAAGTAATAATGCACGGGAATGCGCGAAACCGATTAATCGATTAAATAATCGATTAAAAAGGTGACGATTACTCGGATTAAAATTTTTAATTAACGCGCAGCCTTAATCTAAACGATAGCTCGTTATGTATAAAATAAGATGTGAATGACGACCTAATTTTAGCGTATGTTGGTTGAGCGATAGCAATGTAAGATGAGCCGAGATTCACACTTGATTGGAAATAAGGTTAATAATCCGGACGACCGCATAAAAAAAAAAAAAAGAAAACAGCACACCGTGTTTTTCGCACAACGAAAATCATCTGCGCAACGCTAAGAGCTCGGACTGCAGCGGACGGTCGTTCTAGAAATTCCAACGAACTGCCCAAGATTTAGAGCACAGTTCTGTCTAATTTAAAAGCCGAGATGCAATTTTCTGGAATTTTAATTCAAATATTTTGGGCCTTCGCAGCCCGCGAAACTACATGAAAACAAAGTCTTTTGAATTCGATAGCGCTGAGTAGCGAAACTTTGGCGTCTTAAACCCAACCACTGACATGACTTTTGAGAGGAGTCTGAACTTTTGGCGACGCAGTTTGCTGCCCGCAAGAAAACTACGATTAGCTTTTCTCACTAATATCCCTCATTCTTCATGTCGATCACCAGAAATTCTCATACTGACCGAGGTGAGTATTAAACGCACATGAGACTGCCAACTGTGCCTGTCGAGTTGGGCTGAAATCTTTCAACTGCAAAACCCACTGAGTTTCAAGGTACAGGGCCCGCGCACAGGACTCACTAAGCCCGGAACCCTATAATTCATCACCTTCTAACCATTGTTAATAGAAATCAGTTATTAATTCAAAAACAATAGATAATCCGAATGACCGAATGTTAATTGTGTAAGGCTTACAGGAGTGCAAACATTAAAAGAAAAACAAAAGTGAGGACACACACACACACAGACACACACACACATACACACACACACACAGACACACACACACACACACGCACGCACGCACGCACGCACGCACGCACGCACACACAGAAATTGCTGCGCTCGAGATCGACCAAGACCCGCAGCTGAGAACTGCGCAGCGAACGCACTGTTTTCATCGATGTGTCCGCTAATACAGCAGCAAAACAAAAACACTGTTTAGAGAGCGATACGGCCGTGTCGAGAAAGCACCATCCGTCACCGCGCACGCGAAACCGCTTTGAAAGCCCCCAAAACACCACTTGACGCCCTCCGGGCTCGTTTCTCTTTTTCTTTATTAGCACTGGTTCTTCTCTGCTTATATCGCTACGAAACACTGGGGCAACGTTGTCGACATCAAATGAAAAGGGAGGATAAGCGGGACAAAGCGTGCCGAGAACAACAACGACGTCAGCAGCAACGTGAAAGAACTCGTTCACGCCTTTCAGCGAGGGGACAAATCTAAACGAAAGGCACTCCCGTTTGTATGTTCCGGAAAGGGCATGCCGGCGGGGGTTAACTTTTTTTTTCTCTCTCTCGCTCGCTTCGAGCTTAGAAAGGCGCGGAGAAATGCTCCACGTACTCTCCATTCGGAGATATCCTGAAAGACTAAAAGCCCTCCCGCGCGCAATGTCTTTTTATTTTATTTTATTATTTTTTTTGTAAAAGAGGAAGGACAAAACCCCTGACCGAGCCGTCCAGTCGTCCTTAGGTCTAACCCCGACGTTCTCTGCCCACAAACGTCGAACTGAAAGGCGTTCTTCTGCTCACACATCAAGAACAAGAGCAGAAATTGCAGAGTCGGCGCTTCGCTTCACGAGCTGGGGTCTCTGTGTGTCCCTCACAACAACAAAGACCCCCCCCCCCCCCCCCCCCACGAATTCCATCTTTGTTCTACTTCCGCCATGCCTTTCTCGAAGTAAAATAGAAAAAACCCGGAGACACAACGAACAAAATAAAGTCCCTCCTCTTTAGGCCTAGCGTCGTCCGGCTGGGGCGCACTGGAGCGGTCGCTCTGTCTGGCATGGGCGGCTCTCCTCACACCCAGAGATGCTGACTCGTTTCGGATGTTCAGCTTCAGCGGCTGCGCAAAGCCGACTTGTACAAGTCAGCGGGTCTCGCACGTTGCGCGGTGGTCGCAGTCGGGTCCCCTTCCCGTACGCACGCACTATACACAAGCGACACAACAGCAGTCCTCAGGCGGGCGAGGCAAGACCAGCAAAACAAGCAGAACGAGCCAAGAAATCACGAGAAGACCAAGTTAAAGGAACCGGGAGGGGAATGCGGGCAAAGCGGAATTCTTCAACGCCAGCCTCTCGGCGCGAGGAAGCAAGCGTCCGGTTGGGTTTTCGCGAGCTGGGGACGGCAGAGAGACGCGAGCCTGTCGTCCCACTGCAGACGGTTTGCATCTGCGCGTTGGGCTAGCCACCGGCGCACGGGGTAGGAGGACTTGGCGGCTTGGCTCGGCAGTTAGTTGTGGAAGAGGGGGCGACCGTTTTCGGCGGAGCGAGAGCATTCCCAAACTGTCCGAGCGTGCGACTCCTAATGAGAATCCTCCCTCCTCCGTCCCCCGCAATTGTTTCCGAGACGGTGGACAGCCCAGCGAGAGGCGAGGAGGGGAGGCGGGCAGCCCGCTGCGTCGGCGGCGTCGCCGGTGAACCTCGTCGTCTTCTTTCTTTTGTTTCTTTCTTCTTCGGCCTCCTTCATTCGCTCACCCTTGAGTGCTCACAAACCCCTATTGTGCGGGGAAGAGAAAAGAGCGAACTGTTGTGCCTGCTTATAGAGCGTGTAGGTGGTGGAAAATATATGGCCGACCGACGAGGATCGAGCAATGCGGGTGTTGTGTAGTGTCTGATGCCCGAACCATGGTGATACCGATCGACCTTTATCATTTTCTTCAAGATACTAGGGAGTCAGGATACCTGCCTGCCTGACGAGAAAAAATCGTGCCAACTTATGTGAGTGATGCAACACAGAGCTGCTGCCTCAATAAACGCTCATGTTTGGAAGCAAAACAGGCCCTCTCAGCCGCTTCTCTGGAAGCCGGGATAGACCCGCTGTTATTATTTTCTGTTACGATCCAGAAACAACTTGTCCTGCATTACAATGCCGAGCTTACTTGTGGGTACCTAGCGGAGGTAGGAGACTTTGAATTGAACTTAACACTACAAATATATTGTAATTTTGGGCTCTCTGTCTCCTAACTTCTCAGCGTCACTCTACGATTGCCTTTCTTGATTCAAATGACTATTAGCGAAAGTTTTATTTAGCATAAACGCTTAATTAACGCGTATAAATATTAAATAAGGTAATTTAGACACCCTCTCCGTTTTCATCTGGATGGGTATCGTACCGGTGTGCATTTCTGCACTCTAAAGGGCCAAACACATGTGCGTCCAAACTGTCCGATTTCGCGTGCGAACCGCCGGAACGACCTTCGAGGGCGAGGGTTTTCGTCGCACCGGAGGCTACGAAAACCCTCGCCCTCGAAGGTCGTTCCGGCGGTTCGCATGCGGAATCGGAACAGTTTGGACGCGCATGTGTTTGGCCCTTAAAGGGAAATGGGGCACTTCTGCATTTAAGAAAAAACGCTTGAATTGCGTTCATTTTGCCGTTAGAATAACAGATATCACAATTATATTTCAATGCGACGCGCCGGAGAGCCATAAGAGCAATTTCAAAATAGGGCTGAAGCCCCGCCTCCCTAGCCTTGGGCAGCCAAAAGATCCGTCGATGACGTCACGTCCAGCGACTTTCTTTCGCGTTTTCTCGCGTTTAAAAATACTTGCGCAGCAAATGGTTTGAGTATTCGGGTTCACGGGGTAAAAATACACTAGAATTCACTTCTAACTCATTTTTTTCAAGAAGCTCCCCAGCTTCCCTTTAAGAAAAAACGGGTGTAGTCGGGTGTATCAGGCGCAA